>JAWWEE010000158.1:10520594-10573486 GCA_035221455.1 Xenops minutus
CCGAAGCCCCCCCAAGAAGAGCCGAGGCCACCAGAGGGCCAAGAGACAGTTTATGGTGACAGGAGTGTCCCCAAGGGCCACCAGGGGACAGGGCTGAGAGACACAAACCATGTCCCCAAGGGCCACCAGGGGACAAGGGACAAGGGAGACAAGGGACACTGGAGGGCACCTGAACCTCCTCCAGTGCCCCCAAGGGCCACCAGAGGGGACAAGGGACACTGGAGGGGGATCAAACTGGCTCTGATGTCCCCAAGGGGGACACACAGTGACAGGGACGAGGCCACGAGGGACAGCAGAATGTCCCCAATGTCCCTCCTGGCCCTTGTCACACACGGTGACAGGGACAGGGCCACGAGGGACAGCAGAATGTCCCCAATGTCCCCCCTGGCCCTTGTCATACACGGTGACAGGGACGAGGCCACGAGGGACAGCAGGATGTCCCCAGTGTCCCTCCAACTCTTGCCATGGATGATTATGATGATGACAATGATGTCCCTCATGGTCCTTGTCCCACACCATGCCAGGGGACAATGATGGACGTCATGCTGCCCTTCCAAGCTCTTGCCATGGACGATGATGCCCCTCAAGACCGTGATGGACGTCACAATGGATATCTTGACTGCACTCAACCCTTGCCATGGATGATGATGACAATGACATCCCTCAAGGCCTTCTCCCACACGATGACAGGGGACAATGATGGGTGTCATATTGCTCTTCCAGACTCTTGTCATGGATGATGATGATGATGTTGCCCCTCAAAGCCATGAGGGATGTCACATTGCCCCTCCAGGCTCTTGCCATGGATGGTGATGATGATGATGATGTTGCTCCTCAAGGCCATGAGGGATGTCATGTTGCCCCTCCAGGCTCTTGCCATAGACAACAATGTTCTTCAAGGACTTGTCCCACACCAGGACAAGGGACATGGCCATGGTGGACGCCACACTGCCCTTCCAGACTCTTGCCATGGGTGATGATGATGATGTCCCTCAAGGCCTTGTCCCACATGATGCCATGGGACAAGGCCATGATGGACATCACACTGCTCTTCCAGACTTTTGCCGTGGACAATGACGTTCTTCATGGCCTTGATGGACACCTTGTTGTCCCTCTAGACTCTTGCCATGGACAATGATGACGATGTCCCTCAAGGCCACGAGGGATGTCGTGTTGCCCTTCCAGCCTCTTGCCATGGACGATGATGTTCTTCATGACCCTGTCCCACACCAGGACATGGGACAAGACCATGATGGACGTCACAATGGACATCATGATGCCACTCAACTCTTGCCATGGATGACGATGTCCCTCAAGGCCATGAGGCATGTCACATTGTCCCTCCAGACTCTTGCCATGGATGATGATGATGATGATGTCCCTCAAGGCCTTGTCCCACATGATGCCACGAGACAAGGCCATGATGGCTGTTGTGATGGACACCATGACGCCCCTCAACGCCCCTCCAGCTCTTGCCACAGACGATCCCACGGGACGAGACCACACCGGATGTCATGCCGGATCTCAACGCCCCTCCAGGCTCTTGTCTCGTGCAATCACGGCCTCGTCGAACTTGATCATGAGGGTGGTGCCCTTGTGCCAGTGGGCGCTGACGCGGGCGGGGAAGCCGCTGGCGCCCAGCACGGCCTCGAGCAGCCCGGCGGCGAAGGCGGCGCAGTTGAGCGAGCTGTTCTCGCGCGGCACCGACACGAAGGTGTTCACCAGGGGCTCCCTCTCGATGACGTAGAAGGTGCGGTCGTCGTCGTTGGCCTGCTCCAGCTTGTCGGCCTCGCGCCCGAACAGCGCCCGCCACAGCGGCCCCTTCACGAAGAGCAGCACCCCCAGCACTTTGGTCTCGCGCCGCCCCGGCCGCTCCCGTGCCACCAGCGCGTCCAGCGCCCGCAGCCCCACGTGGTGGCCCAGGTGGGCCAGGCGGGCCTGCAGCTCGGCCACGGAGGCCACGCGGCGCTGGCAGTACTGCACCAGCTCCGAGAAGAGCAGCGCGAAGGCCGCCAGCGACAGCTCCGAGCGCGGCCGGCCCAGCGCCCTGAGGCGGCGCGCACGGAGCGACACACCGAAAACACCACAAACACCGATCCCGGCCCGGCCGCCGCCGCCCGCCGACCCCGGGGAGGCCCCGAGGCTGCGCCAGGCCGGGCTGGGGGCAGCGATCGCCCAGCCGTGCCTGCCCGGGCTCCCGCCGCGGTATCTGAGGCTGCCGCTCCAGCCCGGCGCTTGGGAATAGGACCCTGTGCTCAAAGCCATGCTTGGCAGGGTTTATCCGTACGTGAGTTTTAGGTATGGGAACGTGTGATAAATACTCAACAGCTCCCAGCCTGAGGCAGTCAGAGTTCTGTTCCAGAACTGACAGTGGCACTGAAATTGGTGATTTCCCCCCATTCTTTTGTCGTCTGCTTTATGAAGGTTAAATCAGTAGATGGTTTTTCAAGAAAACCCGGCTGTGGAGTTTACGTGAATTACCGCCATTGATGGGACAGTATGCCCAGCTCTGAGGAGCTTGTTCCATTGTTCTGGAAGAGCATTTAAGTTTTGCTCCAGAATAATAGTTAAAAATTCTGGCAGCCATACAAAAGGCAAAAAAAAAGCTTATTCCCAAGCAGGGCTAACACCACTTTTAGTTTACAGTTTTCCTTATTTCTTAATGGGAAACTTTCACCCAAAGTACAGATTGCAACCATCAGTTTGATTTGAGGTACAGTAACAGTGAAATGCCCAAAATAAAATTCTAAGTGGCCAACTCCCTTGTATTAATAAATTACTTGTTAACATCTCTGTGAAATGCTGTAACTATTTCACATTCTGAAGTGCTTTACGTGTCTAGCCATCAACATTTTGCTATAGAAATCAGAAATGCACCAAACAAGGTAAGATAAAGAAGCCACACATTGCTTGACAATAACTGATAATCAGCACCACAACACCGGACCAAGTTTTTTTTCCACAATGCTCATTCTGGGTATGTGGAAAGTCGCACAGAACACAGGAAGGGGAAAAACCCAGCCCAGGGAACTCAGCTCTGTAACAGCAGGACGCAGCCTTTGACATTCCAAACTTATCTCTAATTTTTATAAACTTTTTGTCTATTTTACTTCTGCATTTAGGTTAAAACTTGAGTTGCAGAGGTGGATTTTCAGGCCCAGAAAGTGAAAATGTTTAGTGGGACAAAGGATGTGTGGGGAAGGACTGAGAGGGAGCTACACAGAAACAGGCAAAGATAAAACATGCTGAGAGCTTCCTGATGTTTCTACACTGAGAACTGATAGTCAGGAGGAAATTTCCTTTCGGGAAAAGAAAATAAGCCCATAAAACTTACAAAGTATCAATTACTAGGCATAATTAAAAATAATCTCTGTCTCTACTGTCAGGTAGTAATTAATCCACGGCAGACTTGAGAGAATCTTGCAGTAGGAGTTCTAGGCTATAAGAGATTTGAACAGAGCTTTCTTGTACTATGCTGACACCTATTAATAATTCTTTTAAGAGAGTGATTCAGGGGGAAAAAAAGAGATTAAATTTACCCAATATGCCAGCATTTTTAAGAAGTGTGTGGTTTTTATACTGAACACAGTTAAAGAGAATTGTTGTGCCTAATATTTAGTTGAAGAAATATTTTAGAGAGGGAAAGACATACCTTCAGCTATGTAACTCGAACAGGAATCTACTGCAAGAATACAACTATGTTCAAAACACCACAATGAAATAAGTGAAGATAAGGATTTGCTTTAGATGTTTATTAATCCAAGGAGATCTTCCATAATAGAAAAAACAGATGCTTTAAATTTCCCAGCTCTTCCTTTAGAGTTGTATTATCCTTGAAAATGGAGTGGATAAGTGCAAATTCTAGGAGGAAGAGCAATTTTTGACATGTGTATCACTGAAATTGATATATTGCATCACAAAATGCACTATCACCACCAACAACAATGCAAAATTGTTTTGCAATTTATATAAATACATTTCTTGGAGCAAAGGAAAGCAAAGTTCTAGATCACTCCTTAAAAAGATGCTCCTTGCTAACCAGTCTAGTGACACATAAAAGCACCCTTGAAGTAAGACTGTATTCCTCACACCAAGATAAAATTCTTCACTTGCCTTCTGACTTGAAAAATAGAACTGTTCCAGAACTGACAGTGGCACTGAAATTGGTGATTTCCCCCCATTCTTTTGTCATCTGCTTTATACATAAGGCCTTCTCACTGCTGCTCTCGCACCTTGTCAGGAGGCACAAGTGGCTTATCTGCCCTCAGAGCTTGTACGTGTTTTTTGGATGCATATGAAGATAAGCAGATACCCAAAAAGCAGATGTTCAGAAATGATTTCTGTCAGACTGGGCGTTTCCAAGGCCAAGGAATGTGCAGGAGGAGACCATGCTCTAAGTATGTCTGTCACATTTTACTACAAAAATAAAGCCTTGTCTAGGGGTGACACGGGGGGTCAGAGCACACCTGGACGTGCCCATGAGTTACACACTCACCAAAAACCCCAAACCAGTCCTGCTCTGTGGGCTTGGCCACAGAGCTACAGGTGCGCAAGTACCACTCGGAAGATGGATACTCCATCCAAGGCTTTGTCCTTTTAGGCTTTTTCACATCAGGTGCAATATTCTTTTAGTCCACACTTTGCTTGTCAGGTATCCCTTCGGTATTCCCTAGGGCAGTGTGACAGTGCAGCTCTGGCTCAGCCTCTCCCTTGGTGCCCCGTGTGCAGGGAGGTGTTTGCTGGAGCAGCCTGGAGAGGAGCGACTGGAAAACCCCTTCCAGTGCCCAGGGAGGCAGCTGTGCACCAGTGGAAGGCAGAAAGTGGTGCTGGTCAGCTCAGAAGGAAACCCCAAACCACCAAATCTTGCTACTCTGCTGATGCAAAAAACCACACCACACAAACCAATTTTCTGAAGACTGCATTTTGAGTATCATAATATATATATATGTGCATTTCATTTTTACAGATAAAAAGTTTATTTTTAACCTGTATTTAAATTTTGGAGGCTTACATTAAATTAAGGTAGCTTGTTTAATATCAATTGTAACAGCAGGTGACATTTTTATATAAAAACAGCCTAAAGAAAAAAACAACCCAAACATTTGATTTAAAAGACCTGACACCGATGATCTCAAGGCAAGATCAAACGCCAATGGATTTTTGCTTTTAGAAAAGAAAAAGGGGGCATTCAAGCCAACCCGTTCGCAGCATCTCCCTGCTGGCTTCTTCATACAGTGGTTTAGATAGTGGTCCCAGAGGGAACTGTATTTTGCCTCTCTAGCTAAAATACTAGTTACTATAGCAACTTTGAAGGAAGAAAATTGTGGCTTCAAAAATGAAAGATTGGCAAAACTTCAAATACACTGTCTGGATCAGGCAGACAACAGCACACACTAATTCTGCAAGTGCAAAAAGAGGGGAAATGAAATGCAGAAGTAGTGCACCTGCACTACCATGAGCTGGAAAAAGACTATTTTGCACAGTTGGGGAAAAAACCCATAGCCCAGATCAGCCAATGACATTGTCATGTTTTGAATAGATTGCATACATAGATGTTTCATCCACACACTTCAATTGACCTTAAGATCTTCACACCTTATTTACCTTCGTCAGAGAGGGTAACTGTTTTTTTTGTGCTTACACTACACATTTGTATCAATTCTCTACCTTGTACAGTGAGATCTTTAAAAAAAACAAAGGACACGGAGGGTGTTGCTATTTTTTCTTTAGCAGCAATGAAATATCACTAACCCCTTTTTACATAACCGAATTCAAGTCACGACGAGAGGTGACTGCACCACAAAGTCACCAGGTACAAAACTGCTAGTTCATTTTAAATTAATAACTTGAAATTATTTTCCCCAGTACATCCCTTATTTTTTATTTTTATAAACAGCAAACATTTTGCTATTTTTGTACATAGGCTAGCAGGCTTGTTTCAATATGAAAGTGCTAATTCATTTACAGATTTATCAGTTATGTAGTGCTACATTAAGTGTCCAATATTCTACATATGAACAATCTTGATAAATGGAAATGATGAAGATTAAGTAAGGCTATCTGATTACCTTATCTTATTTACATTAAAAGAATAGACACCCAATTGTAGGGATAAAAGGGAAATAAACTGGGCAAATATTCATAACTGCTACAGGAGTAAAAATTGTCTGCCTTCTAGCTTGTACTGTAAATGAGACATTGTAAATAGTCCTGCAGCCCATGTCTATTTTGTTTTTCCTCAGAAAAAGAAAAGCTGCCTTCATGACATCCCCTCTTGATTTCCGATCTCCAAAGTGTGTCATTTGAAGCTTTAAATTCATATTCTTCCTATCTTCAAAAAAACCTCTGGTTTGCTTTCCAGTATTACGTTGTATGATCAGGTCCCACTTCGGGGGCTTTTGTCCAATCTATTTATAAATTAGTTTAGAGTGAGTTGTAGATAACATGAACCAGTTCTGGAACCACTATTGGGAGGAACACAAGCTCTTCACTACAATCACACAGTAGCAGGAAAAGTGATAATTCAATTCATTCCTGGGGCAGGGCCTCCAAAATTAAATGAAGTTGGCACAACTGGAGCATTGAATTTGTATCCTCCATGCTTTTCAATCATTTTGGATTCTAAAACAAAACAAACAAAAAAACAAAACAAAAGGAAGATATTTTAGTGCATGTGTAATGGGGAAGACAGATCAAGATTCTGTGACTGACCATTTTGAGTCTCTCAGAGATAGGCGTTTAATCTGCAGTTACCCAAAAAAGAAATCAGCACCCACAACACAGAAATTTGCCAGACCCCAAAGAACAGATGGACAAATTATTTACTTATTTTAATTTCTCAATATTGTTATAGCCATGCTTAAATGAATTTATTTTAAAAAGCCCATGCTTTAGCTTTGGGACACAACTATGTAATTTTCACATTTCAGAAACAGGACCTGAATGAATGCTGCGCTTCTGAACTTGCTAAAGGCACCTAATTCTTTCTGATTAACATCAATAGACTTTGCAGTTAAATCACTAACAGCACTAGTACAAAAAAGCATAGAAATACTAGCTACATTTTCATTGTTCCTATCTCAATTCAGTAATACAAGTGGAAACAGCCACTGAAGCATCAGAAACAGACTTTTTATATACACACTCCTACCCATTTTGACTTTAGGTTACTAGACCATAAAGCATAAAACTAACAAGTTCATCACTTTTCATTTTCAACAAAACCTTAAGATTTGTAGCCATCTGAGGTCCACACATCCATCACTGTAACTAGCAGCAATGTCTGGTTTTACTGTCCTTCAAAGACAGTAAGACAGGTTTTTACATGCTCCAATACATGGACAACTGAAAATTAGGTTGTACCTTTACTACAGTCTAGATACTGCAGAACGTGGTTTGTATTATTCCCAGGTCAAGACAACACCACTTATTAATGTCTTACAATGGTCTAAGAGCTTACTCCTATCTCAAAACAGTTGCAATCTCTCTGGGAGTACAGGACAGCTCATATTATCTATGAGCTATTATCTATAAAATCTGTATTCTGTTTCTTGGGAAACAGGCCAGAAAAATGTTTCCATGGCTAGTGAAGCCTGGGGGGGGAGAACCCCTCACAGCTCCATAGAAGACAAATCTCTTAGCACATGGAAGTTCTTCTAAGCTACATGAATGAGGGAGAGCTGTACTCCAACTCCTTCTAATAGGATGTCCCTGTGTGAGGCAGGTGGCCTAAATGAACTATTGGTGTGCTCTGACAGTAGGCAAGAATTTCCTGTAAGGATCTAGTTGCGTCAGTTAAACTTCACAACCTGAACCTAATTTGCTCTAGGAAAAAGCAATAAAAAAAAAAACACACCCAATTTTTTTTTCTCCATAAAATGCAGAAGTAGTATATAATCTCCTCAGTACAAAGTCTAGTGCTTGATAGGGATCACAGTAAAACTGTATTTTTATAACCACTGAAACTGGATCCTTCTGGACCCTTACAAGCTTTGTGAGGTAATTTGGGTTTCCCAAAAGTACTTATTAAATTTGTATTCTTGCTACCAATCTTTTTATTGAAACATTTCTGCACGTTTGAAACACCTGTAGCAATTGCTCAGTAAGATACAGGTTATGAAGCTGGACTGATCCCTCTTCAAAGGTAAAGAGAAATGTAAAAAGAAAAAAAGGAAAAACTGAACACAGATTTTTACATCTGTATTATCTGTAATAAAGAATAACATTCTAAAATATTTAATAGGCTTAATGATGTGGTTTTACAGATTTATACTACTTCCATAATTTAGTATTCTCCCATCCACAGAATCTTTGTCTATCCAACCCGGACTAGGTCACATGCCAGGAAATAATTTACCAGCTACTTGATGTGTTTGTCAGCATCCCTGGAGTTCATCTACCTTCAGGTAATCAAATCAATTGTTTTCAAAACCAAGCAGTTAGGACTATTTGCTTTTATTTCCTTGGCTACTTCACCAGGCTGTTTCTATCATTCCTTACACCTGTGGCAATGCCATACAGTTTGTGCAGTGAGGCTTTGTGACCTGACCACAGTAAGAGATTCCAAACACCTCTGGAGTGCAAGACAACCCTGCTTTGATGAAGACATTATCAGGCTTAAATTATTTTTCTGTACTGTGCCTGTTGAGCACATCCAGAGCCCTCAAACAGCAGAAGAAGCCATTAATGGTATAAAGGGGGGCGAAATACCATGTGCTGCCCGCCTCTGATCTGCCAGAGTTGCTATGTCCTGCAACTGTTTCCTTTGTTCTTCGTTAAGACCCTGTGTCAAGGCTTGGTACCACACAGGGTTACGATTCTGAATTGCTGCAAAAGAAAACATAAGCAAAAGGAAAGTGTTAATTAAAATGTTCTGTACCTCAAAGCTTACTAAACTCACTGCTGTTTTAATCAGGATAATATTCTGTTATGGTTACACAAATCAGGACATTTAAAAACACTAATACAGCCTCTACTCTCTTCCCTACCACTGTAAAAATTCATTCAAGCATCTCCCCCTGCTCTGAAAGTTTAGGGATGGTTTCTCCTTTCCAAAGGAAGAACTGCTTCAAGCACATATTGGAAAGCCTGGAAATTTTCACCAGGTTCTAGTTTACAACAGTATATACTAAAGTTAAAATGTAACTTGTTGGCCAGCAAAGGAAATAGAGTTGCTTACTCTGAAAAATTGTTTTAAATATCTGATATTCATCAATAGGGTTGTCTTCATCATCAATAATCGTGGAATAGCCTTCCAAAGCAGTCTCTTCAGCATCGTCTTCTTCCCAGTCTTCATCATCTCCATCTTCACCTGCCTGTTTTGCTAGAATTTCTAGATATTCTTGACCATCTTCATCAATGTCATCTTCATCACTCCCCAACTCCTCTGAGTGAAATGTAACACACAAGAAAGGGTTTATCTTGGGAACAGTAAGAGCAATTCTTTAGAAATACAGCCAAATGTGTAAAACAGGCAATGGGAGCGGTAACAGCACAGTGCAGGCTAGAAAGAGGAGAGCTCATGTAAATCCTCTCCTAGTGACATGGGCTTCTCCCCAGAGACATCAGTGTGTAAGTCAGAAAGGAGAACTGTCATAAAAATGTATATACAGATAGTTTGGAACAGCACTCCAAAACAAACAAATGCCCCTGAGTGTGGAAAACAGTTCCAAACAATCGTTCAAAAACACAGTGGGCTTTTAATGGAAAGGTAAAAATAGTGAATGAGAACTAAAAGCTCAAGCAGAGTGTACAGAAAGGTGGAACAAAAAAGTACATGTAAAGTTGTAGGCAATTTTGAACTTCATATAAAGAAGATGGCCAAGGATGGGAAAGTTTGTGAAAGGACTGCATGGAGAAGAGAGTCTACAAAGAGGGATGAAATTGAGATTACATTAGTCCAGGGGGAAAAAAAAATGATCATAGAATTGTCATTTTTCAATAAACAGCTAGAACACCAGCAACATGGGACAGTTTGTAACATACAGTCCAAACTGTGCAGTGGATTAGAAGGATTTCTGGAAACTCCTGCTGATTCTTACCCCTCAGTCAAATGAGACATGCCCCAGTAACAACTGCTTTCAGCAGTGACAGCATCCACACACAACAGCCAGCCTGAGGGGACTTCGAAGAGACTCTGCCCCAGGAGTTAGTTTTTAAGAGGGATGGGAAAGTCAGATATACTTGAAAGTTGTCAAAAGATGTCTAGTGTTCTACTGCAGCTTTTCATTTTTGGAATTAAGGTAGTCAGAAGAATTCCATAAAGGAATCTCCATCAGAAAAAAAAAAAAAACAACAAAAAAACAAAGTAACAGCAAAGGTTCAGTTTCCATACCTGTTTCCTCATCTTCTTCAGCTTCATCATCATCATCACTATCATTTTCATGCTCTGCATGACAGGCATATGCTCTTTTCAATCCATTAAATAAAAGGATAAAAGCTGGCAGGATCTGTCCAGCAACTTGATTTAAAACCTGTGGTATTTGCTCCAGATCAATAAGAGCACACAAACCAAGCACACACATCTTTCTATCATGAAGTCTACAAAACAGAAGAGTAAAAAAGGTGTAAGTTTTGTTATAATTTACAAGCAGGTGTATCACAGAGAATCAAATTCAAAATTACAAACACTTACCCCAAGAAACAGTCCACATCATTAAGCCACTGTGTTATGAAGTGATTGGTGACAGGCTCCACATTATTGGGAAAACGAAGATTTTCCAATGTATTTAATAGTAAATGAGGATTGTAATACAAAGCAGCTATGGCAACCTGGAGGCACATTGTTCGTAGTTCACTGGTTTTCACTTCTCTGGTCAGTCTCTCCAAGGCAGCTTCCACAAATGAGGGGATGCACTGGGGAGTGAGAACCATTACAAACTTAGTGACAAAAATAAAATTTGTCTTTCTGTGTTTCAACAGTCTGGCACATAAACACAGAGGGCATGAAATGGGAGTTAATTTTGTATATGATTTCTTCTGGCAATTAAAAGATTAAATGAAAATGTGATAATATTTGATCACACGGATTTTGTGACATCCGGCACAGCAGGTATAACTTCTGATTCTATAATATCGTGTATTAAAAATAAAAAATAAAGGAAATGCATACAACAGAAGTCCAGAAAAATCAACTTAGTGTTTTTTAATATACACATTAAGGTCATGAAATACTATTAGGATTCCAAGAAAACAGCTCTTCAAAGGTTGAGGCTCTTCAGAGATGCCACACTAAAAAAAGAATCACAATAGAAGACTTTTTTTTTTAACTCAATTGAAAATTAAAGTTTCCAGGACCATATCCAAAGTATTAAAAAGCATGTAAATATGTTTAAATGGCTACCATACAGTGCTTGTCATGTGCACAGCAAAAGCACATAAAATTCATCTCTCAAATTCCAACTTTCATATGTGCATAATGAAGTCCCTGATTCCTCTATGACATTAATTGGGATTCTAGAACTTTCTTTGCATTCTTATTTCAAGGCTATGATCTTGACCAATTGGATAACTTTCAATAAATATTCACTAAGATTAACTTAGAGTGCAATGAATCAGTTTTTTAGAACCAAGATGCTCCTAAACTGGTACTATACCAGTTTCATGAAAACGCATGAGTTTTGCAGCATCCTAAATTCTGTAGACAAAGCGTGTAATAACTATCTCTGCCCTCTGTTAATCAAGTAACCCTGAAGCAGAAAACAGGATTATCAGTCACACCACGTGAACTTCTCATAACAAAACTCATGTTAACACATAATTTAATACTACAGAATAAAATACTTCTAAAGTATTGGTTCTAGCAACCAAAGTTGTTACCAACCTGATCAATGCCACGCCCTTTACACTGAAGAATAATTACTTCTAACAGCTTTGCTGCATGACATTCTGCATCTTCTCCAGCAACTCCTGTAAGGACCTGAAAAACGACGATTACTGTTGGTTATATCCCTTTAAGAAGTATTCTCTATACACTGCTTTGCAAAGCTGATATGAATTTACCCCCTCCATAATAATGCGTAGACACCTATCAGTAAAGCAGCCAGATCTACAGCAATGGCTTGGTATGACAACCAGAGAATGAAAATTTCTGAATGTGGGTAAAACTAACTTATATTTGCAAATATTCAATAAATCTACAGAGGCAGAGATTACCACAGTAACTGTGTAAGCAACAACTGCCATTTTGCAAAGCTGTATTTCCATACACAAAACAAAAACTTCTCTTATGCATTAATGTACTGAATTTTGTAAAAGTTTTATTTACAAAAATGGGATATACAGTGGTAGACCACGCAGCATCTGAAACTTTTGTTAAAGATTCACTGTGCTCAGCTAGCACTAATCACTAAGAGGTCGTGACAGGCTAATTTTCTTTTTACTATATTGTGCTGGTTTCAACATAAAATGTTCCAAGAATTCACCATCAGCCTGGTTGCAACTTGTTTTCAAATAAAGGCTGGCAAGAGTTACTCACTATAATATTTAAACACTTTCAAAAGAATTACTCAGGAAATACCATGGGCAGTGCTGACAGTTCACCACAGCTCTTATATAGACACCACACATGATATCCAGGAGTGGAAAACTGAAATCCCTACAGATTACTATTGGAGATGATAGAATATGAACAGCATCTTATAATGAAGTATCAATTGTCTCACACATTCTGAAAAGCTGTGTGTTCTACTGATTGATTGGACAAAGAAAGCCCAGTTGGCATTCTTCTATATAACACATAAGAGCTGAGAAGTGAAGTTAAATACAGAAACCCTGCCCAAAAGTGCCTGGACTGAGTCAGAACTGCATTATGTTCCCAGCTTTCATCACTGACCCAGCACAAACTTGGAAAAATAATTTCCTATTCCTATCCCTTTACCCTCCATCCCTACTCCACTTGTTTAGCATACACACAGCATGTGGATTCCTAGCCACAGCAAGGCTACAAATCCCAGATAAAGGAAACCACCTATCTTTTGCAATATGTCTTGCATGCCCATATGCACAAAGTGTATTGCACAAAACCTGGTTTGTTTAATCTGCTTTTGTTGTGTGCAATTTATTTTTCCCTTCTAACAAAAGCGTCTATCTGAAATTTTGATGCAATCTCTTTAAATTTCTCTGCAATAGCTTAGTAGTCTGTGGAATCTCAGAGGATGTTCAATAGCAAAATGCTTTAAAGAACAGACATTAAAAGCTGTTGTGGAAAAAAGTACCCAGTTTAACAGCTTATTACATCAGATGGCAGGTTTTGTGACCACAGAGGAATCTACTCACCTTCTTGCACATACTGTAGATCATTTCAAGGTATTTTGTGTCTGACAGAAGTGTATCTGTATCAACAGTAACATAATTATGCAAGAGAGGCATCATGTCTGTATTGAAAGAAGAACGATCACAGTTAGATCCTGTCTGCATGCTGTTAAAATCAGGTTGAAATGTGTGTATTAATTACAGTTCTTGCTTAATGTTTGTCAAGATAAGTGTGCATCTAGTCACAGACGTCGTGGCAAAATAAGTCTGGTTGCAGCAACAGCAGAATAAAATACTTCAAGTATAACTTCACTGGGGTGTTCTCCTAACATCTCAGTCACAATGCAATTCATTGTACGGCTGAAATTACACCTATGGAACCACTTGGCTGTCTGATTTATTTGTATTACTTACCAGTGAAATAGTCAAAGCCATCCTGCTGAAAGACTTCAAACACAAGAGGAAGAAGCTGCCACATTTGTGCAGAAACCTGTTGGCAGGTCAGACTATGAGCCAAGGAAAAGATCTCCTCATAGAACTCTGAAACAAACAGAAATCTAGGTAAATATAATGCCAAGCCCATACACTTTAAAAAATAAGCCAACACAAGTAGAGATACCTAATACATGCTGCTGCAAAACTGTTCCAATCACTTGCAAGCAGATCCCTTCCAGCTGCTGGGTAATCTAGGAAAAAAATGGAGATTTATTACTATTCTCAATACTTGGGAGTTGTAATTAAACACATTTTAAGATTACTCAAAGAAGTTTCTATTAATACAGTATTGTTTTCAAAACTAATTTGAAATTTCTTAAATTTTAGCACGCTAAATGTCTAAGAGCAGCATTCTTGGCTAAAGATTTGCATGACAGCTCTTAATACAAGGTGTTTTTGGAACATTGGAAGAATCTCATATAAAAGAAAAGCCTGATAGTAACCCTATGTGACAGTTAAGTTCCATTGAAACACTGTAAGTAAATGTATATATCAAAGGGGTAAGCATTGGGAATTGCAGGAAGTATTTGCTGTTCCAGAAAAGTGACATATAAAACAAACAAACAATCAAATACCAAACCACCTCCCAAACCTAGCTTAGTATTGGTGTGGGGACAATCAGTCTAAATGCTGGTCCTACAGATTCAGTCAGTCTACTGAATTAGTATTTAGCAATCTGTGGAATAGCTAACAAAACAGTCATTAACCTCTTGAGGGCACTTAGCTTGCATAGGGACAAATAAGGGTTGAGTTTCTGATCTTAGCTATATTAAACAGGATTTGAAACTAACCTGCTAAATACCTTATCTCTGGCAACACTGGTCATCCTGTGTGAGATGTCTCTAAATATAAATGTTTACTGGTCAACATTTTAAAACTGAGTTCCTCGGGACTAGCATATTGTTACACAAACTTTTAACTTAAGTGGCAAGGATTTGCTGACAAAAATAAGTATATAAGAAGCTTGCTGTGCAGCTTTAGCAACACCTAAATGAGCTCAACTGGTCTTCAGTTTATTGTATGGCAGTACTGGAGTCTGCCCTTGGGAGTCTGTATTATGCTGCTTCCTTAGTAAGTCTTTAGAATCCTGATAGTACAGTTTATTACTGAACTCTTTAGTCACTAAAAAAACCCATAATTATTTAAAAAACAGTAGCTGACTTCAGGAATAGCATCTTTTGAACTGGCTATACTCTGGGCAGAAGTTAGTCCATTCAGTACAACAAAACAAAATAACAGGAGTTTTCATCACACTACAGAACTCCACAGGGCAGTCCAGGCTGGTATAACAACCCACCACCAAGCACAGCCACCAGATTTGTATTTACTGACATTGATGCTGACTGAATTTGCTCTCTGGGACAGAAGAGTCAATGTTAGGAGATAACTGAAGCTTAATTTGTTCTGTTTGAAGGGCAGAGCTCATCAAATCAGAGAGGTTTTTCCAGCTGAACTGATAAGTTCCACCTGTTAGAGACACATTGCTTCCCCTATTTGAACAAGAACCTGAAAACCTATGGGTAATACTGTGGCAACATTTATGCTCTATTACTGCATTCATGGCATTAGAAATATGACCCACTCTGTTACAACTTCATTACATGGGATGTACTTCACTATTTTCTGTTTAATATCTTAAGGGCAGTTTTTCAGGTGACAATGCCAGGAACACTGCAACTATAAAAGACTTACAGTGTCTTACACAACACCTGTCAGTTTTCAAGTAATTTTTACTTACTTCCTTATGATCTTCAACTACACTGAGAAGTGTGTCAATAGTATTCAAGATTCCCATTGCTGTCACTGCTTTGTCATCACTGCCCTCTTCATCTGGACCAGTCTGGATCACCTGGTTAAATGTCATTGCCTGCACATAAAAGCAGAACAGCCCATAAATATGTCACTGAATTGTGGAAGTTTGACATTCTACACAATTTAAGGAGTACTTCTGCTAAGAAAACATGAATATTAGGAGGTGACTGCCCCATTCCAGTGTTTCTTCTCAAAATGATAAGATTTCAACATTAAGCCATTAGAGCTATTATCCTTTATCTATTAATAAAAATAAAACATAATTAAAAAAAATGACATTACATCCCACCAGAAGAATACACTTTCTACAAGCAAGTTCCTTTGACACAAGGTTTGATTAGTTGCTGAACTAGACTGGAACACTTTGCAGGCATTCCCAGAGAGGACGAGCAAACAATTCCAGTTTAGCTCCAACACAAGGGCCTTGAAGAGGGAAGCACTGAGCTGGCCTCAGCTTTTGAAACCATTAGCACAACTTGCTAGATAGAGCCATTCAAGCTCTGAGTTTCTCTGGCAGATTCCATTTTATGTTCACATTACAGACAACATGACATTATTTTTCACACCAAATTTTTCATTAAATATCTGGTCTTTTTAATATTTTCAACCAGAAGACCTGAGTCACATTTTAAAGACTACCTGAAACATTACCAATTTCATTATTAACACTATCAAGAGAAAACATGTACAAAGATTTGTCAAATGCTTCTAGAATCGTTCTTAGAAATTTCCACTTGGTTTCAGTTACGAAGCCAACTTTGAGGAAAAACTGTCTAAATGTAGAAGAAAATGACGTGTACTACTGCATTTCAGCAGACTGGAGTAACAACAGCTATTCACTGATGGCCAACTATCAGTTTTAAATACCAATCTTTCACATATTAAGCATCTTCCCAAGTCACCAGAAAGTCTCACCAAATGCTGTGTCATTTCTACTGCAATTGGGGTAACTTCTTCACTATATTCACAGATCATCTTCTGAATCACATTAGTAAGATCATCATTTTCAGTCTCTCTTATAATGTGAAGTAAAGCTTGCATTACAGGTCTAATGAACGGAGTAATATATTCTTTAGCTGTAAAACAAGTGAAAAATGTTTGAATTAACATTCTTTAAAAAGCACAAAACAGTAAAAGAAATTCAACATACACTTGATTAATATTTAGTGCTTCATTATTAAAATGCCAAATCCAAAGGTAGTATAAAAATCACAGCAATACTAACATTCAGAACAATTTTCAAATAAAAATATATACTATGAGGATCAAAACTGAGGTATGAAAATCAGAGCTCTGCAGTCTATTACTTATCCATGCAAATGGGAATTGAACAGGAATGGGGACACACATTTTTGTCAAATTACCTAAAGAATTAAATATATAATTTATATTTTCTTTCTGGCTTTTGTCAACTTCAGGAATACTAAGCCATATAAAACCTGCCAGAAAAAAGACAGGTTTTTTTGTTTTCTTTTCTTTATTTTAATAAATTTTAACATGAATGAATATATGCTGAGACAGATATGCTTATATTGCTACTGTATTTTCTGATTCAGTTATTAGGTGCTGTAAAACTGGATTTACTGTACCATGAAGTTGTTGTTTATAATGTTATAATAATTCTAATGCCTTAGAATGTAATTTACAGTGTTATTTATTAAAAAAATATAAAATTTTCCAGCTGAAAAATTACAGCCAATTACAAATTCTGATTACAAGAAGTAAATTAACATCAGGAAAGAAAAGAATTAGTTTGCCTGACCACCACAATGTGAACCCTTACTCTAGGAAAGGTTGCTGTAGCTGAAAAAGGAGGGCTACCTACCCTTCTCTTGGTTACTGATCAGAACCTGGAGAGCTATTGCAGCTTCCACTTTCACAGGCATTTCCCTGTCATCGATCAGACACCGTCTTGTGAGTTCTAAGGCTGTCTGGAGATTCTGGTCACTCTTAAATTTGACTTCACAAAAGTAATGAAGAACCCAACAAGCCTGAAAAAAACACACGTTGAACAAATTCAGAGCTGCAAAGCCTACAAACAAGATTATCAACTACTTGTGTACCCATAACCTACACAATCGAATCTGAAGCACAAGTATTGTCAAATAAAGATAATTTTAATGATGAAGATGTTTGAGAGTGTGGAGGCTGGTCAGTGGGAGGCTTGTCCTTCAGACATCACTAGACCAGTACTATGATCTCAATTTCATTTCTGGCCACAGGTTTTGTGTGAGCAGTACAGTCTACATGCAAAACGCAGGTAGACCCTACCACCAGACACAGATGGAAAACTGTGCACACAGTGCTGCAGCCATGTTAAAACTACACAGTAGCTATCTGTAATCACACAGAGACTGATACAAATCTCTGAAATAAGCGTACTATTAACTATGGAAAAGACACAGAAAGGAGAACATTTGTTAAAGGGAAAAAGATTCCCGAATTCTTCAGTTGGAACAGACAGTGTATCTTAACAGTAAATGCCACACTTTCTTACCCGTGCTCTCATGTAACCCAGCTCACTGCTGAAGAGAGGGAACACGTGATTCTGCAACATGTACTCCATCTGATCTTTATAGATCTTCTTCTGTCAAAATATGAATAGAAGCACATCAGTTTAAAACTGTACATTAAAATGTATTTCTAGTCCAGTTAATAAAG
The DNA here is from genome assembly GCA_035221455.1 of Xenops minutus. NCBI lineage: Eukaryota > Metazoa > Chordata > Aves > Passeriformes > Furnariidae > Xenops > Xenops minutus. The sequence continues at coordinate 10,538,814 of JAWWEE010000158.1, forward strand.
TCATATATGATAAAAGTCTGAACAGTGTAACAAACCCCACAGACTTTTAATTTATCCCTTTAATAAAGTCAATTAGGCAACAATGAAAACCTTTCAAGTAATTAAACTTGGATCCTACATGGACTTTTATAATTTTCAATCAAATAGTGACACTTTTTTCCCCGCTGTTTGACGTTTTAATTGGCAGCATATTGCCCTGGCATCAAAAGCAAAAGTGGTCAGGGAAACTTTGTAAGAGCTGTGATCCAAATACAAGTTCATGCCCTACATCTTTTTTGCTACCATTCTAACTGAGCAAGCTGATAATTTCACTTTATTCTCTTCTATACACAGAAAAGAATTTATTAAATCAAACGGTCTCTCACTAGATGCATTTTGTTTCCTTCCTTCCACAAAAAAGGAAATGTAGTTAAGTGTAGCACAGAAAATGGTGTAGTAATTCTCACTAGAAGCATAGAACTTAAAGGAACATAAAACAATAATCTGAACTTGAACATGACCTATAAAATTTGAGTAATTATGATGACAACAAATCCAAAACAATTAAGTTCAACATAGAAATAAAACCTGACAGCAATTCAAACTTGTGAACTCAAGGAACTGCTTGCATTTCTTCTAAGACACTGTATGTGAAAGAAAGGGAAGGAGAGGGGAAAAAAGAACCAAAAGAACCACCAGGTTTGTTATGCTTACTTTTAGAAGAATTTCGGCCAAAGAACCAATCATATGTAAAGCACCATCTTTCTTACGAGGGTCAGCATTTGGCTCCGTAAGGATTTGATAACAAAAGCCCATTGTCTTCTGCAGGACCTAGATTACATGGAAGGTTAGTCAAGGTATTCCAGTCCATCATCTCAGGTACCACTCTCACTGCTCTGAAATGCCTAGATGTGTAATAATCTGCTCCAAGGCTGGAATTTGGGGTAATGTTTTATGTGTCTGTTATAAACATGCAACATTCTTCACAGATAAGTCCAAGGGGAATTGGTAAACACAAAAATCACAAAGAGATCAGCACAAAACCAATTTGAAAATTGGTGTACTATGAGGGCAGAAAAGTAAAACTTTTATTAACAGCTCTTTCGGCAAATAAAGTAAACCTAGCTAGTGTTGTATTTCAGTATAGTCCTGGAACAGCTTACCTCTTTCCTTTTACTACATGATGTAAACAATAATGTCTGAGCAGCAGTTGTTGGAGAAATGAAGTCTTCAAATACATCTGTTAAATAAACATGTAAATAATATAAATGTTTGTCCTTTACTACCGTTCATGATCCTAATATATTTAATATGAAACAAAAGAGCAGTAATTTTCCTTCCAGGTGGTTAATCGTGCTTTCTTGCTACAGATATTCCAAGACCAAAAAGTAACAAGTTTAGATACATGTGTCACGTTTTTCATGACCGCCAGCTCTATATAATTTGGAATTTTAGATCTTTTTTATTTTTAATATAAATCTTTTAACAGTAGAAGCAGATGTAGCAGTCAAGTTTTGACCTGTATTTTATTTGCTCTACAAGCACACAGAGTTAATTGAGTTAAAAATGCCCATTTTCTTATTTCTCTGCAGAAGAGGATTATCAGAACCTTGTGTAATACCTGTAGTGTTTATAGGTATGTCTCTGAGCTGAGGTATAAAAACTCCCAAACCTCTCAAGATCCTTTGTTCTAGACACATAAATAGTCCCAACAGAGGGAAGAATTCGTTCAGGAAGTCTGAAGTATTTCTTTCTTCCCCAGCCTTAGAAGACTTCATATGGGACTTCATAGTAATGCCCAACAACAAATAGCAAGCTACAGGAGGTGAAATCAGACAAGATTGGAATGGCAGGCTTATTTCGTAACGTTTGATTTACCATTGGGGTGAATCTGTTCTGATCTGTGCTGTGTGTGAAATTCTGTAAGAAATCCAGGGCCTGAAATACCAGCTGTTGCAAGCCATAAGCTTTTAGTAACATTACACTTAGGTAGTTACTGTTGGCACGACCTGGACTAGTTGACTTGTAACAAAAACTTTGTAACTGTAAAAATTAAATACTTGTACAAGTGAAGAAACTCCTGTGTTCTTGACTGTTGCATCTTTCACTAAAACAGAACCCCTAAAAAATCCCATCTTTACGTGAAATCACATTTTAACATGAGTAGATTTCACATTCTCACCAAATTTCATGCGAATATATTCATATGGATCTTCTTGCCAAAGCTCTTCATCAGCATCTGTATAGCACATCAATGGAAAAATAACATCTTGGATAATTCCCTGAAATAAAAAAGAGGTTGAAAACAGGTTAGCATCTCTATATTCTGTCCCATGTTTTATATATTTTGTCCATCCTGTCACTTCCTCATATAACATGGTAACATTTTAAAACTAATTGGACATACTGGATTTTATGTGGTACTTTACAAAAAAGATGTTTTATCTTTAGGTAGCGTTACAATACAACACAAGATACTAGACTGGCTTTGGATAATGGTATGTGGAGATAGTTCAATGGCATAAATTCAGCAGCTAACAGCATCTCCAAATCTATTGTGTTGCTGTGTTACACTGTAACCCTTAATATATTAAAACACAAAGGAAAGACAGCAAAAAGGCAATTAGCTGGCTTTGTTCATGTATCAAGGTAACCTTCACCAAACAGGCTTAAACATTTTTGACCAGCAATTTATAAGAAAAGTCCCTAAAATGTGAATTCTAGCAGGGCTAGAAACTCTGTACAATAGACTGACTAATGTACTACTGAGTCATCTAAGTATTAAACCCCAGAAATGGTTTACTTGAATATGAGGCTTCAGATTCTTCCAGGTGACTGCATGTGACACTCCTTGATTGATGTAGTTCAGCGTTTGCTGCAGAACTCTGGGAGCCATGTACTGCTTCTCCTTGTATTGATACAGCACCTTCAGCAACACCTAGAAAAATCAGGTCTCATCAATAGCTCATACTGAACACAGACCATTTTAACCACAATTCTACCCTCCCTCACAAGCCTACGTGAGAACTCCCCTAAACTCAACAAAATCCCCGTTTATTCATTAGACTAAAATGGGTACTGACTAATCCTTCTACCAAATGTCATTGTTAATTTTATAAGGCAATTTGCAGCTCATATCAGGTGCTGTACATCTTTTAAAAATACAATCCTTTAATAAGATAAACCACACATACTAATCCACCACCAACATACCCCAGGGGCCCTTCTCTCTGAGGTTTCTTACTCCATCTTGCCACACTTTGGGGGGCAGAAATTCACGCCCGGCCACTGGATTGGGAAAATACTCTACACTCACAGTCTACTGATTCTTGCCTACGTGCAACCTCACAGCAATGACACTGAAGGAAGAATGTATGTGTGTCAAGAATGATCAGCCAGCCCTTTGGCTTCCTGGCCTCAAGTCTTCTCCTGAGGTGGCACGCAGAGGGATTGATTATCTTAGAAGAGCAAAGCAACCAGTGAGGCCTTAAAGAACATGTAATAATTATCTGTCTGAATTAATCTACAGGTGACAGATGAGCATCTCAGAAGGCAATGCTGACACCACTTGTCTCAGTACAATGTTAGGATACACTTCCTAACACTTAGTGTGACAAATGTTTTCCATACTTTGGATGACTTTCAAAAAACATGTATTTATGAGGTATTTTCCCTACTTTTCTTCTTCTAAAGTCCTGTAGTTCATTTTAATTTCATTAGAAATTAAACGTAAAAAAACCAAAACTGAACTAAGAACTGTTCTGATTCAAAAATCAAGACTCTGAAGAAAACATCCCACTCTCTGAGATTTTCATAAATTAAGTCTATTTACATTTACAACTTGATCACTTTAAAATAAACCCATTTATGAGCCAAATACAAGGAAATTTTACAAAAACTACTTGAAGTTTTTTATAAACTAGTTTCAAAAGAACAAATGCAACCAGGAGAGTCAGATCAAAAAAATCCCCAATATTCAAGGGAACTTCCTTGCTAGTTCAAAAAGTTCAAGTTACTGACTTCAAACACATGCAGTGCAAGAGAGGAGATGACAATTTCTGCCCCACCAATCCATTCTATCCCTTCAGAAAAACCTGTAGGTTGCTGCCATCTGTCAGGACTTTTTGAATCATGAAATTACTCCAGTAAAGGTAAATCAAGGATAGTTTGGCATAACATTCATACATCAAAATAGAAATGCTACAGTCCATAAGATGCTTTGTATGTAACAGACCCTAAAACACAGCACAAGTGGCAACCCCAAAACAGGGAGACGAGTGGAAAGGAACCATCAGGCTCACCTGTTTGTAAGCAAGCCTCTGCTTGATCAGGCTTTTGCAGAAGGCTGAAAGATTAGTATTTACTGACTCTAAGAAAAACTGTATCAGAGTTTAAAAGGTTGGTCTGAAGGTCAACTACACCACATAAATATTATACCCATCTCTTTCAGAGAGGGAAACATGGATAGCATGTCTGAAGCTCATCTGAGGGCTTATTAGTGGGAAGTGGATTGTCCTATGTGGCAATTTGATCTTTTCTTTAATTATTCTTTTATTTTCAACCCACAGACATCAGTGCTTTCCATACCAATGTGCTTGAAAAAAAATTGTGAAGAAGAGCAAGAAGTCTTTTCAGAAAATAAAGAAATAAGACATCACTACTGAACCCAAACTTATCCTACTACCCCTCCATTTACTGTTTCTTACTTGCTGAACACCAACAGCGAAGGCCTTCAGGAACACTTCAGCAAACTCATTGTACTCCTTGGAAACGTTACCAGGGCTCCCATACCTAGAATTACAAGTAAGAATGTGAACTCAAGGGTGCAGCAATATTACTGACTTCAATATTTCTTTGGGGTTTTTGTAAATAAAAATGGAAGAGTAAATACCTCTCAAAAAGCCTAGCTAAGATATGCAAAGCCCACTTCTTGCATTTCCACCAAGGCAACTCAGGTCTATCATCTTCATCAACTTGAAGGGTTTCCTTTTGGAAGAAAAAGATTATTTACCAACTCTTCACAAAGAGTTCAAATGATACGTAACTTGAACTCTATACTGTATTTTATTTTAACCTGCCTTTTGCACTTTTAGCTTAATAGAAGTATGAAATACAGAGTATCTAAAAAATAAACCCCATGACATATGCTGCATAAATGGTCAATACATTTTTGAAAAAGGAAGCCAAAATAAGTTTTGCTATAATTTGAAAACAACAGAACTCCTGTACAAGTTACATATTTTCAAAATTTCCCTAGTCTAGTTTAAAACACCCCATTAAGCTTTTTTTTTTTTTAATTTTACTGGCATCTTAAGAGCAAAAAGAATGTAGAAATATAAAGTCAAACTTTTCAACATTCTAATATTTAAGCTTAAAGACATAAATAGCCAAAAGCCACTTACAGCTGGTACATCCCTATCAACAACAGTCTTCAGGATTTCTATCCACTCAGTCAGGTTTTGTTGATTTATCAACTCCAAAGGTAATGTGTACTTATTAAAGAAAAAAAAGAAAATTATTTTCAAATTGCTTTATAATAAATTTTTGTTATTTTCAGTTTGAATTTTAGCTTTCAAATCTTTGCCTACACTTAGCTATCATTAAGGATTAGCAATTTACTTTGAAAACCATGCCAAAGAACTTAACACAACTTAAGTCTATATCCCAAATATCTTCAAAGGTCCTGGAGGTCTTTCCTCCAATTTGTTTTGCTTATGCAATGCTAAAGCACAACTTAAATGGATGTTATACTAATTTCTGAAGCATTAAACAGCATATGAACAGTTTCATTCCAAACTGCTCTATTTACATTGGTAATTCAGTGTAGGTTCAGTGTAGGCTGGCCTCCACAATCTGTCCTTAGAAAACTGGTTTTCTAACTGGTTTTCCAGCAAACACTCTACCTCAGAGGATGGCATGTGTAAGTTCTATCTAATGCCAACCAGGAATAGCACTGCACAGAAGTAAAAGAACCAGGCAATCAAGCACACCAGAAACTTGTGATTCACAGAGCTGAATAGTAGGGAAATGATTCAGATGTAATCTAATATTGTAATATTTCTGTCATTTACTATTTTAAGGAAAAGCATACTACTTTAATTTAAATTATTGATCAAGTTTATAAAAAGTTTATTTTTTTTTTTACCTGGACAAGGGCATAAAATATTTTGAAGATCTGTTTCTGGATGAGGACAGACTGATCTGATGGATCATTCAGGAGCTGAATGAAGCTATCCTTCAGAACTGGTAGAAAATGTTGCATTGCAGCTATCAAAGGACTCCGCTCCTCTGGTTTCTTGTACCTTTAGAGAAGAACAAACTAGTTTTGTTTTTTTGAATTTTACAAGTCCACCTTTCTCCAATGCAGACACAAGTAAGTTATATGACAATTCATAACAACATAAGATTTTAAAAACCCCCAGCCATTTCTTGTTACAGAATGTGAAATAAAGCTACAGCCAGGCAGTATTACCGTTCAGAAATACCTTTATCAGAGTTCACAATTTATCAAAATATTTGCAGAAGCTAGATCATTTCTCTGACACTGAAAAAAGGAAACTGTGAAGTCTTTTACAGTCTACCACTGATGTCTCTCACATCTTATCATTCAGTTTGCCCAAGCCTAACAATGTGACAAAGAAGGAAGCCTTCAAGGCTTCCTGGGGCAGACTCAGAGCGGGCTTCGATTGCAACCACCCCTGAATGAGAGCCTCAGTCCCTCCTGTGCTGGTGACACTCCAACAGTTTGCCTGTGCTGAAAACAAGGCTCCAGTTCCTTTCTCAAACAGTTCAAAATTCCTGAAAGGAAACGAAGCCGCACCTTGAAATCTCTGCCCCAACTTTTAACTTACAAAGGAGAAAGTCCTTATTGACTCAAGAGTTATCACAGCAGAACAAGATCTTGTCCTTACTGGTGATGACAATAACAAGGTGCAATATCACTTTAAAATGGGACAGCTTTAATTTTTGATTAAGCAATTAATCCTGTCACCCTCTTGGACCCCTGTGGGAGATTTTTGGGTTACAGAATTGGGCTTTGGTTTGGTTTTGGGTTTTTTTTTTTCAAACATACTTTTCATAGATTTTTCAGTAATATTAAAAATCAATGCTTAGCTTCTTAAACAGTGCCAATTTTCAGAAATATGAAAGATAAAGACTGCTCAGTCTGCTGCCAGATGGCACGTTCTGTAAAAAACACTAAGCTCCAAAACCTCGTTCAATAATACAATTTCCATGCATTTTCAGAAACAGAAACCTAAACATAAAGATTAAATATTGCTTAGGAAAACTCAAGGTTTTAATTTCCACAAGACACAATCAAAAAAGAACAAAAAAAGCAACTATGCAAAAGACCAGCCAATTGATCTTGCTGGTTGATTTGGAGAAAAAAAAAATGTTGAAAAGCTCTGAGATATTTACATTTCACATTAAGAAAAAAAAAATTCAATAGCTAAATATTCCTACAACTCAAGCAGCAAAAACATGACCAAAGTCATAACATTACACAGATTCCTGCCCCCAAAAACTGACACAAGTAAATCAACAAATGTTACAGAGACCTGCCTGCACCCATTATTGTTATACACTGAAATGTGCATATTCCTACATGGTTTGTGACACGAAACTGACCCCGCTGCCTTCAGCAGAAAGCTGAGCCAGCAGCAGCACCTCGTGGCCTCAGCTGCAGTGTTTGATCAGCTAAGACCACAGACACACCTGGTACCTCAGTTGATCACACAATGACTGTGCTCAGATCAGAATTCCTCCCTAAACAAGGACTGCTATCTTCCATCACCACACACTACCACCAGTGAACACTTGGTGATTTATATCTCACAGATTTCTGCAGCATACTTGGTTCAAGATGTTTAAACTGAAAATAAAGCAAGAAATTAGTTTGCTCTCCTTAGCAGGATTTGCATTTTCATCCACTAAAGAGACTCCCACATGAGATTCCAAAGGTCTTTATAGCATTCCTGTAGAAGTACTTTTGAGAAAGTGGCATTCACCTGTTTAACGCTAATTGATGTAAAATTCATGAAATTTAACAGGGAAATTTTCAATGCAACACTTTAAATCAAGTATCTGAAACAGAAACGTTATGCATGCCAGTGCTTTGAAAGAGTAAGCTGGGATTCCATCAGTTCCACCGCTACAGTTCCCTGACTGCAGGGTTGTACTTTTCTCTGACCCAGCTCAGATGAGGTTCCTACATGGCAGCAGCAGCAGCCAAGCCCCACGTAGCTTCTCAAAGTGCAACTTCAGCTTCAAAGCTCTGAGCATCACACCAGACACGGAGCCAAGAACACTCATGTATTCCAGCCCAACGTCTTCCATATGAGAGCACAGGGGGCTTTGATCAAGATATCCTGATGGGCTGGATGAGGCCATCAAACTGATCATTCCAAAGACCGTCAACTAATTCTGAGCTTCCTAACATTGAAGATTTCACACTTTGAAACCTTTAAATGTTTACTGAGTAGGAGAGTACAAAATGTTTAAACCTGGTTTAAATAATAATTGTCTGCAAAAGTCATGATTTTGAGAGGAGTTTCTTACTGTTATCAATCCATAAAACTACCAAATGAGGAGTTTAAAGCACTCTCTTTTTTTATGATCTCATAAGAGTAGTTTCCCGTAATTTTTACTGAAGATACATCGGCCAACATCTGCATAGCAAGCATGCAGGAATATTTTCTAAAATTAGATTTCCATCACCTTTTTGCAGTCCCACAGACAATTCTGTATGGTTACAATATACACACAGAAAAAAAGAATATACACTAATATTAATTCTGCTGGTTTGTATGGTAGAAGGAACTTACTCATAGTTTTTCACAAGTTGATAAAGACAAAGAAGAATTCCAAGCCAACAAGCACTGTTGTCAGACTGGAGATAAAATCCAATTTTCTCCACAACTGCAGTCCAGCGACTAGGATAGTCATACTTGATAATATGGTGAATGCAAGTAGTAAGTTGTACTCTAGAAATCAAAGGACAATAATTAAATAAGTTACTATTGTTATTTTAGTAGTATTCTTTTAGTGTCGAAACAGCGAAAATTGTCCATACTGACACTTTAAGTTTTGCTTAGAAAGTTTAGGTTCTGTACTTTCTACTTAGTATTTTCCATTTGAGTATCCTTAAATTTCTACATGCTACACAAGCTGGAAACTGTTTTCCCATCTACATCAATTCTATGCTTAGGACACACAGTGTATGACAATGCTTAGCACCGGACAGTCAGAATCCACAGGCAATTCATAGAGAGGCTAAAACTGCTCACCTGATCAGCTCAGGAGAGTGGATAATGGCTTCTACAATATTCTCACGAATACAATGTCTATCTTCCTCTGGGATGGAGTAAGGTGGGATCTCTCCTGGCGCAGTTTCACGGTCTGGCCAATACTGGGTTATCATATTTTTCAAGTAGATAACCCCTGTGAGACAGAAGTGGAAAATTAGCTGACAGCCATTCAAAGTACAAAACAAACATACATCTTGCCCACAAATCTTTACTAGAAGAAAACTGATTGAAATTACTAAATCATTGTCCATTTTTGAGTTGGAGAAATATATAAACTGTGTAAGTTAGTCACATACTAATTTACTAAGTTGATACTTTTACTCATTTACTGTATTCTTAGTTCTGTAAAGGATGTGTTTTGATATAAAAATACTAACAGTATTGCTCTTATCTATGATCCAGATAAATAGCTGTGGAACACTTTAGCAACACGCTTCTGAATAATCCTTTATAATTATTTTCTCAGTGTTTTCATTAAAAGGGAAAAAAATCGAATCAATACTAATGATGACCTAAAACATCTTTCGTAAGCAAAAAAAATCTAATTAAGTTTGTGATACAGGAGTGAATGCTAAAGAAAAACAGAGCTCCTCTATACCAAGGTTATGGGCCACATCAATTTGCAGCAATCAGGCTGCTGGCACAAATGCCTGCATTTACCATTTGACAACCAAATCCAAACTGCTTGTGTGGCAGAATATAAATTACAGCACTTAGAAAAGTCCTTACAAAATGCAACAGGAAATCTCAAATGGCAAACTAATAACAGTTACTATTAATCTATTCTACACACAAATCCATAAAGCAACTTCTTTTCCTGAATTTCATATGCATATTTTGAAGATTCAGAAACCAAAGGACTTCTGAAAGCATCTGCAGAGGTTAAGAAACACTCAGCAGACCTGGGCTATTACAAGACTGAAGTAATGCAGACTTCAGTCTGCCCTCAGTGGGATTTATCATGCCATTAATTGCTTTGCAAACACACACTGTTGGTAAGCTGTGCCTTGCATGAACCATCCCCACTCTCCATAGAATGCTTTGGGTTTTAATTGGCTTGCATGGAGGAGGGTGAAATTTCAGAGGTTGTTTGCAAACCTCCCCCCTTTTTTGCATGTCGTACATGTTAAGCAGTAACCTTTCTGAGTCATCATCTGAATGGTACCCCCAAGCAATAGGGTAAAAATGCAAGTTAAGCTTATGCTACATGGAAGATCCAAATAAGTGATCAGGGTTGCATTTCCTGATTGGTCAGAAAAACCTCTGAAGCATCATATTAAAAACAACTATCAAGAAATTATATCAACTTTAAGGTGGTGTTTGGAGTTGTCAATATTCAACATCCAATTTTACCGATGGCTCCAATATAAATAAGTGGAGTTCCAAAGGACATAATTTGTTTTCTTCCACTCAATATGTTAAAAACATTAGCACTATCAGTACAAGGTTAAATTACCTCCTTGGACCAAGTGTACCAGCATCATAAACCTTTCTGTCTCCCCAAAGACCATTATTCACTAGAGATAAAGGGGAACAATCACTCAAGAGCCAGACACCTTTTCTTTCTGTCTTCTCTGTTCAGGGTATGGTGCCAGATAATAGCTCATGATGACTGTAATTTAAGCAATTCCCAACTTTTGAGTGTTTGAGACTAAAACCATTAGAATTTTTTAACAGTCTCTGCATGTGTACTTGTGTCTCAACACCATTAGAGTAGATACAAACAAAAAATACTCGAAAACTTGCCTGCCTGTCTCACTGGTAAATCCAGTTGCTCCGACATAGTGATCTGAAGCAGGGTTGAAACAAAGTTCACTGACTTATGAGCCTGTGGAGAGGGGGAAAAAAATGAGAATTATTTAGTCATAGTTTGTTAAGTTTCAGAATACTCCCATTAGGTCTTACAATATCTTTATAATGATGTAATGCAATCAATAGGACACCAGCAACTCAGACAGTTTCACAGGAGTCAGCTAATCAGCCAAAGCATTCCAAAGTTTCGTGCTCACTGTATTCTGGAGGCAGCATGAGGGAGGCAAAAGCCTACCGTTTAAGGTAACAGAGTTGAAGAAAACACTAAGCAGGCTTCAGGAATCAGCCTTTCACAGTCACCAAACATGTTCCTCACGCAGAACAAACACTGGAAAAAAGAACACCTAAATTGCCAGAAAAACCCAAGTGCAGCAAGTTTACAGTGACCTTCAGCAAGGTATGAATTCATTATATAATAAGCTAAGAAACAGATGGTTTATGTTTGAAAACTAAGTCCAACTTTAAGCAAGCCTGTCGAATGCAGTTCATCTTTTTGAAAAAGCAACTTCAAAGGACCACTAATGCACTAAGTATCTGCAGGCCCACACAACAGCAAACCAGCAGCAGGGAGACATCTGCAGAATAGACTTCCCAAGGATTTGCAGGAGTCCACTTACAAAGAAAACAAAACGTGGGGTTTTTCTTATGATAATGAGAAATTTCAATGATACATTAAATACTATATTGTCCTTTCAATACGAGGAAACAAACTCTAACATTATTACAGCATCCTTTACCTACCTTTCCCAGGCGTCAAGAACTCAAGAAACATTACATGAATTTTGCTGGGAAGAGTGAATTGCAGTCCTTAAAAATTTAACTCTACTTTTTTAAACTAAAAACCAACATAATTTTCCTCAAGGTCAAGAGTCAACAGACATGAGTTACAGTGGGAAATCCCTATTTTACACATGGAAAAAAAAAAACACAAGGGAGGCCAAAGTCTGAAACTCCTGTGCAGAGATGCTGTGGGACATCATGCTGTGAGATATTCAGTTGGATAAGTCCTGATCTACCTCATCTAACTTCCAAACATCCTTGCTTCTTGGGGCTGGACCAGATGATCTCCAGAGTTCCCTTCTAACCTAATTACTCCATAATTCAAATTGCCAAAGCATATTTCTGCTTTATCTTCACTCACATGCCAATACTGTTTCCTATGTTCTTTGCAGCTCCCCTATCAAACACAACTGCATATATCCACATAACTTAACCTGTTGAACTCTTAGGCAAACACCTCTTACCTACTTTTTACTCAGTTTATTACTCTCTACATAAAGCAAGTAAGTTAGTACTTTGAAAACCATTGAAATTACTCTATTTATGAAAACCAAATGGCTGTCTCAGATAGTACAGCAAATCAGTATCATAAAGAGAAATAACCAGAAATTATCTTTCTATTTTTTTAGTAGGACCAAAAGCTCTTTTGACAGTATGAAATTATGTCAAGATTCCTCCTAAGTGTGTAACACTGCTCAGCTCACTCCTACAGTTCCAGAATCTTCCCTCCAACTTCTCCCTAACAAATATCTCCCATACGTTCCAGTATAAACAAGTGTAAAAGGGACAACCTGGGACATGACATTTGCACTAAGATTTGCTTAGTGAGCTTGTTTTCTATCTCCTGTCATTTAAAACAGATTTTAAATGAAGAATGAGTTTGACTTAAAATCTCCCTGAAATGTTAAAATATTGTTGAACACATTCATCCATCCTGTGCACTAAAATCTACAGGCTCCAGAACACCCAGAAGCAACACGGGCATCTGCTCCAAGTGAAATGTTTATTTGCAGAGTGTGATTTGATGAACTGGGAGTAAGTGACACTGCAATATGAGCACACGTCTTTCTGACCCATGTGCCTCTGCTATCCTGAAAGTCCTAAAGCAGCAAACACACTTTCAAATGAAAAAGAAAAAGCACTTGTTTTCAATTGTCGAGTAATGGTTGAATAAATAAAATATACTTTTTGGGTTTAATTTCTACTACAGCTTCAGGTCCATTAAGTTCCTTCCTTCTTTTCTTAAGTAACATTAATAGACACAACACATATCGAATGACATCAGTGCCTATTTCAGCACAGTACTCAATTATATGTTTAATGTCAGCGGAAGTGCTCCTGTATTTAACATGTTATGAACATGAAGAAAGCTTTCAATTTCAACAACCTTTAACTCACCTACAAATAAGGTCATATTAGTCTGCATAAAATGGACTTAAAAGTGCAAACCTATGTCTTTCCACAAGGACTATAAACTTGGCAGATACCTTTTCTACAGTGAAACCTTGCAACGTATTTCATGTTTGCAAAGTCAAATATGAAGGATTCTTCTCTCTATTCCATGATAAGTGACCACTATTGTTTAAATAAAAGCTAATCCGTTTCAATAACAAATATGGAAATGGCTGAAGAAGTATCAGGAAACTAGCAGGAAAAACAAAAGAAATGGAGTTAAAAAAATCCTGTGTCTTAAAGGCAACAAAAACCAGCCGTGTATAAAACTGCCACACACTGGTATTTAATAAAATACCCAAGAACAACCTTTTCTTCATTTAAAAAAGCAGGACTGAATCTGTGCCTACAGCAAGCTGCAGAAGCTCCCTAGAAATATAAATTACATTAGTATGTGGGATTAATACATTTTCACTTTGAATTATAAGAAGTTTTAAAGAACAGGACCAAAACATTATATTACCTATACCATTATCTGTTGGGGTTTTTTTAAAATCTTACAAGTATCATCCTTATTAACATCTGAAGCATCAGACATCAGCCATGAGGATGAGCTACTTTATCAGGTTTAGTGGTTCAAAGCAGATTCAGACCAGATATAATCTGTGCTTTTAATACAAGGTAGCACAAGTAAAATACCTTGTGCTTGCCAATCAAAGCCTCCTCTTAATCCATTCAGTTAATACCTAAATTCACACAGAGCTGCATTAACACTTCCATGCATTCTAAATGGAAGATAAAAGACTCTTTACAATGACCTCCTTCCCAAGCCACTAAAAGGAAGGGGATTCCAGAGAATGAAGGAAGGAGCAAGGACATTTCCATGAAGACAAGTGAGTACTAACAGGTCAAACACAACCCCAGGTACTACAATAACCGGTCATTCACTCTGTTGCTCTGCTTTACTCTTAAAAAGAACATCCAGTGTTTTACTGATACCTGGAAAAAGCCCTGAACCTAAAATAAGACACCACACAGGTGCCTTTCTGTACCTACATCATTCAAAAATACTGAACCCACATCCATTTCAACTATTTTCATCTTTAATAGCTTGAGTCCCCAAAGAGGGTGGTCCCTCAGACAGCACACTCCTCTTCACCGGCAGCACTGCTAAAAAAAACCCCATACTAAAAAGCCATCTATTTTAAGTACATATTCTATAAAAATATGTATATATGTATTTTATACAAACATACAGATACACCTGCTTTTAGGTTTAGTGCATGTGATTAACTAGAATACTGCACTATACTAAAGGTGAGCTGCAAACGAAGATTCACTGAAGGTCTAACGGGAAATTATCTGAACACAGAGGATTCTGCTGGCCCATGACACCCCAGTCTCCAGAAGAATCAGATGCACTGATGACACTTCCGTGAGAGCCACTGCAAGAAGTATCATTCTATAGAGAAGTCCCACAGCTCTAGCGTGAAATCAGGATTTCACAATGGTTGATATCACATCCTCTAAACTGTGGGGAGAGCAGAAACAGTTTCTAGTACTTTAAAGTTCTGTCTTTGGTAACATTTTGCCTTTTATTCTCTTGCTCCTTGCTTAACAAATACCCTTTAAATATAAACATTAACCTTGGAGAACTACAATGGTATTTTTTAAAAAATGGTTCTCTCACAGTCAAAGTTTTCCAATGTGTAACTCAACATTTAAAGAAAAACAAAACCAAAACTCATCTCAAGTCCTTCCCCTTAAAAATCATCCAACATGCCATGTCACTGGTATGACTTTGTTGTCTAAGAGCCAAAGAATTCAGGGACTTTTCCCAAGAGCAATCTTTGCTATGCAGCCTGGCTAGCTGAGGAATGTGTTCTATCAGACCACAAACCTTGCACCACTGTCTGTTAATATCAATCACTATTCCAGAATATACAATCTTTTTGCATATTCCACTGCAGTTTTTCCTAGCAGAGTTGGTTTCCTAGACATGTGCTAAAACAAGACCTTTCAAAAAAGTGTCATACTGGCTATATAACCTAAAATAGAAATGGTTTGAAGTTAACATTAAAGAGATCAGTTCATGGCATATGAACTATCCATAGTTAATTACAATAAAGAAAAGCATTTTGCCTCCAATAATGGTACTCACTAAAGTTACATTCATCTTTAACACCACAACTACTCATATCTCACACAAGCCTGCATGTCACTAAATGATAAAAACAAGTTTCATCTCTGGTAAGAAGACCTCCATGCATTCTTCTCAGACGTCAGGAATTTGACATACTATAATAGACATACAACAACAGATACCTCCTTTATTGTTGCCAAAAAATCAGAAGGGCAATTCTTACTATATGTTGCTGAACTAGAACTTTAGGCCATTTATAAAGTTATTCCAAGTAGAACATGTGAATGAAATTCTTAAAGTAAAAATTCTTAAAGTAAAGTAGCTGAGAAAGTATAAATTCAATGCATCTCCACCATTCCAATTCTGAAAAAATTTACTTGCAATTTTTGATCTTAGCCATAACAGGACTGGGTGCACATAACTATTACACTGAGATGAAACTGTTTTTTTATAGAAAGGTAAGGTCAGGAACTGTAAGGCTAAATCAGCAAACTGCCCTGTAGCACTCTTTCAATTCTTTTTTAAGAACTCAGCAGGTGTGGAAGTCATTCCGACCTCAGGTTTTTGCAAGCCAGTTCTGCCACCCTTATGCAGCTACAATGTATATGCAAACTTGATTTTAATGTCCACAAAAGATACACACGCACTTATCAGCTCTTGGAAACCTCCTCCATGCTCATTTCATCACAATACTGGCTGCAAGTTCAGAAGACTATTTGCTCTCCTGTTGGCTGAGAAAAAAAAGGAATGTGCTCCAAGCAGAGGCTTGCTAAGCACACACAGTAACTATTTGCTAAGTCATGAGAAAGTGGCAAGTGGCCCTGTCTGCTCGGATTTTACCCTGTGCTGGGGAACTTGCATCAGGAACGTAACTACTCCCTAAGGAAGACAAGGCTCCCCTGGTTCCTTACTGCCCCCAAGGGGATTCCTGGAGTTGGACCAGCCTTGGCACATGAAGCCTAAAAACACCCTTTCCCAAAGCATCTCCCATCTAGCACACACCAAAACATATAGATGGAAGATAAAGGAAATTAAAATAACTAAGTATTTTGGGTAAAATGTCACACTAACAACTCCAAAAGAGAACCCATGATCTGATAATCAAAGCCAGGAAACTCAAGCTCTGCTGTTTTTCTTACACTACAATATGTAGCCATAGGTGTCATACATGAAGGCCACGTTAGAAAAGGTTAACAAAAAGTTAAAGATGGGGGTAGCACTATAAACACCTAGCCTGAAGTACCCATAGCATTTCAGCATTTGGAAAGCCCTGTATGAAAGGCACTGTGAAAGAAGCAGCTTGCTTCTTCCCCTTTGACAACCTTTCACTCCAAAACTCTCAGTAGTGAAGAGTCCAATCATTTAGTATAATCATTCCATTCTTATGGCATTTGTATGTATTAAGCAGGCAGTGAAAGGCACTGAACTAGGCCCTACTGCATTTTGTTAAACTGATGGCTATGGTGACCAGTCAACAAGATTTCCTTTTTTTGCCTTTCCCTGTCAATCATATTAGAACATAGAAAAGCTTAAGCATAACTTCTGAAAGGCACTTCTCAGTAGAACATCATAATTATGTTTTCCTAAACACACTCTGTTAAGCTTTGACTTACAAAAATTGATGAGATACAGGGGACTGCTCTTTTTTTTTTTTCCTAAACATTCTCAAACACAAAAATTGGTTCATTAGTCTAAAAATATGTCTTAATAATACACACACCAAGGCTAATCTCAGAGACATACATCACAGTTAAGTTATAAATTCCCTGGAATTACAAAGAAAAAACCTGCAAGGAAAGTATTATCTAGCAACTGCACCTTTATAAATATGTTGATATTAAAAGATAAAACAACACTGTGTATTATTTTCAGAATGTCATTCCATAGCTGCATAGTTAAAAATATCTATTTTCATCACCAGTTCTGAGAAACACTTTTTACACGCAGTGTAAAGACTGTTCCAAAGGCAGCAAGGTCTTGTTGCTGCTTCCCAGTTGCTTACTTGAAGAGTCTGGCTCTTAAGTCCTGGTCAAACACAGCTTTCCCCTGTAAGACAGGCACAGAGATGGGTGAACACCTCAGGGTACCTCATCAGCTAAAAATTCCAGACTGAGAAGCTGTTGGATACAAGAGCTAGTGGTGTCATTCCCTATAACTTCTTTTTACAGTGAGAGAAGTAAAAACAAAGAGACTGAAATACCTGCTTTTTAACGTTATCTCAACTCCAAAAGTTCCCATAGCATTTTATGTGCAGACAATATAACCTGATAAAACTTGGTGGAAGAAGAAATAAAGCATAGAACAATTCATGACTTAGCCAAGGTCAAAGGAAAAACAACATAGCCTGGACAAATCCAGAACCATACACCCTGGTTCCCTTTTCCAGTCAGTGGAAACTTTGTTGATTGATAGGGTACGATGAAGACAGACCTAGATACTTAACTCTTCCAAAAATCAGGAATATCAATTACTGACTGAACCACCTTCTCTTCTGGTAAGGTAAAATGACCATTCTGCTGAAAACCAGACTCATCAGCTCAACAGAGGCACTTCTGACAAATTAAAGGTAAACTAAAAGGTCAACCAAGGACAACTATTAAATTATAAAAGCACGTGTGTAGCCTGGCCATGTACAAGAACAGTGTTCCCCACTGTTATGATCTCATCTCTACAGAGAAAGAGACCACCATCCCCATAATAAAGTATTAACTGGTAGCAGAATCGCCCTAACCTTCACCAAATTTAGACCAGTATCCTGCAAGCAAACGTATAACTAACTTCAATAAAACTATGCAAAACCAAGACCACGCATGCCACTAAAACTGTATGTATGCAAAAGTGCTTGCAGATTTAGGGTTTAGCAAATATTTTTTATCACAAAGTATCTGTGAAAGATTAGTGATGTCACATTTCCAACAACAACGAGTTCTTACATGCTGGTTCAGCAACACCTGGTGTTTTTTAAGGGGCACAATTTGGATTTTATGCCAATTTAGCGCTTGTGTAGAATACTATAGAGCATGGAGTTTTGATTCCAAAGTGCAAAGAAAAACCAGTTGCCAGTGAGCACCATCCTTCATGCAAGAGTTTGTCATTTGATGCAGACCCCGACTGGCAGTGAACGTAATTTCCAGCACCTTCAGCAACTCAATACCTGCAGAAAATAACTAGATTTGAAGCAAGTTACTATACATTGAACATGAAAAAAAAAAAAAGGCATTTTGGGGCCAGCTTAAGATTTTATAGATATTACTGTCTTTATAGGCCGTTCCATTATTTTAATTTTTGATTTAAATAACAAACACTAACATACTTTCTAAGAGTATAGGGAAAATACAAGCAATTACTTTATACAAGCCTCAATTAATCACTGAGTGGTTTTACAGCTACCTATTTCAAAGGTACCTAATACTTATTTGCCACTCACTTGTTAAATGGCATGCAGGAATTCCATTTAACTGCAGTTTTTTTAAGATCTGAGAAGCCATACTTTGGGTTTTGCAGGCTTCTCCACTGCCAGCAGAACATTTGGCCCACCTTTATCTGAGCTCTGCTGAACATCTGTTGCATAAAATGAGTATCGTCAGGCCCAAAGTCTGCTTAGGAGCAACAAAGAAAAACGCCTGTGGAAAAGGCCAACTAAAGCTGCTGCACAGGTTTATCCTTCACCTTTTCCGTCAAGAGATCACCTTTTCCCTGAATCAAACACCAGGACATCTTTTTTCCTCCAAATGTCTGAGTCCTGGCGCTGTGTCTCAGCAATAAAGCACAAAGTTTTCCCCTCTCAGGCGAGGCTGAGCGGGACAGAATTATAACCTCCTTCCGAGAGGGAGGGCTGTGCGACTGGGACCGGCTGGTTTTGCCGTGAAGGCAGGCAGGGAAGCAGGCAGGGAAGCAGGCAGGGCGGGTGACAGACACACCTGTGCTGGCAGCCCGCTGTGCCCCGTCCCCGCACACGTGTCCCGGTGGGCCCGCAGGGCCGGGAACACCCTGCCTGCCCCCGGCCCGGCCGCTCTCGGGGGCTGCACTGCCAGGGGGGCGATGTGGGCCCCGCCGACAGACCCCTGCCCGCCCCCTGCCCGATGTGGGCCCTGCCGACAGACCCCTGCCCGATGTGGGCCCTGCCGACAGACCCCTGCCCGATGTGGGCCCCGCCGACAGACCCCTGCCCGATGTGGGCCCTGCCGACAGACCCCTGCCCGCCCCCGGCGCTCCGAGGCGGCCGTGCCCGGTTCGCCGGCCCGCCCTGGCGGGGCAGGGCTGGTGCCGCTCCCGCTGCCGGGCCCGATGGCCGCGCTGCCGGCCGAGCGCCCACACAATGGGCCCTGGCTGGGCTGGGCTGGGCCAGCTCCGCCGCTGCCCCGGCCCGGCCCGGCCCGCTCCGCCGGGGCCATGTGCGGGCACGATGCGGCCTGCGGCGGGGCAGGGCCGGCCTGAGGGCCGGGGGCTGCTGCCGCTCGGGCCCCGGCCCTGCCCCGGCCTTGCCTCGCTGCCCCAGCCCGGCCCCGGCCTTGCCCCAGCCCTGCCCCGGCCCCGGCCCCGGCCCAGGCCCGGCCCTAACCCGCACCCACCTCGTTGAGCTGTCGCTCGGCCGCCTCCCGCAGCGCGGGGTCCATGGTGCCGCGCAGGGCCTCGATGATGCCGCTCGGGTCCATGGCGGGCGCAGGGACAGGGGCAGGGGCCGGGGCCGCGGCCGCGCCGAGCGCACATGGACCCGCCGCCTCCAGCGGCCGCCGGCGCGAAAGGAAGGGAGGGCGCCGAGGGCCCGGATAGAGCTGCCCCCGGCGGCGGCGGCGGCGGCGCCCCTTCCGCCGCACGCACCGCCCCGCACCGCCCCGCACCGCCCCGCCGGCCGCGGGGAGGCCCGGGAGATGCAGTCCCGGGAGCGGCCCCGGGAGGTGCACGGGAGGTGCGGTCCTGGGAGATGCAGCCCTGGCCGGCTCCGGGAGATGCGGTCCTGGGAGCTGCTCCGGGAGATGCACGGGAGGTGCGGCACCGGGAGCTGCTCCGGGAGATGCAGTCCCGGCCGGCCCCGGGAGATGCTCCAGGAGATGCTCCAGGAGCTGTGGTCCCGGCCGGCCCCGGGAGATGCTCCAGGAGATGCTCCAGGAGCTGCGGTCCCGGCCGGCCCCGGCAGCCCCGCACCGACCGGCCGAGCGCACGGCCCGGGCCCCCCCGACACCCCGCAGAGCCCGCAGAGCCCGTCCGGCCGCCGCGGTGCCGCCCGCCCGAACGAATGAACGGCCCCGGCACGGGCAGAACGAACCCAACCCAACCAAACCCAGCCCAGGCGGACCCCAAAACCGGTGGGGCGAGGCCGTTGTGTCGGGCACAGCCCCGCCCTGCAGCAGCGCCCGACACACCCCTGCCCCAGAGGGTGCGGGGCTTGGGGGGAGAAGGGGCAAAAAGGGTCACGAAGATGTGTCAGAATCGGAGAGGTTTCTAAAACGTCTGATGGGGAGCGGCTGGGGGTGTTTAGCCCGGAGGAGAGGAGGCTCAGGGGACACCTCAAGGCTCTCCACAACCACCTGGGAGGGGGGGATTGGCCTCTTCTGCAGTGACAGGACCAGAGGAAATGGACTTAAACTGAGACAGGAGATTCAGATTAGATACTAGGAAAAAAATGTTCCAGTGTTCGAGTGGTCGGGCATTGGAATAGGTTGCCCGGGATGGTGGTGGAGTTGCCAGCCAAGAGGTTTTCAAGAGGCATCTGGATCTGGCACTGGGTGATGTGGTTCAGGGGTTACAGTGGCAGTGCTGGGTTGGTGGTTGTACTGGATGATCTTAAAAGTCTCTTCTAACCTTGATGATTTCATGATTCTGTGATTCTGAATGTGTGACTGAGTCACAAATCATAACTGGACTGCTTAACTTGGTCCTCTGTAAGTCACTTCTGCAGGTGTCATCCTATGAGTGTTTGAGAACTGAAGTAATTTCACTTCCATGAGTATTCATGATAAAATGACTAACGCTATTTATAAGTTAGTGATTTGTAAAATTTAATTGGCAGTATACAGTCATTCACTGCCATGCCTTCATTTGCTGGATGACAGGCAGTGATGTACTTGAATTATTTTAGAGTTACTTTTGTGAGAGGGGTTTATTGAACAGTCAGATAAGAGAGTCAAGAAAAAAAGTTTCACAAACAGTCCATCCTGGAATGACTCTGAAATGAAGGCACATATCAAACAAGAGCAGAAATGCAAGTACAGACAGAAAATAACAAAGTGTAAAAGTGATACAATTTAGAAAATTGATAAAGGGCACTAGCTCTTTACCATTAAGTTAACCAGTTTCAGGAAATGCCACCCACCGTGCTGTGCTAGTGGTCTTGCAAATGTTTACCATACATGACATTACTGTGGGGCACAGGCCATTCCCAGCTTGTAACTTGGATGGAGCCAGCTGGGGATGGAAGGCCATCCTGGGGCAGACCAGCCAGTACATCTCAGCTGGCAAACCCTGCACTGGTCAGGTTTATCTAGAGTGCCTTTGTATATATGGAACAGCATAACAGACTCGCTTTTGTACATAATTTTTCCAAATCAGTAATTTTTCCATTATTGATGCTGGATTAAACCATGGGTTTCTCAATTTCTCTTGCTACCAGTTTGTTGGTAGGGTTTTTTACATACTGCTAAAAAATGTGATTTTCACTACATAGCTCTTTTCTACTGCAAGTGTGAAAATGAGTGACTCATTTAGAAAACTACAGCAAAGCAACAATGAATGTCTGGCTTTCTAAGTAAGCCTTGGAGACATATGGACCCAGATGACCCAAGTGCAATGTACCATAATTTCAGGACATGATGTCATACAATGTTCTTTTATAAGTTTCATAGATCTGCAGTCACACTCCAATTCTAGATGTCGCTCAAAATAAAAAAGAAAAAAAAGGGTGAAATACTGTAGATTCAATACCATTAAAAAAATGCTGCAACAAAGTCTTTTCCCTGCTTTTGTGTCACAGCACAGATAACAAGATCAAACCTCAGTGCTCTTTGTAGCAAAGCAGCAAAGCAATAATGCCTCCAGCCAGGGAGAATTTAGGGGCTAAGCTGATCCAACAAGTTAAGAAACAGAATATATCTTCTCTCATAAGTACTTCAAAGGACAGAGGGCTCATGACGTGCTGGTTATACATAATGCTCTGTGTCAGATGTACAGATATGAAATGCTGCAAAGAAAAGCCATTTTCAGCAGAGGGGCTGTGGCAAGAGAAGCTTGTGCCAGAGCTGTTACCCTTTGGATACAAAAGTGAGGAAACGAAAAAATGATGTGCAAAACAATGTGTAAGCAATTGTCCAGCCTGAGAACTCTGAAAAGGAAACCTTGTATGTCCAGAAATGTTTGCATTGTCAAGGACGTGTGTATTCACATATTTGCTTGCCCAGAAGTAATAACAATAGCTAACTTCGCAGCAGGATTAATTGCATAAATGACTCACAGAAAACACTAAATGCAACTTTCAGTCGAGGTGGACATTTAATGTAGGTTGGATGCCAGATTTAAGAAGAAACATCCATGAGATGAAAAAAGAATTTATCACAAATCTGAGCAATTTGTTGATGGGTTACATTTGCCATGGGTAGTTTAGTGTTAAAAAGAGGTGGAATAATAAAGATTGAGGAAAATTGGCATACCAGCAATTTGGAGCAACCTAACAGATGACAACTGACATCAAAGTACAAGGGACTGGTGAGCTGTGGTGTCTTGAACACTGAAAATTTTGTCAGGATTAAATAAATATACCCGGTTCTATCAGATACTTTATTTGAACAGTATTAGCAGGACAAAAGAGACTTTAAGACTATCCATCACAGCACAGCAATTAGTGAGGACTTTGGCCAAAACTGTTTAGCAAACAAAGGAGGCATGAATAAATATCTTGCAAGATGCAACAGACGAGTTGTTACAAGACTTAAATTTTTAAGGCAAATTTCAACTCACAGGAGTTAACATTGGAGAGAAATCTATCCCTTAGTCTCATCGAATTCTTGGTCTCAGAACAGAAAAAAATG
Source organism: Xenops minutus (assembly GCA_035221455.1). Lineage (NCBI taxonomy): Eukaryota > Metazoa > Chordata > Aves > Passeriformes > Furnariidae > Xenops > Xenops minutus. Next base: position 10,562,249 of record JAWWEE010000158.1, read on the forward strand.
TGTACGTGCTGCAGAGATTAGCTGTTCTCTGTTGTGTAGGAATGCTACATGTACAATGCAGACTATCTCAGGCTGCTGGGGGAGAGCAGAGCCTCTCAAATTATCTCAAAAAGGGCAGATGTGGTATTGCACAGGCCTCAGACATTGGATGCAAATCGGTTGCAATTGCTCCTGAAGATAAACATACTCTCACAGATTGTCTGTCTTGGGGTTAGCAGTCATGTGTATTTTCCCTGGAAAGCTGGAACACTAACAAAGACAATGTTTGTCTGCTTTAATAGAGTAGAATACTCCCTTGGAGCCGACTGCAGAGCACTGCTTAGCATTTGTGCTTTTCTGGGGTACTGTTCTCTTTGTCAGTGGAAAGCTAGAAGCCAAAAATTGTGTATAAAGGGAGCACAGCTATCAAAGATTCTTCTTGTCAAGTTTGGGTGCTTTCACCAGATGTGTCTAAAGAATTGTGCATTGATTTTTATGCCACTGACATATTAAAAAATAAAAAAGACAATAACTGATAAATGCTGCTATTAGCTGTTCTGTGCCAGAACAGACCTGACAGCAGCCAAATTGACCCCAGCTATGCAGAGTGTATTCCTGCATCAACAGCATTCCAAATATCAACCCAGGATTTGGAAAAAAATACTTGCATGTGAAGGTCCTACAGATCCAAAGGGAATTTGAAATAAATATAAAATTCACTGCAGATCATCGTGAGGGGTACATAAGAGGAGCAGAACAATCCTATGTAGACGGGACAAGCCGATAACCTAAACAACAAACACAAATGCACTTCAATGCAGCCAAAGGCAAAGTTACACATGCTAAAAACAGAAAATGCAGGCAGGTTGACATAGACTGGAAGGATCATCGGGGATACTGTGTGCATGCAGGTTGACAGGAGCTCCCACCAGGACATTGTGGCAAAAAACTTACTGAAATCTTCGAGTTGAAAACAAGTCTGAAAAGAGGGAGTGGAGAAGTGATTTGTCCCTCTGGTGCTGGAGAGACACATGCTCCATTGCCAGAGAATAGCACTGTCATTTACAGTTTTTAAGTATTTACAAATTGCAGTGTGTAAAATACCCCCCCAAAATTACTTGAGATGAAGAGTTTATTCTCTATTTGAGATGTCCAAGTCAGGTTTTAGACAAAAATTGTGAAAAGTCATTATTACTGTATGTCACTATTATGATGAAGAGATAAAGCAGAGATTTAGCAGGCAGTGTAAGGGAGGTTCCTTGTGGAATCCCTGCTGTGAGGCTGGATCTAGCCAAGAGAACAGGATGCCACAGCATGCCCACCCTTGTGGTTTCACAGTGCCCTTTAATCCCCTTCAGTCAGCTGGGAGTTGGCTTCACCTCTAAGGTAAACTTCGCTGAAATTTTCTTCAGGATTGGGTGTAAGGAAGGCACTAAGCTCCTTTATGTAGCCATGAGCTCAGTAGTCACTCCACCCTCCCAAAAAAAGAGCAGGAGCCATCCCCACCCCTCCAGCCAGATGGCAAGGCCTGAGCAGATGCTAAAACCCCATATTCAAACAGGTTTCCCTGGGGACAGATGCTGAAAACAAGATTTGGCCATTAGCTGGTGGAAGTGTATGTAGGTGGAACAGCAGGAGTAGCAATGCTGAGATGAAGCAGCAAAGAAAGGCTCGCTGTAACACAGCCGAGGATATTAAGGTCCTGAGTAAATGCCAAGGCAATAGAGATTTTTTAGAACTCTTACACCAATGTTTTATTTAAAAAATAAAAACCTAAAAAACCCACACAAAACAAACAGAACAAAACCAGAGAACACAAAAATTTCTGATGTATGATTCTTCTGAGTTCAGAAAAACTGGACTTCTTTGTAAACATCTCTTCAAAGTGCAGGACTCCCTCATCAATTCTTACTTTTAACAGTTAAGTCTGGACAGCAAGGTGTGGAAAAAGAGCAAGAGTTTCTTGTCAAGAAGACAATACTCACTACTGAATAGCCCTTTAGTGAAGAAAGATGTAACAGGATCAAATGTCTAAGAGGTGAAACTAGAGAATCACTGAAAATAATTCCCAGTGGCACTAGTCAGTACTGTCTCTCTGTGTTTTCCAAGTGAGACTGGATGCAGTCCTGGAAGATATGTTTTAGTGAAGACACAAGCTGTGCTTCAGTCAAACCAACAAGATTAGGGCTTTAATAAAAAAAAAAAAAAATATGTGCATGAAACTTGAATTGCCAGTTTATAGAGGATGTTTGGCTAGATAATATGATCACAACCTGCACAATGCTTTGGGCTTTGCTGTTTGCTTTCAGTCTAGGTCAATCTGCTCCTGAAGACTCAGGGTCCACAATGGTGAAGTCCAGCTAGCCCAGCTAACCTGCTCCAGGCCCCGAGGGACAGGCAATGGAGCAAGGGTATCTGTGGCTACGGCAGTTTCACCTCCTTCTCCTCCACCCTCCTGCACTGTTTTCCAGCCTGCATATTTATATTTCATGGCCCTTAGGGAAAATGCCACTTACAAAGCTGCAGAATGGTGGATCAGTGACACCTTGGAGAAATAGGCAGGAGACAGTAGCTGGTGCTTGTGGCACTCAGATGGCACTAACAGTTCATGCTCTTTTCACGTTTTTAGTTCAGTTGCACAACCACAGGAGTTACAAAGCCATAAAATGGAACGGGTTATGTTATTGTGAAATAAAAACTTGTGCTGAGGATCACAGAATTACTGCAAGTGATAACGTGACCTCAGAATAGTGCCTGTGATCACTGTGTTCCCCAAGAATTTTTTCTCTTTATATGCATTATGGGCATGGGTTTATTTTATTTTTGCAAGGAAACAAGTGTGTCCCTTCTTTACCATTTACTTGGGTAAGACCCCAAGCAAAGATAAACGTGAGAACTCGAGGGTATTAAAAATACATTTTTATAAGACAAAATTATTTTATTTTTTTCATTTGCTTGAATTTTAAGCACTTTTATGTGACTTGTAGCATTTACTCTTTGCAAATTTTTACAATTCAGTATTGCTGTACAAATGGGAGAAAAATGTTTTCTATTTGGTTCTATTGTTTTAAATACTAGCATCTTTTAATTCAACAAAAGCAGTCATAATGCTGAGGAAGAATAAATATAGCACTCATTCTGACGTGTGTGTAAATTTCTAGAGAAACACAGATTTTAAACCAAGTGATGAAATGGCTATTACTCAACTTTCCCTGTGCACACATGTGTGTCTCCTGGTGACCGTGGGTGCACCACTAACTGTTGATGTGGGATGGAAGATGGGTTAGCTGCAGTGTGTGTATGTGCTTCACCTGGACCTGTGTGTGCCACACAGACACACGGGGACACAGCTTTATCCGAGTTATCTTCCACAGGAACAGCAGCCCTGATGCACCAGCATTATCCTCCACTGAGGCTGGTTGAGTTACTATAAAGCTGGCCCACAAATTTGCTCTCCTGCAGGCTCCAGGCTCTTGGTAGCCAACAGCTGGATTAAAATTAGCTCCATTAGCCTGGCCTGTGGGACAAACACACCTCATGATTGCTGCGTGATCATTCCAGTGCCTGCAGCAGCAAGGCAAGGCAGGAAATATAAGAACCATATTGTCAGTGCCCATGTCTTTGGCTGAACAAAACTCTATGTCTTTTCCATGTGTTTTATGAAGTAACAGGGTGAAAAATATTTGCCCCTCATTTCACATTTTGCAGGCACGTGAGTGATTCATGCAGGACAGCATTGTGTTCTCAGAATAACAAGGAGCTGTGTCAGCTTCCTCTGAGCACTCCTCATACCTTGGTTCCTGCTTGCCAGCATCCTGCTGTTCCACTCCTGGCCTTTCCTGAGCAGGATTCCTTGCTTCAGAATGTGAAATGAATTTTCATTCATGTTTCTGCTGGGTTGACGAGATAAAATAGTGAATTGCTACAGCTAAATCAAGGTTAAAGTTTATTAAAGTATTTGCATGATATTGTATCACCAGTACAGCAAGTAATTCCACACAAAAAAGCAAACATGCTGGTTCAGCTACAATAAGGATTTCTACAGAATAATGGCATGCCAGCTTTTTGTAGTTCTGATAAAACCACTTATCAGTCTGCCTGTGGATTCCTTTTATTTCCTCTGTGTTAGTCCTGCTCATTCAGAAATGATTACATCGTATTAATTAATAATGTCTCACACAAGCACCTGACATTTCTTTTTTGCAGTCACTGGTTTTAGCCTGTTTTGTTGCAGGATGTGGGCCAAAAAGGGGATCCTGTGGTCTGTCACAGACAAAAAGGAACAAATATTGTGTGCAATAGAAAACATGTGTGAATTTCCTTATCACACATATTTGTAGATCTGGATTTCTGCATTCAGACACGCTGTTTGACAGGAAACTTGTCTAGGACTGGGTGCATAATGTTCAAGCCTCAAATGAAAAGGCTTCTTTCACAGAACTGCCTTAGGTGAAAACAGTTTATTCTTATCAGACCGTCCCCATTTAATCTCTAATCTGATTAACAACTGACTCTGTGATGCTCATTTATTACGATAGTAAGTGCTATCAGTCATATTATAGCTTTTTCAATTAATTTAATTTCCCATAGGAATACACATACAGCAATTAATTTCTCAGAATGTTGGCAGCTTTTCTAGAATGTTTCAATGAAACACATTTTGACCCTTTTGGTGTGGCTCTGAATTTTAATTATTTTCCATTCCAGACTACTGGTTTAATGGTGACCCTAATATATTTCATAAAAACTAACTATGGGTGTGGTTGCATGTGGCAAGGGTGAAAGGTTCCTTCCTTGTGGATTGTTTATTGGCCCATTCATTATGGTTCTGCAAGAACTTAGACCTTAGAGGCCAGATCAGGAGACACTGGGCACTCTCACTGCAGACATTTTGTATCTCATGGAAAAAGCAATCTAGGAGAAAACATGGCATGACATTTGCACATATTCTGATCAGATCAAGCTTTCTTAAGCTGTGAGTTGTGAAACACTCATAACAGGAAAAAAACCCCACTTATTAACTTTTTCCCTTCTGATCACCAACACCATTCATGCAATTTATCTGAAGGTTGCAGGAACTCCTTACAATATGAGAAATATTTAGAAGTTCTAAACTTTATCACTGGAAGTTTTGCTTTTTTTGTCAAAATTAATACTGGGTTTTCCTACTTTTCCTTTTTCCTTATCCTTTTTTGTTCTGCAACCTGTTTTACACTCCCCTGTTACCTGTACACACTTCTCTATCTTCCTTTCCTCATCAAAATTGCTCTTCCACATTTTCTTCCCAAATCAAGTGTCTAACTACCATGTAATTTTTTCACAAATCTGTCTGGTTTCCACTTCCAAAAGCCTCCAGTTTTTTCCTCTCATCCTCCTCTAAAATAGAAGAAATTTTCAAATTAAAGTAGAAACTTTGACCTCTCTCATCAGATCTTCTGCAACCCTTGAGCTAAACCTGGAACTAAAGCAAAGGATCAAGCAGCCTGCAGTCTCTGCCTGTCAGCCACCAGCCAGCAGCATATTGACAGCTGTGAGTAACTTCTGGCCAGGCTATTTCAATCTGGAAATTATTAATTCTGAAATGTAAGGTGCATTTAGTTTTGAAAAACCTTCATTCAGATTTCCAGTGTGAATTGTCTCTGCAATGATCCTTTGGGGGTGACGAGATCGAGAAGCCACACTAAAAGCAGCAGCACCTCCAGCTGTTGATTTTATAAGAGTTGGAGGAAGAGTGATTAAACCAGTGCCCCTGTCACTGGTAGCACTACCCAGAACAGTGTGAAAGGCCTTGTGTCATACGAAACAGGCTGCTCTGGACATCAGACCAGAACCGTGTTCCCCTTGTGTGACATAACATTGCTTACCAACTTATGTAGGTAAGAGAGAAATGAATTCCCAGAACAGAAAACCCTAGGAACACAGTGTCACATGACCCAGTGCTACACTGAGACATTCTGAGCCTGAATTTCAGAGAAGCTGATGTCAGAAGTCAGATACTTTGCATTTCTGAAAAGCACTGTCTTTATGATGTCTCCTTTGCCAGGAATGGCTAATATAACATTGCTCAGGGCACTCTGTTATTTAGGTAATTAATGAAAAGACATGCAAATCCTTTCTAACACTGAAGCAAGTGTTATTTTATGCTTTATCTGTCTGGTTTTCAGAACTACGTGCCTTTACTGCTGATTTGATCCTCCTTTTCCAAGCCAAATGCATTTACCAGTTAACACCAGAGGATGATTGAAACTCAGAGCCCTCAGAGCAGGACATGGGCAATGGCCTCTGGTAACTTAACCACTCAACTCTGTAATATCTTGAGGCAATTGGCTGTTGATATTTCTGCTGAAAACCCAGTTCAGGTAACCAAGTGGTGTGTTGTGTAAAGACCACATTCAAAGAGCTGTAGAATAAACTAGGAAGCTGAACTGTTCAATGTCAACAAGTTTTCATTTTTAACCTTTCACAGTGTCTACTCTCTGCTTTGTATCTTAATACTATAAATTATTTTTTTTTTATAAACACATTTTCCCCCCTAGCTTCTTCCTTAGCATTAGGGGACAGAGTTAGGACCTCAAATCAGGCCAAATTAGAATGAAAGGAAGATTTATTTAAGGTAGTCCAACCTGCTTAGCCTGCTTACAGTCAGCAAACAAAATGCAGAAAGGAAATGTCAATCAACAGGTACAGTGATCTGACCCCTTCTGTACTTTTTAAGAACCTGGCAGTCCGAGGAGATCATTCAGGTCCTGCTGAGTTCCAGTGGGTGGTTCCACTTAGGCCTTTTTAGGATCGTGGAAAAAGCAGGTTAAAAAAATCTTGATTGCACTCTGCAGCATTAATTTCTGTCATTACTCCAGCAGATTAGACATTGTCAAAGCTACACCCCACAGTGTGTGTTCAACACTGGGAGGTGATCTGAAATTAGCTGTCCTGACCAACAATGTTTATGCATTACCTTCACATAAGCCCCAAGATTTCCAGGTAAGGTTATTGGCCCCTATAGGTGGATACTGCTAGGTGGTTATATCAGCAACAGTGACATGGCCCACAGAAAGGTGACAGTGAATGATGGGGTTGAGACTGCACAGAACAAGCTGCTCAGTTTCACCATTCACCCCCTCCCTCTTGAATTTGTGTGCCAAAGAACAAGAATCAAAACACAGAAACTTCTGCCAACACCCCAATATATATCCTAAGCCTCGGTTTAACTGAGCCAAAACTGCAATTCCACATTTGTAGAGGCAGAATCTGTAACAGCATCGAAAGAGAAATTAGAATGGGTCTTTTATCAGACTAAAGATAATGTTTTTATCCATCATGGAATAACTTAGATTTGGAAACCTTTGCCCTGCAAACTGGTATGTCATTAGAGGAAATCCTTGAAGGAACATATCCCTGCTTAGAAGGAATATTTGAATTCTCAGCTCTGTCAGTACAAACTCAGTTGCAGATGGGGTATAAATTGCATCACTACATTTAATCCTACCCTAGAATTAAATATGAATCACAACTAATGGGCGTATCCTGGAATAAGAGCCTGTATATCCTCTATGCAGAAATTTACAACTGTGGTAGTTACCACAAGCGATAAACACCAGCTTATAAATACCTCAGCTGTGGAGAAGCACTGCATGGCTGGAGTCCTGCACAGCTGGTCTTGAGTCAGGCAAGGACCCTCCTCGCAGCTCCACATCTCACTCTCCTCTCTCACTGCCTCCCTTTTATCTGTCCCGATTTGGCCTCCCTGACCACACTCTGCTCCATCCGGTGTGGGCTGTGCTGAGCTCCACAGGTGCCTGCCAGGAGATTAGAAGGAGACACAGAGCAAGAATAAGGGGAAAGGAATATTTTCTTGCTTTGGAAATATTTGTGCTTCCCTGAGATTCCCTGTACTGTGAGGAGAACTTCCTCTTTTATGGGTATTTTTAATAAGAGCTTTGACTTTTTAGAGAAAGCGCTTTCAAGACTGGGGGGAAAAAATTAAGAAAATCAGAAGTAAGGCCTCTGAAGGTTGGAACTACATTTAAGGAACCTGAGGGAGCTTTCATGACCCTTAGTTGGGATGGCATTATTACAGCTTATGTTTCACTCTTAAATTGCAGGAAGAAAAAATAACCTTTAATTCTTGCCTTTTTCCATTCAAATATAGGATATGAGCAGACTAACCAGAAAAGTTTCTTTCCCCATTTCATGTGCACCATTAGCACACCCAATAGAAAAAAGAAAAGGAGCTGGCTATTTTAGGTGATTTATTAACTATTAATTAGGAAAAAGAACTGTATCAGAACTGATAATCTGGCTCTTATTTTTACCTTTTTGAAAACAAACATTATAGCTATCTACTTCAGTGTGTTTTTTATTAATTAAGCAGCAATGAAAATAGATACACACTATTTAAAATGTGCATTTTGTCCATTTGTACATAAATCTGTGTATAGTGTATTGTCTGCACATATGTGTGGTATGTCTCCACAGTGTACACAAAACCAACAATAGGAGTTAAAAACATACCTTCTATTAAAAAAAAACAAAACAAGCAAACAAAAAAACAACAAAAAAAACCCAGGAGAAAACCAAATCTGAATACTTATGATTCCTGAGCTCAGACTCAACTCTTTTTAATGTTTTCAGGTTTTGCTCTCACTTTCTGTTTAAATATTTTTTCAGCTTCTGTCCTTGAGCACTGACTTTCACAAATAAAAGCTTTCATTAACTCTCCTTTGGGCTCCGAGAAATTTCTAATCTTTCATTTACACAAACAGAGTTATCCACTACAAATAGGTGCTTATTTCTATTTATGTCAAGTGGTGACATTTTTCTATTACTTTTACTCAGTGCATTTGCATTCCATCCTAAGTTGTTTTCTGTGCAGATGCTTATTCTCCAGTTATGTCCTAAAACTCTTTATTGTAACTAATGAAAGCATTAGCTCAGTACAACACACAACCTCCTTACTTACAAAGTGCACAGGTTTATTTGGTTTAAATTAGAATTTACATAGAATGACAATAAATGTTTGAGGTTTAATTTCTGATAGGTATAGCTTAGTTTACACAGTACTCAGGCATTTTTAATTGTACTCCAGCAAAGCCATGCTTGGAAGTGAGGAGAAATTGACTTTCTCCAAAATTCACAACTCAGTTAAAGCTTGTTTGTATATGAACATTGCATCCACACAGCTACATTAATTTCCCAGCTGTGCTCCAAGAGCAAGGGCTCTGGCTCCCCTCCCTTCTGAGCTGGTTCAAGCGATGTACTGTGGAGTTATTGGCATTACTGTTGTGTTTGGGAAGCCACTGTCACCTCAGCATGCAACACCCAGCACCTGCGCTGAGAGACAACTCAGCACCTCCACTGAGCCCTGAGGGACTCAGAACACTGTCATTTCTTGCCATATTTATACAAAATAACATGTCAACCAATGCAGTTTGCTTTGAGATGGTCAGAAATAAGACAATAATAGGGGAAGGCAGGAGAAAAGCGTTCTAAATCTACACTTCTCAAGAAATTATAGGCATCATTTACTTGCTGATTAATGCCCCTTTTTAAATCATTTTCAGCTAGAAGCTCTCAGGAGTAGGATCACTCTCAATCTCTCTCCTTCCTTCCTCTTGCTGACGATTAGCATGACTCAGTCTACAAACTATCATCAGGCAATGTCAGTGACTCAGCCATGTGACACGAGCTCTATCAGTCCATCTAGGCGTGATTTAGAAAAGAAGCAAATACAAGTTTTTGTGGCGTGGGAAGACAACTCTTTCAATCTGACAAAAACAAAACATTTCATCCAACCACCCACAGAAGGAAGTGACTTCAGATAGGTGACCACTTAGCTGCTGCCATGGTAGTTGTCAATATATTTTGTTACTTTTCAGCTGGTCAAAAATGCCTTTTTTTTTTTTTTTTGTTTTGTTTTGTTCACAGATAATTTGAAAGAACTCACATTCTGAGTTTAAAGTATACTTAAAAAAACCCATTTCATATAAAGCTCGTGGGCACTTGCTTCATTTAGTTTCCAGCCTCTAAGTACAGAGAGTGCTGCTCCCACTGGTAAAGCCACTAAACAAACTCCACCTGGAGGCTGGGGCACTTCTCTCATTTCTCTGCTGAACTGAGCACTGTGTTCCCTGTCAGGAGGGATTTAGAAAGATGCTCCGAAGACAAGGGAGGTTTTAAGTTGTTTCTTAAGTTATACATTATGTATAGGGGATACTTTATACATAATGAGAGTAAATCTATTTTCAGTCCACAGCTATTGTTCCCAGTACATTGTGGAGTGAAGCTGTTTCTGACAGTGCTGATCTCAACCATGTATCAAAAGTTTCCCTGACACTCACTGAACTCCATTTACCAAAACTCTACCTCCTCTGAACATATCAGTGGCCTTTGGCAGTATTTTTAATTCTTTGCTTTCTTTCCAATAAATGAATCTAAGTTAATATTTTAAATAGAGTTCCTGAGTTATTTTATTTATAGAGCAAGTCCTAAGGAACATTCCTCAGACATGTCCTTTTTTTTCCTGAGTGAATGCATGGGTTCTGCTGCTATTTGTTAGGTGTGGACATCTATGGAGGGGCCTCTTCAAATTGTCAGCAGATACTAAACACCACTGAAACTAAACTAAACTAAAGTTTCAAAGTTTAGTGAAACAGCCAACAGATTCACAACAGCAGTACCTCCCCACCAAGGGGAACCAAGAACAGCAAAGAACAGTCTAGAGTCTGCTGATGGTCTAGTCTAACAAATATAATTTGTGCAGGACTTTTCAACTTTAAAGTGATCTAGTTAATGAATCCTTAAATTTCACTCTGGCAGCAATCCAGAGAGCTGGAGCTTCCTAACAGTGAGTTGATTAGAGTTATCTTCTCTATTTTTAATGAGACATGTAATAGCACTGTGAACTTACTGCAGAGTCAGCATCCTGAGAATCATCTGCAGGCCATGTGCTTCCTCCTGAATGGAAGGGGAAACATGGAGCAAATCTGTGTTGTTGAAATTGTTTGGGATTTGTGCCCCACTATACAATTCTCTATACTACAATGAGCAGCATTTACAATCTATAGCTTTTAAATTGTGGTACATATTTTACTTACATCTTTCAGTATGTGCTTTCCTCTCTGTTTCAGGATGACTCGGTAAACATTTCTCTGCATAATAATTTGATTTACAATTTTATTTCCAATTGATTTGAGGAATCAATAACTGATATAAGATATCAATAAAGAACTAACACTGAAAGGGTTAATAAAAATAATTGTA
>JAWWEE010000158.1:10580950-10646836 GCA_035221455.1 Xenops minutus
TCCCCCCCCCCCCCCCCCCCCCCCCGTAAATCTTCAAGTTATTGATCCTGTAGTTACAGACCTTCACAACTGTTTATCTGCCTTTTGTCTTAGTGAAGTCCTACTTGAGTGTTCTTGGTAATGACTTCTCATACTTATCTTTTGAATTCCCTCTAACTTGCAGGGCTCATGTAGCAGAAATGATGCACATGAAGTGACAGTGTCAGAAGCAATTACTTACTGATGCACACTGTGCAGTAATTACTCTCTCAATTTCTTGACAACCATTGCAGATTTGTGGTTTGTAGTGAAGTTTGCAGTGAACTGGAATGTTATTCCTGTGAGGTTTAAAACATTACTGTACAGAGAAATTATCAGGCATTCCAGCACAAGTTGATGAATGATGAAGAGTTTACTTGGAGTGCTTCAGCTCAAGGCATGTTTTTTAGTCTTTCGAATAAAACGCTGCTTTGCGTATGCTTTAATGGACAAGAGACCTTGGGTTTCAAACCTTGCTGTATAAGGGTAGAGTGTTGCCTTTTCATTTAGTTTTTTATTTTTGGGGGGTTTTTTACTGGTTGTATGGTCAGCTGCAGTTAAGTACAATGTGTACATCTGTATTGAGTCATTTATATATTGATACGGAAGCATGTTGAGAAACTTTATCGTGTTTCATGGATCTGCAGACAGATAACGTAGCAGTCAAAAGCAACCTTTTTGTTTTCAGATTGAGCAATGTTTCAATGTTTGAGGGAGGAAAAAAGATTGGTTTTACAGAAACATTCTTTCAGCATGCCTTGGGTGGGTTTAGAAAAGTTCTTTTGCAATTGCATTTGCTGCTGTTGAGGTCTCCAGTTGCACTCCATTGCAGAGAAGTGTGGTCAGACATCTTGAGATCGTTGCAATGTACTGACCTGTGCATTGCTTCTGTCTTCTTCAAGCATAAATTTTTGTGAGCTTTTCTACTGTTTACATATATTACTTGTTCTTCTTAACTTGATACTTTCAGCAAGCTCCCTTACCAACAGTTTTTTCTGGATTTTTGTCCCCAAGCTCAGCAATGTTCTACTGAGTTGTCATCAGAGTTGTATCGGGGAAGAAATAAGTCTCTTAAGTTAACAAGGTTGGTGCCAGCTGTAACCAGCATAAGGCTGTCATGTCGCTTTCTAGCTCTTTTATTGGTATGTTCTGGGAGCTTGAAATGTGAAGTAACTCGTTCAGAAGTTTTACTGAAGGCTGGTAAACTCTTGTTTATCAGTGTCTTGGTTATTTCTGAGAATTAATCTGGCAGATTTTATGGCAACCCAGGCCAACCTAACTGTAAGTGGTTGTGGTCTCTCTTTCCCTGTCTCTCCTGTGCATGAGGACTGGCTAGGCCCATGGGATGTGGTTCAGTCTAGCAGGATCTAGGGAGCTCCAGGCCTTGATGTGAGGAAAGAGATTGGTAATGCACAGCCATAGATTGGCATAGGTGCCCTGGGGCACAGCTCTTTTAGGGGCCACATTCAACAAGTTCTTTAGACTGAAATCCGTGTGAATGATCTGCAAAGCACTGGCTCTGAGGAGTTTGTGATGCTGAGTTGCTTTAATGCTGCAAGATCATCACAGGCAGGAGCAGTGGATGGATGTTCCAGGTCATGTCTGCCCTGGAGGTGTGCTCAGGATCCATGAACTGTCCATCCCTGACAGAGGAATGGTAACCTAGGATGTGTTAGTAGCCTTGAGAATGGCTGTCATTTCACAGCTGAGGGTTTACAAACTGGGCCAAATTTGGATTTTTAGAATTAAGGAATCTGGATGTATCCACCAAATGAGGTGAACTGAGTGGTGTTTTGATAATTCATTCCAAGAATAATCCTGAGTCTGTTGTATTTGAGTGACAGTGCACTCTGGGGAAGTACTTGTATGGTGTGTATGTGTGTAGGGGTGTATTTGTTAGATTTTTTTTGATTGGGGGTCTTTTATTCCCCCTCTCTGTCATATAAAATCTTTCACAGTTAAAATTACATACAACATAATGTTTTATTTTCCTTAAGCTCACCCAGGGAAGTGGTTTAACTCATAGTTTTGGTCTGTGGAACCACAAGCCATCATTTTTGATTATGATTTTGATTAAAGAGGTGATACGCAGTTGTAAGTGGTTAACTTGGGCCTGGGACTTGTGTTTTCAGAATTGAGTAAAAGTACTGGACTTGGTTCTTCCTATCCTAATCAGATTTTCATGTTGAAAACATGAGGGTTTTTTTAACCAAACATGAATCATGCTTTGTGGAGAAGAAAGGTAAGCTTGATAGCTTGGTAGGCTTACATGTGAAAGGAACAGAGCTTAGACAATGTGGTAGGTGAGATGATAAGGAAGGATATAGTCAGAGCAAAGATCAGCCTCAGAGTCTTTCATATCTGTTGATCAAATGTCAGCACATCTGGTTAATTTTCTGGTGTTAGAAATCACTTCTATCAAGCAACTTGACTTTCTCACAGGGCTTTTTTTTTTCTTTTTTTTCTGGAGGGAGCAGTTTTATTAAGGTAGGTTACTGCAAAACACTATTTTCAAAGGTTAGATAATAAAGTGAAGCATACTGGGCAGGACTGGTAAACTGAGGCGGTTATATAGCTGATCTTTCTGTATCTTGCTGACCTCTGTAGGTTATTGAAACCTACTTGAAAGACTTCACGTGTCCTTTAAAATATGTCTTTCCTTTTCAGTGCAAAACCTCATGGTATCCCAAAAGAATAGAAGTACTTGGTTGAAGGACTGGACAGATGCTTCAGTAAGATTTGGTCCTTGTGCTTTTACACAGATGTGTTTCCGCTCAGTCCTCTGAGCTGGAGGGCAATGGGAGCACAAAAAGTAGGGACATTTAACTGAATGGGATGTGCCACTGTAAGAGGAGACATGCAGCCGTTCCGGAGAGTTGACTGAGAAGGTCTGTGCTCAGGGTGTCCTGAAGCAATCTCACTGGATCTGCCAGTCTGAGATGGGCATGAGGAGAACAGCTGGTTTCTGTGTTAAATATACTTCAATTGAGCTTGTCTCAGCTGCTGTTTTATATTGCTAGAATTGTGTTCTGTTCCGAAGGTAAGCCACTCCTTTCCTTTCTTAGTGTCTTCTGTTGCACATATTTCAGATCTATTGTGTAATGGAAATGATGTGTCCCCCCCAGCCCTTGTGGCTGAGAACATGCCTGTCATTGTAACTCCTAGGGCTGCGTCTCTTGTTTAGTTGGAAACAGACCTAAATATCTTTCTCTAAGTCTTTTTGCTGTGGCTAAAGCAGAAAATGGTTTAGTAAAACAATTCTGGTTTTAAGACCATTTAATTGAAAATTTCTGCCAGGAAGTCTTGATTAAAATGTTGTGTACATCTGCCTTCCTGTGTTACATGCAAAGGAGTGCAAAAATTAAAAATTATGGGGAAAAACGTTTAGGATGCTTTTAAAGATGCAAGCTGAGGGCTTTTTCTTTATTTTTTAAAAAGCTGCTTTAGATTCTTGATGTTTTTTTCTGCCACTTCCCTGTCCCACCTCTTCCCGCCTTCCTTGAAAACAACACTAGAACAATAAAAACAAAAGCTTTTGGTTTCCTGACCTTACAATTGCAGAATGCAGATGGCCTCAGCTGTTTTTCTGTGGTGTTTTAAATTCATTGTTGCAGCATTTGAAACTATTCCAGAGTGTGTGTGGCAATATGTTTTGTTATCAACTAGATGAATGCTGAAACTTAAATGATGAATGGATATCCATTAACTCCTAGATTTTCATTTGCCATAGAGGGATTGGAATAATTTATGATATTGAAGCAGTGAATAATTAAGAGATTATTTGTATCCAGGGGAGTTTATACTAAATATCCAGTTAGTGAAATGAACTGGATTGTTTTTTATTTCAGTTTACGGTGCGTTTCTTCATGCTACAGTTTTTGAAATGTTACTGTCTTGAATTTTGGAAAGCAAAAGAAAATGGGAAAACAACAGGAGCTTTTACAGTCAGCAGACTAGGTATAACTCTTTGCTTCTCACCTTTTTCGAGACTTCGGTAGGAAGAATTGTATGTCTGTTGAGTGTTCAAATGTATGTTCAAAGCAATGTATTCTCCTGGGTTTTGGTAAGTTTGAGTTCCCTAGATGACAAACAGGAAAAAAATCAATTAGAGCCTTTTGTCTCTGGTTATTCTCTTGGTCTTATCTCTACTTCCTCTAAAGCAAGTCCTTCAGCTTGTGCAGACCAGTGATGCCACTCCACCCAACGTGGGTTTCAGCTGCCCTTAAAATACACGCCTGAGCGTGTTCCTATCCCCCATTTGCCCCTTCGTTTTAGAAAGGCAGGCAGTGAACTTGCCTTCCATCTGTTCTGTCAGGGAGCATGGAACAGTAACTTGGGTAAGGAAGGTTTCAGAGGAAGTCCCAGCTGTGCAAATCAGAGGTGGTGGCTGTGTTACAAATCTAGCAGGGTGGTGGTTGCTACAGGCAGTGATGGAAACACCCGATTCCAGTCGCTTCAGCAGCAGTGCTGCAGTAAAATGAATGATCCCAAAGATTTTCTCATATGGGTGATTTGATCTGCCCTAAAAAGTGTTAAAACCCCAATTACAGTAACTAATTGAGTGGTCTAGCCACCACTTGAGCTTGCACTATGCCAGGTGGTCCTGCCAAAGGGGGAAGGGAAGATACAAGTGCAGGACAGAGGGCTTATGTGTTTCAGGATAAAAGGGAAGAATTCTTCTTTGTGTATATCTGAGCAGGAGGCTTGCTGGAGAAGGGAGTCCTCTCTAATGAGAAATACGTGCAGTTCTGCTTAAGGAGGAAGAACTGGAAGGAAGGAAGCAAGTCATAATCTGAAAGCATTTGTCTATTGATGGAGTGACTGTTTGCTTACAGATTTGGCAGCTGCAGCTTTTCTTGAATCATGGTTTTTATTACAAGAATTCATGTTTAATGAATTTCTTACCTTAGTTTGCCAAAGTTTGGATGTTTGTTTCCTGCATTGAAAAGAGGTACTTTTTTTTTTCTTTGCAGTTAATATGGTTGAATATTTGTTAAAGAAGGAATCAGAAGTTCTCTGTTTTGTTTTAAAAATAAACTTTGCCTAATTCTTACTGTATTAATAGATCTCTAGGTATGTATTGAAAGGACTCTTTTTAATATTAGACTATGAGATTCTGAAAAGTCAGAATGATATTGCTCTCCAAAAGGCTTGGTCTGGGGTTTTTGCTTTTTTTTTTTTCCATGTATGTTTTTCTGACGGCTAAATTGAATCAACAGATTGTCATCTCATTTCACATCTCATATGGTCCAGGCCATACAATTTAATGACTTGTTTGATTATCCCATTTTTGCTGTTAAGACTTAAAAACAGGATATTTGACCATTTACATTGCAAATGGTAATATGGCAAGTCTTATTTTTTTAACAGAATTATTTTTCCTTTAATTTTAAGATACTATTCCCTTGACTGTTTGTCCCTGCCTCTGTGCATCTTAAGCACTTGTATTTACTTTAACAGTGTAACCAGGTCAACTGCTTGTCATTTGTCAGTTTGACTAATCAAGAAGTCCTCAAATCTCTCAGTGTACCTACCTTCTCTTTCTTTAGTGCCCCCCTCTCTCTAAATTGCTCTCATTTACTCCATAATTTCATCTTTTTTAAGTGTGGATTCCAGAAGTTTACACAGTCTTTGTTTTGCTAGCCAACTGTTTTTGTTTTAGACATGGACCATGAATTTTCAACCTGAAGTAATTTTCTGTTTGTTAAACATAATTATTTACCATAATATTTATAGCCTTATTGTGTGTACTGAGGATGATTCCTGACTGAACTGGGGATCCTGCTGCTGTTTATGACATTAACTGCTGGCTTTAGATGAACCTAATTCTAAGTGTTAGTTGTATCTCTGAAAATAATTCAGACTTTCTCTCCTTTGTGTTTGGCGCTCTGACAGGCATGCCCTTGTTTTCAAGTTTTCACCCAAAACCCGAGAATGAGAAAGGTTATTTTCAAAATGCCCTATGATGACCATTTTCACTGAAGTATGGCTTTGTGCTGTATTACATTTTTTAATTCCAAGCAGGGTAGAATTAGGCTGTTCTCTGAATGGTGTGTACAGTTCACACACTGTTCAAATCCCCTTTTTGACTGACTTCTGACTTGTAACCAGTACTTGTGAAATCCTCTACTCTTTGTCGTGATCAGCTCAGTCTCCAGCCCCCCACCCTGCACAAGCTGGGAGGTTTCCCACTAATACATCGTTGTGTGAACTGTGGTGCAGAAAGTGCAGAGGTAGAGGGTGTGGTTGTAGGGTTTTGTAAGGTCTTTTCCATCCTAGATTCAGTTTCTCTGGTGTGCTGAGCAGTACAGGAAAGCTGCCCTAAATGTATGGCTCATAGTTTCTGTTGTTGGTACAGATTCTCATTGTTCTTATTCATTTGGTAATTACAGCAATGTGACTTTCACGTTGAAACTGTTTTATATTTAGTTTAGGACATTAATTTTAGTGGCAGGAGGAATTGATATACTGCCTCTGTATGCTAAAAGATTCCAATAAGTGTCTTTATGTGGAAAATATCATGGTAGTGTTTTAATTGCATGCTATCTAAGATTTTTTTATTTGAAGATGTCATGTACTCAGTAAGTGTACACCAAGACAGAATGAATTGAATTAATAGCAGGCTGTATCACAGGAATTAAAGGAAAGAAGATGCTTGGCAGGGTGAAAGCAGCAAACCACTTAATCAGAATTAGTCGAGCTTTCTGGCTGTCTTTGTTCTGTAATTATTTTGAGCAGATCAGTGGACTCGATGAACAAGTGGAGGTGGCAGTATTAATCATTCTTTAAAATCAGTCTTGCACCTACCATTTAGTTTGTTTATCGGGCACTTTTTCTGGTAAGCAGGGTAGCTGCTTCTGACTTGCTCTCTGTTGTTAGGGAAAATTGAGTTTGACTCTGCGTCTGAAATAGCTGCTGAAAGACATTTTTCTAGCTAGTATGCAGGGAGAAGTTCCTGTATAGTTCTTAGTCTTGCATAATTTTTACAGTTGCGACACTGCAGTCACTTTCTAAAAATGAAAGCCAAATAGTACACTGACAGCATGTACAAAAGGCTGTGATTCAGTTGAAAAAAGGTTTTGTTTGCAAAGTATACCTGTTAGTTTTTTTTTTTAAATCAAGTTTGCCCTTCCTAATTAAGGACGACTTAAGCCACTGTTCTGTATAAGAGAACTTTATTATTTGAATGGAAGCTTTTCACAGCAAGATGGGATTTATGGAGAAGAATGATTGAGGTATTGACGAAAAATATCTGGGGTTAGAAGCATTCTTACAAAGAAACAAACTACTCAAGAGAGAAATTTGAATTGTTAGAATCATGTAAAAGTGTTCTTGGGCACTAGAAGTTTGCAAGTAGTCCCATCTGGATGTGTGTTGCATCCGTGGCTATGAGCTTCCTCAGAGTATGAGGATGATTGTCAGTCATAGCTTGAATTTACAGTGTAGGTGTTAAGAAGTTTCAATACAGATGTAGCTTTTATTTCATGACTACACACAAAGGTTTGACAGGAAGTATGTTACAACTTAGCATGGCTACATGCAGCTAATAATAAGGATGCAACTATGAACTGCACTCCGCTGTGGTTCAGGTTGTAAAAAGAACTTTTCCAAAGTTGCAGACAGAAAAGGGAAGGGAATGGAGTGAGAGGGGATGTCTGTAGTGGCAGGGTTTTCAGTCTGAATTCCCAGCATTTTAAAAAGGTCTTGCTTTCCTCTTTTGTTCAGAATTCAAAGTTTCATCTTTTTCACTTACAGTAAAATTCACTCTTCAGTTGAAACTAGTAATTTGTTTATTAAGAAGAGGTGATAAGTAGGTGGAACTGCAAGTTGTATGACCTAAGTATTCCCCCAGCCCTTTTTTTTTTAACTTTTCTTTTCCTGAAGAGGAATACAGAAAGCAGCAGATCATATTTCTCTGGGGTAAATCAGGAAAGAGCTCAAGTTAGACCTTCAAAATCCATTCTTTTTATTCCCACTCAAAGCTGAGGAAAGCTAGGTAGATCATGTTTTGCAGGTTTGGAATTGAAGAATGCTTTGTTTCGTTCCAATTGCTATAACCTTTTTGTTTCCTCTGTGTCATCTTGTAGAAAACTGGTATCCATTAATGTGGAAATTTTCCTGCAGATACTTCCAAAGCTGTGCTGTCCTGCATAGGTTGGAAACTCCATGTAGTATCTCTGAGTTCTAAAGTCCTAATTCTTATCAGACCAAGACACAGACACTGCTGTCCCCTGCTCGCAGGGTGAGCTGCAAGAAGAGTAACACAGGCAAGGACAGGGAGCAGCATAAAAGTGAGAGCCAGAGAGGTTGCCAGTGCACTCCACAGATCTCTATGGCGATACGGCTTATGCTCAGTATTAGGTGACTCAGTAAGGTATTAATAACATTAGGTGTGCTTGTCAGCTGAGCTCCACCTGCCCAGGAAGAGCCAGGTCAGTCTTGGACATCCCTCAGCCAAGGAGACTTCCTCAGAGGTTAAGTCTAGCTGGTGACTTCCCTTTTGGTAAGCAAGCTTGCTGCAATAACTTAAGTCTTTTATGCATGTCTTCCTAAGTTACATGGTTTAACCCCAGCCAGCAACTCAGCTGCTCACTCTCTCCTCCTTAGTGGGATGGGGGAGACAAGCAGAAGAGTACAAGCGAGAACACTTGCAGGTTGAGATAAAAGCACTTTAATAGGTGGAGTAAAAGCCACCTGGGCAAGCAAAGCTGAAAAGGAACTAATTCCCCACTGTCTGTGGACAGGCAGGTGCTCAGCCATCTGCAGGACAGTGGCTAATGGTGACTTGGGAAGACAAATGCCATCATTCCAAACGTCTTCCCCTTCCTTCTTCTTCCCTCAGTGTGATGTCATACGATACAGAACATCCCTTTGGCCAGGTGGGGTGGCTGTCCCAGCTGTGTCCCCTCCCAATTTCTTGTGCACCCGCAGCCTTCTCGCTGGCAGGGCGGCATGAGAAGCAGAAGAGGCCCTGACTCTGTGTGAGCCCTGCTCAGCAAGAACAAAAACGTCTCTGTATGATCAACCCTGTGTTCAGCACACATCCAAAACACTGCCCCATACCAGCCACTGTGAAGAAAATGAACTCTGCCAGCCAAAATGAGCACACGGGGTAAAAATAAGGAGAGAGCAGTACAGGACTATAATGAGGCTGATTGCCTGCATAGGGTAACAGTGGGAATAGCTTGGTTTTGCCGCCGTTCAGATGAATAACATCTTTCTATATCACTAATTGCCGTAGTGTCTTTGCTTCTTTCCCACCCCGTAGTGGAGCCTTAGAGGGTTGATGAAGTGTGAAAGAAGGGAGGGGAAGCAAAGGGCATTACCAAAGCCAGATGGTGGTTACTGGTGTTGAAAAATCTATTACCTGGCATGGCAGGAGCCATCAGGTATCGACCTGGGCCTCAGGAGGGGCCACTTCAGGGCTTACCAGTTATTAAAGCTCTGCCCTAGTCCCCTGTTTTCTTCAGCACACCAGTTTCAGAACCGCGGTGTCTGTGGTTTACTCTTTGCTTCCCTGGTGTTTTGGGGGATCGCCATTAACTAATTAAGCTGTTTGTGTGTCTAAAGTGGTCTAGTGAAACATTAATCTTTGTTAACCCTTGCTTTATTCCTCTTTGTTTATTTTGAATCCAAATCATTTCACCGATCCTATTTCGAGTGGGATGCCACAGAGGGTGCTTTTTTCCAATGACAAAGAAGTTCTGAGATTTTCTGCTTCACTGTCATTCCTCTGCTGTGTGCAGTCCCAGGGCTGCACTAAACTGGTGTTTGTGGATTTGTACAGTGCCTAATGAAATTACGTTTCTCTGTGCTTTTCTGATATTAATTGGATTGCAAGATAAATTTGTATTATTGTTGTTTTGAAGGCCCGATGTTGGGAGGCACATTGGTCTGAAACTTGAAGTATTGTTTTTTTCTCCTTTTTCCTGAAATTTCGAAAATTTATGCATGTCATATATTGTATGACATTTCCTGACAAATAGTCTAGCTGGTTGGTTGTTGTTTCTGCTTTAAATCCAAGGCAGCTGAAGGCTTGTAGTCTGTGGGGCAGTTTGCATGTTGATTTTTGTAGGACTTTTCCTATGGTGTGACCAACACCTGAGTGGTAAATATGTATGTGAGGATCATCAAACATAAGACCTCTTTAGTCTTTAGCAGACAATACTGTGTTCCATTAAAAAACCCTAAAAAGGCCCTTTTACATGGAACTTGTATGCAAGAAAGAAATGATTTACAGAGAAATCAGGTTTAAAGATCTCTTTACTGTAACTCAGTTAAGTAAGGAAAGTACTTCTAGCCATCTCTTCTGCTAGAGGAAAGGAACCTTTTGAAAAGCACGATCTGAGATAGCAGTTCTTTGATAGTTAAATGTGGAGACTTGTACTAACTCTGAAACTCATGAGATACATTGCATTGTATTTTTATCTGTTTATCTTCTATTATGTCTTAATTTTCTCAGTTGTAGAATATAACTGTCCATTTCTGTGCATGGTTTTGTTTTCAGTGTTTTTGATCAAAACTATTTCAATTAGTATTGAATTAATCAGGTAATTCACACAGAGGCAGATCTTGAAACCTGCAGGTATTTTTGCCTGCTGCAGATGTGCTGGAATTGGTATTTTGCGGGAGCAAAGTGTGTTTGAGGCTTGTAATTGATCATAAAATTAAAAATTTGGGATTAATTGCCTTTTGACTCTGGATATAAGGAAATATTGTTGTGGATTTCCCCCTATCCCTATGGCTGGTGGCTGTCTAGTGACAGTCACTGGCTGCTTAGGGGGAAAAGAGAAGGGAGAGCCCTGCAGTGGACGTGCTGGCGCTCAGGTTCTCATTAGTTGTAATGGCAAGAAAACAGGGTGTTCAGTGTCCTGGAGTTCCACAGATCACCCGGGTTGAACTTTGCAGGTGTTGATGAGCTATCCCTTGATGTTCCCTGCATTGTCAGTATCCTTGGAAGTCAGCATGGCCCAGCCTGAAGGTCCAGTAGTTTTTTGTGGTGTTTGCCTCAGTATCGAGGCATTCTGGCAGGAGCAGTGTCTGTGCCACAGCTGGATGGCTTGATGAATTGCAGTAGGATGTGTAAGTGTTGCCTTATGTTTGTCTGAACCAGGACTCGGTGGTTTCCAGAAATCAATTTCAGTACTTTCATTACATTATAGACAGACTCCAGCTCTAAAAAATGTGTGTTGGCAAGAGTGTCTCTTGGGAGGAGATGGTGCAAGGCTGCTTAAAATAGATAAACACCCATTCAGTGTTTGTTAGGGTTTTGTTTTTTTTTAATCAGAAGGCAAGAGCAACATCATGTATTTTGTAGTATCAGTCATCTTAATGAAAAGATCTTCAAGTCACAGATTTTCTTTTCAAAATATGCACAACCTTGCACATAGGTGAACCCAGTGATTGTGGGGTGTGGTTTCCAAGTTCCAGAGAACATTTGGCCATCAGGTTATTTCTCCCTTATACATATGTGGAAGGAGAAAAACCAACCCAGGAACAAAACAGCTTAGTAAATGTTTGAGGTTTCCTCAATTATCTAAAAGTTGACATTACATCATCTGCACAGATGTAAATATAGAAAATAGTAGGTGTGTTAAAATCCCTGACTTATTTTTAAAACCTTTTTGCAGAGGGCTGTCTTTACTTGAGTCTGTGTCAGTAAATAGAGATGTGACATTATGTCCATTTTTCTTTCTGGATGATTGGAAGTTTCTTGAAATGATAGTTTTCATCTTTTGTGATTATTTTTAGCTACTGTGGAAATGCTTTATCTTTTCTGTCCTGGACTCTACTCTTTCACAAGATAGTTATATTTCAGTGAAGCTGTGTCCTGGTTTTTCCTAATATTCCCCTTTCTGTACTTGTTTCAGATTTTCCCAGTTATGCGTTTTTCTCTCTCAACAATGATGTTTTGGAAAGTTATTGTTGATCAGATTAATAAATAATGTAGCCGTGTGGTTTTCTATGAAAATCAGATGAACTGTTGCTTTTTTTGGACAAATATTGAAAAAAACAGTTCCTCCTTCAATTTCAGTGCTATAAACCAGAGAATTAGTAGAATAGATGTGAATATTTTTGGTATTGAAAGACCTGTCCTAGGTCCTGATTCAGGGTAAGTTCCCAGTTTGAAGTAATGTTCAAGACAATGTAAACAAAATCCTGAGTTCCATGACTTGTCAGCTGTCAGAGGACTTCCTAAGCATTCAATAGAAATGAAGTTTTGTTTGGTGTAATGTTTGTCAGCTTCTGTCTCATGGATAGACAGTACTGCAACTATCTCTGTTTACAGCTACTTTGTGGAAATAAGTGTGGTACCAAATAAAGATTCTAACTTGGCTTAGAAATTGAACTTCAAATATAACTGTAACAGTACAGAACAAATCCGACCAATGAAATCAATTTCTATTCCCAAGTAATTGCTGCATGTAAGAAAACAAGTGAGGACTTGAAGTGGGTTTTCTCTTTTGCCGGTGTTGCTGAAATAGTCCAATTTATTTGGAGCATATGATTTCATGCAACTGTGCCTGATTGTTAGTGCAGCTGTCAACAGCTGCATGCTCATTTAGCTAATTGCATTCTAGTAATATAACTAAGCTTATTTTAAGATATGCAATTGTGTGCTTTTTTTCCCTGAAGCAGCTATGCACACTCAGAATATTTGCTGCATAAAGTTCTGTGCTGTCAGTGAACTGTCATTGCTTTAGAGGAAATTTAAGAGCTTCTAAACAAGACTGTATCAGCCAGTCCAGTATATGGATAGTGGCTGTGAAAAGTTGGACAATTAAATTCATGCAGTTCTAAGGGCCTTGAAATAGTCTTGTCTTCGGGGTTAGTTTCATCATCTGCTCTTTGGGAATGTTTTATAGTTAACATGTAAAACTTTAATTTCCCAAGCAACTAATTCCTGTTGCTGCATTGGTACTCTTGTTGTATGTACAGGATCAATGACCTTCTGTTACATACTGATCATCTCCTACAAGAAATGTATGCATAAAATTTTCTGTAAGTTGTGTATATTTGTAAAAAGCATATTAGGAGAGTAGACTGTCCTTTATGCATGCTGATTCTGGATATTTGTGTGACTTTTACCAGTATGTGCTAGTGACCTGATCGCAGTGAACAGTATGAAATTTATAATGCAGTGTTGTTTCTATTTGTTATATAGCTTTATGCCAGTATATACAGGCCTCTAAAACCCGAGATGGTGGCAGCTGTTTCATTTCAAGTGCAACAGAAGGTAAAGGAAAAAGTGTGGGGAAAAAAATGCACAATTCTTTGTTCATCTGATACTCTCTTCGTGGACGTTTATGTGGTTCTTGATCTTTTAACCTTCTAGACTCTTTCTTCACAGCTAACTTCTTGCAATAGATGGTGAATATCTTTTTTTCCTAAGTCTCAAAAACGAAATTAAGTGATCTCATGATGTCACTTGTATGTCTATCTAAAAGTTGCATCATCTTTGCATCTTGTCTATTTGTGCTTTTCTTCAGTAACAAAATTCTGCTGAAAGTGGAGCTTTAGCTATGCTTTAATGAGAATCTGAAATATGCAAAGCGTGGCTTACGGAATTGCTGTCATGACCGCAATCTCAAGGTTGTCACACTTAAGGAAAAGCACAGATACCTAATGACATAGAACTGTTACAGCGCTAATCCTTGCTGCTCTCTGCAGTCTGACTATACGCTAACGAACTGTCTTGCATTTTCTGTTTCTCTTAAAAGGAGTGTGTCCTTAATTCACTTATCCTCGCATCTACCAGCTGATGTCCTGCTTTTTTGCCTTGTTTGAGCTTCAGAAGAGAATTAAACATTTACTTCTGGTTTTTGCTTTCATTTGCAGGGGAAAACTTTGAACAGACTCCGTTAAGACGCACATTTAAATCCAAAGTTCTTGCTCGCTATCCTGAGAATGTTGAATGGAACCCTTTTGACCAGGATGCAGTGGGAATGGTCAGTATCACTTAAAGGCTTTTGTTTTTAAGACAAAAACCTACTTTAACAATTGAAGGCATTAATCTGTGCTTTCTTTGACAAAAAAAGTGTAAGGTCTGTTACAGATTGGAACTAATCATGAGTTTCTCTAAATTGGGCAGACTCAAAAGGCCTTTTCATTTAATTAGGGTATGTTTTGAGGGAAGTGAGTAGGTGCCTAGGAGAGATTTTATTTTACAACTTTTTTTTGTTACATTCTAGAGAATCGGTAGAGAAAAAAATTAGTCTGGAATTAATGAAGTTTTTTTTTTGTGCATGATTTTTCTGTTTAATGGAATGCAGTGTGATTTTTAAATTTAGGTAAAATATAGTAGTTTTCTTTGCCAGGTTTCTAGTCTTGGTGATGAAAATAATTTCCTTCATCTGAGATTGTATTTTGTTATTTTATTCCTGTTGAGGCTGGTAATGAAAGGGTTATGAGTTTCAACAGACAACACATGCAACGCTTTTGAAAAGTTCCTTTTGTTTTTCTGATTTAGATTCATATTACTGTATTGTGCAGAGTTTTAACACTGAATAGAATTAATAGTGAAATGTGATGGCAATCTGTGGATTCTAAATCCTATTTTCACCAATGCTTCTAGAGGCAGAGGAAGAGAAAAGTTTTAATGGATATTATCTCCTCTTCCCCCTTTTTTATAGCTGTGTATGCCTAAAGGGCTTGCTTTCAAGACACAAGCAGATTCCAGAGAACCTCAGTTCCACTCTTTCATTATTACTCGTGAAGATGGCTCACGGACATTTGGATTTTCTCTCACGTTTTTTGAGGAGGTTACTAGCAAACAGATCTGCAGTGCAATGCAGACGTTGTATCATATGCACAATGCTGAATATGACATTCTTCATACTCCACCCACAAATGACAAGGAGAGCTGCAGCAGCACTGGAGACTGCAATGGCACCTCTGTTTCAAAGCTACAGCGTTTTAACTCCTATGACATCAGCAGAGACACACTCTATGTCTCAAAGTGCATTTGTCTGATTACTCCGATGTCTTTTATGAAAGCTTGTAAGAAAGTACTAGAACAACTTCACCAAGCAGTGACTTCACCTCAGCCACCACCACTACCTTTAGAAAGCTACATCTACAATATTCTTTATGAGGTTCCTCTTCCTCCAGCAGGAAGGTCATTAAAATTTTCAGGTGTTTATGGACCAATTATCTGCCAGAGGCCAAGCACCAGTGAACTGCCATTATTTGATTTTCCAGTTAAAGAAGTTTTTGAATTGCTTGGAGTAGAAAATGTGGTTCAACTCTTTACCTGTGCCCTCTTGGAGTTTCAGATACTGCTTTATTCACAGCGTGAGTACTTGGGTTTTGTTTTCTTACCTTGTAGTTGTACTGGCAACAAGACCTTTTTGTTTCTTGAATTCTAAAGACCACACAAACAACAGAAGAGCTGCATTAAAGTGGCATGAGCATGCTAATGCAGTCTGACTGATCTGTGTGCAGGTCTCAGTGTAAAGAAAAGAACTGGAGTCGCAAAGAGAGAGTTGTGTTGGCTCTTGCTCTTTGACACCTAAACTTAAAACTTTGGGCTTTCACAAAGTATCTCCTTGATGTCATGGGTTGACTGCTCCCTTTATTGTTGACTCTAGAACTGTGTTATTGGATAGAGCAATATGCCTTCTTCCGTGTTCTGCTCTAGCTGCTTACCTGAATTCCTTCCTGCCTCTGCCAAACTACCTGTGCATTTTGAGAAGATACATAGTTATTTATATATCTCGATCTGAAGAATAGTTAATGGTGCAAATATTGTCTTCTCTCTGAGTACCTAATGTAACATTTCAGTTGTTACTTTGAAAGATAATTACCTGAAAAAAGTTTTGTTTGACTGAATTTAAATCCCAGATCTCTGTTAAGGCCTTGAAGCAGTTATTGCTGAAGCCAAGCAGCTAAAACTTGCTTTGAAGAGGAGAGGCAGCAACTAGGCTGAAATAGCATGTGTATCAATTAGTGAGTAGTGTGGGAGTGCTATCCATTTTCTGTGTGTAAATTTGTGGATACTGGCCTTCTTACTGTGCATCTTGTTGCTGTAACACAGAGTATGTGGAACTATGCCAAAAGTTAATTTCTCTACTTTCTTTTGTCCCAAACTGACTAGCATTAATCCAGACCCACCCATCCATAATCGTGTGGTTTAAAATAGACAGACTGTTTTCTGAACACTGTTTTATAGTAATGATAAGGAAGCCTAAAAGACCCCAAGACAAATCCAGGAATATGCCATGGTGTTACTGAAATCTGTTTTTGATGTTTTCTTCCATTCAGCTGTCACGGAAATACGTAGAATACAAATGGTAACTATTTAGAAAATATAACCTGCAGTTACTAGCAACCTTCTCCAAGGATGAAATACAGATGTTTGTGTGTTGAGATCTGTGCACAGACTAAAGCCAAAGATGGATTTGTGTGCATAATTCAGGTGATTAAAAGTGTATAATGGCAGTATGATGTTAGGTCACAGTTGTTGCTTTATATAAACACTGTGAACTGCCCAGTAATTCATATACAGTCAATAAAACTTACTCAGCTCTATAGAAGCTACTGTCTTGGATTTAAATCCCAAATTACTTTGCTTATTGGTCATAGCAAATCTAGAAATCCTTGTCTAGCAGATGAACTTCTTTTGTGGTTTTTCCAGAAATGGATCAGGTATTTATATGTTTGAGATTTAGGAACAGTTTGTTTATGTGGATACCCATATCTCACCAGTGGAGGACATCAGACTCTATAATCTGAAGAAGAGTGAGGTCCTGTTGGCCTGAGACCTCTTGTGGAGGGATCACATGTGCCTGGATGGTGGGAACCTCCTCAAGAAAAGCAGTGTGTGCACTGCCATATGGGAACAGTGTTCCTGCATCTCTTCTCAGGCCATTGTGTTTTGAGTAACTCTTCTCCCAGGCTGGAGCTCAGCTCGCTCCTGGACTAGTCCTCTGTATTCTGAGCTCTGTTTCCAAGTCATATTTATAGGTTCAGCTTTCTGTCTTGGGCCCTTTCCAAGTGTCTGATCAGTGGCTAATTAAAGAAGCTTAAAATAGCCCTGAGAACACTTGAGTTTCTTGTTTTCAGGCACAGACATTTGGAGTTCAAAGGGACCCATGATCAGTTATGACAGTTTCTGTCCACTGCTCCCCTGCCTCACCCCAAGCTTCGGCTCAGTTGGGCTGTTGTACCTTATGGAAGTGTCATGTCTCTCTATCAAGTTGTCACCTATAGTTTTTGGCTGAAAAGTCTTCTTTCAGTAGAAAAAGAATTTTACTTGTTTACTGATTATTGGCCCTCACTTTTGGTGAACTAGCTGAAGCAGTGCCTGCTCAGTAATAACAGCCAATGTTTTTTGAAACCCAGCTCCTCTTAAGTCTTTCTGAGGGATTTAATCCCTGTGCCTTTTTTTTCTTCCTTTCCTTTTGGGGAGTTTGTTAGCTTTTTTTTTTTTTTTTAAACTGGAATATGCCCCTAATACATTCTGCTCTTTCTTCAGTATGGTTGAGTAACATCTGGGTTTTGCTGTTTGTAAAACAGGGAGGATTGAATGGAAACATAGGTAATGGTGCACTCAGTTCTAAGTGGAATCAGAAATTGCTTTACTTTTGTAAAGGCTTGTTCACATTCTTGCATGCATACCAGCGTCATGTCTAGGTTCTTCAGAATATAAATACTAAATTTTTTATTGTCCAGGATATTTGAGGTGATTGAGATAATTTCTTGTTCTCCTATGTCAGATGAGATTATGACATTCATCGAGTAGATTTAGACTTAGAACAGTATGTGTCAAGATCAGATGTTTTGTATGATTTACTAAAAAAAACCCCCAAAACCTAACAACAAACACACAAAATAATGAAACACCACCAAAATAAAACCCAAACCCCAAAGTTCTTGTTGGTCTGTGTTGCAACGAAAAAAGCATAAGCAGTAGGTTGAGGAAGGTGATTCTCTTTATCTTCTCTGGTGAGACCCCACCTGGAATACTGTGTCCAGCTCTGGGACCCCCAGCACGGGAAGGACATGGACCTGGTGGAGTGAGCCCAGAGAAGGCCATGAAGATCAGAGGGCTGAAGCAGCTCTCCTGTGGAGATGGGCTGCAAGAGTTGGGGCTGTTCAGCCTGGAGAAGAGAAGGCTCCAGGGAGACCTGAGAGTCCCTTCCAGTACCTTAAGGGGCTACAAGAGAGCTGGAGAGGGACTTCTGATGAGGGTGTGGAGTGACGGCACAAGGGGGAATGGCCTTAGAGCTGAAAGAGGGTTAGCTTATATATTAGGAAGAAATTCTTTATGGGGAGTCTGGTGAGGCACTGGAACAGGCTACCCACAGAAGCTGTGGATGCCCCCATCCCTGGAAGTGTTTAAGGCTAGGTTGTGGCCTTGAACTTTGAGCACCTTGGTCTGGTGGAAGGTGTCCCTGCCCATGGCAAGAGGTTTGGAATGAGATGAACTTTAAGGTCCCTTCCAACCCAAACTTTCCTATGATTCTGTGGCTCTGACTTTGCTGCCAAGTGCGATGCTTTATGAAACAAGTTATTTAGCATAGGAAGTTGCAGTTAGTCCTTGGAACAGGAGTAGCTTCACTTGGCAGTGAATGTGTTTTGATTTAAGATTCCTTTGACATCTTTCTGACTTGATGCCTCTGGAAATTCTTCTTTTGTCCCACTGTCTTGGCACAGCCTGTGTGTTTTGGATTGGTGTAAGCCAAATGTAGGGAATGAATACTTCAATTTGATTGTCCTCCTGAGAGAGCTGTCTCCCATTTGGAAAAATGTTAGGTGCCTGTAAGAGAGTGAAGAATCTGAAGCTGCTCATGGTGCTGAGCCAGTGCTGAGGAATTCTGGCAGAGACAGTGGTGCTGGAGGCCTGCAGTAGTGCCTGTACCAGATTATTCTGTGGGAGCTGGTTTGCATTCCTGCAGTTTATGGAGCTCTCTTATCTGTGAAATAGACTTATTCCTTATCTCGGAGAGCACCTAGAGCTCCTCTGCAGAGTGTGCACTGAGTTAAGACAGCTGTAAAATCTACTTGGAGGTGATTTTTCTAAACAGTGTAAAACAAAATATGGAGAAATGTAATGTGGTGCTGCCACAGACCGTGATCTTGAGCAGTGTTATTTTCTGGGTATTTGCTACCTGCCACCATCTTCAAGTGGCAATATAAATAAATAAAAGGCTTTTTTCACCTCCCCATCTTTGTTTCACTTGTTTAAAATTATGTTAATTCTGGAGATTTAAAGTATTAGTTTAATTTCTTTGCAGTATTAGTCCCATGCTGCCTAACTCTCACCTCTTATATAGGACACTTTCTTCTTATGCCCCCAGTGATTTGGGAAACTTGCAGATTGGTGCAGCCCCCTTGAATCAGCCTGTCAGACGCAGAAGTGAACACAAATAGGAAGTACTTGGACCCACTGCTTCTACTAACCACAGGTGGTTCTTACTGCAGTTACAAGTTGTTTGAAGTTACTAGTGAGTTACTTGACATGTACAATGGTATTTCATTATGATTCTCAAAGTAGGAAGATTAAAAGGAAGAAATATTCCAGAATGTGATCATACAATGATTTTAAATTTGGCCAAGTCAGAGAATTTCTGTAGGCACTTGACAGACTTCTCTCTGGTAGAGTGTGAAAATGGAGAGGTGGAATCATGGTTCTTCTATCTGCCACCTTCTTCCCATCCTGCTCCAGACCATTTTTTCCAGATCCAAGACCCTTCACTTCTTTTTCCTGGATTTACTTGCTTTTTAAAGTACAACACAAATGTGTACCTACAGTAGATCAAGATAAATGCTAGTGTAAATAACTGCTCATGTGCCCTTTAAGAGATCTTGTATTTTATCTATAGTAATTGGTTAGAATAACAAATCAGGCTTTTTCTTTGTTCTTAAGTGGCCATATTAAAAAGCAGTGGATTTTCTTTTCCTGGCACAGTGATCAGTTAAGCACTTTCCAAACTAACAGTGCCCTGGTGGTGTGTCATTATTTCCCTACCAGTGCTTTTGTACAATACAAGGCCAAAAAACTGTCATTGGCACCAGAATAAGCACATTCCTATTTCAGGAAAAAGAGCAACACCACTACTGAAGTAGTGCTTCTTCACTCTTAGAGGATTTTTGTTGTTATTTTTCAATCTTCTCTGATTCTTTAGTATTAGAAGTATGATGCTTGCTTTTTTTTTAAAACAGAAAAAACTCCTCATACCTTCTCAGGATAGGTATAACTTAAGAAAACATTGAAGTTATTTTGTTTTATGTTTGCAGACTTCTTGCCTTTGTCCTCGACTTTTGCCAACAGCTCCTGATGTGCACAAAATCTGCAGAATGCAGTCATTGTTACTTGCAGGCTGCAACTGTGCAACCCAAATAGTTGGGAATGGCTTAAGCCATGTGGATATCCAGGATCAGAGCGCTGCATTTGCAGATAGCTCAGTGGCAGAGAGTGCCTGCCCAGTGGATAGAAATTCTGAATTATTGATGTTGCTTTGTAATTAATTTGAAAGGCTAATACTAAAGTTAGCTTAATGACAGAGGGAGAAGTTGTATTTAAATTAGCCAGCAGGATTAGACAGGGGGCTTTGTGTAGCAGGAAAACACTGTTTCTATTCTGAGACTTGTTCTTTCAAATAAACAAGCTGAATGCAAACCAGCTGGAATGTTTGTGTATCCGTGGCTACATTTTAAAGTTCCTTTTATAATGGAAGAAAATAGGGTATGGTATAGATTCTTCTTCTTCCCAAAGCTTATCATTAATTCATCTCTTCCTTGCAGTCAGGCTGTGATTAAAGCTGCAAACCCAAAGTCGTTGTGCAGGCAGAAGCTGGTGTCCAGGCAGGGTAGGGGAGTGTTGCTGGTGATATTCATTGATTGTTCCCTACAGTGTTTCAGTCCAGATAAGCTTTTGGCAAAAACTTTGAACTGTTTAAGCTATTCTCATCTGTTTTGATTGAGGGCTCCTCTGGCCATAGTAGTTCTACTGTGAGGCAGTGACAGGTAGCTCCATGCAATAACTTTTTCTACTAACACAGTTTGATCTGAAAGGAAAAAATCAAAAGCTTGAGTTGCAGAATTATGACTGATGTTAGTAAAACCCGTGGTGAGTTCCTCTTGGGTTGCGGGACTCTTTGCAGACCCCAAATTCTGCAACTTGGTCCTCAAACAAAATTAATCATGAATGCCAGGATCTGATTTTCTTGCCCCTTTGTATTCTGCTTTCGTAAGTCTGAGTGGAGGCTGGCCAAAGGATAGAATCAAAGCCATAACCTTGGGAAGTGCACAGTTAAGCTGAATTTTTCTTCCGAGTATTTAGAACAAATGTTATTCTTGCAGTTTTCATCTTTCTGCAACAGTGTGCGACAGCTTCAGAAACACCTGAACTTGTGCCTTCAAGTGTCTTTTTCAGTTTCACTAGTGTCTCTAGTTTTATGAACATGTAAGGAGAAGACATGCATACCCACGCCCCAACACACAGGTTACTGATTTTTTTTTTCCCCTTTCCTTCTATTCCCCCTCCCTTTCCTGGCTGGAATTTGATACTGTTGCAATATCATGATAAAGGCATCCTGTGTTTCCAGTTTGTGCTATAATTACAGTTAAACTGAAGGTAGGAATTGTCCCAGTCCTGTGAGTTTGTTTTATACTCTTTCCAGTCTGGCAGCTCAAAAGCAGTCAGCATATTTCAGCAGTGGTGTTAGAACACACACTCTGAGTTCACCTGGTGTTGCCTCCCTCTTTGTGGTGGGTAGACACCAAAACCTCTTCAATCTGGAGTTGTAGGAGGGGGGTGAGGTGCTGGCCCAGCATACTGCAGTGTGAGCTGCTCTAGCCACCAGCTGCTAAATAAAAAGGTCTTTCTGGCATGTTGCACAGGTACATTTAGCACTGCTGTCAAATTCAAGGAGCAGAGGAGTTGTTTTTACATTGAACTGGGGCTTTGGTCACACATTGCAAAGGATAAACGAAGCTGATGCTTTTTTATTTTCTGCATAGTTATTTCAGTCACACTGTTGGGTTGGCTGCTATACAGCATGCTTTACAGACATTTAAACACTCTTTTAAAAAATGTTTATCTGAGAGATACCAGATGCCTTGGGTTTCATCCAAGACTCCCATACAAAGTCATAAGCACTGAGAAAAGAAGTTATTTCCGATGTGTTTCTTAGCCGATTACAATACTGCTTCTGTACTCAAATTGGTGCTCCTGGTGACCCTGGTATAGGTGACAGAAAGTGACTTAGCATGCATTAAGACTCAATTTGCTCATTTCCATATGACTTGTAGAATGACCTACTTTGCCTTGAGCTCTCTTTGTTGTTTCAGCAAATGTGCTTGATGTGCAGGTCTGGGCTTTCATTACCATGCCACTCACTGGGTTTTGTGGTTTCTGTTTTCAAGCAAGCTCTCATTTCTTTAGCTTAAATTCATTTGCTTACAAATAGTTGTGAAAAAAATTTATTTTTTTCTTGATCTTTTTCAGATTATCAGAGGCTGATGACCGTGGCAGAGACCATCACAGCACTGATGTTTCCATTTCAGTGGCAGCATGTGTATGTTCCTATCCTGCCAGCATCCCTCCTTCATTTTCTAGATGCTCCAGTCCCTTACCTCATGGGCTTGCACTCTAATGGGCTGGATGACAGGTCTAAGCTGGAACTTCCTCAAGAGGTGAGAGGAGCTCGTCTTGATTAAATATTGTCCATGACTATGGGGGGAGTGAGAAATGAGCCAAAACAGCAGTGCTAACTCCAGCAGCCATTGTCAACTTCTTGCTGGCTCTGCTTTGGGATCAGTCTTTATTTCTTGGAGATGCTGAAGAAACTCTGGCGAAAGAGATAAAGCCCTGCTTTTGGAATTGTGTGCTCTAATAAAATTAAACTGTAATTTTACAGGAATCGATGCACTGGGGTTACAGAAAGAACGCTTCTTTGTTCTGCAAAACTTATTCCTGTAGTGCTAAGAAGTGCAAGGAAGTGCAGTGTGAATTCCCCAGCTGTGGCCAAGAGGCCACACAGCTGTTTCTGTGTGGTGGTGAGTGAGCAGAGCTCTTCTGGCTTCAGTGCTGTGCTGGCTCCTGCCTGCACAGAGTTAGGCTGGCCTTCCCTGCACTGATTTCTGAGCTGGGGTTGGCTTACATGGATCCAGCCTGCCAGGTGTCTGCACAGAACTGCTTCAGATTTTCTTCAGAGTGAATGCTTCAGTCTGCAGCAAACCGGTACTAGTTGGGGTGGTATTGAGAAGTCCTCCCTACTGCTGTATAAAGGAGAAACAAACAGTCTTAAGGTTCTGCAACTCTTATATGGGGCTGTGGCTACCTTCAAACTGCTTAGAGGTTGTTTTTATTATATCCCACTGTTCACTTCACAAGTACTCTTTTTAGTGAAGTGCCAAGAGAGTTTAAGAGCTGGTTGTGAGGATCAGGGGACCAAAAGTGGCTGAGCACTACCCAAGGTAGCAGAGGAAATGTCTGGTCCCTGACACAGTCTGCTCACTTGTAGGTGTACCTTTTCAGGGAAGTAACTGGGTAAACCATGGGAACACCCCACTTACAGGCACTGGTAGGATTCTTTAATCTCTGCTGCATTCTCTGACTCTCTCTTCTTGTATTACCATTTATGTTTCTGGGAAAGCAGAAGTGTGTCAGGCACAGGATTTTGTGGTGATGGTTTTTATTTTCATTATCAGGCAGTGCTGCAACATAGCTTGACACAAAAAACCCTTTTTTTAAAAAAGCGGTGTGAAATTAGACAAGATATTTTTGTGAACCTCCAGTCTGGTCTCCATGCCAACATTGCTCTTTTTCTCAAATCCATATGCTGGTAGTTTTCATTTGTTTTTCCTGGCGAGTTCAAAGGAAAACTTTTTACAAACTGTGTTATTTTTTCTATGAAAACTGAAGTATTTAAACTGTTGATTTCTTTTCTCTTTTTTTTTTTTTCCAATGGCATAATTAATAACAGAGTAATGTATGTCCTTGCCATATAAACAATCTATGGCTTTGGTTTACTACATTTTTACAGAATTTTGGCTGTACTGACAGGCCTAATTAATATTGTTAGTACCCTTTTTAGAGAGTAGCTGATGATAGATGTGTGGATGTGCATGTTAATATACATCATGGATGTTTTCACTGTTATCACGAGCTTCTAAAAGACTGTCTTCCTTTGTAAAGAACTTCCTCATTTTAAAAGCATTGTAAAAATTCCAACTAAATATATTTTTAACTTCAAATAGATATTTCAATTATTTAAAAGTCAACAGTGTTTTTAAGAGGTTTATTGGCTTATTTTTGAGGTTTAAAGTAAGGTAGTTGATCTATTTTTAGATGTTAAAAATGAAATCCAAGTAGTATTAAAAAGCAATGACACCTCAATTTGCAGCTTCTTTTACAGGTAGTCTTTTATGAAGGTGGAGGAGTAGGTGTTTGGTAGTGTCTTAGAGAGGTCATAGTTGTCTGGGAGGGGAGGTCACGCAGGACAGATGGCAGCAGCAGTATGCCTGTGTGGTGGAATTTGCTGCAAGACTTGTCCTTCTGAAGCTTCAGCTTTTCTCTTTCTTATTTGAAGAGTGAACTCTTAAAACTTTGTACATGATGAGTACTTAGTCTGAGAAATCCCCTTGGTAGTCCCTGCTGAGCAAGGGCTGGTGAAGTCCTTAGCACTGCAGGCTGGGAATGTAGCTATGGCACTGAAATGGACTTGAGACTTTAAGTCTCTGAGTAAATAATTACAGTTATCCTATGCCAATCGATTTGCTTATTCAAGAGGCAAAGTAGACTGGGAACAATAGGAGCTTAACTATTGTTGAGATTTTCAATGTAGAGAGTTTGCTTGAAAAAAACCAGCCAAACAAAACCCCACAAAACAAATAAACCTCCCGCCTTTTCCTCGATGTCCCAGCAAAATCTGCATTGCAATAAGAAGTAGATGCACCATTTTAAAATGTAAAGCAGAATTCAAAGTGCATGCTGGTCTAAGTGTGTGAAATTATTGGTCGGTATAAGCATTTCTGATATTAATAATTTAATCAGCTTTAATATAGTTAACATTGCAGATTACAGGTTCATCTCAAAACTGCTTTGCTTTATGATTAGGCTTTCAGATACCCTTCCCTTAAAGTGCCAAAGAAGCTCTGCACTTAATTCCTGACAGAAACTGCCAAGGAACATGAGTAACGTGTTGTTGTAGAACAGTAGAAGAGGGCATATGGATTCCATTATTTGTACTTCCATAAAGACAAATTTATTGTCTGTAACAGGAGGGATATTAATACTTTACATTGCTTGTTTCTAAAGTTTGGAATGTATGTGAACCTTTATGAAATCATCAGGGTTATGTGAGGAGCTCCTCTAGGCTACTGATTCGTATACACAGTAAGTATCGGAATTTTCCTCACTTACTGCAAATGGTATATCTGGAGCTTTTCTGTGTTATAATTTATTCTGAGTTCTGCAAAAAAAAAATTCTTTCACTGTCTTAAAACTGCATCTCTGTTGCTAATCTATTTACATGAATGTGTGGGACAGCTGCGGTTGAAAGCGGTATCTAAATTAGACAAGGGCCAAGGAGGTGAGCTTTGAGAGAAAATCTAATTAGTGCTTCTCAGTTGAAGGGCATTGTGGAAAAATTTATTATTGCTGTCTGGCATACCACGGATACCTCAATGTCACCGTAGACTTCTTGATTTTGGTTTTACAGTGAAGTTTTAAAAAGACAAATTTGTCTTGCTCAAAGCGTTTTAGGCTAATATATGTGAAAATACCATCTCTCCCAACTTGGTTAGGTTTGACTTGGCTTAAGCCTTGCACATGTATGCCATAAGGCTTGTTTTGGGTTGCTTGTGGTGGCCATCTCTCATATTTTAGTCACATCTGGTGCTTAGAGGGGGAATGCCTTACCATGGGAGCATGGAAATGTAGCTGTATTCTAGAAGGTAAGGTTTTGTCAGGTGATGATTAAAATCTTCAACAAAATAGCTGCGTTAGAACAAAAGTCAGGTTTAGACTATCCCTTGGGTACATCAGAAAACGATCCCTGATGGAGAACTCAATGGAGCTTGCAGAGCTGAGTCTCTGTAGCCCAGTAAAACGGTAGACAATTCTCAAGGCTCACTGTAGGGTTGAGTTTCTTGTGCATGTCAGCAACGCAGTGCTTGCTCTCCTAGGTATGGCTGCTTTGCTGAGGGCTCTCTGTATGCAGGAGCATCTTTGTGGTTTCACTGATAGCTGCATCAGAGGCTTGTAAAAAACCCAGGGGAGAAGGGGAGGGATGGGAGAAGCAGTGCTAAAATGAGGTGCTACACATATCAAAGAGGAAGGGAGGAATATGTAGCTGTTTCAGACATTGCTGGAAAGAGCGTGCTTTGTTTATCAGTAAAACTGATCAAAAAAGTGGTTTAACTTAGCTTTCTTGCAGATCACAAACCTAGCTAGTGCTAAAGTATTTGTTTTTTTGATGTGTCTTTGCATTTCCTTTTGAAGACACTTTTGCAGTGCTATAGCAATATATTTTTAACAAATAAGTTAAAATCAAGTTAATGCTGACAGTTTCATGCTACTGGATTTGCATGTGTGTCGTGCCATTCTAATTTAGGAGGATGGTAGAAATTGAAATTATTTTGAGTGAAAATAAGCAATGCTGTACTTTCCAGCACTGGTTAAATAAAACAAAAGTAGTATGTAATTAAAAAGCTTGTTTTCAATGAAGGAATCCCAAAGGTCTTGGGCAATAGCTTTTTCTTTTAGAGAAGCTGAAAGATTTTAAATCTTAAAATCTAGTTCTTTGCTAGTATAAGAGAGATTATATATATATATTCTCAGTGGTTTTATTACAACCATTAAAAGGATGTTATTCAATGCTGAATTTTAACAAACTCTGTGGGGTTTTAATTTTTTGTGTTGTTTTCAAGGATAAGGAAGATATTCTGAAAAGCCTATTTTCCTCTTGATATTTAAACCAGACTGACCAAGATAATTGTTTCAAGATAATCACTGCTTTGTTTGCATTCTCAGGCTATCTGCTGATTGATAGATGCTTGATAATACTGCAAATTTATTGGCAGTTTTATGTTTTCCTGTTCTTCAGTGTTAAAAGCAACCTGAGGTGTTTGCGAAAGCTGAAATGGCTTTAAGCTGTTCTATCACAAATTGTGGACTGGCAAGGAGAATAATAGTGCTGAGGATAAGTGCAGAAGGTCACCATTTGCTTGCAGGAATGGCACAGAAGCATCCTTTAGAATTTAGGACCACTGTGAACACACTTTCCACAAGTCAGCTATGTGTATATAAGCTTGCAAAGCCATGTTTTCTGTGTTATGTGAAGAGGGTGATTGTTTGCAGGGTTAGGACCTAATGCACAAAGGTGATAGAGGCTGTAGATGAATGGGGCCTGGTTTTTCAGTGCTGTATTCAAGCAGAAGCTGTCCTTTTGGCAGCACTAAATCATTTCCTTCTGTACTTTCAAACAGAGCTGAAAGGGAGGATGTGGGCTTGATGCAGGCCTTGCTAGGTCTGTGTGGGGCTTTGGTCCTTACTGTACTTGAGGTCAAACTAAAGAATTGCAATTGTCTTTTGCCTTTGGAATCCATGGGTGTAGTCCAGACCTCCCTGAGCCCTTGGTAAGTAGTGCTGTTAACTTCAGGCTTTGGCAGCAGATACATGAACATTGGTTTTCTTAGATCCACATTTCTAGGGTTTGTTGAGACTTTGACCTGGACCCTGTTACTTGTGATGGTAAAAGTTTATGGGAAGGACACGTTTTTAAATTAGGATGTGATACCCTTTTTCCTTAGTGTAGTTTCTTAGAACATTTTGTTGTAGACGATGTAGTGTGTCCTCACTTGTGACAATCTGCTGTTGAAGTGGTGTGTAATTGTTTGAGGTTTTATTTTGATCAGAAAACCAAGATCTCAGCAACAAATAAAAGAATATTTGACTGTTCTAGAGACCTGAAATACCAAGCAACTAACTTAAGGATGCTCTTTCAGTTGTATCTCTACTTGGACATATCGCTAAGTACCTTGCCTATATCATTTTAGTTTTGCATGTGTGAAATAGTGATCAGCGTATCCACGAGGGCTTATATACAGAGCTGTTAGCTATTCACAGCCACTCAATATGCTGTGACCTCCAGAGAGAAAATAACTAACCCTTTGTGACTGAAGAACTCCTTTATTTTTCTGCTTTGTGTACTTGCCCAGGTCTTGGCATGCAAAATGCTTTGGATGACCGTGATTCCATAAATAATAAGTGCCATTTAATTTTTCTTAGTTTTTAAGGATGGGAGCTCCTCTATCCTTACTGGTACTCCATTCTGCTGGTTCTATAGTGTAGCAGCATCGTGAGATTTACTATTCTGATGTCAGTTACTGGTGGTCCACTTACTTCAGATTTTATTTTTACAGAAAAGTGTTGGTTTTGTACCTCTTGAAGGGCTTGTGTAGTGAAGTGTCTGCCATTTCTGTTCCCTGAAGAATGTGGCCTTTTCAGAAGTGTCTGTGTTCTTGAGGATGTGTTCAGTGTCCCTGAATGATGAGAGACTAAAGCCATCTCCTGAATCTTCTCTGCTTATACTCCTCTATGTGTTATTCACCAAGGCACTGGAAAACTGTAGAGTATCCCAAAAACATTCTTTACGCTCTTTGGGGTATTGCTGCACGCTTTTTTCCCAATGCTCCATGTAGAGCAATTTCTTGGAAATGTAGTAGTAAGTTGCATGATAATCATCATTGGTAGCTTATAAACTATGTGTATTGCTCTGAGAGAGGAACTGCAGAAGGGAAATGTAGCTTTTGGAAGAATTACTGAGATGAGCTCAAATAGGAGCAATTTTAGCAAGCATTAGGTTTAGTTTTCCCTTCCATTGGCAATGAGTTTAATTTCAGTGTAAAGACTAGAATTTTTACATTGGTAAGGTTAATATTTCGTTCCTTTTTGGCCAAATGCTTTTTAGGTGCAACCAAGCTTAACCAAGAGTGATCTTTTCTGCAGAATCTGCTATGGTAGATAATCCAAAAGAGAAGACAAATTGAATGGCGTCAATTAAGGGAAGTTGTAAAAGGAAGTAATGCAATTAAATTGTTTGAAGAGTTTCTCAGTGAGTCTGTCTTGCCATTTTGTAGACTTCCTGAGACAAATTAAATGCCTTTTGTTTCTCCTCAGCACTGATTGGTAGGTATTGTGCCTGATTTCAAAGCTTTATTTCTCTCATGTCTTGAAGTGCTCAGAATGTTCCTGATAACTTGACTCCTAATCATCCCAGAGCCATGTGTATAGTGGGAGTCTTGAAGCTCCTAAATCCATGTGCTTACTTGAAGCACGGGAGTTCTTGTGTACATAGTGTCCCTTTGTTTGAATGGGAAGCAGGTGCACACAGAGCATTCCCAGCCCAGGGCTGGGGCTGCCTGGCTGGGTGGGCACACACACCATCTGCTGTCTTGGAGCAATGCTGATATTGGGGAAATTTAGACAGTAGCACCTGCCCTATTTAAAAACGCTTTCTAGGGTGCACCAGAAGCTGTTTCAGAATCAAAGTCTTAAATCTCTTGATTGACCTTAGATTCTTTTGCAACACCTAATTCAATTTGTGATTTAATTTACGGTAAAGGATCTATGCAAGAGCTATTACACTGTTTTATATGCATTCCTTTGAGCATAAGAAATCAATCCAAGTATTAAAATGTTAAAACATCAGGAGTTCTGATTACCTGTGTAACTGTGGGTAATACTGTAGCAGAGCATAAATTGGACTTTGTCATGCTCAGTTCTGTGCAAACTAGTCTAATATGTCCAGTGGAGTTCTGCATTAAGAATTCTTTTTTTCAATTCTAGTGTTGGAAATTCAACATGACATTTATTTTTTAAGGAGAATTGACACCCTAAATCTATACAAATGCCAAGGGAGTTGGACTTGTTACAAGTACCAAATGTATGTTTTCACAACAGTTCACTTAAATGAACAGGTCTTGTCAGGCACAGTTTATTCTAGTCTTCCTGTGGTCAGTCCCACAGCAAAATCCTACCAGAACTCCTTTGTCCTTACTGATGCTTCACTGCTTGTGTACATGGCTCTGATTTCTGGGTTCATTCATTCCATCTGATGTTAATCTCTTTCAGTTGTTTCTTCCCAATGAAATGGTGAGTCCTTCCATCCTTGTGCACTTCCTGAATCACAGGAAATAGCTGGAAGTCTCTGAGCTCTCATAAACTTGATAAGTATTTTGCTGCAAAGCTGCAGTGAGACCTGAGTTCAGGTGTGCTTCTGAGAATAATGCAGTGAAGTTGGGTTGAAAGTACCCCATAATCTGAGTGAAGGGATTTGTATATCAAGAGATTAAACAGAAAAATGACAGTCCATGTTAATTCTGCAGTGAAGAAAAACTGAAATGTGTCTACAGAAAAGCCAAGTTTCTTCTCTGTACTTAACTTTCCAAGCAGGTTTCACACATGAATGGGGTTCTTGCTGGGATGTTTGTAGTTATGTAATGTCTTGAAACAGATTTTGCAACGCAAAAGCCAAAAGAGGAACCTTCCCCCTTGCCAAATATAGAGTGAGGTAAACCTTGAAAGATGCAGAGCTTCTTTTGATCTTGCTGTGGAAGCCACAGAGGTGTTTTTTCTTTTTTCTTTCTCTCCCCCTCCCCACCCTTGCTCTTTTTTGATGGTAAATTAGTTAGATATAGGAACAGAAAAACAGAATGGAAACCAGTTCTATTCATTTTTCCCCTTGGAAACAAACTTAGTCATGCAGAGAATTGCCTTAGTTCTCGACTTGCTTACAAAACCAGATAAGTTTATTGCAGCTTCTGCAATATCAGCACACCTATTAGAATAGAATTGGCTAAGTCTTTTAGAGAAGTGGACTGATAATCTGAGGAACAAATAGTCACCCGCATATGCACATGTATAAAATAGAATTGCAAATACCCTGTAGTTAAAATTTAGCTGTATGTTAAGAAAAACATCACATCTGTACCTAATTTATGCTGCACTCTCCTTATACCTAGTAATTGACTTTAAAATGGGTCTTCTTTCTCAATTACCTCCTTGAAAAACCTGGAAATTTAGGTCCTCTGCTGCTTTCTTCAAAGCCAACCAACCCAGTTCAGTTATAGTTGGGGCAAGGCTGTTTTACAAAATAACCAAACACATGCAAA
The DNA here is from genome assembly GCA_035221455.1 of Xenops minutus. Classification (NCBI taxonomy): domain Eukaryota; kingdom Metazoa; phylum Chordata; class Aves; order Passeriformes; family Furnariidae; genus Xenops; species Xenops minutus. The sequence continues at coordinate 10,612,094 of JAWWEE010000158.1, forward strand.
TGTATTTGAATCTTTAAATAAGCACAAAACCCGAAGAGGAATAAAACATGATCCCTGTGCTTAGTGATGTTGTAATGGTATCCTGTTCTAAATTAAATTCCAGGCTAACCTGTGCTTTGTGGATGTAGACAACCATTTTATCGAGCTGCCGGAAGACCTACCCCAGTTTCCAAATAAACTTGAGTTCATTCAGGAAATTTCGGAGATACTGATGGCTTTTGGAATTCCACCTGAGGGAAACCTTCACTGCAGTGAAAGTGCCTCCAAGATGAAGAGCCTCAGAGCATGTGACCTGGTTTCTGATAAAAGAAATGGGAACATAGCAGGATCACCTCTGAACTCCTATGAGCTGCTAAAGGAAAATGAGACTATTGCAAGACTCCAAGCACTTGTTAAAAGAACAGGTGTAAGTCTAGAAAAGGTAAGGCACGAAATTATCTGCACTTTCTCTGGACCTGCAGTAGCAGATGGTCTGAAGTCATGGTCCAAAGATGCTGTTTGTCTTCACTAGAAAGAACTTTTTGTTAACATGTTCACAAACCTTGTGAGCACCTGTAGAGACAAGGGCAAGCTTAGGGGAGAGAGGGAATGGGCTTTAACCCTGCAGCATCTATGGAAACCTCTGCTATCCTCCACGTATTTATTTGCCAAGGTAACGTGTTTAAAAATAACACTTTGCCTTGTTTATTCTTGGTTTTAAGATTTATTCTAAATAGGCACCACTTTACTATGATTTAAGTGGCTAAAACTGACATCCAGATAGTGCTGAAGTTTGAATCTAATTGTGATTTCTATAGATATCTTTCTCTTTGTGTACAGAATATATATAATTATGCTTGTATATAATATGTTTGCCTCAGGATACTCTGATTCTTTTTTCTGGTTGATTTTGTGAAGTGCATTAGTGTGTGATTCCCAGCAAGGGGACATGCACAGCTCATGGTGATCTGGATTGTGGTTTTTTGAGTGATCAGAACTGGGGAGTGGGGGGAAGGTTTTGGCCCTTTTTGCATAGAAGGTACTACCTGAAAGACCACTGTGGGGGTTTTGAGCCTTTGTGGAACAGAGTGAAGACTGTCTAAGGCAAGGTTTTATTTCTTGCATGTTTTCATTAGTTCTTCAGTGCTGAGGCTGATTCCTACCTGTGTGACTGTAACTTGAGGTACAGGTGGGACCAAGCAAAGGCAGAAACTGTGTGACCTGAAGTAGGCTGTGGGGAGAGCTGCTTTATGGGCTAGGAGCTACAAGAAGCAGCACTTGGCTACCAGCCAGGATTAGATGCTGAAATCACCTCTGTTCCTCTTCTCAGGTTTTTCTTCTGCCTTATTTTCTTCTTATTCAGGGGAAAATTGGTAAAAGGCTTTTGTTCTTTTGCTGAATAGATTTGGAACTGATAGGGAAAGTACAGGTCTTTCTAATTTCTTGGTTTTGCACATTTAGGCCTCATCTACCCTGTATTTCCTGACATAGTAGTTGAAGTCCCATTTACCGTCCTTTTTTGTTATGATAGGAGTGTATAGATTATAACTGTTAAAATTTTCTCACGTACATAAATAAAATCCCTGCATAATGCCAGATACCAAATTAATGAGGAATGTGCTACTCATGAGCTACTCTTGGAAGAAAGGGTAGCAGAGCTCTCCAGCAGAGAGCATGGCTGTATTTATTTATAGCTGGCCCTGGGCTGCTATAGCTAAGCTGCTTTAAGCAGCATGGGACAGCTGCAGCCCTGCATCATTGTGCAGATGTTGTAAGCTCTAGAGATTATGACTAATTATGTGTGGTGGTGCCTTTTATCATAATTAACAAAGGCAGGGGGAGCAAATGGGTATTCAAAGTAGTGCTTGAATGCTTGTGGCTTTGGTTATTTTTTCCCCTAGACAGCCAGTTCCTGTCAAAACTAATGTGAATTGAGTATCTCAATCTCATATTGCAGGTTTTACAAATGTTAGCCCACACCTTAACTGAAAATGCGTTTTCTTTTATTAAAAATTACTCGGGAGGGGTGTAACAATGAATTGTGGGTTACATTGCTAAGGACTTAGGTTATGGGAAATTGGTTACTAGGAATGCACAGCTTCTTGTTACAGTGTGTTTCTGTCTTCATTTGAAAGCTGGTGTGTATTAAACTCTACCACTACTAAACCTGGACTTATCATATGCCAGAAGATATATGGCTTTGCATAATATGCAAATTTTTAGAGGTAGTAAAAGGGTAAAAGAAAGTAAAATAATGTATGCCATACATAAGTATGTATATGATTATTTACCCTTTTAAAATCTAAAGTATATAAAAAGTAACCAGTACTAATGTAGGTTTTGGGTTATTACTGAAATGAGAACTTTTCTAGACAAAGTTTTCTGTCTAGATTTTTTTGACATTGCTGTTTTATTACAGTGGATGAAACTGTAAGTAATTTTTTTTAACTGAAACGTTGACTGGAGGAGTAGCAGCTGAATGGCAGATTAAAATTTTGTATGTCTAGAATACCTGACAAAGCAGCAACACAAACTACTTGTGTGTTCCCTTACTTTCTCAGTTGGAGGTGCGAGAGGAGACCAGTAGCAAAAAGGATCTTAAAATCCAGTGTGATGAAGAAGAATTCAAGATTTACCAGCTGAACATTCAAATTCGTGAAGTTTTTGCCAACCGCTTTACACAAATGTTTGCGGATTATGAAGTGTTTGTCATTCAACCCAGTCAGGACAAAGAATCTTGGTTTACAAACAGAGAGCAAATGCAAAACTTCGACAAAGTAAGTTCCAATAATATGTCAATGTAAGAAGTAAAACAGCATTCAAACCTAAGACTTTGTTTATTTGCCTATCAAATGGAAAACACTGTGAAAATTGTAATTCCTTCCTTAAATTTCAGTGTTCCCAAAAAAGGTTACATTTTACATGTGGAAAAATATATACGTATGCAGACTTAGAGAGCTAAAGATACTCTTTTAAGGATACTGTAGAAAAGTACAGCTTGCTTTAGAAAAATAGCTTAGAAGGCCTCACTTTAGGGCTAATCTCTACCCTAAGGTTAAATATCAGTACTGGAAACTGATTTTTAACTGGTGGAATCACTGGATATGTTAACGAATTAAGTCATGACTCCCAGTAATGCTTATATACGTATGTACCAAATGTATTCCTAGGTCTTTTCTAGGGAAACATAAGACCCAGTTCTTCAAATTTTTGTGCTCTCTTCTTTATTGGAGATCAGATATTTGTCAGCAGAACAGTTCATGTGGGTGAGGATTATGTTGCAGCGCTGTCTGCTGAAACACTAATCTGATTCCAGTCAAATTGTATGTAATGATTCTCATTCGCTTCATAAGCTTTGAGCTCAGCCAGAAGTACATAATATGCACACCTGCGGTATTGCTGGTGAGGTTTGCTGGGATTCTGTTGAAATTTGTTAGCAAATTAAGGATAAACTAAAATCACAGTTTACTAATTATTGTGCCATATAGTACATGATTGTCCTGATACTGAAGATTTCACATAGGCTGCCTGTTTTGGGGGTAGAATTGGTGAGTATAATAAAACCAGGCCTTAAGTGGCACCAAAACACTCTAATATGTCCTTGATTACAAAAATTGGTGCTTGGGTGGTTGTCACTCTCTCTGCAGACTATCAAAAGCATTCTTATCTCTTCTTGTCTGTTAGGCATCTTTCTTGTCGGACCAGCCTGAACCTTACTTGCCTTTCCTCTCGAGATTCCTGGAGACCCAAATGTTTGCATCCTTTATTGACAATAAGATTATGTGCCATGATGATGATGATAAGGACCCTGTTTTGAGAGTATTTGATTCCAGGGTGGATAAAATTAGGCTGCTGAACGTCAGGACACCGACTCTGCGCACATCTATGTATCAAAAGTGCACAACCATTGATGAGGCTGGTAAGAGTAATGAGGCACTTTATTCTAATCACTGCTGTTTGTTGTATGCATTAGGTTAAAGTTAAGTAATATTCATGCTTTGATACCTAAAAAAAAAAGAGACCAAAATAGCTGAGGTGCAAAGCTAAATGTTGTATAGGAAGCTGAGATGTGAGATGAAATTAATGTAAAGTTTAATTGAACTCAGCTTGTTCCTTCATGCTTTGTGTGTGAAAAATGTTTGAGCTTAAAAAGATAAACATTTCTTTCCTTTTGATGGCAGTTCTTTGTTGTCTAAAACACTCTTGTACTAGTGTAACTGAAATCAGCAAGAAATTTCCACCTTTTCCTTTAAATTTGAGACCCACTTTTGGTTGAGGATGTGTAATTACAGATACGTGTCTGATTAAAACATCTTGAAAAAATTACCTTTCTTACTATTTCAGAGAAATCTATTGAATTAAGGCTAGCAAAAATAGATCACACAGCAGTCCACCCACACTTGCTGGACATGAAAATTGGACAAGGGAAATACGAGCTTGGATTTTTTCCCAAGCTTCAGTCTGATGTTTTATCCACTGGACCAGCAAGCAACAAGTGAGTAAGCTGGGGCAACAGGTGCTGAATCTTGGCAAGATCTGTGGAATGGTACTAAAGCAGAGATAGTAAAAGCAAAATCAGTTGTGTTTTGGTTTTGTTTTTTTTTTTTTTTTTCTCATGAGGCCAAATCAGATAACGTGGGTGTGTTGTGTGGGGTGGTGGGGTTTTTCCTACCTTTTCTTTTTTTTCCTTTTTTAAAATCTGGATTTCATGAAGCAAATTTACTTAAGAAAGCCCTCTTAGGTTTGAGATGGTGGTGTACTTAGAGTTACTCAGAATTACTGTCAGTATAAATTATACATATATTATTATATCTTAGGTAGGAACTAGCAAATGTTTTAGGACATTTTCTTATAAAAGCTTTGAAGGTGGAGAGAAATGTCTTAAATTGTCACTGGATATTAGAAGGGAATGGAAAGACACAAAGAAAGTCTGTTATCTAATATTCTGAAATATTTTGGTTGCCACTGTATCAGATTCTTCTACAGAGACTCTTTGTGTGTATTTGCAGCTGCACTTTGTCTGATGTAATTGATGTCAATATGTTCAATATAGCATTAACTAGAAACTTCTTACTGCCTCTGCCCTTCACCTAACTCCTGACATTTGCTTAATAATGTTCCCCATCTGCAGGTGGACAAAGAGAAACGCTCCTGCACAGTGGAGGCGGAAGGACAGACAAAAGCAACACACAGAGCACCTTCGTCTTGACAATGACCAGAGAGAGGTGAAAACTGTTCAGCTATAGAGATCTGATTTTTTTTCTTCCCTAATTGCCTGAATAATGCTCTGTAACCATTATGAAGTGTCTAGACAGTTTCTTGCAGTCCATGTCTGCTCTCCCTTAGGTGTATTTAATGCAAATGGAGTTCCTGGTCTTTAGCAGACCAAAAATACATAGTTCTTTTATTATAAAAATTACATCATTTTTACCCCTTCTCAGGACAAAATTATTTCATTCCTTGTATAGGAGAGTTCCCTGAAAATATAATCACACACTTTTTAAGTTGGTTGGTTTTTTGTAGGGTTTTTCGTTTGTTTGTTTTTCAAAAAGTGAGGGGGGGAATAGGGGAATTAATTTTTAGCCATCTATTTCCCATCTCTAAATAACTTAGTCACCCTGTGCTTCTTTGGTGTATTTAATGGAGGAAAGATAACCACCTCTGGAGAGTGATTAATTTCATTCTAAAATCAGAAGCATTGCCTTTTGGAGTTGCCTGTTTGTCTTCTGTAGACCATAAAAGAAACCTTAAGGTGGCAAACTGACAGACAACCTCGTGCTAAGGTGGGAATGTGAATCCTACCCATACTGACGCATTGACTGCCTGTTTTGACACAGCACAATCTGATGCTGATTTACCCCCACCTTCTGAACTCATAACATCTTTCACCACTGCTGCTGCAGCTGACACAGTTACTCTTTGTGGTGAAGTGATTTTGAAAGATCTGGGTGATGTGAACTAATTACAGTACAGTTTCTGATTCATGTGATACAGACTGCAAACTGTTACACCAGGTGTTGATTTATGGGTAATTCCAAGAATAGTCTGGTTCCAAACATCCAAATTAGTGGGTTTTTTGTTCAGTAAGCCCAAAGCTTTACTTTTGTTTAAATGTATGTTGTTCACTGAAGACAGTATTCTCTTGCCTTGTTAAATATATTTAGAAAAGCTTCATTTGGAATTTTAAAGTAGTAGTAGTAGTCTTGCATCTGTTAGGATAGTGTTGTCAAAATCAAGTATCTTTGTCCAGTTAACTGCCTTTCTAGTGTACTCATTTCTAGAATTTTCTCATTGGTTTGTTAAAATTTTGTTGAATTATAGTGTCATCTCTGTCATCCATAACCATGTAACAGAAAAATGTCTGCATAATAAAAAACCCCTTCAAGTAGTTTCTGGCTGACATTGTCCATATGCTCACTTAACTAAAGTGCTTTTTATTTAGAATTAACAGAAATGAAGAATAGTTGATTTGTAGCCTCATTACTGTGCTAAACAACACAATTGTTAAAGCCTGTAAACTTCTGGGATGTGAATTAGGTAATTACAAAGGCACAAATCTGCCTCTAGTCTCTGGGGGGTTTGTTTGATTTATTTTTTAACTGATTATTCACAAGCTCATTGTCCTTATAGGAGTTATTCTGTCGCACAAGGCAAATAATTTCTGAGGAATAAAAATTGTAAAGTATGTGCTCAGGTGAGGGTGCCAACTGCCAGTGGTAATTGTGCTGGTGTTTTAGGGCTCTGTGTTGAACCTTTCTGATGATGTAATGCTGATGGAACATTGACCCCTTCTCCTGGGTGAACCTCAGACTTCCCTAGTAAGTTTGAGGGAGTGGGGAGGGAGCCCCTCTGAGATGGGCACTGGGGGTCAGGCTGAGCAGGAGGCAGTGCTTTCAAAGTGTAGTGTTGTGAGTTTTAGACAAATTCAAGCTTTGGGGCACCCAGCAAAGATCCATGTAATTGACACTTAATGGCATTTACTTGCAAATATTTATGCCCAGTGGAGGGCTGAGTTTACACCAATCCACTAATATAACACCATCTTTTCTTTTTTCCTTTCAGATTCATTACTTATGAATTTATTTTTATGTTGAATGCTTGGGAGTTCTGCACTGTATTATGTCTTTACTCTTTTCCTTTTCTGTTTTGCATGCTTGCTTTTATTACTTCATTTGTGCTTACCACTTTCACTTTACATGGTCTGCTTGGCTTTTTGCTGCCAACTTATCCTGCCAGCACCTGGACTTTTCCATGTCAGAGCTTCAGTTGCAGTTATGTTTAGACTGGGACCAGCATGATTGGCCCTTCATGCCCTCTATAAAATCTGTGTCAGAGCATTATCTGGTATGTCCAATGCACAATATGGTTGTAATCATAGTTCTGGATAAAGATGCATAATTAAAAGTATATGTCATAGCTTTTTAGTGCAAGGCCAGTGGAGAAGGTTCTGTTTTCCCTCTTTGCAAAGATTATGTCATGTTTGACAAATCTGTTCAGTGACATTTCAGTCAGTCATTATCTCAGTGCAAGCTGGAGAGGTTACCTATTCATCTGAAGTATGTACTAATATATGCTAATCCTGAGTGCCTGTACAAGAGTTTATCACTAATTCACAGTTAGCTCTGCTCCATTCAACCTGGGATCACCTGGCTTTCAAAATATTTGTCATATTATTCATGTCTCTGAGGTGAAAACAATGGCAACTCCTTGATGGCAGTAACAGGAGCAGAATAGCTCTTTCAAGTAGAGTGGGTTCAGGAAAAGATTTTGCTTAAAAATGCAGGTGGCTCACAGCTGATAGGTGTTAGTAGTATTTGCATTTTGCACTTGCTTCCTGGAAGAAGGAAGTTTTCTTGCAGTTCCCTTGTAGACCAGTTTGCCATTTGAATAGTCATGGTTTGGGTAATTTCTACAACATTTCATTTCATGTGAAAAAAATAACAATTCTCAGTAGTGGAGGGAGTAATTGAGTCTCTATGCATCTAAATATCCTTGGCAGTTCATATTGTGTTTCTGTAATTCAGCAATGTGTGTTCTAATACTAGATAGACAATGTAAATGGGGATTGGACCTCTGGTGAAAACCCTTTCCCCTGAGGTGTCTCACCCCAGTCTAATACTGGATATAAAAAGGGGCCTTTTCTGAAAGAGGATGTGATTCTTTCCTCCTCATTGCACAGGGGTGGGTTAGAAGGATAAATTTATCCTTTTCTCTTGGCCAAGTAGTCTCACTTGAACTTTTGTCCATATTTGTCAATTTTCTACCCCAAAACAGAAGTACATCCAAGAAGCCAGGAATCTGGGCAGCACTATTCGGCAGCCCAAACTGTCTAACCTCTCTCCATCAGTAATTGCACAAACCAACTGGAAGTTTGTAGAAGGCTTGTTGAAGGAATGCCGAAATAAGGTAATACAGGCAATAATTCTGTTCTCTTGCATCTCATATCTGTCCCTTATGGATCATTTTCTATCCAATATGTTTGAACCCCCCTTTTCCACCGCCTGTTTCTGCTTTATCCCTATGAAAATTTTTGCATGGTAGTGGGAAATTCCTGAAGAAATAATGTATTTAGAAGTTCTGTAAGGAGTGGAAACTTGATCAAGCAGATTTATGATAGAAAGAGATTGAATATTCTGATGGGTCTTTGCCATCCTGCTCCCCATGTCTATAATAACACATTTCAGTTACAATTAATGAGACAATACCATTTCAACAAGTGAGTAGTCCAAAAGAGGAGCCTATGGTGAGAACACAACAGCTTTTCTCATAACTGAAGGAAACTGAAAAGGTGCACTCCAGAATGGGTTTAGTTTAATGCAAATCCCCTTCTGGCAGAACAGAATCTCACAGGAATGACATATCCCCTGCTATTTGGAGGCACTTGTGCACATTCACCTCCTCTGGGAGGAGATAGACAGAGAATTCTGCTCCTGGTGAGTGCACCCAGCACTCACCAGGCTTCCAACCACCCAAGACCTCTGTTTCATGGCCTTGCTGCTGGGCACCCAGCTTGTCAATTTGTGACCTGCTGTTCCCTTTGTTGAGGTTACTCTGGAGACTGATGTGCCCATTTGCAAGCCCCTTTTTAGAAAAACTGAAGAGATTGTGAATTGCTCAACATTGGTGCTATCCTGGCTTGAAAACCAGTAATAAAAGAAGTGCAAATCTTTATCTCATGCTTCCTTCTTGTTTTTTTTAAAAAGTGTAAGTGATCTTGGAACTTCCTGTGGAAAGAGGTTAACTCTCTTTTGCTTTGTCCTTTTTGAGACCAAGAGGATGTTGGTTGAGAAAATGGGTCGAGAAGCTGTGGAGCTGGGTCATGGTGAAGTGAATATCACAGGTGTGGAAGAGAATACCCTGATAGCCAGTCTGTGTGACCTCTTAGAAAGGATATGGAGCCATGGTCTGCAAGTCAAACAGGTGAGCAACAAATATTCTTGTAATTTGCAGAGCACACTTTCTTAAAGTCATCTTATGCTCTTCCTCTCTCTGCTTTCAGGGGATACTCTTTGTGTGTAGACAGTTGTGTTAAAATACTCCTGTCCCCCCAGTCTTGGGTTTATGTCACTTTCTGCCTCCCTGTCTGTCTCTACATTATGTTCTGGGGTATGTGCAAGTGTGTTCCACAGACTTTTTGGAAGACTCTTCGTTTAACTCAGGGGTTTTCATTGTTTTGGTGGGGCTTTTTTAATAGGATGGTGAAAAAACTTTTTCTGTGTTCTTAATATTTTTAAGTTGCATAGGCTACAAGGCAGCATATGCTGAAGGTGCTGTCAGTGGGTTATGGTGTGGGAAAATTGTTTTCATGAAGGATAATTTAATTCTTCAGAGTAAAAGTCTTGCTATTTTGGTTCTTCCTGAATGATGTAGGGGTACGTAAATGATGTTTTTAAGATCACTATCTAGAGGTATTGGATTTTTTACATGAAATTAATAATTGTTTGTTGTGCTGTTCTGTTTGAAGTCCCACGTGGGACTAGATGGAGTTTGGAAGGCCTTCATCAACTTTCCTCCTTCGTCGTACAAAGGAGTAGCAAGGACAGAGAGGATTATAATTTTTTTTTAAAAAACAGAATATGCAGAATAAATGTATGTAATCCAGACAACTGTAATCCAGTATCTCTGTTCCCAGCACCTGAGCGCCAGTGTTTGTCTGCTCTCCTTCAAACGATATAATAGTTCTCTGTGTGAAGATTTATCATGTGATTCTCTCCCTTCCCTCTTGTATATCACTTAGGATAGAAGCTGTACTGCTTTCGTCTTAGAAGACAGAGCATCAGTATACTCTGCTTCAACTCAGATTTGGGCCTTTCAGACCACCAGACGGCCAACCCTTCATAAGGTTAATGCTTTGGATTGATTGCAGATGTTGGCAAACAGTGCTGAATGGTGGAATAAATAGAGTGGTGGAATAAAATAGAGGCCTGATGGAGGAAGTGCAGTGTATCTCATAGTATGATTCAGAGTTAAAAAAAGAATAAATAAATAAAATAAAAATAGGTGAAAAAAAAGCACCACCAGTTCTCTGTGTGCTCTGGCCTTTATGAAATATGCAAAAGCCTGCTGTTTCATACATCGATTTTATTTTATTTTTCAATAATGAGCCAAGGAAGACTCTTCTTTCTCAATTGACCATAGTAATGAGGATGGCTTTCCTTCCACCAATCCCTGCTTTTACCTCTTCCCTGCTGATGACCCCTGGTAGTCCTACATTAGCTACCTATTGATTCTTCCACGTGCAAAGGGAATCCACGCCTTCCATTGTCCTGAGCAATGCAGGGGAGTTTTCAGATGTAGGATCTAAAGCCTGAAGTAGTCTGGACTTTCAGAAGGCCTTGGTTATTCCCTTGCCCATTCTCTGTCCCACTGCTTTCCTTAGGCTGTCTTCCTTTCCCTTATAGATACAGCTTGCATCATCATTGCTATTTGGTGAAGTTAAAGGAGAGTTACACGATGGTAAAGGAAGCGGGCAGATATACACTGCATGAGTTCTTACATTCATCATGGTTGTTGACATCGATTTGCTGCAGGATCCTTTGTTGCTGCTTTTTGTGGTCTGTTGCAGTTCTCCTTGCCATGGCAGCTGGTTGCTGAACACTGGACTGTGTGTGCATGTGTGTGTTTATTGAGAGGAGCGCCGTTTTGGATGTAACTCTTTGCTGGTTGATATTTTTCATGCTCTCTTTTTATGTATTTATAAGACTTGCAGTTTTGGCTTTCCACGTTGGATCTGTCAGGTACACACAAGACACAATGAGCTTCTCTGGATTTTTTGTATCTTCACCACTGAATGCATATTTTTAATGGTTTTCTCTTAACACTGATGTTACAGACACTCTAGGATATAATCTTCTAGAGGCATGCCTCTTCTGAAGTAGTCCCTTTGTGCTCAGTAGTTCTCTATGTCAACTAAAGGGAGCTATAGGATGGAAGTGGTCAGAGTTTTTTAAATATAGTTAAAAAAACTAAAGAGCATCATTACTGCACCTCTGGGAAGGCACTTAGAAGAAATTGATAGTTCAGAATTGACAACTGTTACCATATATGGTTTGTTTCTGTACAAAGTTGTAAATAAAAATATGGCCTTATAATGTGACTGCTTTCTGAAATTCAGAGTTGCTAAATCTTCACTGGGATTTCAGATTAGCAAATGTAGGAAGATAAGTAATACAAATTAATGTCCTCTGTAAGTAATTCCAATTAATGTGCTGCAGAGCCCCTGTTCACTTACTGCTGCCTTTCTGCAGCTTTGCAAGCTTTTGGTTTATCATGCAGGATGTTTTAGGATAAACCCAAGAATCTTTATAGTTTACCAGGGAAACATTTTCTCACACTCTGCTTTAAGCCACCAGGAGTTTAAGAAAACAACATAGTGAACAAAGTGCACCTTTTAACATAATTTGATGGCTTTATCTCATTTTAATCCCAAATTCTAACTTCTACTGTAGAAGTGGGATATTTTTGCTTACAAGCTTTCATTGTCCTGCTTGTGCTTTGGGATGTCTTATGTTTGTGATTATTCAAACATATTGCCTGATGATATTGAGGAGGATCTTTTGAGGTACTAAAAATTGACAGTGTGTATCTGTATCCCTGAATCACCCTGAATGGAGCAGGTGCACATGACTTGGCCTGGGTGTAAGATGTGCTCAGGCTGGCTCTGTGTCTCTTGTCATTTCAGTGCTGGAGAGGCAGAGAGGAAAAGATACAATAGCACAGGTTTCAGCCTCAGATTTAAAACTGTATTTGGACATAGTGTTTTACAAGCCTTTGAATGTCATCTTGTCATGTTAACGAACTATGAGGAAAGCAGTTCAATTGGCTGTTTTTTGTTACCAGAATCATTAGATCCCAGTAGTTTGACTCTTGCTTTTCTTTTTCAAGCTCTTTACAGCTCCCAAGCGCCTCTAACTTGTGTCTGGTTTTTTGTTTTTACCAATGAGTTTATAGGAAGAGACATATTTAAAGCAAGTTTTTGTCATGGCTGATACTTGCAGTGATGATATAAACTTTTTTTTTTAACTCAGCTGATAATGATTTCCTTAACTAATACATTTTTTAATTTTAGGGAAAGTCAGCTTTGTGGTCTCATCTGTTACATTACCTAGAAAACAGACAGAGAAGAACTACATCAGGCAGCTTCAGTACCTCAGGTAAGATTGGCATCTGCTGGAAGGAGATGATAAAAAGCTGTGAGTAAGAGCTGCCTGCAGATTCGAACCATGCAGAGTTTATTTCCTTTGAAATACCCTTCACTCAATATAACTGAATCAAGTATTCTGTCCACTACAGGATTCGTATGGGCCTGGTGTATTGTCTCCATATGTTTTGTGAAAATAAACTGGTTTGTATGGAGCCCACTTGTTTGGGTCTGGTACCTGACTACCATGGTAGTCAGAGACCAGAAATAGCTGATGCTGCACAGATAGGCTTTAAAATGGATTGTTCCAATATACCACCCTCCATGTGACACACAGTCACTGCATGACTTGCAAAGCAAATGATGTCATGGGTGGGGGTGGAAAAGATGAGCATAAGCACATAAAATTGTGCTGCACATTCTGAACTTTTACATCCTTGCTTGAAAAACAACTGAACAGTAGGCTTATTGTTTATAAGAAAAAGACGTTTAAATAAACTGATGAAATATTTATTTTTGTTACATCAAGTGTTGCAGCATAATCTGTTTCTAGGGTTATTAATGTAATTTTTAACCATTACTTCTTGTGTCAGATGGGGGCATAGAATGTACATTTGGAGAGAACAGTGAGTTTGGGGGAGGCAGTGGGTGCCTTTTATTTTTTATTTTAAGTTACTGTGGGCAAAGAGCTAAGCATTACTAACATGCACAAGATTCTGTAAGCCATCAACCCCAAAGATTTGGAAAGTATTAAGGTCTTGTAAATGTCAGTGGATTCATAGTGGTTTTGCATATGAGAATGAAGTTGCAATCAGTTTAATGCTTTCTAACTTGGTATTGAGGGCAGGGGCTGTATTTAATATACAACTTGACTCTAAAGTGGACTTTGAAAGGTAAGAATAATAGTATTACTTGAAAACCCCAAAACATGCTATTTGAAAAGTAGTAGTGTTGTAGGAGTGTGCAAATTCATAGATCAGTAAGCACATGATGTATGGGGTACTGAGTAAAACATGTTAAACACTCTTTTCTGGTACCTGCAGTGCCAGTTATACTACACAGAAGAAAATGGGTTAGTCTTTAGAAAATAACACTTGATTATTATGTCTTAAGCCATTTGATGTCATACCAATTTCAGCTGAATCTGAGCTCATTAATGTGTTTATGCTCAGTGTGTGCTGATCTGCATAACCATCTGTGTAGCATATTAGAGTTCGTGTCATTTGGAGTGGAAATATGCCACAGCGTCTTCAGAGTCACCAATAGTACAAGAGTGTAAATGGGTGTTAATTCACCTGCTTTTTTAGAGTGATCTTAAATGGATTCCTATTAACAAATTGTTTCTCTGAATCTAGGAATACTGCTTGATTCAGAAAGGCGGAAGTCTGATACCAGTCCAGCCATGTCACCTCTTAGAATTTCTCTCATCCAGGATATGAGGTGAGTTTAAATTCTTAAAACCAACGCAGAAACCCCCATGAGATTTGCATACTTCTTTCTGTGTATACTATGCAACTCCCAGAAAACCTTGTGTTTCATGCGGTAGGAGGAGGGGAAGGAACCTGTTGAACTGTTTTAAAATAGGTAGTCCAGGTTTTTCACTGACCTTTACAGAAACATGTTGCACATTGAGGAGATTTTATATTGTCACAGCTAACAGCTTATGGAAGTACCATCACACAGTTTTCATATTTTAAAGTGTTCTGTATTGGTTTATTGCCACAGAGGTGTGGGTTTAGTGTACGTGTTTTCTCAGTCATTTCCAAGCTCACTGTGTATCTCAGTGAAGAAAGCAGTTTAAAGAACTTGTTTGGTCTAAAGAATGGGCTTATCTAACTAACATTGAGTACTGTAGTTTGAATAAAACTCTAACTTCTGTCCAATGCCTTCTTTTCAGTACATCAGCAAAACAATATGCAGAACTTTTAAAATAACCTTGAAAAGATTATTTCTTTCCTTGTTTTTCCTTAGCAGCATTTAATTTTTTTCAGCAGGGAGGAGTGAATTGAGGATTTGCTTGCCCTATTAAAATATACCATTTGTGTCTTCTATGCAAGAAAACTACTACTGAGCATGCAAAGAGGGTATTTAATTTTCCAAAGCACTCAGCCATAAATATTGCAGTGATAAGGTCCAGAATGATTCTTAAATCATGTGAGACAATGGGCCTGGTTTAGAATTTTGTAAATAGGGCACTGCATTGCAGATATTTCCATTTCTGGCTCTTTCTCTTTTTGAGCTAGATATGCAAGGATTTTCAATTGTGCTAAGTATTAAGGTGATTATATTTCTTTTTGCAATAATTTACCTGACATTTTGTGTTCTTTGCAAAACTTCTTCAGCCTAGCTTGGTTCAAAAGAACTGTCACATTTTGACAATACCAGGCAGTGTCTTTTTTTTTTTTTTTTTCCCCCAGGCATATCCAGAACATCAGTGAGATCAAAACAGATGTTGGCAAGGCCAGAGCCTGGGTTCGTCTCTCTATGGAAAAGAAGTTACTCTCCAGGCACCTGAAACAGCTGCTTTCAGATCATGAACTCACAAAGTAAGACAGTTTATCTTGGGCAAAGCTTTTAAAAAAATTAAGATCTGTTTAGTTGTTTGACTTCAAAAACCTGGATGTGCCTGGTCTTCCATCTCTTTAGCAGTGTGCAGAAGTTACAGAACAAATTAGCCTTCCAGGTGTGTCTCCTTACCACTGTATGAGATCTTTGGGAATTAGGATTCAATCCTGGGGTTCTTCACATGTGTTTTGCATTTATAATCTGCTTAAGAACATAAGGTGAACTGTTTTCATAGCAGTAAAATATCTGCTATTATGACCCAACTTTTGTCTTTACTGTTTCTCCAAAACAGTTCAAAATATGTGACTTTTAATTCCTTGTCTATGAAAAAAATTATGAGAAGACCCAACTACTGAGTCCGAAAACACTATTTAAAGAATACTATGGGAAGAAAATGAAACAAATATATGACATATGAGGGAGAGGAGGATGTGAGTAAAAGTTGAAGACTTCAGGCTTAAACTCTGTCAAAAGAACTCTATGCCAGGGCTTATAAAAGGGCAGAAGGACAGAAGGAGAAACGCTAAGCATAAGAGTCTATATTTGGTGATATCCAGAGCATTATATTACCTTTGTAAACATAAATAATTTTTTGTTAATAGTTGCAAAAATCATAGTGCAGGCCATATGTAGTGCTAATTCTTTTAGTAGTTACAATTTGGTGTTTATTTATATAACCTGTGCAGAAAAAGAAATGTATTACTGATAAGGTTGGAGATAGTGTTTACTGTTGGAAATTAAAGGCATATTAATTGTCACTAGCTTTAATTGAAGACTTCTCTCTGGAGACAGCTTAACCTATACTGTCTGGTCTTCCTTTCCTCTCCTTCCACTCACCACCTTCTAAGGAATTTTTTTCCCCCTGCCCCCCCAGGTCCTCCTCAATGCCAGATGCTAATTATTTGAGATTTGCCTTGTATTATGTTGGACTTACTGTTGAAGCTGTAGCCTTCCTTCAGTGAACAAGGAAAAGCTGAAGGGCAAAGTGAGGACAGCTAATAAATATACCTGTATCTCTAAATTAAGGTTTAAGCCTCTCCAGTGAAGTCAGCAGTTCAGATCCTATTAAATTTAGCAGTGTTTGTCCCATGCAGAGCAAGTGCTGTGAGAGAACTTTGCACACACCACTACACTCTGTGCCCTCCCCCCAAAAAGAGAAGAAAAAACCCAGTTATTTTAACATTGGCCAGTGTACTGTTCATCTGTGTGGCAGATTCTGATTCCCTAGAACAGAGTGAGACAGCAACAAAAACAGTTTTAAAATCAAAGTGACAAGCCAAAGGAGCAACTTGCACAGAAATTACATCAATTCTTTGTAATCCTGTGTGCTTTGTGCTGCATATTTAGGTATCCTACTTAGAGAGCTGTTCTAGGCAGCATGATTTTAAAGCATGTTCCTCTTGGTTTTCAGAGGCAGCATTGCCAAGTTCAATGAGGTACTAAAATTAATTGTGCAACTTCTGCCATTTTATAGTTAACATATTGCGTGTTGTTCTTTCTTGGAGCAACTCTTAGGTATTTTAATTAACCTGTTTCTTGACATTTGCTAAAAATAAAACTGTAATGTGTGTGGTTTCTTGCTAGTCTGCAAAGGTACTAGAGTTAGGGAAGAGGAGGAAATCACACAGCTTCACTGAAAGGACACCTTTATGTGCACAAGTAAACTGAGAAACCTTATCTTTGAAAAGCCAGGACAACACATATCCTGAGAGGCTGTCAAACATGTAGTTCAGATTGTTCAAATGAAACATGGGATTGGGTACCTGTGAGACCTTTGGGGGTTTGTTACTCTTGTGGCTACAGGCAGGTTTTGGTGATTTAAGACTCAGTATCTTTATTTCCATTGACCATTTCCTGTCAGTCTCCAGTGTTAGGTTTGTTATCTAAGTGAGAACATATCTGTATGTTGATCATCATTGATTTGTTTACAAGTTTCTATCTTGTGAATAATTTTCTGACTTTTTTGTAAATTGATACCTGAAATCAAAGGGAGTTGTCAGGATGCCCTCCTGGCAGGAACAACCTATCCATGGCTATCAGCATTTCTGGAACCTAATTCTTTCATTCATGATGGTTTGGATATTCCTCTAGCCTCAGCTGAATTTTGATACATCTTGGCATGCTCTTCTTTTATGATTATTCACTAACACTGGTATTATTTATTGGTTACATAATTAATAAGAATAGTGGTGATTGCTCTGTATAAGTGAGTAACTTCAAGAGTATTTTCCAGCCAAAATTTGCTTGAAAGGTTTCTCAGTTGCAAGTCTTCCAGTGTTAAATTCTCTCATGTGTTTGAGTAATTTCAAGTATGTAAGATTGTTTCTGTTTACAGAGCATTATTCTGCATAGCCATTGGTGTCTCTGCTACTGAGAGAAGGCCACTGAGCTACATCTTTTGATATTTCCACTTACAATAAATTGCAGTTCTGTGTGGCGTTGCAGTCCTAGCAAGGGTTTACAACCCAGTGGAAGGGACTTTAGGCCACCTTTGCATGCTTATAATTTTGGTTATGTCAGGAGCTGTGTCCTGTCAACACCTAAGCTGCTCCCTGACTTAATGTGTGGGTTGTTGTAGGCCCTGGCTTATCACCCATGATGAAATACAAGCACACAGTGCCAGTGTTTGCACTGATGTCCTTTGAAAACAGCCTTCTGTCTTATATCATGATGGAGCAGTTTCCCATGGCACCCTCTGCTCAGAAGTGACTTAGGAGAAATCTCTTTACTTCAGTTCTGTCATTTTACATAGCCAAAAAAAGTCAGATTTTTTTTTTTTTCAAGACAGTACAAAATTCCTTTTTCCATCTTCGGGTGTTTTTGAGTGGGAGAAGAGTCTTAGACCAAATCTTGCTTTCGGGAGGTGGAAGATATGTGAAATATTGAACTGATGCACTTGGGAGACTTCAGACTTTCAGGAGTTCAGTATATCTTGGCAAATTAAATACTCTTGTCTCTACCACTGTCATTTGTAATTGCTTGCCTGTTATTCATAGTGTGCCTAATAAATTTGCACAATAGAAAGCATTTCACTGGAAGCATCTTGTTACTGTGACAGATTATGTGTTTTGCTTTGTCAGAAAACTCTACAAG
The DNA here is from genome assembly GCA_035221455.1 of Xenops minutus. NCBI lineage: Eukaryota > Metazoa > Chordata > Aves > Passeriformes > Furnariidae > Xenops > Xenops minutus. The sequence goes on from JAWWEE010000158.1 coordinate 10,630,371, forward strand.
CGTTACGCATTCCTCCGCTGTGATGATGAGAAAGAACAATTCTTGTATCATCTCCTGTCATTCAATGCTGTTGATTACTTTTGCTTTACCAATGTTTTCACAACAATCTGTAAGTATTTGCTTTCCTTGGAACTCTTGATTTCCTGATTTGATGGAAATTTGGGACAGGTCTGAGCAACATGCCTTAATATAATTGTTCTGCTTTTTTCCCTGGGATCCATCTGTATGCTGTATTGCTATTTCCATGATCCTCCCTGGTGGGCAGGAGCATCTCTCTCTCTCTCTGTGTCCCTAATGGCTTTTGTTTCTAACTTGGTAAAATATGCAGCTTTAATCCATTTAGTTGGGGGAGAGTTCTGAACTGAAAACTTTGTGGTGGGCTTGTTTGCCTGATAATAAACAATAACACTATGGATTGTTCATTATGAAGGTAAGAGTATTAACATGTGCTAGGAATTAACAACTTTCCTTGTTTCATGCTCAGCCTACTTTGCTGCATGCCTGTCTGAGTTTGGGATAACAATGAAATTCCCTTGAAGGCTGCATCAGAACTCCTCAACACATTGAAGTCCTCTTTTTATTTTTCTTCTGTTTTTTTTTAAAAGATGCCCTAAAGAAGCTTTTGAACTGTTCTTGATGTTTAAATGTGTTACAGGGCTCTCAAATGATTTGTGTGCCTGCTGCCACTGGGTAAGACTAGCAAGGCAAAATAAGGAAAGACTTTAGCAAGGCTTCTGAAACTGGGGGTGGGTGGGTGTGAAAGGACTCCTGGCTCCATGGTAGGAGCTGCCCTTGGTGATATTTTGTGATCCATATTTGTGTGAAAGACAAAGGAAACACACATCTAAGCAAAATAGCTTTTGGTCTTGTGGGCAGGTTCTGGATAATGCTAAAATCTGGTCTGCTGGATGCAGTTAAATTGTCACTTACTTTAGGGCTATCAGCACAGAAAATAAAAAGGGAAACATTTTAATTCATTCTTAGATGCCACAAGCATTAAGCTTTTAAGAAAATCCAACCACCAAATGCTTTCTTGAGGGCACTGACAGCTGAGGAGATACTGAGGGAGAAATGTATTAAACGCCTTAGCTGAAAAGCCCTGACTGTAATCCATTTATGCACTATAGAAGGAGGGCAGATAGCCAAGAAACACAGTGACCATTCAGGGAATTGGCTTTTGTTGTAAAAGGCTGGTTAACAGAGGGCTGTGCAGGAGATGCTGAATGATGGAAGAGCACATGCCTCCTCAGTCAGAGAAGGGGCTGCAGCTCAGGTGATATTATATTGAATTAGTCACAGGTAAAATGGGGGACCACAAAGCTGTTGAGCACCTGCGTGGTGCTATTTAGAAGGGAAAAAAGTTGTTTGTTCTTTTTAAAAATCAAGAAGTCTTAAAGTTAGCATAAGTTAGGGCCACGTGGTACAGAGAAACTGGCAGCCAGTTCAGTATAGTGTATTTTTAGTGAACTTGGTCAGCCACAGTGGTGACTGCTGCTCCCACCAAGGCCTGCAAACAAAGACTTCAGTAACTGAGTGGGACCTAGGGGGAGATGTGCACTGTGCCTACATCACACGCAGAAACACGCAGTCAGAAGCTGAGCACTGAGTGCTGAGCTACAGTGCGGTCCTGGATACAGGAATATTGTCTTTACTTCCTTGTCTCTAAGCTGAGGACAAGTAACTGTCTTCATGGCACGTTTTGAGGCTGGTAAATGATACCCACAGGAAGGCATGATTCCATCCATATTTCTTTTGTCACTTGACATTGTTTTGCTGTCAGCTCTGCTTCTTAGTGACTGCTGTATATGCATACAGTTCCCCATTGTCAGTCAGTGCTCAGTGTGCAAGTGTTAGCATGATTAAATAGCAGCTCTTATGGGTTTTTTTGCATTTCATGGTAGTGCAGTGTTGTTTTATGATTTGCCCCTGTATTCACTAAAGAGGTTACATAACTATCCTTCTTGGCTTTTGTTGTTTCTTCCTGTGTTTGCAGTGATACCATACCATATATTGATTGTTCCTAGCAAGAAACTCGGTGGCTCAATGTTCACAGCCAATCCTTGGATCTGTATCTCGGGAGAGCTGGGTGAGACAGGAGTTCTGCAGGTTCCCAGGAATATATTAGAAATGACTTTTGAGGTTTGTATTACATGATACACAGAAAATTATTTGGATGTTCTATTGGTTCAGTTTTCAATTCTCCCCATGCTGTACCACTTTGCCATACATTTTGTATCTCTAGTCTGTGTGGTTAGTCACAGATACTTCCTGTGTCTGCACATAGCAAATTTAATCTATATTTAATAACATGCAGAGCAAAATGTCTGACAATTCCTTAGTGCAAGGGTGGGCAAGACTGTCTTTGTGTTACAGTTTTGTGCTGTGACAGTGGGAGGTGTCATATCCTCTTCTGTTGGAAACAAAGAAGTGATTCTGCTCTTTTTTTGGATGTTTGTTGTGTGCATTGGGTAAAATATAGTTGAAAAATCTAGTTCATCTGATGTTCTCTCTGCTGATCAAAATAGTATTTGACAAAGCATAGCAAACAAATAAAAACAAGTAAAGCAGCCTACCCCTAAAAAGCCCAGAACCAATCAAACCAGTCAGAAATGGGAGACCACATTTCTGATTTTCTGTCTAGAGCATGTTCGCTTGCAGTTTACTCCTCCAACATGCTGCTTTCTTTAGTTTGCTCTAACAAATTCTTCGTTTAATTTGCAGTGCCAGAACCTGGGAAAACTGACCACAGTGCAGATAGGACATGATAATTCGGGGCTGTATGCCAAGTGGCTCGTGGAATATGTTATGGTCAGAAATGAAATAACAGGGCATACTTACAAGTAAGTATCATCCTGACATTTCATGTTGGGTAAGTAGAATTTCTGCAGGGGCCTGGCACAGTAGAACTTGTTTGAGTGGAAAGGTCTGATCTCCTGGGACTCTGTGTCTACAGTCACCACTGTCTGAAGGCACAGAAAGATCTTTTGGCTTCTGGCATTAAACAAGTCGTGGTTCTTAGAAAATTAAACAGGGTTTTCGGTTTGCAGATGCTCTTATCTAGCCTCAGACCATTGGTGGAAAAGATGAGTTGACTATTGTTCATCTTAAAAATAATCTGCCTTGATCCCAGGGCAGCAATAGCACATCAGAGCTTGCTGCTTGCCAAATATAGGTGGCATTTTATATTAAAACCGAGAGCTTTACGCGTTATAGAGACACCTTTGGACACAAACTGGAACACAAGGGCTTATGAGTGTTAGAAACCTGTGTTTGCATAGTGAAAGTAAAAGAACAGGATTTACAGTAAGAATTGAATTTATTTGTGCTAGGTACAGCATAGTTTGATACCCTGTACTTTGTTTAGAGAATCTGCTAGGCTCATGTTGATGACAAATTGGTGGGTAAGTCCACTCAGTTCTCCATGCCAGAACATTTGTAATTAAATGAAGAAGAAAGATTCTATTTTTGGATGCTGTTCAGTTTTCCGATTAAGCTGATTAAACTGACATCAACATTGGTTCAGAGAAAGAGATAATGAGTAAGTGAGCATGTGTGCTTTCTAGTGTCTGATTTATTATCCCAATTCAGTAGAAGTATTGGTGTTTTGGCATTTAAGTATATGTTTGGGTTGTGGTTTTTTTTTTTCATCTGGCCTGCCCTGTAGCATATTCAATGAAAGCATAGGTCTATTTCAACATTGTCTGTGGGGTGTAGTGGGTCTTCACCTCCTACCTCTTTTTCCTCTGCAGCCCTCAAATCACATGCTGTTTGTGGGACGAAAGTGAAATCTGCCCCTGTTTGCTTTGCAGATCATCTAGTGCAACATTTAGCACAAGCTGGGAACTGAAAAGCTGTTTTGCTGCCTGTGCTGGCAGAAGCCAAACCCAAAGCTCTGTTGCTAGATGAACAAAGTATTTCTAACAACTATGCTAGTAGGATTTGGGTTTTAAGCCACTGCAGTTGAAAGTCTCTGGCACGGAATTGAATCTGGCTTCATCCACGTGTCTTCTTGATGTTCTTAGGTTTCCGTGTGGAAGGTGGCTTGGGAAAGGAATGGATGACGGCAGCCTGGAGAGGATCCTGGTGGGAGAGTTGCTGACTTCCCACACGGAGGCTGACGAGCGGCAGTGCCGAACCCCTCCTCTGCAGCAGTCACCAAGCATGATCAGAAGATTTGTCACTATATCGCCCAACAACAAGCCAAGTGAGTGGTGGAGGTTGTCATGTCTTGGCCTGTTCTGCATCATCAGCTGAGGGCAGCTGCTTGCAAAGAGATCTGGAGGTTCTCTTCTCTCTTAGAACTATAGCTTGGAGGGGACCTGTGAAACTCACCTCACCCAACCCCCTGCTCAAAATCCAGCTGACTTCCAAATTATAGTCCTAAGCACTCTGTTCTGTCTACTCGAGTTCTGAAAGTCTGCAAGGATAGAAGGAATATGTGTTTATACTCCTGGTTCAGTGCTTGACTGCCCTACTGGTGTTTTCCATGCTCTTGTCCTTCATCTGTGAAATGAATGCTATGGACGAAGGTAGAAATTTGCTGCCCTCTCTCTGTCTATGCTTCATGGATGGAAAAGCTTGCTAGTATTTTCTTTTCATGGGCTTTTATTTGCTTGTTTGTTTTCTATTGAGATCACTCTTCTGGAGTGGTTTTATTCTTGCTAAATTAGGTGGTTACTTTGCTCCCAAGCATATTTGGGTTTACAACAAAATTATCCCAGGAAGTATTTCCAGGATGCCCAGATTTGCTGGTCCTAATCAAAGCACAACTACTTACCTTAACTTTAGGTCCTGACCTGAAAATTCACATAGTATGTAAAAAACCCTTCCCACCTGTAGTTGTGTTGAAACACCACAGTGTTACCTTCAGCATAAAACCAAACCATCTTCATTTCTACCTCCTAAACAGTAAATAAAAGTAGAGCTGGGTTTCCATTACCGACAGTCCTGCAATGTTTCACTAACAACCTAAGTTATCCTGGTTCATGCTCCTCTTCTGTGTTTTGTATTATGCCTTATCTGTCATGCATATGTACAATTTCTGAAGCTGTTAAAGAGTGACTGGATATATTTTTTGTGTTTTGCAGAGTTAAATACTGGTCAGATACAAGAAGCTATTGGTGAAGCTGTTAATGGTATTGTCAAGCATTTCCACAAGCCAGAGAAGGAGGTGAGGAGTCTGTTATAAAACTCTTATTAGTAAATATAGGAGAATATATAACAGAAATAACTAAACTGAATGAACAGTCATCTGCTTGAAAATTCCTTAAGTAAGTGGAGCAAAAATGGGATACTGAGACTACACGGCTGAAATAGTACAGCCTCAAATACCTCTGTTTTGCTACAAACTGGAGCATTCTGTTACATTAAATGTTAACATTCTGGTATTGGAAGTTGTGTTATTAGTCAAATTCTCTCATGGATTCTACCAGTACCACTGTCAAGGATATGGCCTCCTGTTTAGTTTGTTCTAAATTCACTGACATTTTACATCTGCAGTGAGTTCTGGGTAGTTTTTAATGTCTGGTTTGTGTTATCTTTGCTACTTAAGACATGGAAACCCACAGGCCACTTTAAAAAAAAAAAAAGAAATAAAAAAGACCCCCCTGCAAGCATCCACACCCCCGAGGCAAGTGAAGTAGAAGACTCTGGCACACTTCTATATCACACATGCAATCAGCTGACACAGCAGAGCTTCCCTGAAACAAACCTAAGCAGAATGTCTGTGTCAAATCATCACAGTCAGTCCAGCCCTTGTGAGCCAGAACGAGCAGGGCTGGCTCTGTATGGGTGGCTCTTGAAAGTCACTCCTTTTTTACAAATAGGTCCTCCCATTCCTACTGCACCCATCTTCTAAGTTCAGTATGGCATGACAGAGCCATTATACATACAGTATAATTCTCTTCCATCATCACATTGACACAATAATCTCAAGTGGTCATGCACTGGTTTTGAAAAACAGAATTTACCATTGTGTCCTAAGGAAGAATTTAATTTTTTTCCTGAGCATTAAATACTGTTTTTGTTGATAAGCAAACAATCAGAGGCACCTGCTACAGCAGATCTGTGATGTTTATTACTTGGAGAAGAAAATATTTTCTTAATTTTCTGTACAATGGTCATTATTATAGGTAAAATATGGTCATTATCTTGGCCTTTTTGAGGCTTCATTGGATGATAATGACAAGGCCCTGACACTGCTTTCTTGAGCCTCATTCCTAGAGAGGTCAATACATTTTTGAGTGCTCAGGACTTGTGAGAACTGGGCCCTCTTGTCTGAGGTCACTCTTTGACAGCAGACTGTAACTTTAGGCATCTGTTTATTTAAAAACTTAGTAGATGCCTGAGATACTTGTCTCAGACTTCCAAAGTGAGGTACTAAGTGTGTGTGCTCTGTGTGTGCTTGGCAGAGAGGCAGTCTGACGCTGCTGCTGTGTGGAGAAAGTGGGCTTGTTTCAGCTCTTGAGCAGGTGTTTCAGCATGGATTTAAATCACCCAGACTCTTCAAAAACGTCTTCATTTGGGACTTTTTAGGTAAGTGGGAGGAAAACATACCAGAACCTGTTCGTATCTTTGAAATACGTCTGTCTGTGTTCCTTATCATTGCTGCTGTGTCTCAGCTGGCGTGAATAGCAGAGTTCTTGGAAGCATCTCAGCAGCTGAATTGCCACAAGAGCTCTTACCTCCTCATACTGCTGAGAGAAAAAGCCTGTCTTCTGCCAAAGCTGACACTGTACTTAATGCAGTAACTGGACTTTTTCCCTCTAGCAGTAATAGTGTAAACCAAACTTTCTTACTAAGAAAGAGTTATACAAATAAGGTGATGAATTGACATATGGTAACCTTGTTCTTAATTGAGCATAGTGAAAGCAATGCTCACATCGCACTTCTAAGAGGCTGAGTTGCCTTATAAAGCACAGCAGATGGATCTGGTGCTGTTGATACTGGACATTGTATTAAAGGGGTCGTGAGCATACATTTTTCACAGTGATCTGGATCCTTTGACACAGAACTGTGTAAATCAACTGAGTTCACAAACACCTTTTAGAAAAGGAATTATTTTTTAGTAGTGTTTCTGTGTTTTGACATTGCTGTTCCCCTTATATGATCATTTTACTGTAGCACTCAAAATTCAGTAGCTACATGAACCTCTTCAGCACTGTTTAGAGGGAAGTGGGGGAACACAGGACTGAATCAAACAGAAAAAAGCAATGCCCACATGTAACCGTTCAGGATATTCAGGGATGAGCTTTGAATCTAGACCTTTCAGCTTTAACTGTCTCCTCTATGCACTGTTGAAACTTCATTATCTCTCACCATTCTTTTAAGAAAAAGCACAAACATACTATGAGACCCTTGAGCAGAATGAGATGGTCCCAGAAGAGAATTGGCAAACAAGGGCCAGGAATTTCTGTCGCTTTATGACTGCTATCAACAACACCCCAAGAAACATTGGGAAAGACGGCAAGTTTCAGATGCTGGTGTGTCTTGGAGCCAGGTATAAAGAAACTTCTTTATTATTGTTGTTGTTATGATTTTAATAAAATGAAAAGGATGCTGCGTATTAATACGTAAGATAATACCATGCAACTGCTGGATTGGACAGTTTGACTATACTTGTACCTGTCTTTGATGTAACTGGGGAAGAATCAAGTGAATCCTACCCTAACTGAGTTCTTAGGCATGTGAAGCGTGGGAAATCTGAGACAGAAAACTGCATATCCCAAAAAGCTAGATCAAGAGAGGAAGGTAGTAGGCTTGTGTGAATAGTCTTCCTCTCAGGTACAGCTAGCAAGGTTGGAGGATAGAATCAGAACACCATCCATCAGGGAGACCTTTCCAGTTAATGGTTGGGTGAATGCCCCACCTTCCTCCTCCTCACTGTAGCAGATGGGTAGGAGAGAAGCCAGGACCATCTAAAAACCTCTTGACATAAAGGCAGTGGAACAGACTCCTGACTTTGGGCCTGCTTGGGACTTCTGGGGCTCTTGGTAACCCCATCTTGATGGGAGGCATAGAAAACCTAGAAATATGTCTGTCATGGATGCTCCCTACTTAATAAACAAGTTCCACAGACAGTTATTTCCTCTTCCCTGTCTTACAAAAATAAGTGAAAAAGATTGTAGGTCTGCTTAGAAGGCAAAGAATAAAAATCATGTCTGTGCAGATGCAAAATTAACCTGGCTTTGTTTTTATTTCCCAATTGCCAACCTTGTCAGAGACCACCTTTTGCATCACTGGATCGCCCTGCTGGCAGACTGCCCCATCACAGCACAGATGTATGAAGAGATAGCACTGATCAAGGATCATACACTGGTGAATTCTTTGATTCGGGTGCTGCAGACCTTGCAGGAGTTCAACATCACTCTGGAGGCATCTCTCGTCAAAGGAATTGACATTTGACCTCTTGTCCTGCAGGAAAAACTGTCTTTACAAAAACAAAAAAAGCAACAAGGAGTGGATCTCGTTAGTATGCAAAAGTTCTGTCTTGCCAGTACATTGTATCGTGAACTTGTTCATGGCCCAAAAATGCAACTTTGACTTTTCTTGAAGGAAACTCCAAAAATAGTACAGGCAAATGGATAGAAGCTGTAAACTCAATGTAAAAAAGAGGATTTTGGTATAAATCTATTTTAGAGTTTATTTGCTGATTTGCTTTTTACACACTTTCATGTGAAAGAGATAGAGATGAGTATTGTGCAGCTTATTTTAAAGCTGCAGTATTTCCTTGCCATAGAAAACGTGCAGTGAGCCTTTCAGCATTCTGTGAACTTGCCTTCAGATATGCTGTATGTCGTAGACCCCAATGTATACACTCCATTTCTGCTGAGAAGGTCATTCTATAGTTTTTAAACTAATATTTTATATATTAACATTATTACCAATGTTTGATTTTTAACGTATTGGATCATGTTCTGCTGCAGGAGAACTACAAATCTGATGTGTGCTTTTTTTTTAATAGCTCCAAAGCACTGATTTGTCAACATTTATTTTTTTCCTTTATTTTTGTTGTCAGTATTATTTTTAGTGAAATCCAGGAGACTGAACCATGAAATGTCCAGAGATCAAAGTAATATTTTTCATATTGGTACGTAATTGCACAGAAGAAGAAATTAAGTCTGTTTTTTAACTGATGTTTTTTATTTATTTAACCTATCATTATTTTTTGTAAGCTTGTCTTAAAAAAATCTTCTATGATACAACTGGCTATATTATGTTGCAATTCAGAATTTACAGTGTAGCCCACTTAAATGAAAAACATGGAATAATAGTTCATAACACAAAAAGGTTTCCACTTAAACCAGCCTTTTGAAGTTTGGTATATGATTGCTGCTGGTAATTCTCTTAACTTCTAATAGAGAGGGACATGAGTTCCCCAAATGCCAGATGACTAAATAAAGATGTTTATGCCCCTCCTGAAATAATAACGGTATACCATACTAACAAATACAAGGAGTCCTTAATCTTTCTGAAAACACTGTGAGTATTAAGGCTTTTTTTCCCCCCCTTTTGAATGCATATTTCTTAGATCCTGTTGTCACAGTCTGTTTCATTTGGGATGCTTTTGTTTTTAGCAGAGAAAGCTTTAGTCCATTTCTACTGTGGACTAAACACAACATTTTGAAAGCTTAATTTATTGGAGATCTGTAACTTGGCAAATGCCTAAAGGCATCTCTGTTCATTTGAATCCTCTGATAAAAATCTCTTTGAAATGAATATGTGACTTAAGAACAGGCTGATTTATCAGCATCACAATTTACTGTACAGAAGTTCAGGGCTGTGTATTTAAGAGGTCTCCACTGTATAAACTTATCTCAGTATTGTCTCTCTTTTGAGAAGCAGAGTCCAAGTTTTTTGGTTCATACAATATTATAGCACTTTTTCTTTACCTACAGCTTAGTCACATCTTGTGATAGTTTTATTTCCATAATTTATGAGTATAGCACATGTATTAAATTTTTGACTATTTTTACTTTTGTCCTATTTATTTCATTATTAAACAGAGAATTTCCTTTGTCACTACTTATCAGAGCAAGATTCTTCTTTGATTTCACAGTAGCATTAGGAAGATGTGAGGGCAGTGTCCAAGCCACTCCTTGTGTGGGGTGGGTGTGAATTCTTTCACAGTGTGGAGCTTACAGTAGCATTTCATAGAAGTATTTTGTGTGTGCAGGTGTGGTTTTGTTTGTTTTGGGGTTTTTTTTCCTCCCCAGCTTTGGAAGGGCAAAAATAAAACAGTTGTACTTCATTCTAAGAATTTGATGTATTCAGCTTAATATGTTGGGATAATCTTTATACATTTGCACGGAATTGCTTGTGGATGCATTAATAATAGCAAAAATAATTTTGCAGTGCTTTCAGCTATCTCAAAGGCCTGTAGGTTTTACAGGGAATATGTCTACGTAAGAAAGGAGGGTTCCATATTTTGACCTTTAGATATCAGTTGATTCTGTTAAAACCTTTTATCTCCGAGTATTAAGTATGGATTAATTTTATCTTGCATGAGGTAATTACCCTGAATTAAGGTTCTTTTCTTTATTTTTCCTCCTTACACAAGTTCCTCTGGTGTGACACAATACCGTTGGTTAAATGGCTGTTTTGGTGTGGATCTTTTTGGCCTCATTTTGGCAGCTGGTGATGCCTGGGATGGATAGAGGTCAGGGTTTGGTGATTTCCAAGCAGTGGGTCCCTTGGCTGGCTCATGAGGATGGGGCTGTCCCTCAGTGGCAACACCCTGTGTTCTGGCAGTCCAGGTGCAAAAGGAAGTCACAGAGATCATCTTCCCAGCTCCTCAGTTATTTTATTTTCACAGGAAAAAACACTTTGCTATAGACCCCTCATCCTTCTCTCACAGGGGGTCTATGCTTAATCCTGTTAGGATTCAAAGCACTTTTTGCTATGGACTTCCAAGTCTGGAAGGATTTGCCCCACTGAAGGACCAGTAGAAGGTTCTGAAATGCAGCAGTGAAAAAAACCCCAACTGGTTTTGTTAGAACCATAAGCAACCAAGGAAGGCTGAGATACTGAATACAGCTGTGTGGTAGCCTGTGCTAGGTTTTTTGGGAAGAGATTTGGCATGTTGAAAAGAGTCCAGTCTGTAGTAGCAGCCATAATCCCTGCCACAAACCAACCTACTTCTTTCATGAATGTTCCTAGCATGAGTCCCACAGAATAAGGTTAGGATCCAGCATTTGCTCTTTCCATGCCATTCTGCTTAACCAGGTGACTGTATCAGAACAAAGGGTGCAGTCAGCACCTTTTTATCTTGAGCTTTGTAAAATCTGTCTCCCTTTGTTCAGAATAATGCAGTTGTAACTTTTTTTTCCCAGTTTCTAAAATAAGGGGGCAGGTTTGGTAGGGGCAGGTTAATGTGGCTATGCTGTTCTGTTTGGTGGGGATTTTCTGGTATTAGTTAATGGGATTTTTTTTTTTATTTATTTTCACAACACACATGCATTCTGTAGAGAGAAATACAATGATAAAAACAAGCAGTTCATAATGCAGTAAATATATAGTGCTACATTGGCCAAACATGTTTACAGGCTGATACCTGATTTGAGGGGAAAAAAATAGGCTATCGCCTCTCAATTATTTATGCTTCTTTGATTAATGCTGTCAGAGTTCATACAGTGATACTTTATACAAAAAAGAAAGTGCAAATTAATAAAACTTGATTTAGATGTGATGAAATACTATGATGATAAGTTTATACAAAAAAAACCCTTTACCTGCCATAAACTTAACCATCTGACATTCTGTAGCTGAAAGCATATTCATGAACAGAAGACTATTCCACAACTTTTTCCATTTTAAAGAGCATTTTTCAAATTGTTCAAATGGGACCTACTAGCTGAATGATCCATATTTTTTATGTGTTTTGAATTCATGAATATGTTAAGATTTCTGCAGTGAAACTATTCAGAGTTAACTTTTTCTGTATATTGTCAAATGATCTTTGTCCGTAGTGCAAGATACTATAGGATACTTGAAAATACTTGAAGATATTGTACACGTACTTCACATCTTTGTAGCTCTTTATTTTATACCTAGAGGTTGGCTGTTAAACTAAGATAAAGCATCAATACCTTATAAAATTATATATTTTACTACATGGGGAAATCACTGGCTTGGTTTTTTTAAGGGCCGCGTTGAAGTTTACATTATAATGACAAAACCAGGTACTGTTTTCCTTTTTTATTTTTCCTGTGACATTTCAATCCATTGGACATTAAATGTGAATTGGATATACAAAGCAGTTTTACAGGTGTAGCTCATTTGCTGAATTGCAATAAAATTTGTCTTCTAACATGAAAAAATAGCATTAATGTGCTATTTTCAAAAGCCTCTTATAATTTGGCTAATGATCTTTTCTTCTTTGCCTAACTTGCAGGTATGTATGTATCACATTTTAGTGTCTCTTTTCAGGAGGCCTTTTTTTGTACAGCTTTGTGTCTGATATGTTCAACTAAATCCAGCCTCCCTCCCAGCACCAGTGTAGCCTTCTCAAGCTGTGTGGTGTTGGTCAGACTGCCATCAGTGGAGGAGATGCCTACTCATTAATCAGGGAATGGGGAGAACAGGAAGGCAAGTGGCTATTACACATCTTGGAAGGTGCCTGTGAGTACACACGTGTATGTGCTGCCATTCACTCAAACTGTATGAGGTCATCACTGAATGTTTTATAACATCACAGAAAGCACAGAATGGAAGGAGTTTGATTATTAATTGGGAGGTACCTCTGTTCCTTCACCTCTCATGCACACCCTGGTCTGCTTTTTTTAAGCAAAGCAAAATGTGTTAATATCTCTTGTGGGAACCACACTGGTCTTCCTGAGCTGGTGGTGATTCTGCACTGGTGTCATCCTGTGGGCTCACTGGGGAGATGCTCAGCCTGACCTGTGCTCCGGGGTGGTGTGTGTGGCCTGATCCTTGGAAAGATTTGAGGGGTGCAGTCATGAACCCAGCACCTGCTGCCAGGTGTGCTGAGCTGGTGGGAGATGCCAAACCTGCCATTTGGAAACAGACCATCTGTATTCCCTGGGCTTTTGAGATCTGCTGCTCCCAATTCCTCTGCAGGGGACTACAGGGATAGCCACGGGGGAGGCCTGGATGGAGCTGTGAGGTAAGTGCAGCTTTGGAAGCACATTCACTTCATCACACGTGGCCTCAAATAGTTCAGACTTCCTCGAAAGGAAAGGAACAAATATAACTGGGCAAAGTGTGTTGTGCAACTGCTGGGTGCACAGGCAGGGATTGTTGACTAACTGGTCCAGGCAGAAGTCTAGAAATGTTACCATTTGTTGTAGTGATGACTTGGAAAGTTTTCACAAAGAATTACAAACGTCTGAAAGTTATTTCATGTAGTGAAATGTCTCACCCCACTAACACAAAGATGTATATTCTTTAATAGAACATATATTCAGTTCTGCAATAGATGGGAACCAGTGGCATTTTAAGATGCAAATCCTACAACATCTAAAATGTCACTGGTGGATCTGATGTTTGTTTTAGGGAAGTTAGAATTAGATGAAGAGTATCTGTTATGTGATTAGGTTTTTTAGACTCCTTGTGACCAGAGAAACCCCAAATTTCCTCTCTGTCTGAGATAAGCCCTTTGTAGGTCCTACTTCCAAGGAAAGCCACTGTTAAATTGCAAAACTGAGAGCTGATTACTGAAGATGTGTCATTTTACATAGAATTCAACAATGTATTTGGTAGCTTAGAAAAACCTTGGATACAGAGTTGGGAAGTCTAAAAGTGAGCAATTAATTTCAAAGAAAACGGTTCAAAACGCAGTATACACCTGGAGATGCTACAGCTCTGAGACATTGTGTGTGAAAAAGCTTTGGGATAATTAAATATTTGAAAGTTATTTCCTCACTTGTCTGCCCCTTTCCTTTTTTTTGTTCTGGCACCTTCCCCCCAGCCCATTCTGGCTATTTTCAGCTCCTGTCACAAGCACTCATTAAGCTCACTCGGTCGTGTTAAATTTTGGGTCAATATGATGCAGTGTTAGTCTGCTGGGTTGAGCAGCTACTTCTCACTAAAGTGCAAATGAAATGGCAATCTAGATATCTTCAAACAATGTTTGCTTATAATCAAGTAATAAAATTTAGCAAGGATTATCAAGCATAAAGCTTTCAGACAAAAGTATTCCTCTAAGGGTATCAGGTGTACGGTTTCTGGAACAGTTTTTACATCCAGCTGCTCTGTGGCAGCATAGTCTCAATCTGTCAGTGTGAGGATACTTCAAGTGGAGGGCAGGGGATTTGGGAATTGGGATCTTAGCTGTGTGGAAGAGCAGCAGTCAGTGTTCCTAGCAGTGTTGTGCTCCTGATGATCCAAGGAGATCTGAGAGTGTGTGTTAGTGGCAAGAAGCCCTAGGTTTTGCAACACTGTAAGGTGGTGGCACACACTGGTGCAGTTGGAAAGAGCAGACAGGCTTTCTCATGTGCAGCCTTTCTCCAAACATCAACCAGCCAAACCTGTCTCCCCCCAAAAAACAACTGTGGAACAGAACTGAATGGGGCTCTGGCCCACACAACGCTGAGATGATTTTATTCAACACTATCATGCTGTGTAGTATCCAGATGAGCAAAAGCACTGCTGTTGGGTTTAGGATACTCAGGCATAATGTATGAAAATACCCTATTTGCATACAATTCTTGCAGTTGTTTACAAGTAGCTATTTTTTTCCCTAAGTCTTCATTATTTTTATTTAAATTGTTGGGAAAATCCCCAATCACTGCTGTTTGGGGTCTCTTCCTGTCAAACTGCCCTGATATATTTGTTTTTCTCTTCTCATACTTAGTGCTGAAGTTGTCTTAATTTTTTTTCTAGCTTCTCTCTCCCAGTAAAAATTTTAGTACCCAGAGCAGTCATCTGTCACTGGGACTCTGTAGTTGAAATATTTAAAAAGGCTGCACAAAGACATCTGAGTTGAGGTCTGAGCTTGTCTGGTTTGTGTCTTTAAGAAAGAGAGATTTTAATGGCAATTCTTCATCATAAACAAATGAGTCTTCTATGTGAAATAATAGCCAGGATCCTTCACAAACACACTTAGAGATTTATGTATAAGGAATGGTTTCATTAGCTAAGATAAATTTGATATTGTTCTGTTTGTTTTTCAAGTTGCATTGAGATCTTTTGATCTAACTCAGGCATTCCCAAATATTTATGTTTCACTTTATGTTTTAGTTTACAGAAGTAAGAAAGATGCTTTGAAAGCTGTTACTGTGCCTCAGAAAGCTTTAGTTATTTTGGGTATATGAGTCTTCAATGACTCTTACTGGTTTTTCTGCCACACTCTTCGTATGTGTTCCTATTTTTTGTCTTTTGTCAGATCTTTTGAAAAATGTTAGTTAATATTGGTCAAGTTCATTGAGGAAACTTGACTGGAAAGTGCCTGAAATGTGTTACCAGCTTTCCTGTAAGGTGGCTCAAAGTCACGTACCTGGATGGGAAATGGCTTTTCTGTACATTTGGGTGAGTTGTTTGTAGGGACACTTCGACTGATGTGCGAGTGTGCAAATTCCCATTGTATGATGGTTTTTTCATGAGATCATGGAAACTGTCAAGAAAGCATTAATTTACTACTTTCTGTTGGTAAGGGGAGGCTTGGGTTATGGTGTGGGGCTGGAGAGTGTTTAATGAGCAGCTTTATGTATTTATAGATGAGATTGACTAAGACTGAAACCATCCAGGAGACACAATAGGTTGTTTCTCATTGGATTTAAAAAGAGAATAACTTTGATCATTTCAAAAGCAATGAAGCCTGATGCTCCAGTGAGAAAAGAGAGTGGTAATTTATAGCTGCCATTAAGGAAACAAAGACAAAGACTGAGGGAAAGTTTCATTCTGAAGATTTACTAATGTGTATAAACCACCCTTGCAACTAGAAATGGCTTGGTATTTCTCACAGAAGAAAACAAAAGGGAAAGGGCAGTGAAATGGGGATGGGAGGGAGGGCTGGCAAAGAATACTGCCTGCTTTCACTTGCACCCTGAAAGGTCAGACATTATTTAGGAAATTGTAATTTCGGTGAATAATGTATGAGCCACTTCTACCTGCCAAAGGAGGGACAGCTGTGAGAAATCCCTGGCTGGAAATGGAGGTGGGAGGTGTGGGCTCTGGTTTGCCCTTCGGACGGGGATTCACGCGCTGCAGTGGGCTGTAATTACGTGGTAAAACCCGTAATGCTGTCCTTTTGAAGAAACACGAGTGGGGCTGTGTGTGTTTGGGTTGTGACAGGGTGCCGGCACACACAGGGTCTCTGCACGGGCTTGGCTCCGCCGTCGGGGCCGCTTTCCCGGGTGGAGGAGCGGGGAGTCCTGGGGCAGGCAGGGCTGCCTCTGGCACCCGTGCCCCTCTGTGTGTGTGTGTGTGTGTGTGTGTGTGTGTGTGTGTGTGTGTGTGCGGCATCCGTGCCCGGTGTGTGTGTGTGTGTGTGTGTGTGTGTGTGTGTG
>JAWWEE010000158.1:10647212-10763296 GCA_035221455.1 Xenops minutus
CTGCCCCTGCCCGGTGAGTGCCCCCCTGCCTTTACCCGGTGAGTGCCCCCTGCCCCTGCCCGGTGAGTGCCCCCCTGCCTTTACCCGGTGAGTGCCCCCTGCCCTTGCCCGGTGAGTGCCCCCTGCTTGGTAAATGCCCCCTGCCTTTTCCCGGTAATTGCCCCATCCCTGCCCGCTGATGCTCCCGCAGCCCTGCATAGGACAGGGCTGCCCCCGCGGTCCCGGCGCTCTCCCCTGGCTGTCCCCGGTGTGCAGGGCATGGAAGGGAAGGGCATGGCATGGCAGGGCATGGCAGGGGCGGGCGGTGCCCAGGTGGGTCCGGCGGGACCGCGGCCGGAGCGGGGGTCGCTGCCCGCCGGGAATGCCGCTTTCCCCCGGGACAGGGGCGTGCGATCCTCCCGCAGCGTCCTGCCAAGGTGAAGGCTGCGGGGTTTGCTCACAGCCTCCTTCCTCCGAGGGTCTCCCTTCGGCTCAGGGCGCTGTCACTGCAAAGGGGAGATCTCGCTCGCTCTGCCTGCGGGTTTTTCCTGCCCCTCTTTTCCGTGCCTCTGCCTGCGTTCCTGCTGGGGCTTCTTCAAGCAGTTCCCTCCGCACGCCGCGAACCACAGAGGGTTAATGAACACACATAAAGCAGCAGAGGGGCCGTCTCGCCGCTGGCATGAGATGTAGCTGGTGTCTCTGTGTCACGGCTCTGGGGGAAGCCCCCTGCTTGCTGTGTGTTTTCCGGGACCCCTCTTGCCTGGGCAGGTGTGTCCCGGTGCTCGGGCTGGGAAGGGGACAGCTATTCCACACCCAGTGCGTGCTGCTGATGCTCTTCCTGCCCGCTGTCTGCCCTTCCCTGGCCATCCTTCTGCCCTTCCCTGGCCATCCTTCTGCCCTTCCCTGGCCATCCTTCTGCCCTTCCCTGGCCATCCTTCTGCCCCACCTACTCGAGTCCCACTAGCCGGAGGCTCCTCAGCCATCCCCAGCACCCCTCCTTGCATGACTTGCTCCCTCAATTCACCACCGCCCGTATTTTTTAATGGCTTGACTTTTCTGCTTTGGGAGGAAGTGGCTTCTGCTGCCCTTCCCGGCTGTTTCCCGCTGTTTTCCACCTTCTCCTTGCTTTCTGGTGGCAGTATTTGGGGACCCAATAGCTCCTGTGTGCACCTGAGAGCCAGGAAAGTGCTGCTGCTCTAGCACTGGCTCTTTGCCTTGTTTCCTGCTGCCAAACCCCATTAGGAGTTAAAACCAAGTGAGCACTTTCTGCAGTTGGCAGCTGCTGCAGCACCTACAAGCATATTTTGTGACTGGGGAAAAGAAAAAAAAAAGAGGAGGATGAATGCTATAATTGTAAATGGGAGAAGTGCTGGCTGAAATTCCCCTTTAGAAAGTGATCCCCACTATAAAAAGTAGCTGACTATTGAAGTAGTCACCTTCTGCTGATACTCATGTACTACTTCTTGTTTTAGGGGTCAGTTTTTATACCTGTGTGGAGTGTTGCTTCAACAATTCTTCCTTTTAGCCAGTTGCTGGAAATCTTCCTGTTTCTGTGTTTCAGTTCTCTTCTGGTGTATGAAAACTTCTGCTGATGTCTTCTGCTGCCTGTAACTTTTTTTCCTTTTCTTCTGTCTACACTTCTTCATCTCCAGGCCTTCTTCCTGTTGGTGTTTCCCTTTCTCTTCATTTTCTCTGCTCTGAAGTTTCCACCTGGATATTTTACTTCAGTATGCTGTGCTTTGTGATGGCTGGCCAGGTGATTTGGCAGCGCTGCTCACCAGTTACTATTCTTGTATTTAAAAAAAATTATGTTTGAATTATACATCTGTTTAATGGTAAGTCAGTATTTTCACATGGTGGTGGTGACTTTAAAAGTACATATCTATCAACTCCCCTGTTAGTTTAAAAATTATTTGGCTTCCTGCAGATGATGCATTGATGTGATCAAGAATTTTTTCAATAACTGTTTTTTGTTAATCAGACAGATTAACGATCTCTAATGAATCTCTGTAAAACTATCAGCTGAATTTCATGGAGCATCTAGCCCCTAATAAAGTCTTTTGGATGCATTTATAAATGTGGGTACAAGAGCTTAACGCGAGTTTATCTGAATTGCACACAAGTACATCTCTATGCAGGTAGGACATTGTACAAATTTAAGTGCAGATACTGTTTCTGTCCTGACTCACAACTACAACATGCACGTGTGCAGCACAAAGAGGTGCTCAGCCTTGTCATCTCAGTGATGTGTACAGGAGACGTGCCCTGTTCTCCTCCTGCTGACACCCCTTCTGAATCTGCTGTCTTTTCACAGATGTGGATGAGTGTGCCCTGGGGCTTGACGACTGCCACCCAGATGCTATTTGTCAAAACACCCCGAAGCTGTACAAGTGCATGTGCAAAGTGGGTTACACTGGTGAAGGGAAGAAATGTGAAGGTAAAGTGATCAGAGCACTATGCTCTGCCTGTGTCAGCATGGAGTATTCCTGAGAAGACAGAGCCATTAAAAATAATGGTTTAGAATATGGGGGATGATTGTAAATCAAAATAATCATTGTTTCTTCACCTGATTTACTTTGTGTTTACAAAATCAGAGGCAGACAGTTTGCATGGATTTTTTGCCTAGCCCTTTCACTCAGCCTGATAATTAGTTTGTTGTTTAACCAGAAGTCTTAAAAACTATGAAGTAAAGCTGCAGGGGAATCCCAGGGCATTCTGTCAGTGTTCAGAAACATTCAGCAAGTAATGTGTTAAATGTAGTCCATTTGCAAGACAATGATGATTTTGGACAGCAGTCGCATCTCTGTCTATAACGCTCAAGCAAACATCCATCATATTGACTTTTGCTTTATTCCTTAGACATTGATGAATGTGATAACGACTTCAATGGAGGCTGTGTCCACGAGTGTTTCAACATTCCGGGAAATTACCGCTGTACTTGCTACGATGGCTTTATGCTGGCTCACGATGGCCACAACTGCCTGGGTAAGAAGTGTGTTCACAAGCACTGTGAGTGGTGATGCTGACAGAGCCCTTTAACTGCGTTCGTGGGAAACGCATGGCTGTCTGCTGGGCTCCATCGGTTCAGCTAGACAAGAATGTTGTATATGGCACAAAGGATTTCCAGGTACTAATGTACCATCTCAGCGTGGCTTTTTCCCTCTCTGTAAATGAGGATAACTGTGACCCATTTCTGTTAAGTGTGTTGGGTTTAAGTGTATGAAGTGTCATCTATTATTATGCTAAATGAGTTTATGTAAAAGAACATGTGCTATTGTTGTCCTCTCCAAAGTTAGTTCAGGATCAGTTGTCAAGGCTTAGTGTTAACAGGCTTAGAAATTCTCATATATATCTATAACGTGGGGGCTTCTCACTCTTACCTGTCTGAGTAATTTGTGGAGGGAAAAGATGATTTGGAGTGTGCAGTAGCTGTATATGATGGAGGCTGTGGAAATACAGAGGGACTAAGCCAAATGCTTGGAGTTTCCCTTGGTGGTCAGTGTGAAGTGAAGTATGGAACTCTGGAAGTGTTTTCAATCCTGGCAACACTCTTCTGACCCTGCATGCACACACTCTCTCTGGCCATCTTTTTCTTTTCTTTGTTTAAGACCTCGATAGTTTCTTTTTGTGTGTGTGTGCCAACAGGTGAAAATCTTCAAAAATGAGTCACAAGCCCCTGTGGCTTTGTTGTGCTTAGCGTTGTCCAGCACAGGGTGCAGCAGTGCACAGAAAGCACTGAGAGGTGTGAGCTGCCAGCCTGCTGCCAGTGTGGTGTGCTGCTGCTGGTACTTCCCTGGCACACAGCCTCTTGGTGATGAAGCTGCCCTGGCTTCCAGGACGCAGGCTGGGTACCCTCTGTGGCTCCACCCTGTGCTACCTGTCCCATTTCTGTTTTCAGAGGTGGCTCAGTTGTTTCCAGCTGCTGCACTCCACGTGGATGTGCCCGAACATGCTTCCATGCCCACGTCAGTCAGAGGGAAACTTGCACTCTCAGCAGAATTTTAATATTGTAGTTCTCTTGGCTGGGGTATTTCCCATTAGTATATGGCATATCAGGGGAAGGATCAGACCATCCCTAGGCTGTATCTTCTGCTGGGACAAATCAGAAAACCTTTGGAGTGTTCAGTGGAACTGTGTTGGGTTTTACCTTCTGGGAGCCTGTTGCGTGCCCACAGATCAACCTTGTTACAGTGCAAGCAGAGGAGAGCATGAAGTCATTAGATTCCAAATATTTAAATGAGTTAGGCATAGAGGGAAGTAAAATATCTGCTGATAATTTGAAAACTGTAGGAAATCCATCTTAGTTTTGCATTTGTGTAAACACAAAATGGAGTTCAGCTGAGGTTACCATGAAGGGCTGGATGTGAACAAACACATTGCCTCTTGCAATGCCACCAAAAGGCACCTGTATATTTTGTACCCAGCAGCCACTCTAGGGCACACTTCAGCTGAGTTGTTTGTGACCAGTGAGACCTAGGCATAACTTAGACCAAAATTTACCACCTGCTATGTTCCTGGGAAGCTGCTCAGTATGGCATGGCAGACTTCTAAAATAAAATAAAATGTCACTGACATACAGTGAAGTTTTTACCACTGACGTGCCAGTTTTGTGATGTGATGTAAACGTTAAATAAATATTTTGGCATGCAGCAAATTGGATCACATCTTCTCTTAATCTGTTTATTTACTTTGTTCACGCCAGGGTTGCCCTTCTCTCACCCTTATTTTTGAAGATCTCGGCTGTGTGCCTGGGTTTAAGCCAAATAGACAATTACTTGTTGGAAAGAGATGATTTTTTTGAAACCTTTCCAAGGTCTGTAAGACAGAAACATCTGCTGGAGTTCAAATCTGTAGCACTAAAGACTCATGGTGGCTGTTTATTCACAATTGTTTGCACATTCACATCACTGTAGAACTCTCATATACTCAGCTTCTTTGTGATGGAGATATGTCAGCCGCTCTATTTCTGCAGCAGGTCACATTCTTTTGCATCCAATTGGCTTGCTCATTGCCTTCAGTAGACATTAAATCTGTTGTAATACTATATTATGCTTCTTACTAAAAGCCTCTTTTTCAAAGACAGCTGTTTTCTGCCAGAAATGCTACAATGTTAAATTAAAAACATTGTACTATTAGCCAGGAACAATGAACAGAACAGGGAGCTAACATGATGTTTCGTATGAATTTGCAAATGAGACTAGTGCTTTGCCTCAGCAATGTTTTGTACTGTTTTTAAGGGACTGAGCATTTTTACTTCCCATCAAAGTTGGCATTTCTGAAAATTAGGGTAGGAAAATTAGTTGCTGGTAGTGGTTACAAAAACCCCCTGTGCTTATTAAGGGGCAAAATTCCAAAGAATTGGAGGTTGGGATGAGCATCCTGTTGTTCAGAGGCTTAGCTGAAGTTTTTCTGCTCTTTGGTTCTCTTGATTGTCTTGCAAGCAGAGCCCTTCTGTGTTCTCTAGTGTTGTTGAAGCTCTGAATGTTGCAAAATCAACTTTTAAGCTGTTTCCAGAACTTCTGCTCATGTCCTTGTCTGCAGTGAGGCAACATAGCAGCAGCCTTGATGATAAGTGATGATGACCTAGGCTGGAGGGAGAAGGATGATAAATCAAACTGAGCTTACTCTGTTCTGATGAACAGATGTGGTGTGGGAGTTCTAGCTAGGGTGAAAGTAAGGAGCAGGGGATAGTTTTTAAACTAAATTTGAGATTTGTGTTTTTCGTGTACTACCTTTGCTTCAGAATGGGGACTTTCTGGAGAATCACCTTTTGTAACTTGGAAGGGTTTGGAGCCAAAGTTGCATCCCACTGAGCAAAGCAGATCTACATATGGTGGCTCAGCTTGGATGTAGCAGTGAGGCTGTGGGGTGGTGGTGCCATCCAGCTGCACCGAGGGGCAGAGAGTGTTCCTGTGGCTGTGGGGAGTCTCTTCCTGGCTCCACTGGGGCTGCTCTGCCTTAGCTGTAACCAGCAGCCCTGCTTAGTTGGCCAGCATGTCTTGGGAGCCCTGGGCAAACTGCAAACAGGGGAAGAGCAGCGGCAAAAATGTGCTTTCCCAAGGGTGATAGCACAACAGCAGGGTGGCCTGGGGTGTCTCAGCTGCCTGGGTGGTTACACGTGGAGTCAGGTGTCTGTCTGTGTGCACACCCAGTGAGTCGGTGTCACTACAAAGCTGATGCCTCTCTTTCTCTCTCCCTTTCAGATACAGATGAGTGCATGTTCAACAACGGTGGCTGCCAGCACGTTTGTGTCAACACCGTGGGGAGCTATGAGTGCCGCTGCAAGGAAGGGTTCTTCCTCAGTGATAACCAGCATACCTGCATCCACCGCTCCGAAGGTACCGCCTGCTGCCCTCCAGGCACGGCTTTCCCACACAGACTGACTGCAGCATCTCTAAAGCATCTGCTGAAGTGTGTGGAGGTTGAGGTTTTCAAAGCTCTGAAGTGTCTTGAAGTCCTCACTGCTTTTAAAAGCAAGTGTGTCAGAATCTTCTAAGTGGCTTTGAAGACTCTACATCCCTTCTGCCTCTTTAATCTGTATGTCTGCAGTGTTGTGCTTGTTAAAGGCTGTACCCCCAGTGTACTTGATGCTCTGTTGTGCAGCTAAGCTGTGTCCCGATCCAAGGGATGACAGCAAATGGAAGGGCATCGAGTTCTGACCATTTTCATTGGCCTTAGTTAGAGGGCAATACCTGTATTACCTTCAGGTACCTTTTAGATTCCCTGTGCAGTGTTTAGGTTTCAGCTAAGAGATTTATTATTTGTCAGCCCCAAAGGTATTCAAATCATGTTCTTTGTTTTGAGTGAAACCTTTATGAAGCGGCCTTTGAGAGATCAGAGAGTCTTGGATATCTAATCAGACATCAGATTGAACAAAATTATTTTGGATGCCCTTAGGGAATACTTTAAAGTGGTTGCTCAGATCAGGGAGTTGTCCATTGAACTGTATGGTGAAAATCTTAGTAAGAAGTATTTAAAGCTGCAAAGCTTTCTTTAATCTATGGCTTATCGTTGGCATGACTATAAGAGGAATCTGAGCATGAATAAACAAATCTCTTTAAAAATCCCCATAGTGAAGAGATCAGCATTTACAGACATATATGGCCATCCACAGATGAGTGTTCTGAGGTGGCCGTCATCCGACGGAGTGAATTGATCTTTTGTTTGACTTAAGAATTCATATTCTCAGCTTCTCTGGTCCTGGGCTTGGTCTCAGGGAGGTCGAGTGAGATGTGTTGTCTTCTCAGGCCATTGCTCAGTGTGCCACTGCAGGGGCTGAGCCAGGAGCGGGATGAGCAGCAAGGCTGCAGTGCTGGGACAAGGCATTTCCCTTCATGCTGTCTCGTGAGCAGCAATGTGTGTTTGTGTGCATGCGTGATGGATGATGTGTCTAAAGATGAAAACTGGTTGCTTGAAGTCCTTGTCTTGTCTGATGCCAAGGCAGGAAAGACTTCCAACTCTTTATTCATACTTGCTGCTACTTGAGTACCTTCTGCTCTCCTGATCTAACAGCAGCAGCATTCCCTGTCATTAATATTTGTTCCCTAAATTGTACCTCTGGGTTTCAACTTCTGTTCTCTTGTTTTTGAAGATGCAGTTAATTTCTCTTAACTTTTTTTGCAGAAAAATACTTTTTTTTTTTTTTGCACAAAAGTACTTTTTTTTTTGCACGATACCAAATTTCCGCTACATGTAGGGTTTTTTCTTTGAAAAGAAGAATGAATGGGGAGAAAAAAGATGCATTTTTTTTTTCCCTAGAAGCTACTAAATAAAATATATTTTTATCAAAACCCGTTGTAAGAAAAAAATATACCGTTTTTGCCTGAAATGCTTTTTCTCTTCTTAGTAAAATACAGAAGTGGTTGTTTTGTTTTCTTTAAAAGCAATTTTTTCTGGTTATCATGCCGTGACTGTTTGCATCCTGCCTCCCCTCTGTTGCTGCAAAGCACTCCATGGGATTCCCCACTTTTTCTTTTTTTTTAAAACTTTTTTTTCCCTTGGGTGGGCAGGTCTGATGTAAGCCCAATCTCACTGCTTCATCTTTCCCCTCACTTTGTTCTCTGCTTTTTTGCTCATTGCTAGGACTTCTGTTCTCTCCCTTTTGCACAGACTGCTCAGTGTGTGTACTTTATTGGTTCTCTTTTGAGACCTCACAGCATTGTTCAAAGCAGCCTTTGGCACCTGCTGCCCAGGCCATCTATTCAGTTTTGCTTCTTATCTGTAATATAAAGGAATATTTCTTTCCCTATGTCCCAGCCCAGTTAAGATTGTTCAATGCCTGAGACACCTTCCTTGTGTTCTGCAACACTGGCCTTTACGTACACAGAAACAGAGTGAACTGGAGTTGAGGTAGGAAAAAGAGAGAAGCTTGAGGCTGTTGTATTCCTTCTGAGGAGCACTGTGACAGGGGAGCCTGAGAATCATCTGCACTTCAAAATCTATCTGTAACTCTCCTTGGGTTGTCTTGTCACGTACTGTGACATGGGACTCATAATCAGGTAGCTATGAGAGGAGAGTTTTGATAATTAAAGTTGGTTTTTATCTTCTGTTGTGACTGTGTTGGTCTGAAGCACTGTGGGGTGCTCTTGATGGTTCTGCCTAGGCTCTGCTTAAACCACAGGAACTGAAAGTGAACTGGGAGTTGTGCACAATACTATTTTCTTTCCTTGGCTGTCACTCTGAATGGGCCCTTCTTCGTGCACACGTGGGAGAATGAAATTCTCAGCCTTAGGAGGCTGTTAAAGTAGCTGGCAGGACATCCGTGCATCTGTATCTTATTTCTGTGTTTAACTTGCTCCATATTAGAGAATACAAAAATTTGAAGGAAAATAGACTTTTTCGTGGGTAAATATGTAGTACATCTTGTGTTTGCTATTGCATTTGGATGGCAAATCTTGCTGCTCTCCCTTGTGGTATTTCACAGTCATAGCTATCTGCGTGTTGGGTTGAATCAATGGGAGTGAATAGGATTTGCAAGAGGAAATCTGCCACGTTTGAAATCACTGTGTGGGCTGGAAGCTCATACACAGGGCACCATCTCACCTGCTGCTCTTGGAGTCCTTCTGAATGTGCACAACAATGATAACTGGAAAGGTTTTTGTGAGAAGTTGCCTCAGCACAAGGGTGTAGAAAGTGTGAGAAAAGACTACAGCAGTCCTGGGATGTCCTGTTCTGCTGGCTGTGCCAATGCTCCTCAACATTTGGCTCTGAGGATGCCTCTGAGAATCTCTGGTAACTGTACAATTGCATCCTCTCCCACTGTCTTATCGAGTGCCTGCCTGAGTGTGTCCTAAATGGAGCCTTAATGCTCTTAGCAGGCTGAGAATGTTGTCCCCATGTCATCTCTGCAAAAAAGAAGAAAGATTTAAACACAGATCCTACACGTAAGAGATTAATGTAGTGTGACCTGATAGGGAAATAATATGCTGGCCTTTCTTGCCTGCATTTCACCAGGGATGGGAGTGCTCAGATAGTTTGCTGGGTAACTTCAAAGTGGTCCAATCATCAGAAAGGGCTTGTCCAGCTTGGGATCTGCTCAGCCAGGCAGGCACTGGATTTGGCTCCCTTGGCTGAGTGGGGCAATCGAGAGTCATCCATCCCAAGACAGTGTCAGTAGGTCAGGGTCTCGTGCAAGAGAAATTGTGTGTCTGGGAAGTACATGGTGGGATTTGACCATAATTTTGGGGGGATTTGGTTCTGGATCATAGTCTGCCTTCGCAACAGCTCAGGAACAATGTGACCTGGGAGACTTGGTGTCCATGAAGGAGTTTGGAGTCACACAGCATTTATGGTTTTACAGACAATTCTTTAGTACAGCCTTATAAAATGGGGCTGGGAGAAATCTCTGACCACCTTTGGAAACAAGCAGCAGCTTCACAGTAAATGCTAGAATGTGTGGGTGTAGGTATCTACTACGAAACACTGCCTTTTGGGTCAGCTAGTTTTTGGTGGGTTTGGTCAAGTACCACGGTACATAATGGGTACTTTAATAACAAAGTGCATCCTGGTTTGGAAAGTGCAGTTTTAGTTTTCTGTGGAGACCTGATTGAATTCTGCTCACTCAGAATGGAGCAATCCTAAATAGAGCACTTAAACCATTTGTCTGGTGTCAGTGAACTTTACCAAAGTACCTGCTTGAACAGTTTCCCTTTTGGTAGCTCAATAGAGACAAAAGAATAACTTTGTTAATAGAAACTAAGCTGTTAATTCTCTTAATGCTCTCTAATGCCTCTGAGCTAGCAGACCAAATCATATTGCATGCTTAAGACCAGGACTTTCCCCAAAACACTGGCATTAGTGAGGCTAATTTGTGGCCTCATAGGTTGTCTGTTCCTTGACTGACACAATAATGGATTACAGCTTTCATGTGGGCTCCTTGGGCTGTGCCTGTGTGCTGCAGGATTTGAAGTCTCATTGTCTTGTTGGACTTCTAGAGAGTCCTCACTGTGGGAAAGGAATCAAAAAGCCAGTAGAGCAGAATAATCTGGGCTCTGCAATGTCCATTCTTTTGTTGCTTAAAGCTGTCTTAATAGAGAAAGGATACTGTAGCTGGTGCTTAAATGGTGAGAATAGCAGTGTAGAGCAAGGACCTAATTGAAGTGTAGTGGAATAATGGTGACGAGCTGACCCCTGCTTGACAATGCAGTGGGTTTGTTTCATTTAGTAATAAGACTGCAAAAAGGGCTGTGTAAGTTTAAAAAAGATATAGGATATGGAATTGTTCGCACCATCCCGTTTCAGCTGCGTGGTCACCCCTTTCCTTCTGCCTCTCATTGTGCATCTGCTCAACTCAGCAGAAGTTCACTGAGGTGATGTGGGATAAGTCCTTGCAGCCAAAGTGTGTTCCACTTAGTCTTCTCAAAGGAAATGTTGTCACTGAGCAGAAAGGACATTTTGGTGTAACTTGTCTTGTTAAGACAAATGCACCAAGGCAGAGAATTTTATGGCAAAGGTGTGTTCTCTGTATAACTGAGGAGGAGCATTCAATTGTCTTCTCTCCCAGTTTTGTAACACTATGGAGGACTTCATCAAAAATCTGTGGTATACTGTTGAAAGAAAAACTATTTGTTTCATTTGGTCTCATAATCCCATTTGATTACTCAACCAGCTGCTCTGTGGTTTTACATTGTATGTGCACAGACTGTGTCACCACCTTGCCAATGGTAAAAGCACTGATTTCACTGAGCCATGGGGCAAGGTGAAGGAAGTTTTTACAATACTTTTAGGAATTATTTCTGCCTGTTTCATTGACTTTATGTTTTTGCAAACGCCAGATAAGACACTCTGGCAGTCACTGAGTGCTCTGCATGACCAGCTTGTAAGTGTCAGAGATAAAAATGACAGGATGTTTTTAGGAGGTGCAGCAAAAGGAATACAGTCACTAGTGTCATACTACTTTTTCACTGGGTTAAAGCAGGCACTGACACTAAATTCTGTCGAGCTGGGAAGGTATGTAGAAATACAGAACACTGTGATAATCCCCAGTGGGTTTATTTTGAGTGGTATTTATCAAAATCAGGAAAAAAACCCCAAAACCAAAATGGTTAACAAGAGAGAGAATTGACATACAGCATATGTACAATCTGCATGTCTGCCTGGTCTCTCCTTCATCACTGCTTAGGTGGGTTAGGATTTTGGGAATCTGCTTTGTAGGCCAGTAATTGAAATTGGGACGACTCCTGTGACTGTCAGCTAAATGTTCCTCTGTCTGGTGGCTGCTCTTTTAAGCAGGGAAATGAGAACTTCACTTTAGACTTGGATCTTGCCAGGTATCAGCCACACACTGAAACTTTTATAAAAGAAATGAAGTGTTTTTTATGGTCACTGGTGTAAAGTGAGAGCAGTGGATGAGAATGCAGGGGCTGTACAGATCTAGGGATGTTGCTTTCTGGCCTTGCAGTGAAGGAACATGGGCACACAAAAGGTCACAGAAGGAGAAACCTTGGTGCTGTTGACTTTGCAGGATGAATTCCTGCCTTTCCTGTCTGTAAGCTGAAGTTTCTTGTCCTGACACTGTAAAGTCTCCACAGAAGTAGCAGGCTGCAGTCTGTGTGTGTACTGAACTGAGTTTGTTGCCTGCACAGAGAGATGCTGAGGGTGCTCATGCTCTTTCCCTTGTCCTGTTTTACAGAAGGCATGAGCTGCATGAATAAAGATCATGGCTGTGCCCACATCTGCAGAGAAACGCCCAAAGGAGGAGTTGCCTGTGAATGCCGACCAGGATTTGAACTGTCCAAGAATCAGAGGAGCTGCATTTGTATGCAACATTCTGCATATGCTTATGGTTTCCCAAAGTGAACAAATAGTGTTCTGTTTGCAGTGATGTGGGATTTGGTATGTTACAGCTGAAGTGGGATGGCACACCTAAACTGTGTTCATTTGAATTAAATTAGAATCAATACCTTTTGTGGACACTGTCACAGCAGTCTATGAATTGCTGCAGTGTCTGCAGTTTGGGAGTTGTGCCATCATTCATAATGACAGGAAGTTCAGCTCCACATAAGAGTGTTCCAGTGTTGCAGAGTTCCTTGGGAATGGGGCATGTTAGGAAGGTATATTGGATGGTCAAATGGTGACAGAATTTCACACTGTCTTTCAAAGATGCTGGAAGTACTTGTGAGATGTGACGTGTATTTTCTTCCTAGTAACATGTAATCATGGAAATGGGGGCTGTCAACATACGTGTGATGATGCTGATAATGGGCCTATTTGTGGATGTCATCCCAAGTACATCATGCACATGGATGGGAAAACCTGCCTGGGTCAGTATCTGGTGGAGGGAAGTAGTTTTCTGTTGATCAGCAGCTCTAGGGTGGTGTGGTGTTCATGATTAGTGCTCCTCATAATAATACACCTAGAAAATGTCAAGGAATCCAAAATTAAGAAACCTGCTAGCACTGGGTCCAGGCAACTTATGCTTTCCTATATAAGTAGCTACCTAATCCTACTGGTCCCTCTGAAGCACAAGGCCTGTCACTAACCAAAGAAGACTTCCTTCCCTCTAGGATATTTTAGGTCTGGTTTCTTGTATAGCATGAGCCAGAGTGTAACCAGGGAGTGCATCTGCTAAAACCACAACTCTGAAATCAATTAATGTATAATTTTTGCAATGCAGTTATCCAGTGAAGAAAGTACTTAAGATTTAGAAACTCTTCAAGCCTCTGGAGTTGCCTCTTGATTGAAATCAAATAACTGGCTGGTCCTTATATTTGTCCCTGATAGATGATGACAGCGTGCTCTTATCAGAATAATTCATGACAGTTTGATTAGTTCTTTCATCTTGTTGCTGTTTATTACATCTGTAGCACATCTTTTGTTTTGTTAAGAATATCGAAGCAAACATGACTTGTAAGGAAGTCACAGAAGCAAAGCATTCTCATGGTTTTGACTGAAGGATCTTTATGATTTTCGTTATTGCTTTCTTTTTAGAAATAATTTATTTCTGACTGTCTCTGATGATTCAGCGTGTGATGCAGCTGTTTGCATGTGTGTACATATTGAACGTCAGATGAGTTTTCTGGTCACGGCACCTTTACTCACTGGCTTTTTTTGTGTTCCTTCCAGAGAGGGAAGAGGCTGCTGTTGAAATTTCTGAGGGGAACACCACGGCAGCAGCTGATGTGGACAAGAGGGTGAAGCGACGGTTGCTTATGGGTAAAAGTGCTGATCCAAAATAATTTTGTTGTTTATTGAAGCCTTTTGGATTGAAGAATTGGTGTGGTTTGGTTTGGTTTGTCTTTTTTTTTAATGCAACCCTCAGCTCTGGGCTTATTTCTGCCTTTGATGCTTCACTCCCTCCTAAGGAAATAATGTTATTCCATAATGTGTAAAAAACCCCTACATTTTTTGTTTGTGATGGTCAGTGGGAGTATCAGGAACTTGCCCTTAAAGTACTGAGTAGTTCCATGTTTCTAATTCACCACGGGAATATAGTACAGTCCCTTCTGTGCTACAGTTTTAACCTTTTATTAGCCTAGATTGTGGAGAAAGCAGCACTTTATCTTCTTCTCTTCAACTGAAAGTATCCTTCTGCATGGAAAAGAATTGGGCCCCGTGGTGGCTTGCACTTACAAGGACATGTTAGGGTTCAAGGCCATCTTGTTATTCCTGGAGGTGTTCCCATCTGGCCCAGAATGCCAGTCTCTAGAGGCTTGTCATTGCAGGGAAGGCACTGGCCTGAGAAACAATCGCTGTGGTCTCAGGGCAGCTGGTCAATGGATGTCCACCAAAAGCCCTTTCTTCATGCAGTCAGGGTGGTTTCCTGTGCTCACTGGCATTTACTACAGAAGTGGCATGGAGCATGAAGGCTGAGAAAGAAAATACCAAAAGTGTAGGGCTAGCTCTGAGCACCCGAATACATGTTCAGACAACTAAATAAATAGCCTTTTTAAAAAAACTTCTGTGGAGAGAAGAAAGAAGATGCACTCTGTCTTCCCTTGGAGGTTGGAGACAGCCTCCCAGTACTGAATATGAGATGAGAGACTGTGAGGGAATAAACCAGTAAAGTTATCAAAACTTGAGAATCAGTAGCATATGCTTGATGCTGCAGAAAACTAGGATACAGAGAATTTCAAAAAGCAGACATAAATGCTGTTCTTTGCAGCTCTCTCAATCAACATATGCTATATAAAATTGCATTTGTCCAGCGAGTGAAAAGGTTGTTTGACTACAAGAGGATGGATGCCAAAGAGTGAGTTATTTCCAGGTGTTTTAGAGGTGTTCATTGGAACAGTTTGAGATTTAGACATAGGGGGAAGTTAGAGGACAAACTGTGGTTGAGATGGCAAATTGGCACTTGGATTACCAGCCTGAAGAAACCCTTGGTGTGGGTGTAATCCACCATGACTGGGAGCACAGGTAGGATGGGAAGGTGTGTTGGGAGGGATTTAAGAAAGCTGGTTTAGTAGTGCCAAGTGTAACCAAGTGTCTGAGCACTGGTGGGAAGTGTCGGAGGATCAGCCAGGACTGAGAGTGGGCATAAGGAGACAGACTGACAGCAACAGATTGACCATCAAGGAGCAGGGGTTTGTGTTTAAGGACAAGAATACCCAGAGGACAGTATCTTAGGTTGTAGAGTCTCTGCAAAAAACCTGGAGATAGCTTGGGCAGGGATTTTGCTAACACATGTTTTTAGTGTATACTGGACTGAATGTGTTTGAATAGCAATGTGCTTGGAAGTGTGCCTTGTGTCACATGATGTTTCCTGTTGCCATTATAATATCCCTGAGCAAAACTCAGCTTTATCTTGTTGGCCAGAAACGTGTGCAGTAAACAATGGTGGCTGTGATCGTACATGTAAGGATACATCCACTGGAGTTCACTGCAGCTGTCCTGTTGGATTCACGCTCCAGTTTGATGGCAAGACATGTAAAGGTGAGTTATGTGACTGTGGACATGTCGTGCCAACACCTTGCTGTAAGGTATTAATCTCCAAACAAAGGTAGTCTAGTGTCCAGAGGAAAACCAGTCTATGTAATCTGACCAAAGAAAGGACTGCAGCTGGGATAGGGGTGTGGTTTCCATCACACCAGGTCTAGCATGTGCAGAGAATCTCTTCTGCTCTCCCCTCCCCTTCACCGCTTCCACCTCTCATGCCAAGGTGGCTTCATTTTTTACGGGTGGTGTTTGGCAGAGGTAATGCAGGTCTGTGCTAAAGTAGAGGTCAGTTCTGGGAGAGGTGGGCCCTTAGGTGCTTCCAGGTATACAGTGCAATAGTCTGGTATTTCACCCCCAGTCAGCTGGGGATTAGAGCAGTCTGTAAGGAAATATCAGTGTGTAAACAAGGATGTGTTTTATAAATATAGACTGGTCCAAGCAGCTCTAATGAGAGTACTGGCAAGGAGCAAAGGGACAGTTAGGTTGTATATTAGAATATGTTTTCCAGTAATTAGATGTTAAGACTGCTCTTCTAAGCAAAAATGATGAAATCCCCATGCCTGACTCAATTAATATTAGATAAAGGCCTCATTCTAATATTGGCATGAAAAGGACAGGGTAGCTCAGGAAGTCTCTGAGATTTCTGCAGAGCTTACAAAGAGGAAATGGAGAGAATGTTTTAAATGCTAAAACCTTCTAGAGAGCGTTGGAGTCAAAGTGTTTGCAAACAGAACTGTGGGAAATGGTCTTTTATGAATACGTGTACCCAAATGTAACTGACAGCAATATGTCAAATGAGAACAAATAACACTGTCCTGGGGCTGAATGGGCCAGATCATTCTTAAGAGCTGGATCTGATCTCCCTTTTGTGGTAGTTTCATTAGATTTTGTTTCTGGGCTCCTCTAACCTCTTGGACTGTTCTCTTGCTCTGGCAGTGGAAGTCTGTTGAGTGCACTATGTTTATTTGTTGAAGTGCTTTTTTTGTTACAGATATTGATGAATGCCAGTCTAATAATGGAGGCTGTGATCATTTCTGTAAAAACACTGTTGGCAGTTTTGATTGCAGCTGCAGAAAAGGATTTAAATTATTAACAGATGAGAAGTCTTGTCAAGGTATGTGCACTGGACAGACAATAGTAGAACAAAAGTAGGACAAATCAGCATGGCTTGGACATCTACAACAATGATGAGGTGATAATGGACTCCAGCATAATTTCCATTCCTCAGTTTTGGATTTTTTTTCCTACTGAAACAGCTGTTGAGTTAATACAGTTGGCTTGATACCATTGTAAGAAATATGTCTAATGGCACTGTGAGCTATTATCAGGAAGCGACAGAGACAGCGTCACATTAAAAAGCTCTCTATGAGTTAGTACTTCCCCCTGCCTTAATGATCTTAAAATACTTTACAGGGAAAATTAGACAATGTCTCCTTGTCCATCTCACTGACTGATTCACCGTTGCAGTGAAATTATTTTTTTCTTGATAGAACATTTAGTTGCCATGAGTTCATTATTAAAGGAAAAAGATATAATGTGATCTATGAAATTATAGGGCTGGAGACAGACAGGAATCACTGTTCTCTAAAACATCATAGAGCGTTTGATTCTGAGGATAACATGGATTTCTCTTGTGACACTTAGAGAGCATATTTTTTTTGCTGTATAGTGGTTTGTATATATAGAGTTAGCCATCCTATATAAGCTGCTTAAATGTATAAAAATGTAAAGATTAAAATGGTCTGTGGTTGTGGAAAAGCTACAGTACAGAACAATGTAATGTCAGTCAGCCAGATGGTGAATGGTGCCATTTTCTAGACAAGTAGCTGACATTAACGATGAATTTCAGAAAGCTGAACTGACCATCAGAAAATAATTTTCACCTGGGTTTTTTGGTGTATTTATATGGAACAAACTTACCACATAAACATATTTTTTAAAGATATTTTATGTTTTTTTTAATGGAATTTGTTTATGAATTTATTGTAAAGACTTGCATGTCCCTTTTGTCCCTGTCACTTCTGTAACTTTCCCTAGAAAGGAAGTTTCACAAGTGGTATCTTGAAGCATGCCAAAGCTCAAGAAACAGGATTGATGAGATGTGTCAGTGAAGTTGATGTGAAAGTTTTTGTGTTTTGCAGTGTTCTTACGTGGCATGCGTAATGTATTAGCAGAGAAATTGTAGGTACTTTTGATGGTATAATCAATGCTCATTCTTGGAGAACATGATTTACAGCAGGCTTAAGTCAAACAGTGTATGCTCATATAGAGTTAAAAATGTGGCCTTTGCTTTAGGGAGAAAAAACAAAGGCAATACTTTATTTTGTAGACTTCTTTTCTATGTACACTTTTCTTAGTGAAATAAGAGTTTTGTCAGCAGTTTTCTTCTCCCGTAGAAGAGAAATAATTTGTTTTAAACATAATTTAAAAAATGTAACAGCAGTTTTTGTGTTTGCCAAGAAAAAGCTTGTTTGGCACACTAAGTGCTCTTTTAAAAGTTGTCATTTCATTATGCTACATTATTTGCTTTAAAAGAATTTGCTCAGTTTACATAAATCTGCACATCCCTGCGTCCAACTTTGTTAGCTCATCAGGGCTCCCTTGTCAGCCTGAAAGATCCTGATGCATCCCTTTAAAACTTGCAGACATTGACGAATGCTCCTTCGAGCGGACGTGCGACCACACGTGCATCAATCACCCCGGCACCTTTGAGTGCACTTGCAACAAAGGATACGCTCTCTATGGCTTCACACATTGTGGAGGTGGGTTATGGAAAGGCACTGCAGGACAGGCTGATAGAGAGATGCTGCCACAGGTCTAATTATTGTCTGTGCAAGACGCAAGCTGAGGTGTGTGCAGGTACGATGGAGTAGATTTTACTCCTTGCCGTGATAACGAGACACAGCAAAAGTAGAAACTAATCCTTCTTGTTTGTGTATCTGCTCAAATGATTTTCCCTTCACACCATGCATCCAGAAAACACCAGTAACTATCAGGAAAAACTGATAGGTTTTGCATTTGGATATGAAAGCCGTAATTTGATACAATTTTCATGTGGCAATGACTTTAATGGAAAGTCAGTGGAACAGGACTTAAAGAGCAGGAAGCTTTGAATGACTTCCAAAATTATGGTTCTGCAGGTTGCCTTTGTGCATATGTCAGACCCTCACGTGATGTTGGAGTTTAGCTGATGTAGTACCACTGATTTACACTGGGCAAGATTAATGCTCTTAAATCTTTTACGTCTTTCCTACAAGAACGTTTTAAGGAAAGAGGAAGATGTTGACAGAACCTTGACGTGTGTCAAACGTGAATGACATTACAAATATGCAAACATTACAATAACTGGGACACTAAATAGAATTAAATTTGGTTTGTATAAGCTCTTGGCAAGACCTTTTTGACTCCACAAGACCTTACTGACTGGAACAATTCAAAGATCTCTATGCTTGTTCTGTTCTACCTTCTGCCTCTAAAAGGTCTGCAAAGGAGATTACAGGGCTACAACATCACTGTGTTGTATCCTGATGAACAGGGGAGCTTGACTGGATGAAGAATAACATTGTTAATTTGCTCTACTTGCAAAAAGAGGTCTGTTCTCATTAATTCCTTTGCATTAATTCAATTTCTTTCAGCCACCAGTGAGGGAAAGGAACTGTAATTTTGCTGTTGGCTGCTAATTGGCCTTTTCTTACCATATTCCTGTGCAAAAGATGTTAATCCTCATACTGTAGTAAGTCTTCCGTTGACTGACAATCACACTGTGTCAAAGCTGGTAGGAATACTGAGTATACACCTTCTGACCTCTATTGAAGAAGTCAATAAATACCGGAGATAACAGGTTGCCATTACATGCAGCATCCTAACAAAAGGTCAACGAAAGCCAAAGATTTGGCCTGATTTTGTTGTATCTTGGGCAGAAGTACTAATTTAAGGTGTTCCCTTCCTTCTCCATTATTCCTCTGCTGCTCATTCCTACCCCTGCTGTCTAAGTTCTGTTAACAGCATGTTTTTCCCCTGAAATCAGATCGGTTTTGTAATGTGTTTCACAGTGTTTTCTAACAAATTGTTAGACAGTATCTAGAGAGGGGGGAACAAATGGTTGGGGAGAGCAGTGCCAAGAACTTGGCATTACCATTGAGATCATATGTAGAAGTAGGTACCCTCAGTTGCACAAACTTTATGGGACTGGCATGAAGTTTCTTGATGGCAGTTTTCTAGGTTTATCTGTAATTGCCATAAAGCTACAACAGGCAAGTGAAGCAGTCATTGGGGTGGATCTGAGCCGCAAAGACACAGAATTTTGCATTTCCCATTGTTGAAATTCATGAGATTCCTATTGACCCATTTCTCCAGCCAGTCAAGGTCTCTCTGAATAGTGGCACAACCATCTGGTGTATCAGCCACTCCTCCCAGTTTTGTATCATCTGCGAACTTGCTGAGGGTGAACTCTTGTCCCATCATCCAGGTTTAATGAAGAGGATAAATTGTATTGGCCCTGGTATTGACCCCTGGGATACAGCACTAGTGAATGGTATACATTCAGCATGCAAGTTTGCACCAAGGGCAGCATGTTGTGTTGCCAGTGGCTTCTCCTCCTATTGGCATTTACTGGGCGGGACAAGGCCCTAGAATTGGATAATTGGCCAAAAGGGACAATGGAGACACAATGGTGGTGTTTGCCCACAGAGTCAAACAGTGTTCCACAGTAGTTGTGTATATTGGGGCACCTTGGAGGATTGATCAGTATGAATCCTGTCCATGTTGTCTGTCTTTATTTCAAATTACAAATATTCATTAACCAGACACAGTACAATGCAGATTTGATTTGACCTCCTTTACTCAGAGTTCATGTTACCATAATGCTGAGGCTGGATAATGTTGAATTATGAGGTTTAAGGACATAGTTAGCATCTCCTCTCCACCAACATTTGTTCTATTTTGAAATTTATTGAAGGATTTCCAGGAATACAAACTAGTTCAAGGTGGGTGTCCAGGTAGCATTCCTAAAGTCTTTTCCAAACTCTACTAAGCACTATTTTTGTACGTGTTTGCCTAGTGGAGTTAGAGTACAGAACTTTGTACTTTAACTTTTTAAAACTATTTTTACCTTTCCTCTGCAGATATTAATGAATGCAGCATCAACAATGGTGGTTGCCAACAGCTGTGTGTGAACACACTGGGAGATTATGAATGCCTGTGTCACTCCAACTACAAGTTACACTGGAATAAAAAGGATTGTGTTGGTAAGGTGTCTAGTGAACACATTTCTGCTCCTGATGTGTGTGATGGCCATATGGTTATAGTCAAATCTGATGGTCTGTCCAGTTAAGTGGTGTGAGTCATTGTTCCTGGTATTCTGCTTTGCTTTTTAGCAAGGCATGATAGTAATGATGTTGAAACTCATGAAAACAAGTGAGAAACCAACACCAAAAACAGGAGATACTTTGAGGGATTTTGACGCTTTCTTTCCTGTGCTTTTATCTAGCCCATTCTTCCATTTCCTTTGGTTTCGCTGCATGGGAAGGTTTGCTCATGATAAAGGAAATTGCTTATGTGGTGTGATCTTCCAGTGATTTTATTTTGCTTTGATTTTCTGTCTAAACAGCATATTAATTGCATGGGTGCTCTCAGGTACCAGCTACAAAAGCAGCTGCTTGTCGATTTATTAGTAGGGTGTAGGTAGATGTTTTAATTCTGTGAGTATTTGTTTTATCTTATTTAGAGACAAAAGGTCCCTTGCCTGATAATGTATCACCCAAGGTATTGCTGCACTGCATTAAGAGTGGTGGGAGTGATAGATGCTTTTTAAGCTGCTCTCCAGATGTCCAGGTGTCTTCTGGTAAGTCAAAGCTAACAAAACCAAGCATGTGATTCTGTAGAGTGTAAGTGGGGCCAATATCCTAACTCTTGTGGAGGCCCCAAGAAGTAGACAATCAACAGGGATCTTTCATCTTTCACTACAGATAATAAAGAGCTACATCCCTGATAGTGTCCCAGGAAAGTCTCTCTGTGTCTTTTATAACAACTCTACCCTCAGATTCCCTTCTCATGACAGCTGTCGTGTTGAAGCTGGGGAGGACAGGGCAGAATTCTCCGTGCTCCCTGGGCCATTCCTTAATTGGCCCTGAGAGCCACTGCTGAATGGGGTGAAGGCATTCCAGCCCTGCGTGGGGTCTGAGGTTTTGCCTGCACAGCCCCTCCATCCCACAGGACACGGCATGCAGACTCAGCTGATGCCTGGGGGACAGATGCTGTTTTCCTTCCTGAACCCTTTAAATGGCTTAGGAAGAGACAAGCTCTAATGTAGAGAATTTTAGGATCAGCATTGCTAAAACAGGTGAAGATGATGATGCTGATCAACAAATTAAAATGTCTTTTATGCTACAAGAGTCTTCACTCTGTGCACTGTGCCTATGCCTTTACTGTCTGTCTGGTCTGTCTGTTAGGAACACAAGATGCCTACACCCTCACCTGTGGCAGGTCATCTCAGCTTAAGAAAAAGCAGCAAAATACAAATGCTTCCACCTGGCTGGGTAATCATGACTTTTACTGTTGCATGGTTTGACTGATTTATTTTCCTTGAAAATTGTGAAATAATGGTGTTTCTGTTGACTTTCTGTTTTCCCTCTCCATTATATTCCCTCTGTTTTTTTTTCCTCATCCACATGATTGTCATTCATGACTGCAGCAGAAAATTCCCCTTGTGCTGCTTCAATCAACATCACTCAAACTAAGACATGAAAATAAGGAAAGAGAGAAAGATCAGTAGTGAAATAAACAGTTAGACAAGGAGTGCCATTGCTCTTTTTAGGTATCCAAACTGGACAGTGTAGGCAACATACCAATATGTTTAGATTAAGCTGTTGGACAGTAAAATTTAGAAAGCATTTACAGCTAAACAGATAAGAGGTACTATTTTACATAGACATAAACTATTTTCTGAACTGGTCTGGAACATATCCTTTGATTTCATCTAATCTTTATTTGGTTTACCCAATAGCAAATCTGGACTTGATATAATTCTTCTGCTCTTTTTACTTTTTTTTTTTTTTAATAAAATTTACCATACTTTGTTCCAATTCAAGTTACAAACCAGCTTCACAGCAGGAGGGATCTGGCATCACTTTAGGTTTTTGGGATGACCACATTTTCACTTTATATCAGCATATTTTTTTTGATGTCATCATTATGATAATGTGACATTAGGCTTATCTAAATTTTCTACTCCTTTTTTTTTTTTTTAAATAACATGTCATTATTTCTTCCTGAAGATGCTTCAACCATCAAGATAAGTGTAACCTTTAAATTAAATGAAGGAAAATGTAGTTTGAAAAAGACTGAGATGTTTCAAGAAGGCCTGGAACAGATGATACCAGGTATGAATATAAAAATGCAGGTAAGCAGGTTAGAGCCATAGCTCAGGGGTTATCAGGTGCTTTCCAGACATGAAGTACACAATAAGCAAAGCATAGAGGACTACAGGCTTTCTGCTTTCACTGACCTTATGAATCATGCTCCTTCCCAGCCATGATTCTTCCAATAGTTATTTCAGATCACAGGACTTCCTTATGGTGTCCCTACAGTCTTTCTAAGAAGGCCCTTCTCCTTTTTTATTGTGACACTGGTAATAAATTCTCAGTAAAATCAACCGTTCTTTTCATTCTTTTGATTTCTTCCTTTTCTTTCTCTCTTTATCTTTCTGTCTTTCCTTTCTCACCTGCTCCATGCTGTCTGATGCCTCACTGAAGAATCTCCTGGCCTTTTATGCTGACTCTATTGTCAAAGGGTTATTTCTGTCTTCTCTTGTCTTCCTTTTATACTTCAGCAGCCCCAGATGGACACAGTGAGGTCAGCTCTTCCATCTGTTCCAAATCAGAAAGGATAGCCTGTGGATTTACAAAGTCAGCAGAAAATAAGGAGGAGTACATATAAAAAATAAAGTAAATGGAGCTGGGGAAAAGAGTAATTAAACAATATGATGAATCAGTGTGTCTGATTGTTTGTCTTTAGCAGAGTAAGAGTGAGAAACTACCCTTAGATGCTCAGTGAAGAGTTATGTACTCCAGAACGAAAGCTTATTCTCTTTTCTTTAACTAAATCATATTTCCTCATTGAAGCCATGAAAACAGTCTCCAAATGTCTTGTGTACACAGCCACTACTTAATTTAAACACCATTATAAGCTAATGTGTTTTTCAGATTTTTTCTCTTGAGTAGCCTGCCTGATGTAGGCGGTGTCATGGTTTTAAGATGCTTTGCATAGTGCAAAGGCAAGTCCTTAGAACCTGGTAGCAAAGCCCAGGGAATGTGGTCTGAGCAGTGCAGCCAAGCTCCCCTCTCCGTGGTGAATCACAGCTCAGACCCACTGCAGTACCCCAGTCTCAGCCTGGCAGCACATCTGTGGGTGCACAGGAGTCGTGATTCCATGTGAGGGTGCACCAGTTGAGAAACTGGTGGAACTGTTTGTTTACTGGCATGTGGAGGTGATCCTTTGCTCCTCTTTAACTCCTCCTGATCACATATTTGCTGAGCACTGGTGAATGTTCAATAACACAGCTAGCCAAGCTTTTGCTTCCTTTAATTTTGTTCATACAGAGAGACATAATTCAGTCATGGAGAGCTTCCACTATGTAAACCTAACATGCAGCTCTGGCAAGAAAGTCCATGGAGCCCTCAGTAGACTGACAACGACAAGAGAAATTTTTATCACTGCGGACTTTGAGCTTGAAACAAGCCGAAAGGAGGTGACAGGTTGGTTGGAAAATAATCCAAGGTGCGGTTTGAAGCTTCTTGCCATTTGCTCCTTAATCTTTGTATTTTTCACTTCTATCTGTATGCGAAATGATATCAAAAAGTATCTCCTGTTTTGAAAATTAATGGTCCAGAAAGAGTGAGGGATGGGGATAGTTTCAAAGGTTAAAGAGCTGCCACAGATTGAAATCTTGCAGTCTGATTAATTTTCTTCTAGCCTGGTGGTGTTGTCCTTAAGGATTTTTCAGACTTGTTCACAGAAGTGATTTCTCCGTGATTTGTGTTGGTTGGTGTTTTGAATGGGGTGGTTCTTATGGGCATGGTCTCTTAGAGCAGCTTTCACCCCTGGTGCTTTTCAGACACGTGTGATGTGCGCTGTGCTCGGAAGAAGACTGAGAAGAGGTTCCGTAAAACCATCCGAACCTTACGGAAAACAGTCAGCAGGGACCAATTCCGCATCCGCGTCTCTGGCACGGACCACGAAGTGGCCAGGAAGTCTCTCAAGCCATCAGAGCCACAGCAGTCCTGTGGTGTAGGACAGGTGCATCTGGGTAACAGATGTGGTAAGTTACTTGTGAATTAGGAACAAACCATCAGGTGTTTTACTGTTTTGCTCAGGTCTGGTGAGCGTGGAGGGATCACGGGATACTTGTCCTGGAGAGAGGAGGGCTGTGTGTGAAGTGGGAGTCGCTATTAGTGCTACTGAGATGTTCTCTCTATGTATTTATTGCTGGCAGTTGCTGTGTTACAGAGGAAAATAAGGGCTCACTGCATTGCACCTTGCTATAGCTGAAAGCTCAGAGGTAGAAATCCAGGGAATACCATCAGGCACCAATGGCCCTGACATCACCAGTGTTATTTTTAAGAGTGCATTTAATATTCAGTGTAATACTGTGTTTCTGAACTTGTGCACATTTCATCTCTCCCTTATCCCAAAGAACAGGCTGTGCAGA
The DNA here is from genome assembly GCA_035221455.1 of Xenops minutus. Taxonomy (NCBI): domain Eukaryota; kingdom Metazoa; phylum Chordata; class Aves; order Passeriformes; family Furnariidae; genus Xenops; species Xenops minutus. The sequence continues at coordinate 10,672,273 of JAWWEE010000158.1, forward strand.
ATTTGATACAGTCACATTTGCTTTGCTCATTAAGCTCTGAGTCCCAGGAAATCTTCATGATGGAGTTCTAAATTCATGGAGAATAGGGGATTTTATAGGCCAGTACTTAGAAAAGTCTTAATTATCATGGCACTGGAGGGCACCAGCATAATGCAGTCCATAATAAATGCTTCCAAAGCACAAAAGTTAAGGAGAGGGGTCAGATGTTACCTCTTAACAGGAGCCTAACAACCATGACAGCTAATTCAGGCTGCATGGGGTAGGCAGCATGTAGGTGGATTGTGAATCAGCAAGCCTTTAAAATGCTTGTCAGATTGAATTAGTGTGTCTTCCAGCAGCAGAGCATTTGGCCTAAGAATAGATTTTCCAATCCAGTTCTGCTAACTCTAGAAAAACTTGGATTCGTAGAACAGAAAAATTGTTTAAAACATCTGTGCAAGCAAGCAGGGAATTACTCAGGAATTCTGTCAGAAAAAGCTGGAAGTTTTCTTCTTTTTTTTTTTCCTTGTAACATTGCAATAAGTCTGAAAAACTTTGGAAAGTTCATCAGGGTGAGTTTATGTGGACGTTTTCAAGCTATTGTGCTGGATGCTGGAGGAAGAGTGAAAAATACCTCTCTCAGTCCATTGTACAGAGCACAGCCTGACTGAAGACATTTGTGATTTCATCTGGAAAAAACAGCAGCCAGTAAGCTAAAAATGCTGCAGGTAGGGAAGGCAACGTGAGTGACAACTGGAAACTGGAACACCAAAGAAACACATTATTTTTAGGTAGCTGCAGGTACAAATGAGAAGCATACATGGCAATTCTGTGCTGGTTTAAAGGGAAGGGAGGCTTCTGGGGAATGCCTGCCTGGAAAACTAGTGTGGTGAGCACAGATATTCTGATCATGGTTAAAGCAGAGTCACTGAGCATATGAAGACACATGTTTTAAAGAACAACTTGCAAAAGCCAGGCCTCTTCTGTTGCTGAATTGGTACCACAGCCTTCTCTGGACATCTTAACAGGTGCTGCTGTGAGCAGTGACACAGGTATGAGGCTGTCTGTGGATCTCATGCTTTATGGTTCGATTTGCTCATGCCTAGCAAGGTGCAATCACTAAATGCATCTTCCTTTCTTCAGCTGAAATACTCAGACCATATCCTCGTGTAGATTTGCTGTGATCAAACAGGAGATGGAATTTGCACCGAAGCCTTTCACTTGCATGGGTGACAAGAAGGTCTTTCTCCTTCCACTTGCATGTTCCCAGCTTATTTATGTTAAATGTACAGAAAATTAGCATCTTTGAAAGCTCTCTGCATCCCCTGTCAGGTTGCTGGAGGCTGGGCAGACAGTGCTCTGGTTTTAGAGAGGACATCAAAGAATCCACAGGGGCAGTGTTGTTACCTACGCCTCATTTCCTCAGAAAAAGCTGATTGTCCCGGGCTGTGTGGCCAGGGCAGGACTGGGGGGCTGCTGCTGCTGCTGCTTGGGCTGCCAGCCAGAAGGAGCTAAGAAATAGGCTGGGGAGGGGAGGATGGAGTGGGAACAGTGTGGAGAAGGGGAAGAAGCTGCCCAGGGCTGTGCGTGGGAGAGTCGGGGTGGGTTTTTTTGTTTTCATCTGATTGCTTTGCAGAGCTGCTTGAGAACTTCTGGACAGGATTGAGTCCCTGGTTACCTAGGTATGCTGATGGTTCTGGGGAGAAAGGGACTCCATAGCCAGAGATAGCAGGCCAGCAGATGGATTGAGTGCAGGTGGTGGATGTGGTCTCTGGACACGCAGAGGGCTTTGGCAAAGGGATTGTGTTGAGTCTCGCCAGAGGAGCAGGAAGCAGTGAGGGAACAAAGTCAGTCATAGGGACTTACAAGTCTTCTGTGAAACAGTGAGTGAAATGCAGGGTTTAGTTCCTTGTTCTCAAATACTTGGAGTATGGCTAGGTTAGATAAGTTTTATTTATTCAGACAGTCTTGGACTGCTCCTCTTCCTGTGGTAGACTTATCCTGGCACGGCACTGTCTGGAACATTATTGATGTTTGAGCAGTGTAAGAGGGAAAGTCCAGCTCCTGCTCTGAGGGGGTTTTTTGTAGGATAGCTGGCCTGCAGTTGCAGCAGTAAGCTAAACTTCATTTGGTTTCACACTTCTGGTTTTCCTGTCTTAACTCCTGCTGTCTGCAATGGGGCACAGGACAGAAGGGAAGCTCCAGAAAGGCACCAGGAATAGATTAGATGTGATTTCCAAGTATTTTATAGTTCTTAGTGTGCTGGATGGTTGCATGTGTGTGTCTGCTGTTCTTTAAACATTTACTGATGGTAAAAGGAAACTCACTGCTGATTCCAAGGGATAGTGTATTTAATTTCAAGTTTGCTGTTTAATGTACAGTTTTGTTGGGGATTTCCTAGTGCTTTAGAGGTTCAAGTGTTGCATTTGTCTGCCTTGTTAAGTGCGAGCTTTGCATCAATGAGTAAGTGTATTCAGCATTAATGAATTAATGTTGATCAGTTCCATGAAGTCCTGTGAATGGCTTCCAAGGAGCAACCAGCGACAGGTCTCTAATAATGGAGATCACTTGAAATGCATGTAGAAAAATCTAAGTTCCATCATGCTTCCCAGAAAACCGGATTTTCTTAGCAGAAGTCCTTTCCACACTAAAGTAAATTTTAAGGTAAAAAAAAAATGTATCTCTTAATATCAGTGCTTCAAGACTGTGTATGAACCATCTGAGGACACTGGAAATGCTGTGTGCTTTCCTGAGATGAGATTTTTCTTATGGAGAATGCAGTTTCACTCACTAGCCTGGCTGCAAGTGTCCATTCCCCAGTATGAGCTAGACTTCAGACAGAGTTAGCTCTATAAATACTAACAATTCCTTATCAGAAACTGATTTACCAAAACCCTCCCTATTGAAAGATAATAAATTCATATCTATTGAGACCCTTTTGCCCTCAGGGACTTTCCACTAAGGAAGAAACAACACGTAATTCAGCTGCTTTTCTGTTGGTTGAAACTCTGACCTCGTGGAGTTGAAAGTACACCTTGCTGGTTCCATTTAATATTTTTTTGTGTGTTGGACACACCAATGCTTTGAGAGATGGAAGGAGGCAATGGGAATTACCATTTCTTGAAATTGCTGCATGAAAGGACATGTGAACACGTCCTTGCTTTGCAGTGGTGGCAAGTGGATTCTTCCAAAGAACTGTCTCTTTAGAGAACAGCAAGCATGACCAGCACTGGCACAGCTCTGATGTAAATGATGAGCAGCCTCATCTTGCAATGCTTTTCATTGCTCAGCATTCAGCAGTTTTGCTCCCTTAGTTGAGAGGATGCAAATAAAATGCTAACTTTTCATCCAAAATGATGAACCACATTTCAAAGTTGAGATGTGGTATGATACTGGCATTATGAAAGCATGAGAGAGAGATTTAAGTAGAAAAGCAATATGCTGCCTGCCTTTGCTGTTGTTATAATTAATAGTTGTGTTACACAATGGAGAACTGTTGCTTTTATTTTTTTTTCTTTTACAATTTTTTGAAAATCCAGCAAGAAGAAATGAACTATCAAATGGGGAGAAAGGGCGTTATTTTTCTGCTAACCTGCTTGCTCTGACAATCATAGTTTTAAGACATAAATCCTTAGAAAGAGTAACCATCTCATGTGACCTAAATGTGTGAACTGCTAAAACACAATAACTTAAAGGATGCCACTTCAGAATCAATTTGCATCACTTGTTGGTGATTTTCCTTATAAAGTCAAGGCATCATTCTTAAGAAAATGGTGAATTGGTCTATCATGACCTCCTTTATGAGGTTCACCTTCTCAGCCTCTGAGATACTACAGCATTTGTCTATAGGAGCAAATGCTCAAAGGCTAATGTGTTGAAAAGAGGGGAAGAGCCTTTAAATGTCTTTGAAACTGTTAATCCTGGTTCCTCGTGGGCCCCCCTCCTTTTCTTCTCGTTTTTTTGCATCAGAAAAGCTTTCACTTTTTTTTTTTCTTTAAAACAGCTGCATGAGACTCACGACCAGGTTTTTAATGGGTATTGAAGATAAACAAAGACAGTGGCTGCAGAAATGAAGTCTACTAGAGGCAATTCGTTCTTTTGTTCATTTGGAGAAAAACAATCAAGGTTCTGGAAAAAGAGCAAAACCAGCTAGTGGAATTGTGTTTTAATGTCATTATTTGCAAATCTTCAGATCTAGTTTTGACTGGGTATTTCCCATGTGTCAGATGGGACCATGCAGTTTATAGTTTTGTAAAATGAAGTTCATAAGCTTACTTTTTGTTTCATTTAAACAAATGTCAGGGAAAGTCAAACTTCTTGGAGGTGTTTCTTGTGGATTTTTGATATTTTTTTTTTTATTTTATTATTTTTTTTTTTTAAGAGAAGGCCATCCTAGCTTTCTGCACAGTCTTATGGATTTCTGTGGGATGATTTCTGCATTGAAATAATGGCCCTATAATTAATGTTCCTATAATTGAATCTAACACTAAGTCTGTTTGTTATGCTAAATTGGGCCCTGGTGAATGCTGTGAGCTTCCAAACAGGCTTTCCTCATTATCCCTGCTCTGTGCTCTGGTGTGGCTAGATGAATGGCCTGTGTTTGAAACATTTCTAGGTGGAAGATGAAGGGGAACTTGGAGCACTTTACAGGGAATGTATTTGTGGATTAAGTTGTCTGGACACTTGTACCACTCTGAAAAACTTGGTTTGATGGAGTTATGTGAAGCAACTGATATATGTGAGAGCCTGAGGCATTAAAACTTGGACATCACATGGAGTAATTCCAATATTTGCATTGAATAATTAGTATTTGTTAGGCTGTAAATAGGTACATCTGTATCTGGATATCTTAAACTCTTTACTCATATGCACATAGGATCTATCAAAGCTTGACGTGTTTGATGTGTTTCAGAAGAAAGATATGTTGCTTCAGAAGCAAAAGCAATTAGTGTTCCCCTTGCCTGCTCTGTCCTGGAAGGCCCCTCCACACTCTGGGGCTCTGATAATGATGAGCAGTGATTTTGGAGCAGAGGGTGGCCAGCTGGGGTGGTGATGCCCTGCAATCCCAGGTGCTGTGGACACAGAGCAAGCCCACTGCTTATCCAGCTGGACTCCTCTGTCAGCCTGTTTTTTCTCTGGCAGGGTGCTGTTGCCCAAGCAGATATTCTTCATTTTAAGCTGCAGTTCATACTGAAAGAGATGGGGAGGCATTACATGGTTTTCCATGTCAGGTCTGCCAGTTCTCTGTACTCCTACTTGATCCTTTTCTCTCTCCTGTAACCACCACACTGTACACAGCTTTTTTCAGCAGGTTTTGAACACCCTATTACAGTGGTGGTAGCTAGTTAGCTTTTTTTTTTTTAAACACAGTTTTCTTTCTGTTGTTAACATCTTTTAGGAAAATCAATAAGAAATACTTGGCCTGATTGGTTCAGATCTAACTGAACCAATTGATTTGGCCCAGTTGATTTGACACAGTTCTTGCATTTCACTCTCTCAGCCTGTGTTTCTTCTGCAGGGACTGTCATGGGCTAGCCCACCATCCTGCTGATCTACCTCGGTGCATCCCTGGGGCAGCGAGTGCAAGTGGGAAATGGGGCCTGAAGCATTGGGGTGTAGCTCCAGTACAGCTTAATTGACCTCAGATTAATATCAACTTTCTCTCAGTACACAGAAACTGCCACATTGCAGAACAGCTGACAGATCTAATACTCGTGTAACCATAGTCTTTCTATCACCTTGCACTTTCTCTAGCAATCCAGCAGCTGGCCACCTAGTTTGGCTTAGAACCCACAGAAACAAAATATTAGTGACCAGATATTTTCTTTCTCGTTGTTGGTTAGCTGAAGTGGGTGTATGCACTATGATGGGGAATGAGAAAGTTGTGGTTTCTGCCCTAGTAAAACTTAACAGGATGAAGAGGGACTTTTGCTCCAGTCCTCAGAATTCTGGAACCCAAAAATCAGCTGGAGCTCACAGTGTGTCTCAATGTAGAGGTAAGGCACAGAAAGAGAGCACTGGATGCTTCTGCCCTGTCTTTCTCTTCGTCTCAGAATTCAGTCATGCACTTCATCTTGAGGATTTCAAGGGTGTCTGAGGAGGTCTTTTTAAGTTCACTTCCTCCATGCAAATTTTCAAAAATTAGGCACTTTGCTAAATAACCCTGGAAAATTTAGATTAACTCAGTTTTGTTCTACAGGGAACTCTACAATTTTACAACATGTGGTGTCAAAGCCAGTAAGCTGCAGATAATAAAGTTGTCAAGAGAGATCTGATGGGACAAGTTCTCAAATGTGACATTCCCACATAAGTGGTGGCTTTGATTGCTGTCTGGGACGGGTTTCCTTTGAGCTCTGATAGCTGTCCTGCTGTTATGCTGGGCTTTGAGCAAGTTCAGGAAGCCTGAAGTACAGTTCTAAGGTTGAATTTGTATGGTCGATGTAAAGTAGCATTCCGTTCAAAACACAGAACAGAGATACTCCCTCTCCCAAGTGTAAAAAAAACCCCAAACTCAACCACTCCAAGCTTGACTTGTGGTTAAAATGAGTGGAAAAAGACAGGCTAAGGGGAGATAGCAGAGAGCAGATAGTTTTCAGTGAGGCCACTCAGAGCGTGGATTTCTCATAGAGCTGTAGTTTTTTGAGGGAAGGAGATCTGCACTCATTTTTCCATTGCTTCCAGCTTTCTGAAGTCAGTAGCCACTTCTCAAAATCACCTTTACTAACCTTGATTGTCTTTCCTTGTCATGGAATTATAAATAGTGCTCTTTCCTTGCCTTATTAGGAGTGCTGCAATGAAAGCCTTAATTCATTCATGTTTGTTGAAGTGCACAAAGTGTACAGAGATGAGTGTTCTGTAGGAATGTTTATAAAATGGAGAAAGCCTTGAAAAGTGTGGGAGCAAATGAATGTGTGTCCTTATGAGGGCAGAAGTGATGTGTGGTGGAAAAAGTTAGAACCAAGGGCTAAGACTTCCTCACAAGCTTTCATTGATAAGCTACAGAGCGTTGCTTAACCTGCTGTATTTTATTTTTAAGCTAAAGAGGAACACTCACTATTCCACTCAGTGTATCAGCCATAAACAAAACTCTTCATCATTGATCATGACCAGTAGTTAATGCCCTGCTTGTTGTTAGTCATATATCCTGAAATGAAGCCAAGGCCAATTTAACTTCCTAACAAAACAGCTATTCACTGAGTGATTTATTGGAGCTATAAACCAAAACTAACAGTTTATTATCGTAACAGGTCTTAAAAGGACAGAATTTTTCAGCACAGCTGAACAACTGCAACAGTGTTTTGTACCTTTCCAGAGCAGGGTAATTATTAAATACTGGCACTGAAGCCAGTTCTTTTGTGAAAAGTTTGAAAACCAGAACTTTCAAAGACACTCATAAATATTACTGTGCTTGTTAGATAATATTGAGGTGTGTGTTTTAAGTAAAATCAGTGGGATTGAGTTTAGTGCTATCTATGCACTGTACAGAACACAGCAAACCAGTGCAGAGATAGTGATTATCTAAGATCCAGTATCAGGGGAATGGCAAGAATATTTCTGCTTTAAAAGTCTTTGAGGCGTGCATAATGTTTGGTTTAGTGAATTTGCACAATTGCTTGTTCACTCGAGATTCTCAAACAATCCAGGAATGCTAATGGTCATGAAGTATGAATATTCAATAACATTAAGATTAAAATACTTACAGAGATCTGGAAGTACATTTTTGGCATCTTTGGTTCAGCACTAAATTGTTTCATTTGGAAGGACTCCAAGAGCTCTTTGGCTAGAAAGAGGAGGTAATCACTACACAATTGCACTGTACAGATGAGCAGAGAGCACTGGATGGGCCGAGGGTCCAGTGTGGTGTTGCAGCAAGGCATGAAATCTATTCCAGCTCACAGAAGAGCTCACTAGCACCAAAGGTTACCAGTGTCTGATTCCCCTTCCCAAGTAAGGAGGAGAGTGGTTTCACCACAGGGTTTCGGGTCCTGTGCTGGCTTACTAACACATCATCATCTAGAATGTAGAGGTTGAAGCAAGTGTGTCCTTCCCTTTCTAGATCAGTGCTCACCAGGTGAATATTCTCCTGATGGCTTCAAACCATGTCTGCCGTGTCCCCTTGGAACATACCAGCCTGAAGCTGGGAGAGTGTCCTGCTTTCCCTGCGGAGGAGGTCTCACAACAAGGCATAGCAGTGCATCCTTGTTTCAGGACTGTGAGACCAAAGGTAAGGTCACGATTATGTTATCTGTGGAGAGTCATATAAAGGAACAACAGGAAGAAAGTCTCAAGACAAAAATCAAGACCAGTGTGCCTTATTGACATTTTGGGTTTTAAGTGCAGTAGCAACATGAAAACAATAAAGGAAGGGTTTTCACTCCTGCAGGGTAAGTAAGAAAAGTTTCTTCATGTTCATGATGAGGAACTGGCCTGGGTGTCTTGGGCTATACCTCAAAAGTGAGCATTCAGCTTAACACTGTGGCACCTCAGCAGCCCTCTAAATTTGATCCCAGTGGAGCTGACATGCAATCAGCAACCAAGGTTTTCATCACAGGAGTGAAAATCAAATGGGGATCATATCTTTAAAAATGATGAAATTCTGTTAGCATCTTTGGTCTGTAAAATCTAAAAAGCTGAAAGGCAGCTATAAAATTTTCTTTGATGATGGTGATAAATATATGTGTTTATGGAGAGAGATGAAATGTTCATCAGTATAATGGTTTGCTCAATGTCCTAAAGCATGGGTAAAAGAAGATTACTTACAAAAATCACCTGAGGAAAGCCTTAATAAAAAATCTACTGCTGCAGAGTGAAAATAAGAGATGGAAATAAGGTCCTGATGCAAACATTTGGTAGTGGTTTAGATTAAGAGATCTGTCTAGTGTCAGTTCAGATATGTTTACTGTTGAGAGTTGCAACATGTAAGAATTTTGCAATATTAATGTTAGTGGTAATAGTGTGATATCTAATGGATTTCTTCAGAGAAGGATCACTGAATCCACTAATACTGTTGTTTCATACTTAATTTTGAAAAACTGAAGTACTAGAAAACCCCATTAAAACATTGGATCAAGATAAGAGGAACTGATTTCAGTTTTGTTTAATATAAACAAAACCAAGTCTATAAATTAGGTTCAGTTTCCAAATTGGAGTGGAGATTAAAGGATTTTTTTCTATTAACTGGAATGAAGAGCTCAGGAATTTGCATGTGGAAGAGGCCACATGAGACATGGAATCACAGATGTAAGAACTATTTGGAACTTGTATCTGAAGCATTTGGATTGGGGCAGCATATAGGGAAGGACTCCAGGCTGAGCTCACTTACAAAGCTCAACAAGACTAAAATTATTTGGGAGTAAGCAGAGCTTAAAAGGAATAGAAAATAAGGGACTGTGCAGCACAGAAAACTACATTTGATAGTAGATAGTAAATTATTTTGATGTTGAGCTGAGAGGGCTAAATTTGGCAAATGAGGTAAAAGGAATAGGAAAATATTTTTTTTCTAGCCCCACAAGCAAAATAAAGCAAGATAGAGATGGAGTTAAGAGCAAAGATAACATATGGCTGATGCTCCTGACTGCTTTCTGTTAGGTTTCATTAGAGTTGGTGATGGGCATAGATGCAGAATAGCTAAGCAAAATCAAATGAGAAATTGCAAATGAGAGATATAAACAAAGGTGTGTGGAGTCCTGTATTCTCAGACTTCAACGAGAGAAGGAAATCTTGTCTGCATGCAGGGAACTAGGAAAAAATTTGCAAGTCCACTAGAAAGTATTTTTCCCCGTGTCTGTCTATCTCATGTCCAAAACTTCCTTAAATCTGTTATGTTTATGGAAGAGTTGGTGTGTTGGAATGGGGGCTCGCTTTGGTGATACAGGAGGTGCTCTCAGCAAGTCCTGTGAGGGCTACAGCTCATGTGTCTTGCTAATGTGATGATGATGTGATATGATGAAATAAAGTAGCAGCAGATCTGGTGGAGGTGACTGTACCCCGAGTGAGAGCCTGTTGTTGGAAGACAAGATGTGATCGTGAGAGAAGGTGACAATATACCAGTTTAATCAGTAATATTGATGCAATGTCCCTCTTGTGGAGGACCAGCATCTCTCACCTCTGCTTGGGCTGAGCTGGTCTCAGGGGTCTCTTAGGATGCAGCAGCAGTGTATGAGCTGCTTGGCATGAGCAGGCAGGAAAGAAAGGTTTGGTTAGTGTTCCCACATACAGTCCATCTTCCAAGTCAAGTGTCTGTGGCTAAACCATTTGGTAAAATGCTGTTCTACTTGGTGTCCTTCTTACCAAATCATGGGGGTTATACCCACTCCCCCATATCTTTTATTGCTGCTTTAACACAGAATTGCTGTATTGTGTTGCATTTGGGAATTTTGGACTTGCATAGAATGACCTGACAAACTGAAATTTGTTTCATTACCTCTGCTTTTTCACCTTCATAGTTTATGAATATGGCATTTCAGTTGATGAAATCATAGTAGGTCCTACACAAATCTATAAAGTCATATTCTAGTATGCTACTGTCACTCTTTTAACCGTGATGCATATTTGATTACTGTCCAGTTCAGTGTTCACCTGGCCATTTCTATAATACCACAACTCATCGGTGTATTCGCTGCGCAGTTGGGACTTACCAGCCTGAGTTTGGACAAAATTACTGCATTGCATGCCCTGGAAACACCACTACTGATTTTGATGGGTCAACCAATATAACACAGTGCAAAAGTAAGTATAGGAAGGTGGTTTTGATGATCTTTTCCCATTAATGTTCTGAGTAGCCCTAAGGGCAAAACTTAGCTTTGCTCCGGGGAGCTTGGAGAGAAGGCAGAGGTGTTGCTCCTCTTTTGCTGTCTGTTTGCATCTCACCCTACATCACCTACTGAGGTCTATGAGAGACCATTTCTCCTGACTGATTCCATCATTCTTGTATGGTAAGTGATGACTGTGCCTTGCCAGTTGGTACTGGGTTGCTCGGGGTCTTGCTATTAAATCTCTTCTGCCCTTATATAGCAGAGTTTGTGTACTTGACACCCTGATTTTTTTCCCCTCCTATTAAAAGGAATGGAAGCTGGCTCACAAAACTTAATAGCTCTAGTAACCATTTCTTCTTAATAACAGCCTTTGAAAGAGGCAATTACAAATAGAACCACTGTTCTAGATTTATGGTAGCTGTAGTGTGGGAAGCTGAGAGTAAATTAAAGAGGGAAAATAGAGGGCAGAGAGGTGACTGCTCAGAACCACCTCTGGAGACACTTATATACACACAGACGTATGTACACATACCTACACAGAAATGTGTTTCTGGAGACTGCATGTCTCTCACTTAAAGAATCCATTCCCTGGGCATGTCACAGCCACACATCACTGCCACAGTGCTGTAGTGCCCAAACCCTTGTGGCTGTGCAGAGCTGGGGAGCACTGGCAAAGCATCCTACACTGGGGTTTGCCCTCTATTACTGCCAGCAATGCTGATCTGTGCAGAGAAAGGGCCTGCTATACTCCCTGTTTTGTGCTGCTGCAGGCATGGTGCCTGAGCAGAGCACCTCAAAGTCCAGTTTGACCTCAGCTGGTACTTTTATACAAGTGTTCTGCCTGGTACAAGCAAGTGGAGCATCCTTACTTTGCCATTTCTGTGCCCTCTTATAACTGCCTTGCAGCTTAGCTATGGCTGTGTCAATAGCACCTGCTGTATTCACAGGGACTGTGTCTTTATGTCTCAACACTGTTTGAAACACCCAGGCAGGAGCAGGCAGCAGTGTGAAGTGAAGCTGGCAAAGAGAACTGTACCTGCACCAGGTGCAAACAGACAAGTGTGTGTGTCTGTCGCCCGTGTTCTGTTCCTGGCAGAGGAGCGGTAGGATGCCCTCACTTTTCATTGTCTTTTTCAGACAGGCAGTGTGGAGGTGAACTGGGAGATTACACTGGATATATTGAGTCACCAAACTATCCTGGGGACTACCCTGCCAACACTGAGTGCACTTGGAACATTAACCCACCGCCAAAGCGCCGTATTCTGATTGTGGTTCCGGAAATATTTCTACCAATAGAAGATGAGTGTGGAGACTACCTGGTGATGAGGAAAAGTTGTAAGTCTGAAATCTCTACAACACCAGCAGCACAGTTTTCTCACATGCATTTCTGTTCGCATAAACTAAATGCAGCCTGGCTGGCCTCTACTGGAGTAGAATTTTCTTTAAATGGCAGATTGAGAAGTCCTATTTGGTAATTCTGCTCCATAGGTTTGGGTGAAACAAGAGTGCAAGACTGTGATGTGTCAGTGAACTCTGAGAAGTTGTTAAGAACAAGTAGATGGTTCCAGCTAACTATCCATGCATTATGCTGAGTAGTTCTAGCCTAGAGTAGGAGAGAGGAGTTGCTTGCCAATCCCCTGCAGGTGAATAAACAATTTCAGTTTCTAGTATAGGCATGTCCTTCGAACAGTAGACTATTTTTTTAGGAAAAGGGAAGATATTCCTTGACCAAGAAGTCACTCATTGATGGTTTGCCACATTTTGAGGAGTTTTCTTAACACCAGCAAGCATTTTTGTCATGGTTGTGTAATGTGTTTTCTAATTGTTTGTTAGTATATGAAGTGTTGTCAGATAACTGCCTCTTGTGTCTTTTCTTTGAAAGCCTCTTCCAACTCCGTGACCACGTATGAAACCTGTCAAACCTACGAACGCCCCATAGCTTTCACTTCTAGGTCTAAGAAACTGTGGATCCAGTTCAAGTCGAATGAAGGGAACAGTGCCAAAGGATTCCAAGTCCCTTATGTAACCTATGATGGTAAGTGGGTGTGAGCAGCTGAGCCTAAGTGGCCCAGTGCAGCTGCAGCAGGGCAGAACTCCACTCCTTAAGCAGCAGGGTAGGCCAGTGCTCTCAGGAGTGTCACAATGAGCTGTGTTCAGTAGCTGTTTTCATTTAAAGCTAGTTCAAGGAATTCTGCATTGCACTGTGATCGTAAGAGCCACTGTATTTCCAGTCTTCCACAGACCTAAAGAAAGAGCTGGCGTTCTGGGCTCTGGCCTGCCAATTGCAGAGCTCAGAACTAGTATCTAAGTTTTATGCACTTTTGTGCCTTCCCAGTTCCGGGTTGCTTCAGGTGGCAACAGAATGCCCCCAGTTAGAAAGCAATTAGAGCCCAAGTGCCTCTGATTTATTGTGTTGCTGCCACCATTTGTGATCTAGTACCAGATAGCAAAACACCTGTAATGAAAAGGAGCTTGAGGGGAAAGATTTTCACCTAGTCTGTGTCAGAATCACCAGGAGTGAAACTGGAGCTGAGGCTTTGCACTTTGGCTTAAGTGAAGTGATACTGTATGTCCTGTTCACACTGCATTAATTGTGAAGGAGTCATCTTTGCTGTGGTCTGCAGAGTTTCATCAATAGTAGATAATTAATTTTCCAGAGGAAATTTCTCCCTTTGAAGCATTTAAAGTTTTGATTGACCAGGGATTGCCTTTTAAGAAAGCTTCCTCTTACCTCTGTTTTTTCCCTTCTTCCTGTAGAAAAAAGTCAATAGCAGGTTGTGGGTGTTTACAGATGGGTTCCTGCAGTGCAGTTGGTTTGAATCAGGTTACTTGGTTATAGTATGCACCACAATCTTAGGTGCTTTATTTCTTTTGCTTTTGACAGATTGTTGCTGAGCAGCTCAGCAGAGCACCCTGTTCTCATAGTAAATAGTATTTGCAGTTTCTTTATGGAAAAGCACATGGAATATTTTCTGACTGCTAATATGAGGGCCAAGCACCACTGGTTCTTCTGAGGGTAGAGTTTACCTGGGTAGGGGTAGGGTTTACCTGGGTAACCAAGGGAAGTATTGAGTATGTAAGTGAAGTGAGCCTGCAAGTTACTGTCTTGTGCATTCCCCATAGAGGATTACCAAGAATTAATAGAAGACATTGTTCGGGATGGTAGACTTTATGCATCTGAAAATCATCAAGAAATACTTAAGGTACATTCCTTCCACTAAACCTGTTGGTTTTGAGTGAAAATGACATTGTTTGGTGTGAGTGAGTTTGCTTCCTCCTCTGCATCAGGTCTGTTCCTTGATGCATTAAATGTGTGCTGTTCCAGGGAAATGGGATCAATCAGCAGATCCTGATTGTGCAGAGCAATGGATAGGAGATGCTTTGCCCGGGGGGTTTAAGGAGGATCAGTCCTAGGGGAGCAATAGCCCCTTGAGCCTCATGTAGACACTGAAAGGAATCAGTGGAGCAAATTGAGGGACATGGAATTTAATTTCTTCGGGAAGCACTTGAGCCTGTAGATTAGCAAAGGCAAGTTTTTCTCCCTGTGTGAATAATATCTCTGTGGATTTCTCTGACCTGGGATAGGGGACTTGCATAGATAAGTTGAATGCATGTCATCCCAAGTAAACCTTCATTTTGCTGGATATCAGATCATGCGTGAGTTTGTTTTGTGGTTTGTTTGTTTGCTGTTCTTGGAAGTATGAGGAGGGAAGAAATCCTGGTGCTGCTAATGTGAGACTCCAGTGACTTCCCTGGGGCCTGAATGTCAGCCTGGCTCCACTAGTTTCCGAGGCTTAGTACTGGAAAAGTAAAATGCCCATAATCTTTTATGAGTTAAACAGTCATTAAACTTTGGTAATACCGACCTTAACTGCTCTCTGGAATTATTGTAACATTTGCTTTCCGTTTTCCAGGACAAGAAGCTGATAAAAGCATTGTTTGACGTGTTGGCACATCCACAGAACTACTTCAAGTACACAGCCCAAGAGTCAAGAGAGATGTTCCCAAGATCCTTCATTCGGCTGCTGCGCTCGAAAGTTTCCAGATTTTTGAGGCCTTACAAATAGTTGGCACTGTACTTAAAAGCTAAACCAGCCCTGGGCATGCACAGAGGGGTTGTGGTAGGTGGGGGTGCTTTCTGTGTTTCACACACTGGCAGAGACACTCCAGGGAAGCTCGCCAGCTCCGACCTTGGCAGAGTTTGGCTTTCTCAGCTAATACAAATATTTTGGTGAACAGAATTTTGATTCCTTTCCAGATAATACCTTTGGGTACCAAGGATACTTTATGGGTCTCTGAATTAGAGACTGCCCATAATTTCTGTAACAAGCAGAAGTTTGTAGAGCTCTGCCCTGTTGCTTCATCGGTGATTCTAAAAGCTAATGAGGACAGACAGGCTAAGTGGTGCGGTTTGGGATGAACCCTGGGCACCCATTAATTCATGTTACCTCAACAAAGGTGGGTTCATATTTGGTCGCACTGAAAGTGAGAACAGGATTGATGTCTCTCTTAACTTCTGCTACGCAGGAAATTCAGAGCTAAGACTGGCATAGTTTTAATTCAAACCAGCGAGTAGAGGAATTGCACGAGGTGGAATTTTTCTCTGAACTGTATGTTGTTTGAGGCATATGGAGGAATAAGCAAAGGCTTGAATATTAGCTTGAGTGTTTGGGGTCTGGCTCATGCTGTGCCCATGCTAATGACCCATTTGTTTAAATGGAGCCATACCAGAATAAACCAAGGGCACCACAGCAATGGGAAATAGGCCCTGACCCACAGGACACTTCCATTTGGGGCTGACTACAATTATTAAAACAGATCAGATTCTTTGATAAATCCGAGTGCTGTCCCGGGGCATAGGCCTGGGACAGCACAAAACATCTTCCAAGTGGTGTAAAACTCTCCTCTGAGCACCTGCAGTTGAACACAGAAGCCTCAATTTAAATGCAGGCTTTGCATAGATTGTCCTTTTGTACGTCACTGTTTAAACCTGGATAAGGTTCTTGTATGAACCTCAACCCTTACATGCCTTCCCTTGTCTGAGCACCTTGCAATGGCCTTGTTGAGCAGAGAAAAAGCTGCTTTCCCCGTCTGGCTGGAGAGAAGGAGAGATACAATGACTGAGCCAGACTGTGGCCACAGAAGTTGTCTGTGGCGAAATGCTGTTCAAGATTCCCAAACTCTGTGTCCTTTTCCTCAGGTTGTGTTTTCTGTGTGAGAGAAGGCTATTCTGAGAGGACCTGTAGGGAGAACTGTCTTATCAAAATGTTGTCTCTGTGCTTTTCTGTCCACACTTATGTGTCCTCTGGCCATGCAATCCATTCCCTCAGAATACCTTCTGCCTTGAATGGAGCTGGCCACAGTCCCACGCATTTGGAAATGGACTTATGACTTCTGGTTTTTGGTCTCTGGCTGTGCCAAGGGGCGTGGTGGGCACCAAACTCCCTCTCTGTGCCATCTTAGGAAAGGTATGTAGCCAGGACAAATGCTCTCTTCCCTAGGGTGCGGAGTCAGATCTCCTGGGTTTCATTGCAATGGTATGTGGTATTTAGCTGTTGTATGTGAAAAATACCATGTCCACAGCGTGACAGAGGAAACCCTCATCGAGAGCTGGGGTCTGAATCTCTTCCCTACACTGTTGGGAGCAAACGTGTGCTCCCAAATGCAGCCTTGCTGAGCTGCCTTGCCATGGCAGCCCTGCTCTGTGGTGTGTGAGGCAGTGCAGCCTGTGTGTGGTAAGGATGTGTCTTGGCCGTGCTGTGGTGGGAAGGGGCAATGGCTTTGGCCACAGTGGGGAGCAGAGTGTGGCACTGTGCTCCTCTTGCTACTGCTGTGGAGGAATTGCCGTGGTCTGGGCAGAGGAGGAAAATGGCTTGTTCTGCCACTAAGACAGGGAGAGCTGTGTCCTAACTGGCTGTGCTGGGGCTCCAGCAGGTGCTACTGGGTTTCTGTGGCAGGGTGGTGAATGCCCAGTCCAGGAACAGGCTGCCACGCCTGCAGCAAAAGAAGCAAATGGGCTGGGGCAGGGGGAGAATTATCCTGAAGGGGGTCCCTGCTGCCTCTGTGGGGAGGGGGCACAGGGGTAATCTGGAAGAAGGGATGAGGCAGTATGGTTGGTAAGGGGAATGGCTGAGGAATGCCAGAACAGGAGGAAGGGTGGTGAGAAGGCTTTGCTGTGTCTGTGGTGAAGTGTCCTGTGGAGGGGAGATGCCAGGCAGGTATTTCAAGAGTTTCCCTCTGGCTGCACAGCCCTTACCCCTCCGCTGCTGGAGGGTTCCCACACCAGATGCAGCGTGTCAGTGGGACATCTCTGCAGGGGCTGAGGTGCTGCAGGGCTGCTCTGGTGCTGGGGCACTGCGGGGAGAGCACCGTGGTGTGCCAAGCCCAGCAGAGTGGCTTTGCTGTGGTCTCTGTGTGCTCACTGCCAAGGGGAGCAGGACAGTTCTCGCAGTGTTCCCTCTCAGGAAGGCTGCAGATCTGAAGGGTTCTGCTGCGTGTCGCCGAGTGACACGCAAAAATCACTGATTGCTTTCAGCAGGAGCTCAAGAATAACCAAAGTTGTGGGACATGCAAATGTTTCTACTTGGTGAAATAGGGCTTTCTTGCTCTGGGTTTGTTGCACCACACCTGCCCTTGCAGTCCCACTGCTCCAGCTCTGCACGGTGCCTGGGACCCACGTCCCACCTCAGCTCTGTACTGTGCATCTCAGCTTTGCTTCTCTGTTGCCCCATGAGCACAAGCCATTTTTGCTGCTGTCTGTGGAAGGAGAGGAGTGTGTACATGTGGTGTACGGTCTGAGGCTGAGGAGGAAACCTGCCCTTTCTTGGAGAAGAATATTGTTCCACAGCCCTGTTTGGTTTCTACATTAAAAGTAAATGACTCAGAAGCACTTCTGTTATCCTTGATCTAACGTTATGAATAAAAATTTCCCCTTTCACTGTAGTTCCTGTGTGTACAGTAAAAAGTGAAGAGGGAATTTTTGCTCTCCCAAATGCTGGGAGAAGTGATCACTTGCAGAATGTTGTAAACACTTGGCATTGTATCTTCATAGTGATGGTAGTGGCTCTGTAGAAATTTTAATTTCTACTTTGTGTGGTTGTAGACTGTTGTGTTTTGGCAACAAATGATTCAAAAAATGTTTAACCTTATAAAACAAGATTTAATTTTTGAAGTGATAACTAGAGTTAACTGGATGACTTAATGTCACCTACATGAGATAAGCATAAAGATCTTTTTCATGACTGTAAATTAAAATGTTTCAGACTGTTACTCTTGGTAAGAGAAATAAACCAGTGACTTTTTTAGCTGCATGAAGTCCTTGGGTAGTATTTTTAGTTATCCTTGCTGTGCTAAATAATAGTATTGTGGCAGATTTAATGGTTGTGTAGCAAGTTGTTGCACACCAGATAGACTTTATCCTGGGAACATGTGCTTACCATAGCATTCTGTTTCATGTGATATATTACTAGTCTGCATCTATACCCATAAAGATACAATTCTTCACATGTTTAGCAGTGCACACAATTCTGGCCAGCATAATACCAGAGTTATCCTGGTATTTATTCTAATAATTATTCCAAAAGTGTCTCATATGAGATAAGATGGAGTCAGTTGGTTTATTGTAACAAGCTATATGAAGAGAGAGTAAACAATTTAAAGTAACTCCAAAATATTTTATTACTTTGTAGATTAATCTGATTTTTTCCTAAAAAAAAGAAAATTTGAATAGACAAACAAACAAACAAAAAAAAAACACTACTAAACTGCCATGTTTAAACTTAAAAATAATAAAAATCCCCAAAACAAAGAAAACAAAGAGAAAATCTGTGTTAAGACACAAATTCCCAGAGTATTTTTAAGATTACAACATGGTGTCCTTAAATTTTGTCTTAATTTCTTAGAATTAAAAGACAGAATTGAGTCACAGGAAATTCTAAATGACTCAGTCTATAATAATAATTTTTAATACTGTTTTTATGGGTTTGGGATTTTTTGGTGTATTGAGATTATTAGTTGTAGTCAGTCTGTCAAAGTAATAACAGTAATCCCAATATCTTCTCCTTAATTTATTCAATTGCTTATTTGACCCTTAGCTTCCTTTGATCCCAGTGACAAGAACTGGTCTGTATTACACTGAATGTAGCCACCCAGGCTCATTTGGTGTGGTTTTGGAAGGTACAACTGTGTAATTCAGATGTTTGCTGTAGAAAGGTGTCATTGGTTTATGTGGCAAAGACAGCAGAGTAAGTGACACACAGAAATATAGAGGTCATGGAAAAGTGTGATGACTACAGGCTAATCACAGCAGAAAACTGTTATTTGAATATTCTTCCTGATACCGTGAATGTTGCCAGTGCTAGACAGCAGTGATGGACACATGACTGCTCAGATACCCTCTGAGACAGGGAATCTCAATAGGAACTATCTTGTGAACTCCCAAAACAGTGGGAGCTGAAATTCTGACTGGGACCTTTGGGTGTTTACATAATAGAAATAATTAATAGTGAAATATAGAGAGCAAGACTGAAGCTTATTTAAATCCAAGGAATCAGAGAAGGTCTGATGTGGGTAAACAGGAAGGAATGGTATTATCATAATCCTTTGTAACAGAATGCACAGATAGTGCTCCACAAATATTTCTGAATTAAATAAGCTTAAATGTAAATGCGTTTTCTATCATGCATATAGATGACATCCTAAATGCAATAGATGTGGAAAGCAAAAGCTGTCAGAACTGAAATGTGTATATACTTCCACTCTTGCTTTGAATGCTGATCCATTCAAACTGTGGTTGTGCAAGATTGCTGCTGGAGGAGACAAACAAGTATTTCTTTAAGAACTTGAGCCAAACTCAGGGCTGCTACAAGTAGGTTTGTTTCTGGGGATCCCTGGAACCAGCCTGTCCTACAACACATCTTGCTACTGCCTGTTTAGGTTGAACAATTCTTTTGCTCACAGGCAGATTTGCATTGTCTGTTGTGGAACTCTGCTTTCCACGACATACATTCTGCTGGCATTATAGAACACCCATGAGCTGTGATGCAAATGTAACACCTCTGGGGAAAACAGGAGACAGAATTCAAGGGACAGATTCTGCTCAATAGGTAAGTTCATCTAGTTTTTCCTTCAAGTCAGTGCAAATTATATATGATTTTCTGCATGCTGCTCTTTTAAACTAACTTATTAAATCACTTCAAGTGTTAAAATGAAAAAAAAGAATCTGTCTTTAAATTTGTGTATGTTAGTGAAGCTTTTACTCCGATAAAACACATTTTGAAGAGTAGTAGTTTCTTGAATTCTATGAAGTAAAGCCTGTTTAGTACACAATGAAAAAAAAAGTCAGAAAAGATGACCTTGAAATCTTTTTCCTTATTGAACATGTCTATAAATACAGAATTCATTAAGGAAACTCCCTCACACTGGCTAGCTGCTGAGCTCAATCTGATGCAACTGAAGCCATCTTTGTTTCATAGGGAAGTTTATTCAATAGGCAGTGTAGACTTACAAATCATATGGCGTGAAATCTCTCATTTGTGGCAATTCTAGGCATCAGGAAGTAAATGGTTCATAGTTTTAAGGAGAGAAAAAGTTGCATTGGAAGCTGAAATACTCTGAAGTGGTAACTTGAGATGCAATTTGTTGTTTAGTAGTATTTAGTTCAAGTGTTGTATGTCACACCTGGAACACCACTAACATCCATGAAACCCTTATGAATAGGGCAAGTTTATGGAAAGAAAGCTGCCTGTGCCTGGGTGAAATACAGAAGTGATAGCCTGAATGTGTTTTTGTGTATCTTTCCCTCTTGCTGTCTTAGAAGAAATGGAAGAAAATACTAAGTATGGACAGGAGCCTTGATTTGAGTTGGATGGAAGATCTTTATCTAGAAATCAGTTCAGGAGATGGAGAAGTGTAGAGTTCTGTTAAATACACACATCTCTGTATGTGTGTGTTTGTATATATATTATGTATGTATCTGGCAATAAGATAGCCATGTGTGCAACAGCTGCCATGAAAGGAGAAAGCAAAAGAATAGAGTTCCTTGAGCAGAAATATATGAGGGAAAGTTAAAAAACCCCCAGCAAACTGGCCAGGATGTGAACTCGGGAAGAGTGGGAAGAGGGTGGATGTGGTGGGCTCTGCACAGGAGTGCCTGGTGGGGTTAAGTACAAGAGCAAATGAAGCTTCAAATACACCTCAGATTTCCCTTTGGAGGTACCAGAAGTCCTTTAACTGTGCCCTGTTTGCTGTCAGTGTGGTGCACAAGGAACCACGGTGTGCTCTGCATGTAGAGCCAGAGATTAAGAGTTGCTTGTCACTGCATACCGAACAGGTACAGGAGGGTCTGTAGCTGTCACCAGGTGGAAGATCTGCTGCAAAATGCCAGCTCACCTGGCTTCTGGAGGTGCTGCTGGAGTAAAACCCAGCCGTGGAGAGCAGCTTAAGGTAAGAGAGCAGAGCATGAGTTTTGTGAGGTTTAAAGTGGAAATTAAGAAAGCATTTCAGAAGACTGGGAATTCTGCATCTGTGTGTCCAGTAGGCAAGCCAAAACTGTGAGTTTTGGGTGGCCCCCAGGTTGGTGTTACTGATGTAGTGCTGGTGTTGAGGGGCTGTGTGGAAAAGCTGAGAGGTACCAGTTATTAAAAACAGGACTGGCAGAAAAGTGCTCAGGGGGCCTGTCTGGCTTACATAGCACAACTATTGTGCCCCAGCTCCTGTAGGTGCTAATTCTCTCAGCAAACTTACAAAAATAAAACCCTGAAAAGGCTCATCCATGCTGAGAACAGCAACTTCATTCAGTGGGAGAAGGAAGCTTAGCTCTAGGAACTGAATGCTCAACACTGCAGGCATTGCTGTGTTCCTCAGCTGGTCCAGAAAGCCCTGCAGCCAGTGCCTGTGGTATGAGATGGATGTAGCAGTGCTGAAATAAGTACATCACAAATACCTGTCCCAGCTCTGTGCAGGACACATGTTCAACTTAACCATTTGCTCTTGGAGTGGATAACCAAGGCCTTCAGCTCTCTATCCCATCAGGATGTTTCCACAGGCAAGAATGGAGAAGTCAAATCTGATGAAGATCAGATTTTAGGTCTGGCTTAGGGGTGCTCTGGGCACATACTCTGGCATATCTTCATGTGAGAAACTAGAGCCTCATCCCTCCCTCAGACATCTCTCAGGGTTTGTTCTTGCCTGGAATATTGGGAAGGGGCTCCAATAAGATTTTTGAGGGTTTGGGAAACTGTGATAAAGAGGCATAGGCTGTGCTGGTCCTCCCTGGTGCTGTGCCCAGGCAGCAGGGTACCATCGGCAGGGCTTCCCACGAGAGGGCAGCATGTGGCCCGAGGAAAGACAAAACCTGCTAAAATCTGTGCTGACAAACAGTGGTTGGGTTTGGATGGTTCTTCTGCAGCAGGAGGCCCAAACCAGACAATTGGCTGGAAGTGGGGCTTTGTTACCTCAGCTGCTCTTGGTCCTAACCACTGCCTCGGATCAATCTTTTTGAAGAGCAGAGAGTGGTTTTGTAAATGACCTTGTATTTTGAGCTATTCTATTTTAACAAAATACAAATATGGGGCCTAAAAAGACACATGCTGCTGAGCCAGGTATTGCTGTCATTTCAGATTGCAGTGGAAGGGGACCCTCTTCTGAACTGAATTCTAACTCTTGGCCATTCGCCCTTCTTTTCCAAATTAGTAGTGAGGAAATGTGCGGGTTGAAAGTTGTTGATTTCCAGGCAGAATAAACCTCAAAGGAAGCTGAAGGAAATGGGCTGTGAATGTGTAACTTCAGTTACTGTTGTTTACTTCTGAGAACAGTGAGTGATTCTGGCACTCTGCCTGACCCCATCACTCTTGTGACTCAGTTCTTACAGATGTCAATAATGGACTTTGGACATTTATCTTTGAAAATTGCATTGTGTGTGTAGTCAGCTGCTGGTTTCCTCCATCATTTGGTTGCTCAGCTTGACTCCAATCAGTCGCTGGACAGATGATCTTGTAGTAAATTATACCCATGGTAGAGCAGAAACATCTCAAAGCACCGTGTGTCTCATCATTCATACCCACAGTGCTTGTGCTCCTGCTCTCCTGGGGCAGCTGCCTTCCTTTTTGGGCATAGTGCAACCTGAAGTATCTTTCAGTTGACTAGACTTGAAGGTGGAGATATTTTACCAAATCACAACATGGCAAACACAACCTCTGTGTTAGGAGAGCTACATTGAAGTACTGTTGACGATTCTGTGTGAGCAAATATTAGCACTGAGTATCCAGTAGCATGTCTGACTAAATCTCACCCATTAGGGATTGCTGCAGTTCTGCATGTGCTGTGGGAGGAGGGTACAATGGTAGCTCACTTAAACTTGCAGCATTTGAGAGTGGTGGAGTCTTGGCTTCAAAAAATAAACATAAGGGCTCCACAGAGGTGAGAGATCCTGTGTTTGACTAACACTGTGGTGACCTTCTCTCTAATGCTGATGTAAATCATAATTCTATCTTAAAAGGATATTGTAAATATCTCAGGCTCAGATTTTGATTTATCTGAAAGTTCCAAAAAAAAAGATATTTTGATACATTTGGTGAACTCATGATTTGAATGTCTTAAGTTTCAAAATTTATATATATATTTTTTAAACTTATAGCATTCAAATCCTGAGTTCATTGAATAATGGTCTATTGTGAAACCAGAGCAAATCTAGGCTTTATAAAGAGCCTATACAAAACAAGCCACCCCCTTCTCTTCTCTTCTGAGGGAGAGGTGCAAAGCTGTCCTAGATCTGATCTCTATAAGAAGGTGGAAATATTTGGCAAATGAAATCCCTCTATGAATAGTCCTTTAACTGGTAGCAGTAGCAGAGGTTCACAGTCAGTCTTTTAAAAAGTATAGTAAGAATGTTGTTCCTTGGTGAATCCCACATTGGCACGAGTTGAACTAAGCACCTGTTCTCAGGGCTTTTGCAGAAGAGCTGGGAAATTCCAATTCTGTTCAGCTTACTTGCTTACTTCATCACTGGAGTTTGTTGTTTTTGTCACCATCACCTGGTAAACTGGGCAAGCTGCACAGGAACCCTTCAAAAGGCATCACTGTTTTAGGCTGACCTGTACTCATCCTGTTCCAGAGTGATTTTTTTTTTTTGCAAGGTTTTAAATTATGTTCTGAGATTTGTGTTCTCCGTGAGGTAAATTCCACAGAGCTTGCCTGAGGAGTTCCCCCTCCCTCTCCCCAGCTACTGCTATTTAGGAATCATACCACTCCAAAGCATCTGGAAAGAGAAATGCCTTTGCAGCAGATTTATACTTGGCCAGAGGGAAGTTCTCTAGCTAGAAAGCCAGAAAAAACAGAGAGCTTTTAAAGAGTTTGCATAACGCCTTTCAGGACTAAGAGTTCCCTCCTGTGGCAGGGAGTTTTCAGATACCTGTGCCAGCTCTAAACTTGTCACTCAAAGACAGGACATTTAAAAGACCCCTTCTGCTGTATAAGCTGCCAGACTTTTCTGATCTTGCTCGTGCTTGGGCTGTCTCAGTTTGCTGTCCTCCTCAGTTCAGGTTTCAGCAATTACTGCAGTCCTGTCATTGCATGGTGAGAACAGAGGGCTGAGTCTGTGGCTTCACGTGCTTCCATAACTTCCATCTTTTATCCTGGAGCCAGCATACAGTGCACTCTGAAGATGTGGGGTTATGGGAAAGGAAACTCTGGACATCTTGGCTATCAGGATCCTAGTGGAAAATGAATGTCATATTGTCTTCTCTTGGTCCATTGTGGGCACCTGCCCATGGTGCCAGTTGTTTCTGGGGGTAATTTATTGGTTTTAAAAGGAAGCAAAAGGGAAAAAATGACAACCCGTTGTTCCATGTTTGCAGCAATTGATGGGTAAGTATTTAAAAGTTCTTGCTGCCAAGTTAGGGTTGGGTTAGAAGATAACTTCCATAACTGTAGCTAGGCATGGATGTTATCCCAGCCATCATGTATCCCCACTGTATCTCCACTAATGTTCAAGGTGTTGACTTAAGGAAAAAATTGGCCAGCTGCCTTATTATTAATTAGCCACACAGATCTAAAAGCAAACACAGATGTCCCAAGTATACAAGAGTAATATATACCTTAAGCACTGAAAAGGCTTTGCTTCAGTACTGTTGCTCGAACAAGTATCGCACGCGATTTTGTGTGCATAGTGATATTTTGTGTACTAAAGAGTGACTTTTCACCATGCTGGGAAGAAGATATTTTGCCCAGAGAGCTGCCTGCTCGTAATTCCCATTGAGCAAAGCGTTTGAGAGGGCACTTAAATGTGTTGGTGGATGAAAATGGATTGTTGTATTGGAGTAGTTAGACAAAAATAGACTCTTTATGTCCACAAATCACTGAAAGGTTGCTGGCTGCTGGAATGCCTGGGCTTTGTAATGGGTGCTGTGCAGAACCTTTGGCCCTTGGGCTGAAGAACAGGAGAAAATTGCTCATGGGACAAGGAAAATATGGGTGAAAACAATGGCACATCTGTGCTGGGGAAAACTGGGTGCTCTTCTGGCTCTTACAGTGGCTGTTTATCCTTGGACACTCTGCTTTTTAGGTGCCATCAGTCCCATGGCTAATGACAGTGACAGCATCTCACTGCTCCCTTGATGTGGGGAGCCCATTAACCCCTTTGTTATGGACTGCTGTGAACTATTTCAAGGGGCAAACAGGAGCGGGCTCAGCAAAATTCTGCCAGTGGGGTGGTCACTGTTCAGTCCAGCGTGCTCCTTGGGTACCATCTCTGCTTTTTACAGCTCATTGTCAAGCTCTACTTTGTCCAGGCACTCTGAGCTGGGTCTGGGGAGACAGACTGAATGCAGCTGTTACACAGCAATATTCATTAGCTCTGGGAGGAGCCAGGGCATCCCAACCCCATTGCTTGATCACATGTGCGATTTTTTCGTTGCAGAACCCACTGACAAACCTTTGTCTCCTGTCTCCCTTCCCTGTCCTACCCCTCAGAGCCAGCCTGTCATCCCACAAGCCCCGTGCCTTTCGAGGAGCAACAGGCTCCCTTGTTATTTCTTAGAAGTCCCTGCTGGACTGACAAAGAACCTGATGGGAAGAAGAGCAGCGCCCTCTTCCTCCTGCCTTTCAGAGCTCCCCAGTACCGAGCCGCAGCAGCGTTCCTGCCTATCCAGCCCTCCTGCCCCTTGGTCTCCAGATGTTAGGCTTCTGCAAAGTTAGAAAGAAGCGAGCAAACCCTGCGTGTGTAGTGTGAAATGACTCGCGATGATTTAGCTTTAACAAGATCCCTCCTATATCTTTCATGACCTGAATGTAAAATTTATGGTCTGGAATGCCCAGCAGCAGAGGAAGCCCTTAGCACACAAGCTGCCTTTTGCAGCACAGAGGTGAAATCCCCCGAGGTTTGGGAAGTCTGAGTGATGTAGTTATGACTGGCACTTTGAATATATGTGTAGATTACTTCAAAACAAATATTTGCAGTTCCACTCTAACATACATATGGGAGGGTGAGAACTAGCATGTATTAATGTTTCTTAAAGTTAATAATTTTGAAAATTTTATATGGAAATAATTTTACTGTTGTACATAATAAAAAGAGATTGCTGTGGGTACATATTGGAAGAAACATCACCTGCCCTCTATGTACACAATTCCCTGCCCAGGTGAAGTTTCTGAAGAGAGTCGTACAAGGGACATTTGGGAAACAGATATGAATTTGTATTTTTACTTGAGAGAAAAATTCCCTGGTGCCTTCAGCTCCATGGAAAACTCAGTGGCCATGTCTGTGCTTGTCTGTGCAGCTTGTTTTGTAGCAGCACCATGTTCTGAGTTGTACCTGGAGCTTGTCTTGGAGGAAACCTCACTGTTTTCCCTGACCCTTGAGCAGGAGCAGTGCAGTTCAATGCACAGCAGCCACTGTCACCTCTGTTAAGAGCTGTGGTTTTTCCTGATGGGTCAAAGATGTGGAGGTTGGGGGGCCAGGCTTTCTGTCTTCCATGCCAGTCCCTGTGACTATTGTCCTCTTATCCCTTCCCCAGGCCTTGACAAGTCACCTGCCAGCTGTTCCATTTCCTGTTGGCACCCTGTCCCAAATCCCTCCTCTGCCCCTTTGCTGGCACATGGAACCCACAGCTTTTTCCCAGGTTCATGAGGATCCTGGAAGGGGCTCAGCCCCTTTTCCCAGTGCAGCACAGTTACTGGCATGGCTTTGCAAACTCCAGAGGCAAGACCTCCATTTGCCACAAGCAGCTCCTAGACAGAAGTTAGCTGTCACTGAGGTACATGGTAGAAGATGCTAGGAAATGTACCATTTGTTTCCCTGACCGACTCTTCCTATGCTTTTATTTTTATTTTTCATAGAAGCATGTTTCAGCCTCTTTAAAACAGGAAAAATAAAGGTAAAGGAGCTCTTGGAAGACTTGCCATTTTAATCTCTTGGTTTGACGTGTGCAGCTTTTGTGTTCCTGAAACTATCATCCAACTCCTGCCTCTGTATACGAAGAGAACTAGACAGATAAATTCAGTTCACTCTCCTGAGAGGAGCTGTACAACATTTGATTCCTGAAAGCAGTGTCATCCGTGCCCCTACTCCATGCCTGCTGCCAGCAGCTCAGGCACCACACAGAACGTGGGAAACAGGGGAAAGGAGGTTGGAGCTGCACCACGGATAAACAAGGAGAGCTGCCCTGGGAATAGTTGTCTCCATGAAGTGCTCATGCTTGTGATGGGGCCCATATCCCAGGCCAGGAGATCCTTTCCCTTGGTCAGCACTGGAAATACAGAAGCTGTGTGGAGTTACTGTACAAAATGAGCCACATTTCTCAGGAATAGCGAACTGATTCTATCTTTGTATGTTAGAGGATTTCTCCAGCTCTATCTGTAGTGTTTGTCTTGCAAAAAATTACTAAGAAGCCCTCTAAATCCTCCTGGATTTTTGTAACCAACCTTTTTAGAAAAGGCCTGGTTTAGTAATTTCCAGAGTATTTTGGTTATTTGCCTGAATATGCTAGATCTGATTCACCTTACTGATTCACCAATGGACAGAATAGCATTTTTCTACATCAACTATTGTGGTTTCATTTTCTTGAGCTCTTCAGTCTTTTCTCTGGAAACTGATTCTCTAAAGTTTTCTCTTTGTGCTGTGGTAAATTATTCATTTTGGACCTACTGCTGCTTCTGTTTCTGTTAAATTACACTCTTCTGTCTTTCTGAGTTTTGTGGGGCATCTCTGCATTTCTTCAGGATATGGCAACCACTAACAATTTCCTTTTAGGGAAAGATGAGAAATCAAGGAAAAGACAAAAAAAAAAAGACTGACCCACTTCCTGTGTTGCCTGCTGCCACGTTCCTCTTCACGGAGAGAGGAGATGAAATGGGGGTGTGAACAAAACTCGGCAGCTCTTCTCTCCTTACACTGATTAAGCTGCAAGCATGACTGGGTTCTAAGCCAGCATAAACCAGCTCTAAATAGGGGTATAACATGGCTGGGGTTTAGCTTGGCCTTCATCACATGTAAAGCAAATTGCATTTGCAGGCAGGATCAGTGTCATGAAAGTTGCTTATCCTCTCCCCTCCCTCCAAGGGCGCTTGTGCTGCCCTTTGGTGCTGCCTTCCCTGTCCCCAGCTGTGATGGCAAAGGGTGTGTTGGAAAGTCCAGGGAAAGCACCATTTCCCTCTGCTTGCTCTGTGCAATGGGTTTGAAAAGTGATAGCAAAAGCATCCCTGTCCTCAGCTTTGGGGGGCCAACAGATGGCACAGGACAGAGCCCACTTCAAACCTGCAGCAGCTCTGCTGGTACCTGCAAGGCCACCTGCCTCCGGTCTCCAGCAGCATGTGCCACCCATCCCTGCTGGAAGCAACCAGCATTTCAGCTTTCCAGCAGGGCCAGCCTGTCCTGGAGGGCAGGGCCAAATCCTGGGCTGGAAGGGTTTTCTCCCTCGCAGCCTTGTGAAGGTTCTTTTTGACATTGGCCTTGATGTTATGTGGAGATGCAGAGGAACGCTCCATGGTGCTCTGGAGCTAGGAAAGAGCAAGAGAAGTGGTTCTGTTCCTTGGAGCTTTTCTTCACTGAGGGACTTTCTCCAGTGAGTGGATGGGAATTTTTCTGAAATATGCCCCTATTTAGACACATCATATGGGAAGGGGAAGAAATATTTCTGGCTAATCTGTTGTAAACAAATGGCCAACTTGGAGGTTAACCACTGGGTTTTAGTTC
The DNA here is from genome assembly GCA_035221455.1 of Xenops minutus. Lineage (NCBI taxonomy): Eukaryota > Metazoa > Chordata > Aves > Passeriformes > Furnariidae > Xenops > Xenops minutus. The sequence continues at coordinate 10,701,193 of JAWWEE010000158.1, forward strand.
TCCAAACTGCACCCCTGTTTCAGTGTGGATCCTATGTAATTTGGGCAGATGATTTACTGCTTCTACTTTCCTCTTTCTAAAGATTAAAAATCAAGAGGGGAATTAGGCCTTTATCTCATTTGTTACTCTTGAGCACTGAGCAGATTTTCTTCTGATCTGTTGTCGCAAGGCGCATTTATAACAGAGCAGGAGTGAAATTGCAGGGCTCAGACAAAATGCTTGTGTGCTGAATGGAAATGCAGGCTGCAGCCTCGGAGCTACTGTGTGAGGGGGCTTTTCATGCTCCACCTGGGCTTGAAGCTTTACTCTTCTTGCCATGAGACAGAGCTGACTGGGCATTTGCTAGTACATCAGGTAGAGTGGTGCTACTCCACGGAGCTTTTATATTAAAAATTGGTTCCTGGTTTCAGTGGCAGCTCTTCTCCTTCCTTCTGTGCCTTCTTGCCTTCAGGAGAGTGCGAATGTAGTCATATATCTTTATTTAATCAGCTGGAAAAGTGCCAAATAACTCCCAAGGTGAAAAATAAGGTGCTTTTATCCTCCTGGCTATGTGTGCCCATAGTGGAACAATGGTCCTTTCATGTTATGAGCTGAGTCAGCATAGGGAATAAAAATTATATCCCCGTTCAGCTGTCAGCCCTGTTATTCTTCTGCATGCTGACATGCTCACCGAGCTTGGCCTAGCTCATGCATAATGACCTTTATGTGAGCCTATGAAATAATGGACTTGAGTTTTATGACATTCTGCATCCTCATCTGATTTTTTTCCCCTTTCTCTTGGGTCACGTGAGGAGAGGCTGGATGTACACAGCCTGTCCATGGCTGCAGAGCTCAGATGTGTAAGTTTACTCAGAGAGTGTTGCTGTTTTGGCATTGCTGCTGCCTGTGACATCAGCCCTGCTCAGTGCCAGCCCTGTTCCCCACACCAGGAGTGGGAGCTGTGGGGTGCCAGTGGTGTGGGCACTGCTGTCAGAGATCCTCCTGCAAAGGGGCCGCTGCCAGCCTTCAGCATGCTCATGTCTGATAAGATTTACATTTGAAATGTGCTGAGATGAAGCAATAAGTGGTTAGTCTGTGCTCTTGGGGCTGGGTGAAGGTGAGCAGGCAGGGCTGGCTGCAGCTCATGGCTGCTGGGGGTCAGATCCTGCCTGGCCACTTCCCTGCTTAGGCGCTTTGCAGCAGTGTGCAGGGAAGGCACACTGCCCACTTGCCATTTTCATGGTTTTAATTTATTTAGTTTTCCATATATCTCAGTCGCTGCAAAGGGAATGTCTTTGCCTGGCTGCTTTCATGGGAACCCCTCTTTTCTGTCTCTGTGCTCCATGTTACTTTGAGTCTCCTATCGAAGTATTTTTCCCTGGATTCCCCTGTCCCTTTCCTGTCAGAAACAAGAGTGGTTCCCTGAAGGTGGCCAAAGGCTGGTGGTGTCCTGGTGAGTGGAAAGTGTGAGTTCAGGCTCTGTTGGTGGGGGGAGAGCAAAACAGAGTCAGTGCCCCAGCTCCTCACAAAGGTAGAAGAGCCCTGGAAGTCAGGCTTGGCATAAATCCTGGGCTAAGTTCTGCTTTTCTTGTGCTATACCTAGTGCATCAAAGTTCTCTCTTTGTTTAACAAGAACCAAACCCATGTGGAGTGTTGACAGATCTGTACTGTCCCTCTGAGATAGAGCTGCACTTCTTCTGGACCTATTCCCTGTAACAAATTACTTGGAAAGCAGAAAGTCCAGGTGAGCACCTGCTGCCCTCGCTCACTGCTCTAGTGAAAGAAACCAACATGTGCTGTGAGTCCTGTTAAGAAATAACCCTTCTCTCCCTATTATATCAACCAGTCTTTATAGAATGAAAGTATTGTTTGTTAATGTGTATTAGTTCACATTGTACACTGTAATGTAAAGAGGTAGTGGAATTTTACTGGAAACTGTAATATTGTTTGTGCTTAAGTAAAACAAGTTAAAGAACAGCCTGGCCCCAGAAATAAGGACTTTTCTTCTTGGAAGCCTAGAGCTGCCCATGAAGGATAACAATAGGCCTGGACAGCCATGGTAATGCCAGCATCATCATTCTCTAAGATGTCTTTGACACCCTCCCAGCATTGTCTCTGATCAGAGGCAAATAACTAGAGCAAGATTGACTCCAGCAACATCTGGATCATTAGACAAGGAGCAAGAAAGCCACAAAACTATTGCTGCTTTGCAAAGTTTTACTCTGATCAGTGATCAGTAGTGTAAAATGCTGCTGGTTAGTCAAATTATGCTGTACCTGAACGTTTGATGGGTATAGGAACCCTGTGTAAAACCACATTTAAGGTACCCCAGTTTGACTGGGACGATTTTTGTGACAGTCTTCCTGGGGAACTTGAGTAGACAGTGACAATCCAGATCGGTGCCAGCAATGCTATGATGAGGCCAGGGGCATCCAGAGCCTGCCCTGACCCTTCCAGCCCCTGCCATAAGGTAGAAAAGCTCAACATGGCCAGCTGCACAGTCCATGCGGGGGTGCATCACCCCAGCCCTGGGCGGCAGAAGTGCTCAGGACCACACGATGGGGGCAGAAGTGCTCAGGACCACACGATGGGTGCTGGGCAGGTGTCACCTGTCGTGACACTTCAGGCTCCCGATCCCGGCCGGAGCGGCGGTGCCTGCAGGGGCTGTCTGGGGAGGGGGTGTGTGCCGGCTCTTGGGGCTGCCTGCAGCTCCCAAAGCCCCATGCCGGTGCTCCGAGGTTCTTTTCTGCCCCTGAGGCTGCCGGAGGGCTCGGAGAGCCGTGGGATGCCTGTGGCTATTCGTGCTTCCCGGAGATGCAGTGGGAAGAAGCGGCGCCGGCTCGCTCCCATAGCCCGATCCTGAGCTCACCCTCGCTGCCCGTGCAGAGTATTGCGATGTGCCCGGCCAGCCCCTCCTTCCCGAGCACCTGCCGGGCCCCGCACGTCACCGGGCTCACGGTATAAAGAGCAGCCCACGAAGCATCTCCCCGGCTCCGTGTCTCCGAGAGGCGCATCCTCAAGAAGAGAGCCGTGCGCGAGTGCGAAGATGTTTTATTCGGGTATCCTGACAGAGCCGAGCAGAAAAGAAGTGGAGATAAGGGAAGCGGCATCTCTCCGCCAGCAGAGGAGGATGAAACAGGCGGTGCAGTTTATTCACAAGGATTCTGCAGATCTCCTCCCTCTCGATGGGCTGAAGAAGCTGGGCACTTCGAAAGATACTGTAAGGCTTTTTTGTGTTTACTGGGAAGAGACTGAGAAGCTGGTAGGGCAGTGTCTGTCTGTATTTTATCTTCGTGCTATTTTTCTGTGAGGAGGAGAAGTTGGTTGCTTGTGGAAACTCATTTTTTAAAAAATAAGACTTTTACATGTGAAAGGGAGGGAGTACAAACATGATGCTAGTTATAACCAGAGCTGCTTTTTTCTAGTAGGTGCTTTCAGACACCTGGCACTCAGATCTAAAAGCTCTTAATATTTTTTTTTTTTTAACTTTTGCATGAAAATGAAATACCATTTGCAGTACAAAAATCCTCTCTGGATCAGAGTAAGCCAAAATGGCTTCGTATAATACATACATGCAAACACATGTGTTTGCCTGTGCTGTGTGTGTATGCACAACACATAATCACAAACATTCAGTAAAGTGCAATGTATTGTTTCAAAATATAAAACTGTCAAGATCATGCTTTGATAAAGGCTTGTGCATGTATTTTTTTTTAAAAGATACATAATTTTAGGTTTAAAATATTTCTATCTACAATGATTCATGTGATCCTCGACATATGATACTATTCTTCATGTCCAGGGGTTGGAGAGAATTTCTAAATACTTACATATGCAAATGTTTGAGGTTTCTCTAATGGGAAGGATATTTAAATGTAACATCAAAAGTTCTGACATAAGGAACAAAATCTAGAAAATATATCCTTTCGAGAAAAGCTCCTTTATTTTTTTTTTTTTGCCAATTGTTCCAAAATTATTGCACATTGTTTTACAATATTTGCTTTTTTTCAGTTCTTGATAGGGGTTCTATGGGTAGAAAAAGTGAATATTTTTATTTTAGTGGCGTAGTTTTGTTCTTTCTGCTCAGCTGGGTTAGGCTTGGCTCTGCCTGCCTGAGACAAGTGGAATGAGTTGGCTGTTCTCTGTCGTGTGCCTGGAGGTGATTTTTTTGATATCCCAAATATTACGCAGTTGTAGGTAGTGAAGCTCCTGCCCAGAGAAAGGCTCAAAAGGAGCTTTCCTTGTCACCACTGAATTTATCTCCAATGGGGACCTATAAAGTGCCTTTCAGAGCATGACAGTGTTGTTATTACCATTATCTTCAGAGTCTAAATAACATTTTGGCTCAGTGACCCCCAGTGTCTGGGCTGAGTCCCTGGTGACAGGGTTCTGCTCTGCCCAGACAGGAAGCAACAGGTAGCAGGAGCCAGGGACACCAAGCACTGATGTCCTCGGCCCTGCAGCAGCAAGGGCCAGGTTTTGTGCCAGCGCCAGGGGCAGAGCATGAGGCTCCTTGTCCCCACCTTGGTCACAGAAATGTCACTCTAGGTTTCCTCCCTGCTCCTGTGCCCACTCTGGCTGAGCCATGGCTGCAGCATCCCCCCTGTTGCACCCACAGTCCACCTGGGGAGCTCTCTCCAGGGATATTCCAAAGTGCTGGGGAGATCCACAGCTCCTGATCCCCTCCAAGGACAAAAAGGAGGTGTGGGGTGGCACTGCCCATCCTGGCTATCCTGGCTGTCGTGAGTCTGTGCCTCGGGATGGGATGGGAATGGAGCTGGTATGGGCAAACCCACTGCAAAAAACCCTTTGTCCCCACACCAGAGCAGGAGGTAATGGGACAGTGGGCACATGTGACCCGGGCTCCTTTGGCCACAGCCTCCTGCCTCACGGGCTGTGTGGGGAGTCCCCAAAGTGACAGCACTGGCAAGTGCTCAGGCTGCTTCCCACAGCCCCAGGGAAGGTCCTGTGAATTTCAGGGACGTGGCACTGAGTCGTGTCACAGCAAAAGGATGCTGCGAGCACCTCTGTGCTCACGCCACACGCAGCTGGAGAGGAGCATTGCTGTGAGAGGACCCACCGTGTGTCCCCACTGCCGTGGCTGCCCAGATGTCACAAGAGTTGTCCCCAGGAGGAGCAGGAGAACTGTATCTGAGACTGGAGAAGCACCAAGACCCTCCAAAATACATCACCCCACTTTTGCACGGCCCCAGATTGAGAGGTCCATGTCCAGAGGGACTGAGATCCATGGTCAGGGGGCTCAGGGTATCGAAGGTCTTTGCCCCAGGCACTGTTGTGGGTAACTGCACAGCTCCTCACACAGCAGCACGTCCTCCTGCCTAAAGCTGCACGACGACTGTGGTGACGTGGGCGCAGGGGCTTCTGATGTGACCAGCATTATTAATGCAGGGTTTCCCACGGGGGGTTTCCCAGCAGCCTTGACAGGAGAAGAGAGGAGGTAACAGTTCCCCAGAGACAGGGACAGGTGGTGAGAACAGATCTTGTCTGTCGGAGTGGCAGCTGGCAGCAAACACTCGGGCTTTGGGGAGAAATCCCCTTCTTTTTGGCCACAGAGCAGGGGGTGCTGTGCACAGTGAAGCAGTGGCAGTTCACCAGGGTGGGTGCACTGGTGTCTTCCAGTGCCACTGGTCAGCTTCTGAAGCATTTCTCCTCCTGATGCCATGTACAGGCAGGTTTGATAAATACTTGTAATGATCTATGATAATTTTCAGCATATTATTTTGGCTCAGATCACAGTCTAGCTGCTCGCTCCCTTTACGTGCTCCACTCTGCCTAGTGTAAGACCAAACTATACTGTAGCATAGCTCACATTGAATTTGACAAAGGTAGGGCTGGATATACAGAGCAGAAATGGTTTTGTTTTAATGCCTACTAGCCTCTTCCCTGAAGCCCAGAAAATCGGCACAATGTGATCCTTAGCTGGGACGTGAGCTTCCCGACACAGTAACCATGACCCTCTTCCCAACTTGGACAGGGTGTGCTGGCTGTTGGCAGCTCCTCATGATGTTCTGACGCTTCTCCCTTGCCCTGAGAGCTGTTGAACCAGTTTGAAGGGGCTTTGCCAGAAACAGTCCCGCATCTCTTCATAGACTGGGAAACAAAGTTATAAATAGCATCAACAACAAAAAGCACTTCCCCCTTCCAGCATACCCTCAGAGCCTCCCGTGGGCATCCTGAGCACAACTCTGGGTACCCCTGTGGCCCCAACCCCAGCTCCTGTAGCTGGTGCATTCAGTCGTCCCCACTTTCCCACTGTGCACACCCCAGGATTTGTCGTGTCTTGGCTGAAATGCAAAAAGCTTTGATGTTACATGCACTGTCTTACTCAGAGACCTGGCTGCTGCCTGGGCACCCAGGGGCTCAGGGGGCAGCTTTTGTCCCACCTCATCCCCCTGCAAGAGGGACTCACAGCACATGATGCTGGTAGAAGACATGAATTTGGACACAGGATGGAAAGAGGAGAGAGAAATTAGTTATTTCTTGGGATGATCTCCATTGGAGCATTAAAACTCCTTTTTTTTCCCCCTACTGTTTAGGTACAGAAGAGAGGGCAAACCCCCTGAGGTGGGTTTGAGATGGGGAACAGCCAGCATCTTCCCTGACTTTCTTTTCCACCTGAGTGAAACTGTAGATGGGTCTTCTTATCCCCAGATCTAGAAGCCAAAATAGTGGGAAACCTGCCAGAGAGAGAGATACTGCAAGCTGCAGCAATGTACTTGCTTATACATCAGAAAGGAACAAAACTAAGCAGAATTATTTGTGGTTTTGATAGACAGTGGTAAATAGCTTCAGCAAAAGCTGGCATCTCCACTTGCTTCCTTAGGTTTCTACTATGACATTTTTAGGGGATTACAGGTTTTTGCAAAGTCTGAGTTGGAAAGGGAGATATGAAAAAAGTCCTGGTTTGTATTTATATAGAGCTGTAAGATACCAGGAAATATTTTTTGCACTGACACGATGAAATGTAGTATTTTATATTTTATAAAACTTTCAACAATTTTGTGCAATGCAAAGGAACACAGTGCCAGATAATCTGGGTTACTTCAAACACGAGTCCTGTCTGTGTGGCTGGCCTATGCTGGAGGAAAACCACAGCTGCCTTCTCCACCACTGTCACAGGAGGGGTTTCTCCTCTCCTTCCCTCCTAGACATGGTCCACTTGCAGTTTGCCAGCAAAATATGTATTTTCAAATGTTCCCTGACACATTATCTGTTTACCAAGTACGTATCCATCACTTGAGTCATTTCCGTGACTAACATCCCTCACTCTGTTGCACACAAGAGTCAAGGGATATACAAGTTAAAGCTAACTAATTAATAGTCTGAGACAGGATGGTGCTGCAGGGAACATTTTCAGCCCCCTCTTGCTAGATTATTTCTGTATTGGAGCACAACGTAAGGAATATTTGTCCCCCCACAGGCAGGATTTGCTGTGGTTTTCAGAAGAGCAAGTGACAACAAAAGACAATCCTTTTCGTGGTGATAACTCATGTTTGCTGAGTGATGGATTTTTTCCCTTTTGATGATGAATTCCACATAGGATTCATAAAACTAGGGCCTGAGAAAACCCATGTATGTTACTGGTTAACAATCCATAGGAGAACTTGTAGTTAAAAAAAAAAAAAAAAGAGGTTTAATTCAAGGGTAGATGACAGTTAAAGTAGCAATGAGGATTGTGCTGGTGGTTGAGGCCAGGCAGATCAGAAGAATATCCAGACTGTCCTGGATGATGCCATGCAGAAATTTCTCTTGGTCCTAGCTGAGTGGAACTGGGCATGAGGAGGTGACCACTGTGTGATAGGCTGTCTTCTAGTCAGCTGGGTGAATTTCACCCATCTACTTTTACAGTCCAATATCCCTTTTTTTTTTTTTTTTTAATGATGCAAAGAATTAGTCTTCCAGATGTGTTCCTGAGCTGCAGGCAAACACAAAGGGTAAGAAGGATGTCCCATCCACTGTCAGCAAACCCTGGCTTGCATTTTCGCTCAGATGTGGAGCATTGGAGGTGATCACAGTGCTGACTGTGCATCTCAACTTCTGCCTCATATAAGGGAGACTTCTCTTTCAATCTGATTTGCTTATCCCTGCACACAGGGTCAGTTACTAGTCCAGCCAGTCTGCCTGCCTCTAATCTAGTTAAGTGACACTGGTTCCTGCTGTTTGATCTCACTGGGAAGGCAGAGGTCACCAGAGGAGAGCATAACAGAGGCACAATGTCAGATCTGATTCCTCCCCATCATGACTGTGGCTATGTTATTACCTGTACACAGGACATACTCTCTGTCATGTTGGTCAGACACAGCACCTGCAGCCCAAAATGGTTATGGAATTTCGTTTTGAGTCACAGGTTGCATGCAGAAACAAGAACAGTGAAAAGTGGGGACAAAAGGAGATGATGTATCCTGGTGCTGGCTGCATCTGCCCAACCTCATCAGTCAGGGCCCACTTAACCACCCGTGTTGTGCCTACAGCAGGATCTGAAGCACCAACATGGCTGCAGTTATTTTAGGATGATGCCAGGTTGCATTAGACTTGTGTAAATGCTGTTATTTAACATGCTGCACAGACAAGCCGCTGTGCACCAGGGTGAGCACTGGCCAGCTCAGGGAGCCATGGCCCCAGGTTTTCAAAGTTATCCTGACTCTGAAATCCCCTTGGGATGAGGAGGTTTGCTGGTTCAGATGTCTGCAGACACACAGGCGTATTTAATTTGAATGCAAAAATTCAGGAATAAGCCAGTAAGAATATCTCACTGTGGACAAATTAAAATCAGAAGGAAAGGCAGTAATGGGGAGGGCGGATTAGCCAGGCAGAGAAATGAGCAGATAATCAAGCAGAGCCATTTCACCTCCAGCAGAGTATGTTCATCCATGCATGACAAACATTAAACATAAAAAGGATTTGGGGAAAGTGTTTGGAAGAGATTTTGAGAGGCAACATGCTTCTTACAGAGCAAATGGAAATGATAGAGAAAGCAAGAAGCTACTGTATGAAACATTGGGGGTTCCTGGGAGAATACCTACCTACCTACCTACCTACCTATGACCAGTTTGCCTTTTCCCTTCTTCTCACTTTGTTCCTGTGGCATGTCCCCCAGGACTGGTCCCATTTACTCCCCCTTAGCAGCTAAAATGGAGGGAAGAGGCACATGGGGCAATTTTAGACCAGGTCATAGACCTTCATACTTAAGTGGCAAATGTAACTGGAAAGGTAATTTGTTACATCTTAATTTTTCATATCACTACAGAATTCCCCATATCCTTATCAACAGATGAAGGAGATTATGGCTGAAACACCACCCTGAAAGAGCTGGATTTGTTTTGATTCCCATATGCAATCCAATCTTGGACTTGAGTTTGGAAAAAGAAAGGCATCCCTCCAAATTCTGGTTAAGGTTTTGGAAGTATTATTCCCTTGATAATACAAAGAAGTTCTCTTTAGTCAAAGCCAGGTAAGCCAGAGCTGGCTAGGAAGAGTACTTGTGGTCTGGGAATCAGGGAGAGTGAGATTTTAGGGCAACCCTCCTGTGAGAGCAGTGCTGGCCCCTGGGCACCACAGGCAGGATGGTGATGCAGCCCACTGTGGCTTTCCTCTGACTTCACCCTGCTCTTCTGTGTGTGTTCTTTCTTAAAGCAACCACATAATATCCTGCAGAAACGCCTGATGGAGACAAATTTATCAAAGTTACGATGCAGCCGAGGCAGTTGGTCTCCAAAGGGTGACATCTCAGCACAGACCAACAAGCTGAATCAAATGAAACTGGGAAGCTCAGGAAAAACAGAGGATGAAGAGCTCATAGTGGTGAGCTGCCAGGTAACAGTCCCTGAAGTTTTTCCCCCAAATTTTATTTCTTGCACACTTAAGCTGTGCTCTTGTTGTTCATGTTTCCCAGTTCAGGTTGTGCTCCCCTGGGACTGTCACAGCTGTGGGGATACATTCTCTGTGCAGCTCTGGGCTGCTGTGGCAGAATCACCCACCTGGGTATTGCAGAGAAAATGGGTCTGAAGGATGTCTCCCTTTTTGCACATCAGGGAAGAGAGGGTAGCTAGGATGGGGCAGCGTGCTGAAATACTGAGGTGTAATTACCCACGGCAAATCCCTGTGCTCATAGCCTGTTTGTTTTCCTCAAGTGCCACCCCTCTTTTCTTTCCCAAGAGTAATTTCACATTTCTCTTCATTATCCCCATGCTCTTTTGTATTTTTCACTCTACACCATATCTCCTCCTGCTTTGAGCTGCCCCTTCTGCTCTCTGCAAGGTCAAGTTGAGCCAGGACACAACACTTATCTAAGTGTGCAGTGGAGCAGGGATGGGCTGGCATGAGGAGATTTGATGGGGACTGGTGTGTGCTGAGCAGAGACTCTGAACACCCTGCACTCATCCTGTACCCCACACATCATCTCCCATCTCTTCTTGCTCTTACAGTGTGCAGGGAAGGAGCTGAAGGCTGTGGTGGACACTGGCTCACAACACAACCTCATGTCGTCTGCCTGCCTAGACAGGCTAGGGTAAGTATCTAGATGGATTTCTGTTTTGTGGGAACATGGCACGTGGCAGCACAGGCAGTGCTTCTGGGGCTGAGGCTTTGCTCATCTCAGTGATGACCGTTCTGGAAGGGAGTGCTCTGGGGTGTACATGGGCAAACCCCTGAGCCTTTTGTTACAACCAAGTCCTGGCCCAGTCTTAAATGTCAGGGAGATAAAATAGAAATCCACCAGTACCATCCTATCCACCTCGGAGGGAATCCCTTCAGAGGCTGGAAGTATTTGCATTTTTTCAGTGTCTGCTTGTCTGTCATTCAGTGCCTCATGAAATAGCTGAACCTCCCCCAGCCTTTTGTGACCCTGGGGCAGGTTTGGGGCTGAAGCTTTGCAGATCCCTAGGGCAAGGCAGGGACCTGGCTGCTGGATGTGCTTCCACTGGTGGCTGCAGCACTACTGGCCCCAGCACCCAGTGTAAAGGAGCTGTGTGGATGCATGTGCTTGGAATTTGGTGTCTGATGCTGTTCCAAACAACAATTTTCTTCTGGTTAAGGGAAAATGAAATGTATTTATGGAGTGTTAGAGAGGTGACTGCCAGATATTTACAGCAAAACTTTCTCTGATTTTGGAGGAGCAAAGCACCAGCTCACAGGGTGTCAAGATGATTTTGGCACTTTATTCCCATGGAATTGTTGTTCTTTGTAGCTAACTTGCAGTGATAATGAAAAAACAACTGCAGCTGCTCTCACCTGAGCATTACTGAGTGAATGGGTGCCAAAATTAATCACTGCTTTGTACAACAGTGTTTAGTGACTGGAAGGTGGCTGTGCTTACTACAACCTTGTCACAATCCATGGAGTGGCTCAGCCAAGCTTAGGGATGGCCACAGTGCATTTGGAGGGGTCTCATCTCGCAAGATGTTGTACTGGCTGCTCCACCCCTCTGAGACTCACAGTGATGTCTGTGACAGTTCATCTGCTCCCTGTGTTACTTACACGTGGCCAGTGTAGTTCTTGCAGCACCAGTCTACTGCAGCTGTGCAGCCCTTCAAAGACTGCTGAAGAAATACGGTATAGCCCATTTCTGCTCTCAGGTTTTGGGGATTCCCTCCTGATCTGAGACCGCTCTAGTAGCAATCAGCCAGGCAGCTGTAGTTATAAGACCCATGTCCCTCCCTGGGAATCAGTGATGAGTGAGCTGTGGTTCCTGCGGGCTGGGACCCCAGGGGCACTGGTATGTGCCAGAGCTCTACTGCATGCGCAGGCAGAGGGACACCCATCCCAAATGGGCTGCCAGCCAGGGCGTGCAGCAGGCAGGGCTACCTCACAGGCAGCTGCCTTCAGCTCTTTTGCTATCTCTGTTTGTGGGGACGGAAGCTAAAGCCAGATTAGCAAAGTGGGTTAAAACCAGGGCTTTGATGCCTGGCTCGCTCTGTTGTCACTTTGGTAGATCCCATGTGACAACAGGCACTGCTCCAGCATGTTTTACTTCAAAGCAGTCCAGCGGCAAGGATAAAATATGAGTTATGCTTAAATCCAGCCCTGGAAAGCAGCAGGAAAGAGGCATGCTGTGTGATTTTGTGTTTGGGGGCAGGAAGAAGCCCTGCTGAGTGCTTTGCTGGGTGCTGCTGCCTGCAGCTGGGGCTCAGTGCCTCTGGGGGTGGGCTCAGCTGCACAGGTCTCTGGGGGCTCAGCACCTCAAAGCAGGTCTCTGGGGGCTCAGCACCTCAAAGCAGGTCTCTGGGGGCTCAGCACCTCAAAGCAGTGTCTGTGTGTGTGTCTGAGGCTCAGGCTCAACTCCTCCCTTCTCTTTCAAAAATCTTTTTGCATCTTGTTATGATGCTGCTCAAGCTCTCCTCCTGGTCCTGAGGAAAGCAGTGGATTAAGCTCGTAGGTTTCCACTGTGTGAGAAAACAGTGGCAAATCCCTAAAAAAGCTGCGGAGGGGACTCAGCTCCTTCTCCCTGCTACCTCTCCCAGCCTCTGTACCTGTGCCAAATGGTGTGGGGAATGGCCACCTCAGCCCCAGGGCCTCTGCCTGTGAGAGGGCTGGTGCCCCCAGGACAGACACACACACACTCTCACTACTGCAATGCGGCTCAGCAGAAAGGCACCACAAATAGCTGAAAAGTGATACGGCTTTTATCCAAAAGAGAGCTCAGCGCCTCAAACTGTCTTTCCATTACATTCTTCTTCAGTTTAAAAGAGAAACTGAAGCTAAATAATTAATCAGTATTGTCAGACTGGTTCACAGGGTGTAGATAGAAGAGACAACTGTACCTGAGGTGTTTCTGACATCCTTTTTTCCTTTCCTTGGGCTGAATGTGATTGATCTGTCCCCATTTCCTCTGAACAAACCTAGCAGCAGCACCTAACAAACTAGCAAACATGCTGGGTGTGCTGCTCCAGCTGTGAGACACGTTGTTTAGCTTGGAGAAAAGGAGGCTCAGGGGGCACCTTATCACTCTCTACAACTACCTGCAAGGAGGCTTTAGTGAAGTGGGAGTTGGTCTCTTCTTGCAGGTAACAAGTGGCAGGACCAGAGGAAATGGCCTCAGGTTGTGCTATGGGAGGTTTAGATTGGACATTAGGAAAAATTTCTTCCTGAAATAGTGGTCAGGCCTTAGAACAAGCTGCTCAAGGAAGTGGTGGCATCACCATCCTTAGAAGTGTTCAAAAAATGTGTGGCCTTGGCACCTGGGGACCTGGTTTAGTGGTGGGCTTGGCAGTGCTGGGTAAACAGTTGGACTTGATGATCTTAGAGTTCTGTTCCAGCATTAACAATACTATGATTCCATGGGGAGACAGTGTCATCAGCTCCACTGGTGGAAACTGGAGTGGACTACCCCATCCTTACATCCACACTGCATTAGGAGCAATTTTATATCAACAGCTCCCTGAGGTCTTGAGGAAATGTAGAAAAAAGATTCCTCAGGTAATCCCCAAAATTCAGTGCAGAGCTGTGCTTGGGGCAGCCCCAGAGCGTGGTTTGTGCTGTGGTCTGACAGGTTTAGGCTGCTGGTTGCCTGCAGAGCATCCACAGAGACCCTTCCAGGGAAGCAGCTTTCCAATAACAGCACGATACGAGCGAGCTAAGAGCACTTCAGGTGTAAGTACCCTCCAAACACTGTTTGCTCCTTGTCGGAGCAGCCGAACCATGGCTGTTTGATGTTAGAAGTGTTTCCAATGCACAGGTTAAAGGAGCATCTCAAATCACTGCCTGCTGAAGATGAGATGGTTTCACTGCCGAACAAGGTGAAGGCGATCGGCCAGATCGAGTGTCTCACCCTCACGGTGGGATCAGTCCCCGTGGAGTGCACTGTCCTTGTCGTGGGTGAGTGTGTGCTCCCCTGGTCCGCTGGCTGTGGGCTGGGGGGCTACTCCCTCTTACCCAGCAGGAAAAACGAAGCTGTAGAAAGATGTTAACATAGAGCAAGTCCCTGTTTGGCCCTTCAGAGAGAGGGAGGGAGGATGTGTTCAGCAGGGCTGTGCTGGTGGCACCAGGCTGGGATTGTGCTCTGCCATGCTGATGGAGCAACCCCTGCATCTCCCTGCAGGTGCATCTGCCTGCCCTTTTCTGATCATCTTCTCTGGAGTCACTCAGTCCCACTCCAAACAGGGTTTTATTTAGCAGAGCAGCCGTGAAAGAAGGATGGTGTCACTGACAAAAAGAATAGGAGGGCACTTTGAATGTATAAATCTGAATGGTCCTGTTTTTTCAGAAGACAACGAGAAACCCTTCTCCTTCGGGCTGCAGACACTGAAGTCTCTGAAGGTAGGGGTTTTCCAGCAGGGCACTTACCCATGCTGGTGGGGGAGCTGGGACCAGTATGAATTGCAGTTTTCCCTCTTACCTAAAGGCATTTATTCTCTACAGTGTGTCATAAACATGGAGAAGCACCACCTTGTTCTGGGGAAGACGGACAGGGAAGAAATCCCATTTGTGGGCAGTGACAGCGCTGCATCAGGAGAGCAGTAAGTTGGCTGGGGAGGTGACCTGTATGTGCACCCCTGAGCCTGATGGCTCAGAGCCCTCTTGGTAGGACCACGCAGGAGTCCCCAGACCATTGCTGCAGGAGAGAGAGAGCTCACTGACCCTGGCAGAAATTGTTTTCAACAGCTCATTGAGTTTTGAAATGAGGTCCCTTCTTGGCTTTTTCAGCAGCCTTTGTCAGCTTTTGCTGCTTTTTTTCTAGTAAACATTGTACATCAAAGGGGGTGTCTGAAAAGACATGCACAGGGAAATGCCTGCACAGACATGCACAGGAAACGTACTTTTTGGAGGTCACTAGGAAGGCTCCTTGAGTTCTGCTTTGACAGTGTTCCCAAACAAAACTTCTTCTGGAGAATTATTTATGGAGCAAGGCTGATAAACCCACATGAATGTTTGAAAGAGAGATCCTGCCTGGAGATACTGGTATTGCCACGTCTCCCCACATTGCTCCAGCTGGCCTCCTGCCAGCTGTTCCTGGTGTCCCAGACTTTTTCAACCTTATCTCTCTAAAGAAAGATAGATGTGAGCTATACCTCCTAAATGTGTGTAGCTGTGGTGGCTGGCTCTGCACGCAAGCAGGCAACAGGCAGGGCAAAACCCCTTCTTGCAGGTACAGCATGAGGCTCCTTCTCACTGAGCGCTGCGAATAAGAGATGTGTCATTGATTCCTGCCTCTGGCTTATGAAACCAGCAGTGCCTGAGAGGGGGATTTGCACTTAATGTGCAGTGCTTGTGGTTGCTGAGCGATGAGCAGCCTAAAAAACGTTTGCTCACTGCTTGAGAAAGAGTCTCTGGCAGATGATGTAGATCAGCATCTTCTTTAGCTGCCTGTCACGACCAGCCCCAGTCACTTTGGATGTCCTGCAGCCCCTGTGCAGCTCCAGCCTCCTGTGCTGGGCACTGCTGAGCTTGAGGAGTGGGAGTGGGGAAGGAGAACACCTTCCTCAGTGAATTGTATTTATGGTCCTTGGGGAGTGCATGAGAGATGCATGGACTGGTGCAGGGAGTCAGGATGAGAGCGCACATGGACCCGCCATGTGCCCAGGACAGCTGATGGCCACAGGTGCCGGCAGTGTGCAACCCCAGGGAGAGCCAGGTACAGCACTGTGGGGGAGCCATGCAAAACCACTGGATGTTTTCCCTGTCTCCTTTGAAACAGAGATGCGAGAGACACAGCGTAGTTCTGTCGCCACTGCAGTGATAAATTGTTTTTTGGTACTGTGTTCAAGGCCAAATTATACTGCCTTTTTTTTTTTTTTCCTCTCTTCCCCATGAAAAACGCCTGTTTTATCCAATGTCTTTTCCCTCCTGTTTCAGCAGTTTGGAGGCGTAAAGAGAAATTGAAACACCATCCACACACAAGAGCTTGACATCAAAGAAATCCTGTGCAGCTGTTCCAGATGAAACAGCAGCGTGCTGCTTTGAAAACATTTATACTAGGCTACAGCTTGAGTAGAGCTAAATGAAACCCTGTTTGTAGCCAGTAATTTAGAGATATTGTCATGTTTATCTATGGGTTTTGAGAAACAAACGTGTGCTTATTTTCTGGACTTTTCTATATAGTGTCCTCTTTATTACAAACAGTTGGGAAAACCTTATGAATTTCTTCTGATGAGAAAAATACTTTTTATAGTGGCCTCATATGAGTAATTATATTTAGCTGTGATTAGAGGCAATCAGAATGAGATTTTTATTAATGATTTTTCCAGGGACTAAGCATTTATATTCACTTAATTGATATTGCCACATTCAAATGGCCATTACCAGGAAGTTACTCAGAGTAAAATAAGAATGTTAATGCCACCTAGGAATTATAGCTCATCCTGTTAGCATAGTATTGTTGCCATGTAATTAGGGATGCAACTGCTGGCTTGATGAGAAAGAGCAATTGCAGAATTACTAATGGATTATAGGGTTCTCTGCAGTGGTGTGGCAGAAGCACAGAAACAGAGTTTGGGAGGGCTCCTAGGGTGATCTCCCGCATCCCCCAGCTCACCATGGGGTTGGCACAGGGGCAGCTCTCTGGGCCTCCAAACCCACTGAGAAGGGATCCTCTGGGCAAGTCTTGGCTGTCTGCCTATGAGGGTAGTCAAGAAAATTAATCATTGTATTGAGCCTAAAAGCAACAAACAAGCACAAAAGTATGTTGTCTGGAAAGCAGCAGGTACAGAGCCTTATTGGTACATCAGGACCCAAATGGCCCCAACATGCCCTTGGTTCTCCCCTGCCACCAGGAGTGGTGCCTCTGCCTGCCCAGCACCCCCCCGAAGCACCTGCAGCATCCAGGCTCTGCGCTAGTGTGGGTTATCAGCTCCTGCTGGACTTCAGTGCTGCTGCCAGAAATGCCATATTTCTTATGTGTATCTACAAATTGCCTGGGATCTTAGGTACAATATTAACCTTGATCACCCTTGGGACGAGGTGGGAGTTTTCATCCAGAGAAGCTTTTCATTTGGTATTACTGTCCTGTAGCAGCAGTGTTGCTACTTCCCTGTGCCACTCACTTGCAGACCAGAATAAACCTATGGGGTTGCTTAGGGGAGCCTGGCCTCACACAAAAGCAGCTTTCTAGATTTTTAAAAGCTATTTAATAATTTCTGTCATCGGCTGAAGAGACATCTTTAAAATTCAGAATAATACCCTTGTGATGTTGTGCATCCGCTGACAGCCAGCCCTGCTGCAGCGAGATCGCGAGGGCTGGCTGTGCCACAGGAGCAGGAATGCTGCTCCAGGAGCTCTTCCTTAGCAAAAGCCCTTTGGCCCGGTGGGCAGAGGCTGCAGGGTGGCTCAGCTGGGCTGGGGGGCTCCTGCAGGATCCAGGCAGCTGCTCATGCCCCTAAGCCTTCCCACATACGTGGGTGCACCATGTGCCCAGGCATCCCTCCAGGCAGAGTATCAGCTGCAAGTACCAACAGGACCACTGGCATTCCCACTTAGGAAGTATCTTGGTGGTCCTGGGTGAGGACCAGTAACCCTTGTCACCTTGTGGCCATCAGCTCATGTCCAAAGCCTGTCCCACCAGCCAGGCCACTGCCAGTTTTAGCCAGTCTGTGCCCACTCATGCCATCTCATACCTGCCAGGGCATCAAAGTTGGAGCTTTATCTCCTGCAG
Organism: Xenops minutus; assembly: GCA_035221455.1. Taxonomy (NCBI): domain Eukaryota; kingdom Metazoa; phylum Chordata; class Aves; order Passeriformes; family Furnariidae; genus Xenops; species Xenops minutus. The sequence continues at coordinate 10,718,777 of JAWWEE010000158.1, forward strand.
CGGATTTGAACCCCTTTTCAATATTGGATATGTCTAGCAAATCTGAGCTATCTGTATTTTGAGCTATTTTCTATTTTGGTGATAAGTTTCAATGCTTTATCTACTCACAATATTTTATACAACACAGCTATATATATATATATAGGGTTGGGCTGTCCAGGTCAGTCCCACTGATGTGTTGTAGAAATATTTCAGTAAATATGAAATATATTTGATTATTTTATATGCTATGAATTTGGTATTTTGGTACTTTTTTTTCTTTCTGTGCTTATTACTGTGCTAAATGTCAAATTAAATCTAAATAAAGTTACATTGACATTGCTGTTTATTTGCTTGTACCTTGGATATGCTGGGTTTTTTTTGCTTTCAGTGCACTTCTCTGTTGACAACAGGAGTTAATGTCACTCTTTAGTCTGATGGGGCTCCACACTGTCCTGATGGGCTTTAGGCTGCTTCAGCAGAAGTTGAGCTCAGCCTTAACAATGAGAAATTATCCTTTTACCCACTCAAAGTCCCACAGCTAAAACCTTTGGTGGAACAGCAACACTCCAAGCCCAGTAAAACTGGCTCTCCTCAACGCTGGGCTGCCTTTCTCCGAGTGTGGAAAGAAACCAGGCTTCCGCAATAAAGTGGAGAAAAAATGAGGAGGATAAATGTCCAGGAAGCATCTCATGCTTCCTGGAGCTGCTACAGGTTTCAAGGCTTACTCAGACTGCTCTTCATGCTACAGAACAGAGTCCTAGCACATGCAAATGAAGAATTCCATTCATTCTGTGCAGAGCAGGGCTACCCCCGGTGCTGGTTGCTTTTCAGAGGTGGCTCCTGTGAACAGGACCCTCTGTAAGACAGGTCAGCTGCTGTAGGAGACAGGTGCTCACCTCAGTCCAGAGGGATTATAGACTGCGGGAAGTAACCTCAGGACTCGGTACCTACACAAGCACTTGCATGGCCACAGAGGTAAATGGTAAAGCAACTGGGTGTTACAGACATCTCAGCAAGCCCTGAGTGCTTGTTCCTGCTTATCTCCAGCACAGATGTGTGTCTATGTACCTTTGGCAATCTCTCCCCAACATGGGTTTGCAGGAAGCCCAGACATGGCCTTGTAACCAACCAAGGGACCTTCTACCTCTTGGCTGGGAGCAGAGGAGACAGCAATACCTGAAACCATCTGGGATAGGAAGGACTCAGGAGATAAAAAGACAGATGTGGCAGGATGTTACAAGAAGCCCCTGAGGTGGCAGAGGGTTTTGTTGAATGATTTCTGGCCCAGCTGATTAATATTGTCATGCTTCACACAAACATCTCACAGGTGAGGCCACTCTGCAGCAACATGTGCTGCTGATCCAAATGGGAAGTCAGAAGCCATTGTGAGGAGTAGCCCTACAGCAACTATTCACAGGGATTTTGTGTCCTGCTGAGGTCCACTAATATTGTTTCATCACCTCGCCCGGTGGAGCATCTGATTAGATGAGACCTGCTGGGGAGTCTCTTCACAGTTATGTCAAGGGTAATCTGCTATCTAATAGTTCTCTGAGGAGGTCCTTTTTATGGGGTTTTCTATCAGTGATGATAACATGATGCTCAACATGTTGTGAAAACAAATCTGATCGGTATGTCTCAGATAGATGACTTATTTTGATATAAACATATGTTTTAGGGCTGTGTATTGCTGGATTTATTTTATGGAGCAAACATCAGCTGAGGTCTGTATTGCTTTATCACCTGCTCACTTAATAAATGGAGGTGAGGTATCAGGTTTCTATCAATTGAAAGTCTGTTCCTTTTCCTAAGCTGAATTTTCTCTTTTGTCTCTTTTCCATGGGCTGTGCACTGCTGTGGTAGCTTAGCCTTGTGCTGATCTCCTCCTCTTCCTCCTGTGTTAACAACTGCATGACTGATGAAAGGCTACAGCCTCTGGAGATGACACTGTAGGTGTCAGTGACATTTCACCAGAGATGGCATTGCTGAAAAGGCAATTGATTTAACGATTTTGTTACTAGAGTGGTGCTGCCACCACTTCCTCAGGATGAGACCTCGTCACTCTCAAAGTGGGTGTGAAGACAGTCAACAATGTAAAAATATCAGGAGTTTAGGAATGACAGGAAGCCAGAGGAGCATGAGAGCTAGCTGGGGTGGGGGGATGCTGCAGGGACTTTTCACCCTTTCCCTTTCTGAGTGTGGTAGGATCTATGCCTGGGGCTTGTGGCTGCCCCCACCGTGAGACGCGGTTGGACTCTCCAGAAAAGCTTCTCAACTCACATAAGGGAAAGTGGTGCAGAGCGATGTGCTCAGTAAACGTAAACATGCTCAGGTGGGGTATCTGCAGAAGGTGGGGAGCTCTTAGTGCCTTTTCAGCCCCTTGTGTCTCACCTATGCTGTCCATCTGACCCCACCCGGACAGTGGCAGGGCCAGCACTGATTTACTGCTTGCCTCCTCCCACCTCTCTTCCTCAATGACCAGGAGAAATGACCTCCTCCCTGCAATGGAACGCAGACACCACTACTGCAGGTGAGAAAACCACCACGCAAGACTTCAAGGTGCCTCCAGGGGGTTCGCTGCCAGTGGGCTGGCACAGTCTGCCCAGGTCCCATGCCCTGTGCTGTGGTATCTGGCAGTGCTGCACTGCTGTTTGTGCTTGGCTTGGCTGAGCTGGCCCGGGCTGGAGCTGCAGGGATTGTGCTGGGGCACAGCAGGCTACAGTGTCTCTGTGCTCTTACTGGGCAGCAGCACCATGGTCAACATGGGGGCTGCAGAAAGCCAGTGCCCCAGCTTGGTGGTAGAAGAAAGGCATTCCAAGGAATGAAGCACTAAGAGAGGACTGCCAGGAAGATTGGGGTGGGGGATCTGGACCCCGACACCTGAAAACTCTCTCTGCTGGAAAGAAATGATAGGCAGGGCCAAGTACCACTGTAATCCAGGAGTATACAGCTGGACACCTCATTTTCCAGATATTGCCAGCTGGAAAGCATCTCCATGTCATTGCTGGCAAAAGCAGCATTGAAAGATACAGCTTAAGGGCAGGAGCAATGTTGAGACCTGTGTCCTCAATGATAATCCAATATATTTCAAAGTGTTGCTATAAACCCCAGTACTCTGTTCCTCCACAAACAGATCAGATGGAGCAAGGTGAGTGAACAGACACTTGATAAAAGCAAAACATACTGAGTCATGAAGAACAAGGGTAAAGAGAGAGTGTGCAACACGAGACAGCTATTAATTTGAAAATAAAAATGTAATTGGGAGTTAATCATTGGTCTTTCCTGGGTCACAAGTCAAAAAACCCCTTCAAAATTCTTGGGTGGAAGACAAAGCCTAGCACAAGTGCATTGCAGCCCAGTGACCTGGTTTTATCTAGGCCAGTAGAGATCAGGACATATGAAAAATGATCATGACTTTGCAAAAAGCCTTTTTGGATGCTGGTAGAGAAGGAGAAATGGCATAATTGGGCAAAATGTGTCTTGGAGCTGGTGTAAAACAGGGAAACAGGGCGTCAACAGTGCAGTCATCTGAGAACCCAGTTAAATGGGTATGATGTGAGTGGTGTCCTGGGAAGGCTGTTTGGCCTTCTGTTTGGCAGAGGAAATCTGTGGATTTTAAGCTCCTACTCACAGAGAGTCTCTACTGAAAACATCATGATGCTTCTCAGTTTAAGCTTCAGTGACATTTTTCAGATTGACTTTTAAGGTTAACAGAGGGGGAAATGAGCTCTAGTTTCTCCAGAAGGAGAAGACAGTGTATTTTTAAAAACAAATTATTCACGAGGACTAATTAACTTGGCATTTACAGCACAGCGTTCTCTTGGATAAATTTTCTCCAACGGAGACCACGTTTTGTTGCAAGAAAACTTGTGCCTAGCATCTCTTTCCTCCTGCTGCTTTGTGTGCTGTGATATGAAGGTCACAAGCCATCTTCCAATGTCCTGCTCAGTGACTTCCAATTAAAGTGAAGATGAAGTAAAGGGAAGATCTTAGGTATGGTTTAGCTGTAAGGGCTGAGACATGTCTCAGTGGGGACATCTCTCTTATGGTCCTGGTCAATGTTTTAAAAGCTATAAAGTGCCAAGTGGAACAGGCTCCTAGAGGAGATTGCTACAGAGCAACAATTTAACAGCAGAGATGTTGTTTCCACTCATCATAGAGAGAAGCTCTGAAAAGGTCATACTAATGAGGAAAAGGAGACTACGAAGGCAAGGAATTTCTCTCTTCCTCTGGTGCTAAGGCCTTGCAAAATAATTTGCTCTTCTGAGCACGCAGTTGTTATGGTTTGCAGGCTGGGGGAATGGAAAGCCCAGATACACGGGCAGGATGAAGCAGGTAAAAAGCTCTTGTCCTTACTGCTGCAGGCTCCCCAAGTCCCTGCCATGGTGTGCAGGGCACACTCATCATCAACCTGTCCCACCACACTTGTGCTGTGCATGTCCTTTGGGGCTGTGTGGCACAATGGGGCAGCACTTGCTCCACTTGGTGGGAGGCGCAGCTGAAGAGACAAAGCTTAAGCTTGTGGTGACTTTATGTTGATAACTTTTGGGTGTACTTTAACTCTGAGCGAAATCTCCCCTCTCCTGCCAAGATCACTTTCTACCCCAGGGAGCATCCCCTTCCCTCAGGAGAACATTTAATTGTGCACTACTGGGAATTCATGCACTATCTAATTCTTGTAAAGAAGGGAAAACAGGTCCTACTGTACCTATCTAGAGAACATCTGAGCACAGTGGCAGCTTCAAAAACCTACTTGGAGAAAGCTCTAACATAATGAATCACTGCAGTCTGTATGAAGGGAGTTAATAGGATACTCTCATTCAAAAATTGTATTAGAAAACACTGATGACAATGAGCCCACATCAGTTGTTCTCCCTGCACTTCCGCTCTCTGCCATCCCAAATCAAGTTAAGGTGATCCAGATGCACATCTTATTGCTTTAGGAGAAAAATATGTCTTGTTTTTACTCCTGAGGGTCAGAGGTAACTAATGCAATAGAGGGCAGGCACAGCAAAGACAAAGCCCCATCCTCATCACTGTGAACACAGTGAGGTCAGTGTGGTATCCCCAGGGCCCACCTTCAGGAGAGAAGGTCTCAGGACTTTGCATGAGAGGATGAAGGGATAATGTGCACCAGCCATAAGACTGGCTTGTGGAAGTGCTGCAGGTCTGCACAACTATATGCTCGTATGCAAACAGAAACCTCAAATCCTTTCACTCTCTTAGATTTAATTCTCTTGAATTTTAAGCCTGAATTGACATGTCTTTGACTAGCAAGGTCAGTTATTCACTTTCCCCACTATTCCCACAATACCAAACTATAAACATAAGTGGTGGTGGGTAAACAGACCCAAAAGACACAAACACAAAACTCAAACAAAACACTCAGTTGTAAAGCCCAGAAGCTCTAATAAAGGGTCCAGTATGTTAAACAGACACAAACAAAATGGACTGAGAGTCCAGCTCTTGAGGCTGGTGAGTTAAAATTAGGGCAATGTGGCAAGAGAAGAAGACAGGCAGGATGGCAAAAGGAAGGACATGAGGTTTCAGTAGAATTAACTGCATGCTAAGATAATCCATAGGAGACTAATGTTAATAACCAGCTCTCCCCACAGCTCTCCTGTGTGGAATATGCTGTTTATCTGAAAGCCCACCAGAGTTGCATTTAGGTGGTGTAGAAGCAGTCTCCTGGGCAGCACTGCTCAGAGAGGACTGTCTCCAGGTAAACACCACTCTATGGGAAGAAAACTAAGGTTATGTATTTAGTAGAACCACTTACTTGTATTTATTGACCTCTCCAGAGATCATGGTTGCTCACCACCATTAAACTGCAGGCTGGCCCAAAAAGCTTTCAGAGAAAGCCAGTCCACTCTGTTTCAAAAGGCTCCAAATTTTGATCTTTTAATTGAGGCAGCAAATCTTTCTGTCCTTGAGCTGCAAGAAGTGCTCTTGTCAAACAGAGAACAACCAGAAGCACATCTCTGAAGCACATGATGTACTGAACTCTCTGGAGACTGCTAATGATGTTTGATTAATTTTCATTATCAGTGTGAGCAAGCTTTGAGCTCTCTATGTATCTGTCTTATTTAGAGTTGTCTTTTCTTTCTTAGTTAAATAGCAGCTTCTACAGACAATGATCTAATTGTTCCTCAGCACCTGCTTGAAAACTTCCAAGTTTTCAATGGACATTGTGTAATTTGCAGTACATGTGATTTGGTTTTTAAGGTTCAGATCAAATAAAATGGAATAGCAGGTTAGCCAGTAATTGAGTGGAAGGTACTGTGCAGGCTGATGTTGGGATCACAGAAATGCTTGGGCTGAACAACACTGTTTAATGCACTGAATCAAAATATGCATGTTGTGGTCACTAAGAAGCAGGACCAACAGCCCTCTGTGGATACCCTGAGCTCATAACCTACTGAATGCTTTCTGTCTACGAGGGTAACAAGGTTTTGCAGTGGATTTTATACCGAGTCTTTGCAGTGCTATAAAACTCAGCAGTCAGGACACACTGAGTTCAGCTGCTGCTGGAGAGGCAAATGCCCAGGATGGGTTATGTGCTGTCACCTGTGGGTCTGTCAGCATCCCCATGCCATGCAGGGAGCACCTCATGCTGAGCCCATAGAGGGTGAACCCAGCTCCAGAGCTGGGTCATGCAAGCCTTTCAAGTCACACCCAGAGGCATGAGGCAAGGGATGCTCAGAGCACTGTGATCAGAGGAAGGGTGCACAGGGTCTGGTTCGCTGATGTAGCCACGGTGTCCCTCTTACAGGCACTTGCCACTCCAGGACATGACAGGTGGTAGGTCAGACCGTTGCTCACACCTCAGAAACCTGTCCTTGGTATCACCATGGCCATGCCAGGACAGAGCCCTTTTCAGCCCCAGAGTTGTTCATGTGCCAGAAAAGGTATCAACTTGTCAGCAATCAGCTGCAAGTTCCTCTCATTTGCATAGTCTTGGAGGAATCCTTTTGTGGGGTCCAGTCCTTTGGTGAGTCCCAGTAAGGAACCCAGCCACTTCTTGGTTATCAAGCCTAATTTTGATTCCCTCCTATCCAGATAACGACATGCACTCATTGAGGCAAATACTGAGCAACTAGAAGTGCTACAGCCAAAGCCACAGACTGAGCTCTCAGTCTACATACGAAAAATGAAGCAAACTTAGAATCTGTACTGGAAATAAAATGTTTAAAAGTATTTTTTAATAAAAAAAAGAATAAATTCACCGTTTACCTTCCTATCACACTACACTGGACTGACAGGCAGGAAAACTTAGCCCAGTTTTTCTCCACTGCCACCCCGCTTCAAAGCCCTGAACACATCTTTCTGCTCCACATTTCTCAGCTACACAGCCTAAAGCATCAGCACCAAAGACTTCTGCCTGGACAGCTGCTGGCTTCACCGATCTGTATCTGGCCCAAGACTTCACTCTTGTGGTGCCAGGAGACACACAGCTTTTGGAGGATTGGCAGGACAAGGCTCACCCTCAACAAAAGCACATCTTCCTCTCCAGAATATTAGTCCAAGCAACTCTTTGCCGTGTACTATATGAAATCAGGAGTTACCTGAAGTGCTGCTAGATATTAATTCACTTCAGCATACATGGAGAAGCAGCACCAGTGAAAAAGAAATACAGTCCCTGGAGCAAAACCGAAAGTCATTCCTGATTAAATTACCAAGCAGCAGTGTGCAGTGTAAATGAGAAATGAAACACAGCCATTCTTCCTGTGTTTGGGTGGTGGGGAGCTTAATACCTCTGCTCTGACGATCAAAACATCACAATTTCAAACAGATCTTTTTCCTTTGTAAAACGCTCTTCGTTAATTGAAGGAAGAGGCGTTGTCTGGGTTGAAAGCCGGAGCCTGGGCACGCTGTCAGATGCGATGAGGCAGTCAGAGGGAAGCTCGCAGGGAGCTGCTTCGCAGGGTGTTGTCATGGGAACAGAGCAAGTAGGGCATCCGCCGCTCCGCATCCTCCGCACCAGCCCTGGCGATGCGGTTGCATAAAATCAATGCCGCTAGCAGCACCAGGAGAGCCAGATCTTAGGGTGGCTCTAGTAGGGGTTTAATCTGAATGAAGCACAAAGGCCAGAGTCTCGCTTTGTGTAAAAGTGGTGCCACTCCTTCTCATCCGAATGGAGGAAGACTTTACACCACCCGAGTGAGCACCAAGGCACACACATCAGTGAGGAAAGACTGACGTTGAAAATACCTTGTGGAACCACAGTTTCTGCTAATATCCCTTAAAAATAAGGTCATCTTAGAAAGCAGTTGCTCAGGGCCTTGTTTACTTAGATGACTTCACTTGATATTCAGTGTTTGTGCACATTTTAGTTGCCTGTGAATTTGACATCCATAATGGTTATGGGCAGCAGACAGAGGGTTGATCGTGGTCAGCATGTACATCGCCACGGTACACAAGCTCAGAATACAAAATACTGCCATTGTGTCAATGTTTGTGGTCATCTGAAATATCTGACTCACTTTGCACAGTGTTGTCTTTGAATGCAACTTACCTTCTCTGTGCAGGTCTATATATGTGGAATTATTGGAATTTCTTTATAAGAAATACCTTGTGTGATACTATGGTTGCTAGGGATAAGCAATAGTTATGAATAGTTTCCTGGATAAAGAAGAATACAGATTCCTGCTCTCACAATTATAAGGGATGAAGTATCTAAAAGAAAAAGAATAATGCTAACGTTACAGAAACCAGTGGAAGTAGAATCAAATGGAATAAGTAAGCCAAGATCTGAGAAAGGCTGAAAATGCTTACTGAAAAAAGTTAAAAGAGCAAAAAGCAATTCATTGCCTCCAAGCTTTCATTTTGTCTTGTCCAGGTCTGCTGGCAAAGTAAAAATCTCCTAATTAAAGCAGGCATGTGCAGTGTAACTGCAATGCTGTCCAGGCAAGCAAGATGCTGAGTGTACACTCCTCATTTCCTATCGACACCGAAGTGTGAATGAGGGACCCACATCCATCCAGGCCTTGCTTGATGTGTGCTTTGGAAAAGTGACCAAAATAGCAGGCAAAGGAAGAAAATGGAGCCGATGCATGGAGGGCTTCCCAGTTTTCTTCTTGAGATTATTGATTAAAGCCCCTCTGCTTAGCAACAAGTTTGAGAACTTTACCACAAAAAGACCTTGTGTTGTATCACAAACAAAATCTTACCTTGCCTTTAACATATCTTTCACTGGCTATGGTGTTTCCATGCAGGCTGCAGCAAAGATTGGAATGAAATGGCTGGTACGGGGTAGAGCACATTCTGGATTCATAGTGACTTCAGTTTTAGTGCTGATCCATTTGAATACAAAACAGGCAGCACAGATTTATTAGAGTATGGGAAGACAACTGTAGTTCCTTTTTGGGCATGGTTGGTTATGTGTCTCTGGCAAAAGCTCTCTGGGGGAGAAGAACGAGGGGTACAAGACAAAGTATGTGGAGCAGCACCAACCTTGTCCCTCCCAAGGGTGATGCATGCAGCGTGTCCGAGGTCCTGCTGGGTCAGGGCTGGTGGAGGTTATTAACAAATTTTGGATTAAGTAAAGAAATGCAGAAGCTGTTCTTCATGCTGCAAGGGATGAAGTCAGAGCTGGGGATTACAGATCATGACCAAGGAGCTGAACCCCCCTTGTCACCTACAAGCTGCTGTTCCTTGTGTTTGCAGCCTGTCCCCTTCGCAGAAGGAAGGGATATGCACCAGGAATTGCATTGATAAGAGCATGGCACAAGTCACTATATTCAAACCATATGCAGAACACAGCAAGCTCCCCATGTATGCAATATGGGGAGTCAGCTGCTCCAGTACACAAGTACTGACTGACCTTGCATTAACAGGGAGGGACCTTGAACTCTTACAGCCCGCAGAAAAGCCGAGAGTGGATTCACTGAGACAGAAAGATAAAATAAATGCAGAGCTCTTTCAGCACTTCCCTCCATTTGCTTCATATCATAAATATCAATACAAATATAGAAATACAGAGGTAAACAGTTTGTCTAGCTTTGTCCTTTCCATATGCATGCATTTCTGCTGCAAAAGGCCTTATGTAACTCCTAAGAGCAGATTGCAAAATAATGCCTTAGTTATGGAAGGAAGCCATGAGCCATTACATTGCATTACTGTAATGTAATGGGTCTCTGAGATGAACTATATTTGGAGAGCTTGCTTTTATTGCAAACCTTGTACCCCATCCACCCCAATGGCATCGATTTCTCTTTGTGATCTCCTGAGACCAGAGACCACAAGACCAGAATACCAGATAGACCTGAACCGACTGAGGTTTTGGCCCAAAACAGAAACTCATGAGACAAAAGTGCACTGTTTATTGTAAGGGATGCAGTACCAGTGACAGAATATATTCGAACAGATGCTGATGACTGATCTGCTGAAAGGTGATTTTCTCATTAATTTAGAGCAGTTGACGTTGTAATTAATTGCTTCCCATGTTTCTTTGCTAAGTAAGGCCCGGCATAATTTTAATTTTTTAACTTAACTTAGGAAATAGACAAAAAAGAATCTGTATTTACTTTGTTTTTCTTCTGTGCAATTGTCACGTGGCTTTCATGTTGGCAGTGACTACAAAAGTGCTGATTCAATCACTTATTTACATAATCCCCCCAGATTTTTCTTTTATATCATTGTTGGTAATGAAAAGATTTCCTCAGATGAGAAAAAGAAGGGAAGCAGGCAAGTTCTGAATGTGAATAGGCTGAACTGACACAAAAAGATTTGCATTAGTAAAAAACAATCATAATGCAGATGATTCAAATTATGGTAAATACCATCCATCCCTACCTGCCCTGAGGAATATCCACCCTGTGACAGTGAAGGCATGTTCAGCTGCACTGTGTGAAGCAACTCTACATCAATTGTTTGAAACAGCACAGTAGAGTGCAATATAATTACCACTTAGTGCATAAAGGTACTTTGCAGGGAAAAGGTTTTAAAATACCCATATTCACATGTGAGTCAGTGCAGCACAAAAAGGAGGAGCAGAGACACAGATTAGTGCACTGCTGGCTACAGAGATGATGTGACTTTGGGAAGGCTCCTGCAACAGGAAAAGAAATGCAGAAGCTCACTCTGCACGTACAGTGTCCGGAAATATAAAGCTCTTTATAGGCTATTTTTATAAGATGACTGAGCAGGAAAGATGCCCCCCTGGAGCAGCTCCCCTGCTCAACGCCTAGGGACGCACTGCCTGTGCTGTGTCTGCGTTTCAGTCTTGATTCTTGCTCCCAAAAGCCTGTATCACTGCCCCAGTACCCCGGGGGGATTTGTTGCACCCTGTGATGGGTCATGCCCTCTGTGGCCACGGTGGGACCAGGACTTCACCCTTCCCAGAGCCTTGGAGGCAGAGACTCTGAATGATAAAAAGCACCGTCAGCAGCTCTCGGGGCTGGGGGTGGGGGCGGACACTTGGTGTATGAGTATTGATGATGAAGACAAACATGAGAGCAACTACAAAATTGTAAAAATTCTAATTCAACGCAGTGCGCTGACAGCAAAACACAAGGTTTAGCTTAGAGAGGTCAGCAACTCTCAAAACAAGTCTTGCTATTAAAGCACAGTCTATGTTATTTTTAAAAAGCAAATTAGATGTGAGAACTCAGCTCCAATTAACGTGAAGAGAGTTGGTTCAGTAAGGACAGCCTTAGCAGTGCAGTGTGCAGCCTGCACACTACTAAGGCTCAGACTCCACCAATAATCCAGTGAGAGCTCTCTTGAAGATGAAATCCATCCTCAACTGTTGTGGAAGATTAGCTAGCTGAAAAGCAGTTATGGTCAGAGCAATAATTTAATAATTTTCCTAAAGTCACCTTTCATTTGCATTTTTTAACCTGTCTTTCCCCTTTTTTTTCAAATATACTTTAACAGTATTGTTTATGATACTGGTGAGCTGATAAAATAAATTTAAAAAAAACCTGAAAAAATCTAAATGTTACAATAGGAACTTCCAGTACTCTTTTCTTAATAATTCATCCAGCAGTTTAGCTTACTAAATCACTGCTTATTGCTTTCTAGGGGAAGATTGGACTTGTCTTCTAGAAGAAGCAATCTCTTGCAGCACCAGGAGCCTGTGGCTCCCAGGCACCCATTTATTTTTTTCGTGTCCCTGGATTTGAGAAAGCTCCAAGACAGGGCTTGAAGGTCCCAAAGGCTGTTCCAGCCATCTAAATAAAAGTGTATTTATTACCTGTGTATCAGAGCTCTCTGAATGTGTTAAAAAATTAGTTCATCAGGCTGTCTTTTCCAAATGCAGCGATGCCTCTGAAACTGCTTATTATTTATTTCAGCTCAAAATGTGATCCGTGTTTTTCTAAAGATTCAGCATGTTTTTCAACTCAGCAGTCAATCCTCCCATCGTAGACTATGACTGTGGGTGGTGGGGAAGACACAGAGCCACCTTCACGCTTCAAAACACTTTCATTGCAGATACAGTCATTAAATAGACAAATTGTTTGGCTAAGGCTGAAACCTGATGTATGCTCATTATAGTCTGCTGGCAATTTCCCCTGAATTTTAAATAAAGGTGTTTTGTGTTTCCATAGTAACTCAAGCTGCTTTACTGAGGTGCCCGATGTGCTGTTAGTATTACACAACTCATTGTATTAAAATGAAGTCAATAGCACCATTGAAAATTATACAGGGCCTAAAGGATTATGAAATCACAGCCAGTAACTGGGGGCTGGGGAAGGAGAGGGAACACAGCAGCTTTTGACAATGTACATTTTTGCTACTTAGCAATTTAGACAGAAAATCATAGAATCATAGAATAGTTTGGGTTGGGTGATTAAAAATCACCCCAGTTCCAGCCCCCCTGCCAGGGTCAGTGACACCTTCCACCAGACCAGGTTGCTCAGAGCTCCATCCAACATGGCCTTGAACACTGTCAGGAATGGGGTATCCACAACTTCTCCAGGCAACATGTGCCAGTGCCTTGCCAGCCCTGGCAGCATCAGATTTATTTGGGGCTCCTACACATGTAGGAAAGACTCGTAGACTGCTTGATCTGCCAGGTCTTAGACCACAGCTGGAAATGCTGCTTCTCACAAAGGTTGGCTGCCCTCTGCAAGAACGTGAACACAGATCTTGGACAGAAATAATTAATAATCACACAACGAATGGGGAACATTGCTGGATTTTAGTGACATCTTCTCAGAGAAATGCATGAAGATTTATATAATTTATATAACTGTACATTCAGATGTGGAAAAACTGGATCATGTGCTGCTTGCACACCTCATTTAGAGTCCTACTAGTCATCACTTCTAACCCATTTCAATAGGGCCAAGATCTGAGGAGCTACAGGCCTGTCATCCTAACCTTGGTTCTGGGCAAGGTTATAGAAGAGATCATCCTGAGTGCCATTACACTGCACATGCAGGACAACCAGGGAATTGAGCCCAGCCAACATGGATTTATGACAGGCAGGCCCTGCTTGTCCAACCCGATCTGCTTCCATGACAAGGTGACGTGCTCAGTAAATGAGGGAAAGGTTGTGGATTGGGTCTATTTAGACTTCAGCAAAGCGTTTGACACTGTCTCCCATAGCATCCTCCAGGAAAGCTGCCTGCTCGTGGTTTGGGTGGGTGGCTTCTTTGATGGGTGAAGAAGTGGCTGTGTTGCTGGGCTCAGAGAGCTGTGGAGATGGAGCTCAATCCAGTTGGTGGACAGTCACCAGACGTGCTCCCCAGGGCTGTTTTGGGGCCGTCCTGTTTAACACCTTTTCTGATGACCTGGACATGGGCATTGAGGCACCCTCAGCAACTTGCAGAGGACTCCGAGCTGGGTGGGCATGTTGACTGATGGAGGGCAGGGAGGCTCTGAGAGAGACCTGGACAGGCTGGATCGACAGGCTGGGCACAAACTGGGTGAGATCCAAGGGTGAAGTGCCGGGTCCTGCGTGGGGGTCACGACAGCCCCACACAGCACCAGGGGCCGGGGTGGAGCGGCTGGAGAGGCTTTGGGCAGGAGGGGACCCGGGGGTGCTGGTCCACAGGAAGGGCCAGTGTGTGCCCAGGTGGGCATGAAGGGCAGTGGCATCTGGCCTGTACCAGAACAGCGTGGCCAGCAGGCCCAGGGCAGTGACCACCAGAACAGCATGGCCAGCAGGCCCAGGGCAGTGACCACCAGAACAGCATGGCCAGCAGGCCCAGGGCAGTGACCACCAGAACAGCGTGGCCCAGGGCAGTGACCACCAGAACAGCGTGGCCAGCAGGCCCAGGGCAGTGACCACCCCTGTACTTGGCGTGGTGAGGCCTTGCCGCGACTGCTGTGCCCAGTTCTGGGCCCTCTCTTCCAGGAGGACATGGACACACTGGAGCGTGTCCAGCAAAGGGCTTGTGAAAGGATTAGAAAACACGTCTTGTGAGGAGTGGCTGAGGGAGCTGGGGGTGTTCAGTCTCGAGGAGGCTCAGGGGAGACCTCACCACTCCCCACAACCACCTGAGGGGAGGCTGTAGTGCCTGCAGTGAGAGGACCAGAGGGAATGGCCTTAAGCTGAGACAGCAAAGATTCAGATTAGATATAACAAGAAATCTTCCCACTATTCAGGTGGTCGGGCATTGGCACGGGCCGCCCAGGGAGGTGGTGGAGGCGCCATCCCTGGGGGTGTGGAAGGGGCGCCTGGACACGGCGCTGGGTGCTGTGGCTGCAGTGGCAGTGCTGGGTCGGCGTTGGCCTCGATGACCCCAAAGCTCCCTTCCAGCCTTCGCTACTCCAGGACTCCATGGATATCTTGCCGCGGCCCGCCCGCGCCCCGGAACCATCGTGCGGGGCCGGCGTTCCGGCGGAGCGGCCGCGGCCGGACGGCGCCTCACGTGACCGCGGCGGCGGGCGGAAGTGATGGCGGCGGCGGCGGCCCGGCGATAGCGCGGCGACAGCGCGGCGGGGCCCGACATGGCGGTCCGCGGGGCGCACCTCTGCTCGCTGCTGGCGCTGGCCGCGTTGGCGGGGCTGGGCGCCGAGGCCAAGGTGAGCGGCGGTGCCCCGGCACCGGGCCCTCCCTCCGTCCCTCCGCCGGGCCCCGGTTCCCGCGGGCCGTCCCGCCCTGCCGGGGCAGGCCGGGGCAGGCCGGGGCAGGCCGGGGCAGGCCGGGGCAGGCCGGGGCAGGCCGGGGCAGGCCGGGGCCGGTGTTCTCGGCGGGCGCCAGCCCCGGTTCCCCCGCCAGCCTGGAGCTCGCAGCAGTTGGTGTCGGCCTGACGCGGTGCCGGGGACACCGGCACAGAAAGCTGCAAGCGGAGATGGAGCTGCGGCTGCCGGGGCTGGGTCGGGCTCGCCGCGGCGCTCCCCTGCCGCACCCTCTCTGCTCTTGGTCCTTCTGGGTTCGTGTTTGGAACCCTTACCTTACCTGCTCTGTCACTGGCAGAGAACGGCGTGTCTCCCATTAGTAAAAGTGTGTCCTGTTGTTAGAGTGCCTGCCTGTCTGGATTTTCTTCTTTTTAACGATAATCGCCGTTTGACTTCTCTGTGGTGAGGCCATAAGGGACTTGGTTTATCATGTATATTTGTTTTGCCTTGGTGGGACTCCTCCTGGAGTACTGTGTCCAGCTCTGGAGTCCCCAGCACAGGGAGGACATGGACCTGTTGGAGCAAGTCCAGAGGAGGCCGTGGAGGTGATCACAGGGCTGGAGCCCTGTGGGCCTTTCTCCAGTGGGGAAAGGCTGAGAGAATTGGGCTTGTTCAGCCTGGAGAAGAGGAGGCTCCTGGGTGACCTAGTTGCAGCCTGCCAGTCCCTGAAAGGGGCCTATAAGAAAGGTGGAGAACTGTTTACATGGATATGTAGTGGCAGGACAAGGGGGAGTAGTGTTAAACTGAAAGAGGGGAGGTTTAGATTAGATATTAGAAAAAATTCTTAACTGTGAGGGTGGTGAGGCACTGGAACAGGTTGCCCAGAGAAGCTGTGGGTGCCCCATTCCTGGCAGTGTTCAAGGCCAGGTTGGATGGAGTTCTGAGCAACCTGGTCTAGTGGAAGGTGTCCCTGCCAGTGAATGCAGTGAGGTTGGAACTAGATTATTTTTAAGGTCCCTTCCAACCCAGACCATTCTACGATAATGCAGTAAAGGTTTTCCAACTGACCTGTGCCCACTTAGTGTTACTCTGACTTGATTGGTCAGTGTAGAAGTTTATTACCAATACTTATTCACTCTTTCTTTTGTAATGCTACTAGAAATTGCCTTGAACTTAGATAAGCCATGTTTATCCTCTGTCTCTTATACCTGCTTAAATAAGGTACTCTGATTTGGGTTTGAGAATGCTTTCGTCTGTAACTCCTTGCTGACCATCTGTGTTCTCTCCATAGGATTTTCTGTTCATGTGCAGTTTTGGAAAGGAACAAATTATCCTATTTTAATGCACTAGGCAAAGTGCTCTTTTCCTGAAATTCCATTTTCCCCAGTAGTGATCTAAATGTTTTGAGTGCTGCTTCTTTCTCGTTGTCCATAACTCGCTTCTTTCTGCGGTGCCTATTATTGGTTATGCAAGTGTTAATTTGTTTCTCTAAAACATGCTTTTACAAGTTTTTGTAGTTTTCACATTTAACTTGCCTTTGTTTGTAATTCCTGTTTTGTACTTTTTTCTCTGCTTTACAATAACCTGCTGCTGTTTAAGACAAGAGAACCATAGGTTGCACTGCTCCCTCCAGTAGTTTTCCTTGCAGAGTCGTTTCTCTTGTTGCCAGGAAGGACAGAATTATCCATGGAGATTTCTTTGCCACTTCCATTTGTCCTTAGTATTCTTTCATTTCATTCATTATAAGCTCATCACTGTGTTTGTTATGCATAAGCTGAATAGTTGAATAACTAGCATCAGCATATGGTTTTTTTTTTCCTAAAGAGAAAAATGAGCTTAAATTCCAGATTTTTTCCGGATTTTTCTCTAGAAGAACACATTTCAATCTCAAATAATAGTGTCATTTGACAAATTGCTCTGCTTAATTAGTAATTTTAAAGGGTTGTTCTTGAACTTATAGGAAATCCTGAAAAAGACTTCACAGATAGCTGCAAGTAGCTTGTGTTAAATATTTCATCTTATATGATGAGTGCTTGCTGTATCCTTGTTTTCTGATGATAATTTGTTCTGAGCATGTTGTTTACTTTACAGAATTCTGAAGATGTTCGGTGTAAATGCATCTGCCCTCCTTACAAGGACCATTCGGGCCATATTTACAACAAAAATGTTTCACAGAAAGACTGGTGAGTGTGTGTGCCATACAAAATTATAGTAAGTCTTAGTGGTTAAAGACTTGTTCTGTGGTGATTATATGTGACTCTCCAATGTGATGCCAGGAGAAATTACCTCTCTTGCATAATTTACTAGAACTTTTCATTCACAACTATTCCAGAATTCAGCTTTAGCAAGGGTCAAGGCTTGAAATCCATGGGTTTTGCCCTGTCTTCTGTTTTGGTGTGCTTGCTTGGATCTTTAGTTGTTTATTTAGACTTGAAAGCAGTAGAATGGAGGAAGGTGTGTTGTATTTTGCATCCAGTGATTTGAAATCATGTAAAGCCAAGGAAGCACAGGCCTGGAACTGGGGCTCTGGAGCGCTGTGTCTGCTTGCTCCACTCTTGAAATCCATCCAGTCATTTAGACACTGTTGTTTCTGAGGTTCTTTGTTGCTCAGAATTGCAGCCAGAGAGTGCAATTACGTGGCCCATCTATCAACACTTGTTTTCAGAGAGAAAGAGAAAGGTTTTGCATTTCTGTGCCTCGGCAGTGTGGTCTATTGTATCATTTACTCCAGCTATGGCATGTCAGACTCTTCTCCAAGCTGAGGACTGATGTGTGTGGCCGTGGATGAGGGAGCTGACAGTGATTTGTTACATTGGCATAGCTACCATGTATGATTTCACCTAGAGTATCATTGCCTATGTGAATCATACAATTAAAACACCTTGTTTTAGAGTTGTGTTGTTCTTGGAAGTGCTCAGAGATTCTTAAGTCAGCCTGTAAAAGTGTGATGCACTTCTTGATGTATTGACTCTTCTGTTTTATTAAGAATTTATAAAAGTCTTTTCAATCTGATGAGACGCAGCAGGCTGCTATCTTGATTATGAAAATTTCATGCTCCTCAGTAGGCCCACAAAAATAATTATAGGAATAAAATCAGTAATACAGAGATATGTAGAACTGTACTTTGACTTATTAAATTACTTACAGAAGAACTGAGAGAAACAGTTCTGAACTAATAAACATCATAACTATTCTGAACTAATAAAACATACTGTCCAATCAAAATGACTATTTTTGTCCCACATGAATAGCTTAACATCATTAGTCCTAGTATGACAAATTAAGTTGCAGCAATGAAACATACTGGTAGAACTCCAGCTGCAGCAGGCATTTCAGAGTAGGAGTGTTACCGGTTTTATTGTTAATTCGCACTCTGCAAATGAAAATGGATTTGTTTTGTCAGTGGGTACTTCTTTGTGTGGGCCTTACTAGCAGAAAAGACCCTGTTTCCCATTAAATCAATATTAGTACTTGTTGAAGTGAAAATTACCTTTGAAGGCTTGACTAATTTTATGGTGATGTACTGTTGCATACAGAATCTCAAAAATCGATTTTGTTGTCTTAAATCTTGTTTTGTTGAGACTATTTCTTAAGTAACCATGTGGGAATGCTTAATGGCTTTGATCTTCTGTTTGAGATGTCTTCTTGCCACTTGTAAAAGACTTGATTCCTGGTTTACATGCAATAAAATGACATAAGTTGTTGTTGGAAGCAGTTATCTCCCAGCAGCTGGATTTTAGTGCTGTGGTATAGAGCACCCATAATATCGTCAACCACGCTCTTCCATGTGGGATTGGCTTACATTTTGTAATCTTTTAACTCAAGTTATGCTTTCACTGAAAGCTGAAGGCTCTTTATTCACAATCTTGTTGCTTAGAGAAACAACCCAACTGACTTCCTTTTTTTTTTTTCTTCCAATGCCTGTACCTTGTGATGGCAAGAAAAAAGAACTACAGTTCATGAATGCCAGAGAGGTTAATCTCCCTTCAGATAGTGGGAGGATAGAATAAGGCTATTTTGAGTATGGTGAAAAAAGAAGTGAAATTAATAGCTGAAATTTACTTCTATCCATGATGTCAGTGTCAAGTGATGCATTTGTGCTGGATTTGTATCCTTGGACTTGTTCTGCTAACAGCTGTAATACTTTCATGAAAAATGAAAACACTGTATTGAGTTAGAAGGATCTTCAGACTTGTTTAGCGGCTTGTCAATAGCTGAATTTCTTGTTTAGGTGAAATAATTGTGGAGTAGTGATTTTGTTATACCTCCAGTTTAGAACAACTGAGCTTTAGCAAAGGTGTCTTCTCAGCTGCTGGAGCATAGTGGAACAGCCAAGCTAAAAGCAGCTCAGAACTGACTGGGCAGTTTCTGTCTTTCTTCAGTGATTGTCTTCATGTGGTGGAGCCTATGCCTGTCCCTGGACCTGATGTAGAAGCATACTGCTTACGTTGCGAGTGCAAGTATGAAGAGAGAAGCTCTGTCACAATTAAGGTAAATGTAATTATGTTGGCATATATTAAATAGTTCAACTGTTTAGTAAGTATGTCAGTTGTCTTTTAGAGAAATGTTCTTTTTAAAGGAAAAACTTGTCTAATGCAGCCTAAGGTTTAACTTTTTTTCACCGTAGTTGCTCACAGTTTGAGTGGTAGCAATAGTGTCAAACTATAGTTGAAGAAGCAAACTTGAGACCCTTTATTGAAGATCTCTACTTTTGAGATTAGGCTTTACGCCTAAAATTCTTTACCCTGAAATTCTGAGTGTTCTAAGGCATTTTGTCAAGCTCTGGGCTTTGTTTTTCTGTTATTTAGAGGGCCTCTCATTACTTGTCTGTGCTTACTATAAATTTCCTTTGTACATTGGCCAAGTAAAAAAAGCAAAATTGTCCATGTTTGTTTTAACAGATGTTTTCTGTGTTCTTTACATTCTGATTCTATCAGAGCCATTGAGCCCTGGAGTGGGTGAATAGATTGTGCAGTGTATCTTACGGTCTTTCATAACACAGACCACTTTTTATGGTATTTTGGAAGTTTGGTATTTTGTTTTGCCTTCCTATTTTGCTTGGTGACTGTTTGAACGCAGATCTGTTCTACAGAATGGACATCATGAAGTGATGCCTGAAATTAGTAACCCCACTTTAATGGTCAGACTGAACAGTTGTCTTGGTTGAGGTGCAATTTGTAACACAGAGTTGTTTTAAGAGGGATAGTATAAGATTTTTAGCAAGGTCTCACTAAGAGGAACTGTTTCAGGCTAATATACATCTGCTTCAAACCCTATTAATACCAGGTTGTAGTTTGTTAGTTTTCCTCTCTTTGTGAGTTTTAAGGCATCTGTTGACACACCAAAGGTCAGATTTTGGGTGTACTCTTCTTTTGGTCCTTGCTACCTTTTGAGAGATTGTGGGTAAAATGTCACAATTCTGGCATAAACTGTGCCTATCTTGTGTAGGTAACAATCATCATATACCTGTCTATTTTGGGCCTACTTCTTCTGTACATGGTGTACCTCACACTGGTGGAACCTATACTGAAAAGACGTCTCCTTGGACATTCACAGCTCATACAAAGTGATGAAGATATTGGGGTGAGTTCACCAGAGTGTTTGTGTTCTTGGTGAGCATAAAGATTGGGATGGTTGGTTGATAAAAAATTATTTGGGATGAGCAGCTTTTCTTACCAGGCAGTGTCAATGCTTTCCCTGAAGGGAGAGAAAAAAAAGACTGTGTGATGACTTCTGTGAAGCCACTCTTTCATTTTTCACTGGGCTAGAAAGTGTTAAGGGGAGAACTGCTTCAATTATTTCTGCTGTTGGCATAGATTGTTTTTACAGAGAAGAAACAGAGTAGAAATAGAGGCAGGCATGTATAGGAGTACAACTTCCTAAGAGTTAGTGATCCAGAGTCTTGCTGGTGATCACATTTATCCAATTTGCTTGCTGCTTAGATTGCTCTGTGCAAGAGGGAATAGTAGTTGCATCTTCTTTTGCTCCAATTTGAGTTTGTCAATGCTAAAAATTCAAGCAGAAATTGCTATAATGAAGCAATATAGCGACTGGTGCTGAAATAATTTCTAAGTATTACAGCTAGAAATGAAAATGTGACAGTGTATTCCAACAGATCAAAATGGGCTTTTTTGGGAGGAAAAGGGGAGTGGTCCATTAGTGATGCAATTCCTGTCATTACTGGCCTTCCTAATCTCCAGCAATCACGTATTTTTGTTGTGAAATCAAGGCACTTAAAGAAAGCACTTTAAAACTATTAAAAACTATTAAAACTATTATCTATGAAAAAGCTTAATTCTGCATACTTAATAACCCTCACGACAAACAGAAACACCTTTTAAAGTGAAGATGGCTGATGATTATCTCCCATTGTTTCTGAATTTCCATGTGGGTTGCTTGTAGATCTGTTCTAACTGTCTTTGTATTGACAACTTAAGATTTTCCCAGTCACTTCTAGGCTTTGTTTTGGTTTGTTTGTTTTTGTTGGGTTTTTTTTTTTTGAAAGGAAGACTTTGAATGACCTTTTCTCTGTCAAAGAGAATTCTTATATCAAATTGAGCAGTTCCTACTTGAATTAAGTGAACCTGTGCTGTATGCTGTACCTCAGACAAATTTGTACTTTAGGTAAATTATATTAATACTTCCAAATCTGGGTTAAAATCTTCTGATCATAGGTGGAAGAAGTGAAATAAGTCCCGTGGCACAGTTCACGTTAACTGCAGAATGAATTTACCTTAAAATCTGAATGCATCTTAACCAAAGTCATGTTTTGCTGTAGCTGTCCTCTGACCATTACCTGTGCTCATGGAGTCACTAGTGCTTATATCTGCCGTAGTGCTTGGAACAAAAGACACTTCATGTCCTTGCTTACTTCAACTTGCTCCTTTACTACTAATCCTCCATTTGTGACAGTGAACGTAACATAATTTAAGGTTCCTCATTCCCATCCTTGCCTTCCAAGTTGAGTATTCTTGTCACACTTTGGAAATACCATGTGCACTGAATTTTGTGGCTGAATTTCAAGCCAGTATGTTTGCTCTTTCTCGTTGCCCATTGGTGACAGTGGCAACTGATGAATATAAGCTACTTCTTTAGTCCTCTTTCTTTTTAAATTCTTTTTCCCCATGTTGTCTACATAGAAATTGAGAGTAGCTAGCGTTTGAGCTGAGATTCTTATTTATCAGGAAGGCCAGTACCATCTAGCTTGTCTTGTGTTGTCCCATCACCTGTTTTATGGTAGAATTGTGTTACTATTGTGATTTTGTTTTGCTGTGAATGAAGTGATCTGTCACCTGTTAAGTGCCAATTCTAAGTATACCCAACTGTATAACTTTTTATGGTGAGATTATAACCCTTCTGGTCAGGAATTGTCTCTTATTCTCTGAGCATATTTCTTTGAGGCTCATGTGTGGCTTTGGGACTTACAGCAGTCACTTCAAAAGATATCATTAATGATATCCCTGTACAACTAAGAACTGTCATTAAGCTGCTCTGCACAGTCATGTCATAAATGAAGTGCCCATTAATGTAAATGTCTTCAAAAGTGTTCTGAAAAGAAAAGGTATATGAAATGTAGGCATACAAAAAGAGTTATTTAACAAATGACATAGTTACATAATTTTTCATTATGCATTGTATATATGATGCTTTCTGACGTAGCTTTAAGAGCATGAGTTTGTCCGAAACAGTTTGATAGCCAAACAAGAAATTCAGTTCCAACTTTCACTGTTTCTAACTTGGTTATATTTACTAAAAGAAAGTAAAGCTTTGCAGGTGCTGTTAGAAAACAGACAGAGTAAATGTAAAACAAGCACTCAATTCTTGTTGAGCTCTGTCACTTAAACAGCTGTATTGACACTGTGCTTTTAGACAGCTCAGTACAATAGGCTTAGTTTGGTAAACATCAGTGTGTTGATTTTATATAGAAGCTGTGTGAACATCCTGAACTGCCTGTCAGCAAATGCCCAAGAGCTGGCAAGGAACTGACTCTTAGATTCAGTTTTAAAGTGAAGTGCATTCAGGACAGTAATGGGAGGCTCCCAGTCTGTCCCATCAGCTGCTAATGGATGCAAGGCTGTGCTTCTGATCCTGCAGCTCACCATGATGTCTCTGGGCAGCAGGTGGTTGTTTGACAGTACAGTGAAGTGTGGTCTGTTTTGGAAACCTGTGGAAGTTACTGGGAACAAGATACTGAAGTACAGTTCTAACTATTCAGAAACTTGCTTGGTCATTATTACTGATCTGCTTGTTGAAACAGCTTGTTTATCCTAAAAAAAAGAAAAAAAAGAAAATCGAAACAAACCCTTCATCCTTTGGAATGTAATGACACAAAAGACTAATGTGGTTGCTCTTTGGAATTGTTGAGGTGTAACTATTAACTTTTGCTGTTCCAGGATCACCAGCCTTTTGCCAATGCACACGATGTGCTGGCTCGTTCCCGGAGCCGCGCCAACGTGTTGAACAAAGTGGAATACGCCCAGCAGCGCTGGAAGCTCCAGGTCCAAGAGCAGCGCAAGTCTGTCTTTGACCATCACGTTGTGCTGAGTTAATTGTGTCTCAGTAAAATAACTCCAGGGAAGTAGAGTGGACTAATGGAAAGAGCTTACATGTCTTCCTGATCCCGCCAATTCAGAAGAGTTTTCTTGAATGATTCGTTATTGATTTTAAAAAAATAAAGAAAAATAGTATTTGAACTTTGAAGGAATGTACTGGAGTGGAAGCAGTTTTAAAAAGATTAGTTAACCAAAAGCTAACATCTTTACATTTTCAAATGGCTTTTACTAATGAAACTGAAAAGAAAACAAACCTAAGATACCTTGGGTTGCCACTGTGGTACATTATTTACAGTTGTGACTTTATGGTGGTTTTTAACTATATATTTCTCTCTACTATTTATGTGGTTAAAAAATACCTGGGAACACAGTAATTACTTACAACTCACTAATCACTTTATGTAAAGACCTTTTGTAAATATACTTGGATTTTCTGCTGATTAATGCTAGGTACTGGAAATCAAAGTCTTGCCAGTGTAGTTTTCGTATCAGAGAATGAAATCCTGGTTGGCTGTATTCATCATTTGGTTTCTTGCACTCGTACCTTCAAGATGCTTGTATGGCAAGTGATGTCTGCAGATTTAAGGTAACACATAATGGACACTGAGTCTTTGAGCTGCATATTTCAAGTACTGTGATGTAGATAAATTCAAATGCAGTGCACATCAAGACAGTGTTATTTTGTTCTATTTTGCTTTAATAGCTTAATATATTGTAGGTATATGATAGCTCTTAAAAAATCTTTCCCTTTCTTTTCATGGGTAAAGTCTCAGGAGTTAGTATATGATGAAATATTTATTATAAAAATCTTCCTGCATTTGTCTGGATTGATGGTGTAAGGCACATACTTTCTCTAGCACCTGTCATCTTGGGAGTTAGGTGTATTTTTTTATCTGTGACTCTGTACTCATCTCTCTTAAGAGGTATACAGTTGCTAGATGACTAACTTTCATATATCCCCTTTGGAATGTAACCATTAAAGATAAAACTGATTTTTGAAAAATGGATCTGCATTTATCAGTTTGTCATCATTTTTCTCATTATGCTGCATGTAAATCCCATCTATAAAAGCATGTCTAAAAATGCTTCAGAGTAGAAACATGCACTTGTTCAGTGATTAGATAAAGAAACGCTCATCAAATTGTTACTTGAAAAAAACTTTTAATCCCAGACTCAAATGTAGCTGTTCATACGTAGTTACATTATTTTCAGTTCCAATGTGGAATGAAGTGGTACATGGAAATGTGCTATATGTTTCTGGGTGTGTTTTAGCTTGCTTAGTTCACAGCCTGGGGGACAGACTGTACCTGTATTGCTCTGCCACATCAGGGATGGAGACACCGTTGCCCCATAAGATCTGCACTGGCTGAGCTCTTTCGCAGATACAGACCTTCATTCTCATGTCAGTCCTGTAGGCTTCCAGAACTGAGTTCATCTGGAAGGATGGCTAATTACTGGATGCACAGGATTCTTGCTTTAAATAAAAAAAAACAAACAAACCCCACAAGGATTGACAGGAAAATAAAATTGCATCCAGGCTTGTGTTCGGATACTGTGTTCAGGTCTCACCCTGATGACTGGATGTTGATCAGTTGATGGTGTTCATTAACTGGTTACAAAAGTGATGTACCCAGGGTCCCCTAGAGAAAAATAACACAGTCTGTGTATTGAGTATGTGCCTCTCTACCAGTCCTGGTAGATGTTCTACCTCTTGGCTGCCTTTCTGACAAGGCCTGAAGCTGCCTTGGACCAGAGGATGCCAAATACAGCATTGTGGCCCCACACAAGTGCAGCAGCAGAATGTTTCCTTGATGGCTGACAGTCTCAAGAAGACCAGACTGAGTGTATGTAGTTCTTGTGGTAGTAGATCAAGTGTTTCTGATCTTACAGTGTCTTCTGAAATTTTTAAGCTAGACTGGTTTTGGTTTTGGATTTTTTTGTGTCGTTCTACTGATAGAAGGGCTAAATAGTAGTCTAAAGGGTCAAAATAATCCTGTAAAATGTTGGAATTTTGAGGATAGGTGTCCTGATTCCTGGCACCTGTACAGTGGGACAGCTATATGCTGATATATTTAGCGTCTATATGCCTGTTTACAGGAGATTATACAGACTGATTGCTTCATACTATGCAAGTTTAAGCAAAACTTCAAAATGCTTGTCTTGCTACTGATTGCTCTCTGTATTTAAATCTTATCTCTTCTTACTTATATTCACCTTTTATATAGTGTTATACTTCCTAACACTAAAGGAGTTTCCAAAATTACAGGAGAATGAAGATTAAATTTGAGGGTATTAAGATAACTCATATGTGTCCTCACCTCTAATGGAGACAAATCCATCACAAGTTTCTTCTTAATAAATGCTGGTTTTCTGTGTTTAACATGAAGCTATGGAAATATTTTTATGCCTTAATGGTGAATAGTTACCTCAATTCTAGTTAGTTGTTATATTTAGACATTGACATATGAAATACCAATAAATGAAAATACTGCTTTAGTAAACTGTAACAGAATATATACAGGAAGTAAACAAAGTACGTTTCTGATTACTTTTTCAGGTAATCTGGTTGTGTTCAATAGCAGTTTCAAAATTTCTAGCCCTTACTGCCAAGTTTTGTTGCCATCATAGCTGTGGTGTGGGTGGAAAAGCCCAACCAGAAATGAGCAGATCTAACTGTAAGCTACTTTGCATGTTGTCAATTGACTATAAATTGCAGCAGTCATTGACTCAGCGGAACAAGCTACATAATTCAGGTAAGACTTGCATGTTGCTGTATCTAGCTGCAGATCTTCACTGAATATCAAATGTTTTTGTAAATATCTTCTATCAGCCATTCACTAACAAGGTTTCCGTAGCTTTTTAATGAATCTCTCATTTAATAAGGTGTAAGGAAAATAGAACATTAATTTTTTATTTTTTTATTTTTTTTTTAATATCATTCAGGTATTCATCACTCTTAAAATAGCACATCTTGTTTCCTTGGATTTTACTTTCATCTGAAGATTGGTGAGTCTCTGGTCTAAAAGGAAAGTGTTCCTAACACTTGCATTTTGCAATTGGTGCAGGTAGTATGGCAGTAGGAACTATTTTATGTAATGCTGTTATGCAGCAGAAGTGTCACTACTAAGCAACAAATACTGCAAGTATCTCTTCCTGAGGAGTTGTGTTGGTTTTGGTTTCTTGCTCTGTAAGGATGTTTTGCTATAGAATTTTTTTTGCTATGTAGCAGACTCTTTTTCCTCAGTATTGTTAAGTTGTTAGCAGTAGAAAGTTTTTAGACACTAACCTATGTAAGTAGAAAAGGGGAAAATAAGGGACTACTATTTTCATTTTATGAGTATATATTCACCTCTGATTTTTTGTGAAATGGATGTGTGTTCATGCTTTCAGCCTACCTACAGAAGTACCTGTTTAAGATGCATGTGACTTTCACTGATGTCTAACAGCATACTGTAAATGAATTCTTAACTTGTAGGATTTCTGTTGTGAAATCTATGTACATTAGAAAAAGAGACAACACCACATACAGAGGTATTTTCATAGAATGTGTTGTGAGGACAGGTCCATACAGAGTAAAAATCCTCTCTGTATAAATGTGGCAGGTACAGAGTTATTAGAAAACATTACATTATCCCGTTGTGAAGGATTAAGGGGATCCCATTTATATGATGGAGCTGTGATCAGAACATTTGAAGCTTTGCAAGATTTTTATGAGTATGGAATGTAGATGTTTGTAGTAACCTGTCTTAGTGTTCAGGTGTGGTTTCCATTTTAGAGGACGCAATAAGTGCTTTAGACAGCAATGCATAGATGTGCAAGTGGATGGTAAGAGCATTTTTAGATAAATTCTGTGTAGGCAAGTATTGCCTTCAAGCTGTAAAGATGGCTCACAGTAATTCTTTAAAAATTAACTAAGTATTTAAAATGTATTTTAAGTAGCTATTAGGTAGCAGTCATTACATTGTCAGCACTTAAGGTGATATTCAGCTGTTTGAGTAATGATATT
This sequence comes from Xenops minutus, assembly GCA_035221455.1. Lineage (NCBI taxonomy): Eukaryota > Metazoa > Chordata > Aves > Passeriformes > Furnariidae > Xenops > Xenops minutus. Next base: position 10,746,326 of record JAWWEE010000158.1, read on the forward strand.
GAGGAGACACTATAATGTAGCTTCCTATAAACCACTGCAAGATTAACTTTGTAAGAAATATTTAAGGATGGCTTGAGTAGTTATGCCGGCTGTAATTCTGCTGTGAAAAGAGGATATGGAGTTCCTGAAAGCCAGTATGAGTTACAGCGGTGCCTCATAAACTCTGTGCAGTCCTTTCTTAGTATTACTAGGACATAATTTTTTCCTTTAATAAATAGATTCTTTTATAGTCCTCTATCAGTAGGATTATATTTAGTATTTTATGTCTGTGTTTAATCTGCAAGTGGGAGCATGAGGACCCAAGAAGATGTTAGATTTAGCAGAAATTCTCTCTTCTTTCTAAATTCTCTAAATTTCTTGTGAACCTTTTTATGTTGAATGGATGTAATACCTGACAGACATGAAATTGTGATTGAGACCCATTCTCTGCAAAGGTTTTCCATCTAATAAAGATAGTTTAGTGAATGAGACATCAAATGAATAGAGAGAAGAAATAATTTGTCTTTGAAGGCTTTTTGGTATGAATAGGGAGTCTTTTACTGGAATTGTAGATTTAATTTTTTTCAAGAGAAGAAGAGGGTGGAGGGAAGCTCAGATATTGTCCTGTTTTATGTGTTGTCTGTAGACATGTAGGTTTTCGTGGATTCGGAGCAAGCTAGACCTGCGTGTGGAGTATGTAGATTTGCTTAATTTCTTCATCTGAGTTGAAAGGAGACTGCTTGCTGAATTATTTTAATCCATGTTGTTGACTTACACTTTCTGTATTTTCAAATGGGAAATTGTCTGCTCTGTCTAATGATCTTCTAACACCATTCCGAGATGTCACAAATGCATTAAAAATCTTGTCCAAAAAATGCCAGTGATGCAAAATGTCAGTAGGTCTGGATGAGGTTTTTTTGTACTGTTCAGTACATGTTTAAACTCTTATCTAATTTTGTATTTCCAGGTTAAATGCAGAACATGATGGATAGCAAAAGCTATTGTAACCTCATCTGTGCTGAGACTCAGCGCATACAACTGGCCCGGCCTTTCTGTGCCGACCCACTGGTCACATTTCATGTGTACCCAGAAACACCCAACCAGGTCACTTGCTCTGAAGATCTGTCATTCCTTCCTTTCATGTCTGAGCATCTCATCACGGAGAACTTCTGCAGTGAGCCCTGCACCTTTCCCTACCAAATGCCCCATTCCAATTTCCACAGAAGTGAGTACTCCTATGGGCCAGCCTTCATCAGAAAGAGGAATGAGAGGGAAAGGCAGCGGGTTAAGTGTGTCAATGAAGGCTATGCTAAGCTGAGGCATCACCTACCCAAGGAATACTTGGAGAAACGGCTCAGCAAAGTAGAGACCCTCCGTGCTGCAATAAAATACATTAGGTACCTGCAGTCTGTTCTGTACAGTGATTCTGTAGTGGCAGGAAAAAACGTCACAGAGCCAAGCCAAGCACCTAAAGCATTTAACAAACAGAACCAGTTTTTGAAGACCATCTAAAGTGGTCTGAATGAAGCAGCAGTTACCGTGTCTGGGAACATAGTAGCCACTCTATTAATGACGTCTGTATTCCTGGCACATCTTGGGAGCAGATCATAGCACACGTCAGCATCAGCCCACACAAGAGCTTCCATTTTGCAAATAGTAACTACACTTAAATATGAAAAAGATCACTGGGAAAATCTCCGCTGAATGACCTAAGTTAATTCATGAAAATCAGAAAACACTTCTAAATTTGTCACCAAGCTAAAAATATAACACTATACATGTGAAGTAAATGTATGTATCATCACAACCTGCATGCTTTAAAATAAAGTCTACTGATGGGACTGAGATTCTTCTCATTTTCTGTAATGTTACGGGTTTACTCTCACATACACTTTATTAAAAGGTTCATGATTGCCAGTGTTTCTCTTAAAAGACCCTTTTAAATGTCCCAAGGACTGTTGTTAGATGCCAAGAAAAAGGATAACTTAGTTTAAAAGGGAGAAAATCGAGTAGCAGCTCTCTGAAGCACAGTTACTGAACACAGGAAGAGCATAAAGTTTTGTAAGTGCTGTTTCATTGTTTTCTTACTAATATTTTAACCACAGTGAAAACTGTTGACTTAGCCTAGTTTCTGTTGAAAATTGGATTCTTATTCAGATGTCACTGCCCTTAAAAATTACTAGGTCTGCTCACACAGTACACAGTATAAAGAAGGCTGGGGGGGATAAAAATAATCTTGTAACAAATTTTTCAGGAATTTGACTGATAATGGTTGAGGTCTGGGATGGTCTTCCCTGACCTTCCAGTCTGTTCCTCTGTGCTATTGATGGTTTCAGTTAAGAGTAGAATAGATTTATGTGAAGGTGGTAAAGAGAGTTCAGCTCATTACTAGTAAAAGAGTTCTTACATTTGCTCTGTGTAGGGGGATCGCATTATTGATATCAAACAATTTTGCTGACAGCATGAGAGCATGTAGTTTGTGCAGTAGAATGTAAACCAAAAATGGTCACAGACTTCTTAAATGGTATATCCTTGTCCCTAATTGCAGCTGTGCCCCCTGCCACATTGGTTTTGTAGCAGTGAATTGAAAAAATGCCTACAAAGGGCAATTAAGCATTCCAGACACACACCCTTCAAAAACCACCACAAACACAAAAAATCAAACCCCAGTTGTTAACTCTATTTTAGGGAGAAAATGAAAACTTGGGACCACAGCAGAGATTAACAGGTAGATTTCTGCATTATTCTGTTTTTGATAGGCACTTTGTAGGAGGGGTAGAATTCATTAATCCTTCCCTCTTAATGTGAAAAAAGAAGGTTGTAAAGCTATTTGACCTTGGTTTGTCTCAGTTTTAACCTTTTTGTTCATGTTTCAACCCAATTCATTTGTCACGCCCTATGGTGGGGGGCTTTTTCCCCTCCCTAAATCTGAACTGTAGCTTTGATGCTGTTTTTTGCCCTGCAAGGGTAGGCCTAGAGGACACTGAGCCCTCTTATAACCTCTTCTCTGCCCCTGCAGTTCTTTCAGAGCAGCATCTAAATCCACAGGGAGTGGAAAATTGAATGTGTGGCAGACAAACGGTCCTCTCTGTAGTCCTGTTGCACTGGTTTTTAACTGGTAAGGTCAGGATGTCCAGTCCTGGAAGGAACAGCTGTGGCAAACTCCATAGCAACTGGAAACACTGGCAGCAAAAGGTTTCCTATGTCCAAAAAGGGAAAGGGCAAGATTTCTGCATTCGGACTAAATCCAAATCGACCAGATGTAGTGTCACCAATAGCTGGTAAGTTGAAACACTGCTATGTCAAAGTATTTGGAGTTACCCTGAAAAAAAATCTCGAAGTATAGCGTAGTTGCTTTTGTCAGTGCCTTGTTTTGTACAGAGATAGGGGTCCCTGTGCTCAGTAGTAACAGTGCTGAGTGGCTTTAAAATGTGCTTTCTTATAGAAGTGATAGCATTTCTTGACAAAGTATTACTGAGTCCATCTTGTTTTGGTTTTATAATGGGAGTTTGTGTAGTTGTGAAACAACTGGATATATTGTGTGGCGATTTGCTGACTTAAAGATGCACTTTGCAGCAGTTAACCCGCTCTTGCTGGGTTTGCTGTGCTAGTTTTCTGAAATTATATATTTCTGGGAGTCTCCATGAAAAAGACTTCCAGATCATATTTCTTAGATAAGAGACAAAACATGACCTAAACAAAAATTACTTTACAAATTGTTTAAACTGCATTTCATAAAATAAAGCAATTAAAATTTATGTTGTTGAATTTGCATTCCATGCAAATTTTACCTTAAGCATGTGAAACGTTTCTAAGCAGTATTAAAAAAAAAAGAAGGAAAATTAATGGAAGCTTGTCTACTACAGCTTTTGAAATTACCAGAGATAGCATCACATAATTGATCTTACCATGACAGCCTCTGAATAGTTATCACTTGTCACATCTGAGCATGTCATTCTTTCTCATTGCAAACCATAATCCTACTGTTATAAAACATGACAGGATAGCTGAAAGATCAAAATATTTCCTCTTAATACATCACTATAAATAAATAACAGGCAACTGTAATCTAACATCATGTTCAAAAACTGTCACATTTACTCAGCTTGTCAACTTCATTTGTAATTTTTGTCTCAGCTTGTAAAACAGCAAAGGTTTGGCTGGGACTGTGTACAAGAAAGCTGTAAAGGAGTGTGTAGGTATAAGAAAATAGAGCTGGATGTTACAGAGGGAAGCAAATGCTGGAGGGAGGTGGAAGTTATTTTTCTAGAGATTTCCACAGCATTTATAGTTTCCCTGGGTGTTTCTGTCCCTCTTCCAGGTTGGGATTTGGGTGACTGAAGATTGCAAGTCAGTGATATGGGTTGATCTGGCCAAATGCCAGCCTGAATATTCTGAATTTAGTGTTTCTAAATAAAAATAAACAATCAAAATTACTGAGATTTTGAGGTACCCTGGAAAGCATTTCCTTGTGTTAGAAATGCCAATACTTTGTCTCTTTTCTATCAACAGATCACAACTGAGTCCTGCAGGTCGCTGTTTTAGCGAGAATGGCTCCTTTGGAAGGGTTCCTGCCCACGGGTCACAGCTATTGCAGTGTCAGGACAGCTCTGTTCAAGTTCTCAGGTTCCAGCATTGTACCTACTGTTAAATCCTGCTGCAGGACCTCTTTTGTAGTGCATCCTGCCTGGATTGCTGAGCCCCTCACCCTCTAGAGGTAAAATTAAGTTCCTGTTGGAGTCTGTGATTTGTTTTTTTCTATGATACCTAATAGGATAAGCCAAGCTGGCATGTCAGATTAATAAATTAGCAGTTTGAACATCACTTGAGCTTTTCCACCCCTGCACTGTCAGTTTTTAGATAGTGTTAACTAAAGTCATTTGCTACCTTGGAGATTATAGAAAGCTAAGCCTGAATAAGCCTCCTATCAAAGAAACATTCCTATGATATTATTTGGACAAATAAAAGCATCTTGTGTTCACAGCTGTCTTCTGTGAAATGTTTCTAATGCTTTGTGACAGGGAATTATTTTTCCAATTTTTAATTGGAGCCTGTCATCAGCCAGCAGCTTAGCTGTTTATTTCTTTGCTTTGCTGTTCCCTCAATGCTCAGTGTAAACTATCAGCTACAGCACTCTTGAGCACACCTATGCTGTGCTCTGTGCTGGAGAAGGGTTGAATTGTCTTGCCATGTAAACTGCAGAGGGGTAATGTAGGTAATGCTGGCCCAGCATTCCAGCTGTCTCACTTCCTGTAAACTCTAATCCAAAGAAATCTGGGTAAAAGCAGGCACTGATGTGTTTTTCAAGATCAAGGAACTGCTCCAGCACAAGCAAGTTTTCTGTTTCTTCCCACATTTGATCTGTAGGAGTGCTACAAAATGAGTTGGAGTGATCCAGTTCTTAAATCTTACAGGACTTTTTTTCATGACCTACAGAAGCTGTTTCTCTCAGTGTTAACCCATTTTCCTTTCCTCAAGGTGCCAATGGATTAGCCTCAGCCTCCCCTCCCCTGGCCTGGCATGGAAGATGTTGGGAAGAGCAGTGGGCATAGACAGCAACATAGCTGTGCTGGTGAGAAGGGAACAAGATGGATTTTATTACCATGGTACAGTAAAAGAGGAGAGAGGTGAGTGATAGTTGCTGTGTGGTAATGTGGGTGTGTGTAATAAGGGGCAGTCCTCACACAACACCTGAGTTCAGTGTAGCAGTTTTTGTTTCAGCTGGTGCATGAATTAGAGAACAGATCCCCAGGACAGCTGGTGCTTGTGGTTATATCGATTCATAAAGCTTCCAACATGCCTGATTCCAGCCTGTCCTCACCTCCTGCTGCCTAACACACCATGTCAGCCTCTTGCGTGCAGTACAGTCTGAGGCACCAATAAACTCACAAAAGATCAGAACTGTGCTCTGCTCAGCCTTCTTTATGAAGTCTGTTCCTAGCAGTGAGCAGCTGTGTTTCAGGGTTCCTCATCTTGTGCAGAAAATGGGTACCCCCACACTCCCAGTTCCTGGTGAAAGCAGTGTTGCTGTGCGCCTTGCAAGAGCAGCCTTCTGCCTCTGCTGGTGCTGGACACTGAGCCAGGCTCAGACAGCCTGAGTGCCATTGCAAGCAGTGTACGGGCTGCTGTTGTGTGTAGACACATAGCCCCATCAATAGCACAGGAAAAGGGTTAGTGTTTTATGTACACACATCCAGCTTGAGTCAGCTACACACCAATGGCTCAGGGTCTTTCCAGAAATGTCGGTGAAAGCTTTGATTCATTAGTTTGTTAGCACTTCAAACTTAACACAAAAAAGAGCCTATTCTTTCTCAAGAACAGGGAAGTACCTCGTTTCATTGTTGATGGAAAGCCTCTTGACAGGCTTGAGTGTAAAAGAAAATAAAAATTCCAAACAGCCCCTGCAAGAAGCAGAGTTAGGGTTCTATGTAATGAGGAAGGACTTGGGCATGACTGAAGAACAGGTCTGAATGGCTTCAGTGTCCTTTGTTACTTGGCACACCTGGCATGATTTGTGAAATCCAGTTATACTTACTTATAGGTTTTTCTCTCAGGAAAGAAAATACAGATCCTAGTGGCAGTGACTCTGTACATATGCTTTGCTCATCCTGCTTTCTGGTGAGCCTCACAGAGGTTTTCTTAGCCATTCAATGCTGAATTAACACCACACGCTATTTAGCTGCTGTTCAGGTTTGTTATGGCCTAGTCACATAGGCACAGGGTGGCGTACAACTGAAGGTTGCATGACCTGGCACATTATAGACTGTTCTTCAGTGGAATTGTTATTTTGTTCCTGGTAACAGAGTGAAAGAATCATGTTCCTGGCAGAGTTTGCCAAACCACTTGTGTCACATGGAAAGCATCCAGCGTGTGTGCAAAACACAGCGAAGGATGACATTCTGGAATATGTGAATGGGGTGAAGCACTCCTTACTCCCTGGACACAAAGTGCTGCCACCCAGGGAGCCAGATATGGCCAGGTATGGCCCAGGAACCATCCTCACAGGCATTGAGACAAGGGACCCCTTATGAGGTAAGAGAGTTGTTTCCCTCTTGTCCTTGTTTTGTTCTGGAACACAAGCGAGACTGTTGGGATAAACCCTTGTCGTGATAAACTCTTGTCACAGTGCTACTGCCAGAGGAGTAACACTGCACATAGTACAGTTTAGTATTGCTTAAAACTTGCAGGAGCTGATGGATATCTGTATGTAACCTCATCAGTCTGACCTTAAGGAAGTTGTGACCCATAAAAATGTCATCCTCAGTGTCTCTGGGTGTTGCTGGGACAAGGCTGTGTCTGCCATGTGCAGGACTGTGGCCTTTTCATGAGGGATACAAGTGAGACAACTTTCAGGAAGTATCCCTCCGAGCTTAAATGCTCAATCTGTAACAAATGTTGCATCTGGCGGTGATTTTATCACCCAGACATAGGACATTTCAACAGCTCATTCATTTTTCCCATGTCTGACTGTCAAGCTCCACTGACTTACCAAAATACTTTCCTTAGAGCATTGCTGCTAACTTTGGCAGTAACAACAAAGATTACTCAGTCAACATTTTCTTGTTCTTCTCATGACAAACTGTGAGAGGAAAGATGCTGCCAGGCCTGCTGTTTTACTGCTGGTGCCCTAGCTGCCCCACTCCACCCCCGTTTGGGGGTGAGATGCTATAGAGGGGTGATAGCTGATCCTGCTGCTTGACAGGAGTAGAAAATGTACAAAGCTGCAAAGCTTGATCCATGTCTGTGCACTCCCCAGGCAGGCCAGCTGCTTTATGGCCGTTTACTTTTCCTCTTAACAGCCTCAGAAGATGAAGAAATTATAGTCCAGTTCTAGAATGACAAGAAAGTGAAACTCCTACATAAGGTAGCTCTGTGGATCCCTCCTAGCCCATGGGAGAGGATTGTAAAGATGACCCACATGCCCTTCATCAGCAGGGTGAAGACCAGAGAAAGTCTGGATGCTAACTCTTATATTTCTCCATGAAGCCCTAAACTAGCCCTGCTTCCTGTTTGGGCTGTAGGTAGCCCTGCCAGGCAACTGCTTCCTCTGCTCACCCTACTGGCCACATTTCTACTGCCACTGTGGTGGTGGCATGTGCTGTTCATGTGTGTGTGAGGTCCATTTGCTCCTGTCACCCCTGTATTGGTGCCTGGTGGCCTCTTTCATCCAGGTCTCTGGTCCCTACAAACAAATGTGAAGAGGCGGAGTCCAGCAGCAAGCTCTCTCCATGCCTTCTAGAGCTGAAAGGCACTCAGCAAGAGGCAGCTGCAACTGTGAAAACATCTTCCTCCTCCTCTGATTCAGAGTGGGACCTGAAGCCATTCCCTGCTAAGAGCACTATGGTGGACAGTGGTCTTAACACAGGCTGTGGCTGTCTTGAAAAGCCCAGGCTAAAGGATTCTGCAAGATCTGAGTGGAAATACTGGAAAAGAAGCCACCACAAGGCACATTCCAGTAATTCAGGCACCTTTTAACACACCCATAGGGAAGCAGCAGTCAGAGGGAACAAAACCAAATGTGCTCTGGGTAGGGCAGTCACTTTGCCTTTAAGTAATTGCTATTAATACTATAAATTTGCATATCAGTCTCTGATACAATACTTACCCCTTCCCCAGTGTTTCTGCTGCCTGATCTGGCATGCTAGCTGTTCTTCTAGCAACTCATCTCATGGGAAATTACCACAACAATTAATTTCATTTGGAAGCACAGATATCCCTCTCTGTTTCCCATAATTTTCCTATGCCTTCTATGATGCTAACATCTTCATTAACCTGCATAGCTAGTCCATGCAGAATAACTTGAAATAATTCCTTTCAGGCTTAAATTGCATTTTTCTCTCTTCTGAAATGAATGTTTCTCCATTTCAGTTCTGGTTTCTCTCTTAGGTACAATTTTCCCAGGACTCAGCAGTCGCAGCAGCACATGGACAAAGAGCAAGCTGGAATCCCAAGCCATCTCCACTGGGGACACATCCCACGTGGCCCCAACTAATGGAAGTGCAATGTTTGAAACCATCAAGCAACTCACAGTGAAAGAAATCCTGAGATCAAGATTTCAAGCAACCATTGAGGGTAAGGTAATCTGTATTAATGCTGTATTTATATAAGCATGAGGGTTGTTTGAATGAAAAAATTATTCTTGTTAATGGTCTGGAGGAGCTTGCAAGAAAAATACATTGTTTCTAACTTAACTGCTTGCTAAGGCCATCCACCAGCTTTGTGAGAGGCAGGAAACTTCTCCACTAACATGAGACAAAAGACCTCAGACCCTAAGGAAGGGCTGAAGCTACTTGGTAAAATAGGAACAGTTATGCCAGCAACTGTGTGAGCATTCAATAATGCAGATTTCAGTTTAGAAACCTGCCAAATGCCCATTGACATCAACCCAATGAAGTCCTATGGAAGTAGAGACCTACATGAGTGGCCCTGGAAACGGACAGATGTCATTGAGTCTTTCTTTGTGTTTTATTGCTGCTGACAAGCTGGAAAGGTGTTGAGCTCGGCCAGTCAAATTCTAACAGTCACGATCGCTGTCTCTGAAAGATAAAAGCAGATTCTTTAGTAAAAAGTTTTTGCTGAGTGTCTTCTCTTACTCTCTTGCAAGAGGCAAGCAGTATAAACAGCAGATTCCCTACCCTGAAGCTGAGGGATACAGAGTAAGCAAACTGTGTCACAGCTAGGAACAAGGATAACACCTTGGTTTTTAGGTCTGGTTTCTGCTGGGCATGGTGCCCTCCTGCTTTAGAAAAACTTGGGGAAAAAAGTAATCAGAATATGAATGCTAAAAAAGGCCAGCACAGAAAAGAGGAAGAAAAAGCTTACAGGAAGAAGTGGAAGATGAAAGAGAATGTCAGCACAAGGGCATCTGGGGTACAATGAATAAATTATATATCAGAAATCAAATATTAGCTCCTCTGTACCTTCCTGCTCTTGCTACTGTGAGCTGACTGCAGAAAACTTTGAACATTCTAGGAGAAGGTGAATCTGTTGATATATTTTACTGAACAGAGAATATACGAGAAGACATCTTATATTCTCACAATTACATGCATTAATTTTAAGCAAATCCTTACCAACTTATTAATTGCATGGTTCCTATTTCCTATTTCTATTCTACTTTATTATTTAAATAATCATAATTACACACCTTTGTAATTGATTTCCTAGGAATTTACAAGCTAGTATGGATCTCCAGGCAGGCATGCTCTGTCTTAGTAAGTGCCACATCTGTGCACTGAAGTGACATGATTTGCCTTTTGGTAAAACTAAGAAAACAGAATTATTTCATTCTAGCCCCAAACCAGCATAATGAACCACAGCAGTGGAGACAATGTTGTAAGACAGAGTATAATGACATATTTTTATTCATGTGAAATAGCCCTTGATGATTTTAAACCCAGAAGATACATTGCTACTCTTTGAGATGGCTGAAGCAGTTTTATCGTACGATATACTGCCTCAGAAGTGACTTGCAACAAACAAGTGAAGCTAGACAGTAGGTTTCCCAGAGTTGCTCTCTCTGCAGTCAACAAAAATCCTCCTAACTTCTAAAGTAGCAAAGTTTTTAATCAAAGCCTAACAGCTCCTGGAAATCCTTTGGTCTTACTGTACAATTCTGTGTTTCAGGAGTAAAGTTTGTACTAGCACAGAAAGTATACCATCATTAAAGCTACGTGAGGCAGAGGTACAGCCAGGAAAGCAGCAGCTAACAAAGACACTCATGCTTTTTTTAGCATAGATTTCCAAGGGATTTGTTTTCTGCCCTCCAGGAAGAAAGTTTTGCAGCATCAGAAAAACAAAGCTACAAAACAGCACCAGATGATAAATGTAACCCGACTTGCATTGGAGACAACAAACTTGATGTTATAGACCATGTCACAGCTCACTTGCAACAGAAAGGCTTGATCAACCAGAATTCAGTACATGTACAACTGATGAAATTCAGGGGCTGAAATTTCAGGTAAACTGCTTATACTCTATCTGTTATATTTATTAAGCAAATCAAGTTCTGATTTAGGTACTGTCTCTATAGAATATCTTTATGGATGACTGTGTAATTTTAATAGTGAGAATTTTTCACCCACATCAAGCTTCAGCTTCATTCTTTACTCCAAGGTGTTATATTAAATTCCTAACTATTTGGACTTGATTTTACGCTTATGGAGATATCAGATGAACTAGTATGAGCACTAAAAGCCTGAGCAGATACACAGCAGGAGTCTAATAAACCTCCAGTTTGTCTACAGTTTTCTGGAGTGAGCCAGAGGAATTCAACAAAGCAATTTCTGTTTGTAGAAAGCCAGAAGTAATGTAGAAACAATACAAGTTGACAGTTGAAAGTATTTTTTCAGGATTAAAGCAGAAGAGAAAGTAGCCAAAGGGTAAAAGACCTGCTACTGTAGATACAAACAACAAAATGTTTAGAGTTCCATCATTCAGGTCACTGAATTTTATGTTCTGATGAAAATTGACTGAAACCTTAATACATCAGCTACAAAAATATGACAGATCTATGTAGGTCGCATCACTAATTCTAAAGTGGAACCTGATCCTTTGGGAAAGTTAAGCATCCAGAGAGTTTTGTTAGCAAGACTGCTCTTGTTTAAAGCATATGAACTTGGCCATAAGCTGCAGTATGCAGTTGCTCAGCAGTACTTTTTCTCTGCAGGAAATAGGATAATTCAGGGTACCCCACCACCCTCAGAAAAGGCAGCTAACTGGGGTTTAACCTGGTCTGCAAGAGCCTGCAAAGAGACAGGAATTGAAGGGTCAATAGTTTATGTGCCTCTACTGAACATCTGACACATATTCAAGCACCTCTCTGCATTGAGGTCCTAGATAGTGAATTCCATTTACATTGTATTTATCAGAATAGTAAAAGAACAGATGGGTTGTGAGCCAGCTGCTTTAAAATTGGTGCCATCCTACAGAAGCTGATGTACATCTTTATTCATACCACATGGATCATGCTTTCTGTGGTCAACAATGTGACATGGAGGTTCTGTCTAAGGATAATATAAAAGTAGCAGTCATCACAAAGGCTTGATAATGTATTTTATTCCACAGATTGTATCTTTGCTTAAAGCAGAAGAATCTGGAATTATACAGTCACATAATTGGATTTAAAAGGCACACAATGTACAAATATTTATAAAATCAGTGTACAAAGTGGGCTGCATATAATTGCATTAAGTAGAAAACAAATATACAGGCCATAAAAATGGAATCCCAAAGAGGAAGCTACTATTAAAGTGCTAACAAAAAAAGGATATTTATAGTTCATTACACATGTTAAAAGAGCCTTGTATTTTATTCCTGGGATGTCAAGCAACAACAAACATCATAGAACAAAAGTTAAATCAACACTTTGTCCTGCACTGACATCTACTACGTGCGTTTGTTGCACCATGTCCTCTGAGACCGCTGTGACAGAATAGATGCCAGGAGAAACTTCAATATAGAAGTCTTTGGAGGCTTGCCTGATCTTTAAGAGAGAAAAAAATTAGCTTCATTATTGGTTAGTCATCTTAGATTTCCCACAAAAATAAAAATTTTGAATTTGGATAAAAAAGTTACATTTCAGCTGCTATATAAAGATATTGCGATTTTTCAAAATCAACAGGGACAAAATTGGAAAATGTTTCTTGTCAGTACAAAAATTAGCAAGTGCCATAACTCAAAATATTTCCTCTAATGTTTCCACCAGTGGAAGTAATCACTGTGCTGTAATCTATGTCTCACAAAATTGAAAATTACCAGCCTAGACAGTTTTGAACTTAAACCTGGAAAACATTCCATATGACAAGGGTGCTCCCACTAATTTCTACTGTGGTACAGAGTCTGTGTTTCTTGTCTGTTGTGGCTTAGAGGTTCCTGAAATTTATTTGGTGAGGTGTTAGTCTTTTAAAAATAAAACCAACTTTCTTCTCCCTGAGGAACAGGAGTCTTCAGAGAGCCTGTACGAGGGCCAAGTATAAGTGGCTAAGCAACTTCTGTGTGCCTTGCTGCACAGTTTTCCTCAAGGAGCACAAGTGAGGTGAGCCTGGAGAACTGCTGCCTTATTGCTGCTGGAGTAATTCACAAAAGCCTAGAGCTTTATCGCTGTTTGACATTCCGTGCCAGCCTAAGTGGTACAGACTCTTAACTGATTATGTGGCAGAATGCCACAACGTGGTTTCTAACTAAATGTGCAAGTCTCTCTGTGTCCATTTTACTGTCTATACACACGTTAGCATTGTGAATGCACCACTGGTTAATTTTCCGTGCCATCAAATTCTCCACATCTCTCACAATTTTTAACCAGCTTGATGCAAAGTGATAAAGAAATGCTATCAAACATCTCCGTTTAAAACCAAAGTATTCTATAAACTTACACGGTGCTGGCGGGGTCGAGGTTTACTGGGTGCTTCAGAAGCTTCAGTCCTCTGGAGAGAAAAAGATCCTGTTTTCTAATGACACAACACACAATGCAAACCCAGCCCAAGTGAGGCGATGCGTTATGTGTGTGAAATTTTCCCCTCCACAAAAGGATTGATATGACACTGATTGGTGCCACCAGAAGTTACTTTGTCTCCCCCCTACCCAACAGAGGGCTTAGATCAGTCTGGGTGTTCCTAAGTCCATAACGTCAACTTACATACATTAGTGTGTCACAGACACCAGACAGATAACAATTAGCCCATAGAAAGGGAAGGAATAACCTTTAATCAAAACCAGAAGTACCTACTTACCTCTTCTTCCATGGACTCCAGCCCTCTTTCCCCTGCTTGCCTGCCATGGTATTTGCAGATGTGTTTCATTTCATGCTCTTTGCATCTAGGGGCTGGCACGAGGCTGTAGTACTTCTGGACAACAATAGAAACACAGAATATTATGTGGGGAGGCATCAAAGCCATACTCACAGCTACTACAGATTTACAGTTGAAAGTGGAACTGTACATCTACTGACTTGCTATATTAATTGGCTGATTTGTTCTCTTGTGAGGATGAAAACAATGCCTGGATGTCCACAGGACACCTGCCTGATGGCATAAGACTGTCAGCCCTGATTTTAGAAGCCTGTGTCCTGACACAATACGTAGGGTAGGGACTGACACCTCAGAAATTAATTCATGAAAATGTCAGAAGGAATACTCTGGAAATACCTGCCTGATCAGGCTCTTCAAGAAAAGCTCTGGGGAAAGAAGGAATAGTTTATGGGTCCTTAACAGAACATACATGCAAGCTAGATGCTTTGCAACCTAGGCAGTGAAGAGTGGTTCTGCAGGGCATGTGCAGGAGCAGTGCTCTAAAAGCAGAACTTATTAATACTGAAAAATGAGTCAGTCAAGAAGCTAGTGTCTTCAAGGCTGGTACCAGTAGCACAGCAGGTTTGAGAACTGTATTTAAGTCCACAGCAGCTCTCTTCTGTTTCCACTGCAAAGATCCTGGAACATTCCCCACTGCCAGTTAAATATTTGAGTACAGCTCTGCTGCCATCTGTTGTCAACGGAGAACTCCTCCCAGGGTTACCTTTATTATCACAGGGACCAAAAAGTGTCCAAAATATTTGTGTTTTCTTTGACCCTCACTGTCAGGACTAAACATAACAAAAATAAGGCCAATAGCAATACTTATTTCCAGATCTACTGCTATGCTTTATTCCTCGAGCTAATGCAGAAATGAACAAATCTGGTTGCTTGTATTGTGATTTCTGTGGAGCTGTGTCCCAAAACACATCCAACGCTTCACAGCACATCTCTGTATCACAGGAGGTGAGCTGTATTTTTACATGATGGCACAGAGCAAATAAACTAAATCAAACTTTTGGTGAGTAATACAGATAAACTTTGGTCCCTTAGTAACTCGAAACAGCTCATCTTAAAGCACAGGTTTAATTCTTTGTATTTAAGGGCCTAAATAGTTATGTTCAGATGGAGATTTTTATTTGCACTTTTTAAACTTCACCCATGAACTTATTGCCTCCTTTTCTGACTCCTCTACAGAAATGACTGAAGCAGTACTGTCTTGGCTGATGCATTAAGTGTGGAAGTCATTCACTGCTTTTCCAATTCTAATGCTCTTAACAGGCCGTAAGATAGACCCATAGAACAATTTAGGTTGCCAACCGTAAATTTAGCACTGCCAATCCACTGCTAAGGATGAACCTGTATACACTTATATTTTTGGTTCAGCATTGATGAAAATCTCCTTTCTGAGTTGTTCTTAGGATTAACTGGTTACTGTGTATGTAGTGCTTTGAAATGACAGGAATTGCTTAAGATCTGATCATTTGGTGTGATGAACTAGTGTTTCCTCTAATTGCAGACTGAGCCTGTGTTAGTAACTCTGCAGACAAGGAGTTCCTTGCTGGGTTATGATAACAGCTCCCGAGGGGCACAGCCAGTGTAAAACTGCAGAGGAGTTCACAGAGACTTCAGTGCAGCAGCTGGGCTGCAGGGCTGTGTTCACAAGCCTGAGCTGGCAGAGATTGGCTCCTGGTCCATCTCTGGCAGCCAGAGCCAGCATGGAAACAGTGGAGCTGTGCCTCTGTAAGCCATACCTCTCCATTTCTACTTTTCACAAAGATACAGTGCTGCTCTTAACTTGAGCCCAGTTCTTACCCAGTGGTAACATCCCAAGTCGAGTTTAACCTGGTTTCATCTGGGAATGGAGTTAGTTTTCTTCCTAGTAGCTGGTGCAGTTCTGTGTTTTGGATTTAGTACAAGTACAATGTTGATAACAAGCTGATGTTGTTGAATAGTGCTTACCCTAAGTCAAGGACTTTTCGGTGTCTCATGCTCTGCCAGCAAGGAGGTGCACAAAAAATTGGGAGGGATCATAGCCAGGACAGCTGACCCAAACTTGAAAAAAGGATATTCCATACCATGGACTGTCATGCTCAGTATATAAACTGGGAGAGTTGGCCAGGGGAGGGGCTGACTGCTATTTGGGGACTGGCTGGGCATTGGTGGTGAACAACTGTATCGTGCATCACTTGTTCTTCTTGGGTTTTGTCTCCTTTTTGTTACAATTATTATTGTTATGATCACTAGTATTATTATATTTTACTTCGTTTCAATTATTAAACTGTTCTCTCAACCCATGAGTTTAATTTTCTCCTGATTCTCCTCCCATCCCACCAGGGTAGGGGAGCAGGGAAGGGAGTGAGTTGTATGGTACTCAGTGGCTGACTGGGGTTAAATCACAATACTGAGGAGGTTAACTCTAAATTCAAAGTGAACATGTGGTGAAAACAATCTCTTTGCTCCAGATACAAACTCTCCCTTACTTCCACCACCCAGAACACACTGTCAGCCAGCAGGAGTGGTTCACACTGGCCTGATGAAAGCAAAGGGTTGCTGTGTCATAAAGCCTCTCCACAGCAGAGGTACTTTGGAGCACTGGAAACACTCCATACACTGTGACACTAAAGCCTGCTTAGGGGCTGACACCACGTAATTTGTGATGTCACCTGACATTTCTGCTTTTCCGCCAAGAAATGGAGAAGCCCTTTGCTAAAATCTGTACCGGGCTACTGGTGCTGTCTGTGGAAGATGCTGATAGTGGCATTTATCAGCTCAGGTGCTACCAGCTGGCCAGGTGCAACCTACCATGTGCCCACACCACGGTGAATGCCCCAAACTTCTTCATCCAGGCCGGCATCGGAGGCTCCCTGGCTGAACTCTTGCTGTGCAGTGTGCAAAAGCAAAGTCTAATTTTCCCAGTAAAAGCGGTGCCAAGGGGCCCGTGCACATGAGAGCCACCTCACCTCGCATTCCTTGGAGGCTTGGCCCATCAGCTTCACGATGGAATCGAATGCTGCGCTGAGGCGCTCCGAGTCCTGCTCCTGCACCGAGACAGCCCCGCTGAGCCCGCGGCACTCGCACAGACGGGACCGCGGATAGAAACCCGGGGGGCTGTCCCGGGGGGGCACAGCCCACCGTCCTCGAGGCCGCGGGCACCGGGGCACTGGGGGTTTTGGGGGGTAATGGGCTGGGCAGCACGGGGGGC
>JAWWEE010000158.1:10763396-10802855 GCA_035221455.1 Xenops minutus
CCCCCCCCCCCCCGTGGGCTGTGTCGGTGTGTGTGTCGGTGTGTCGGTGTGTCTGTCTGTCTGTCCGCCCGCCGCACTGACCGGCCCCGCCCGCCGCCGCCGCCGCGCGCTCTCCAGCCCGTCTCGCGCCATCCCGGCCGTGCGCCCCCCGCGCGCCACCTCCATCCCGCCGCCGCGCGCCGCCGCTCTGCGCAGGCGCGGCACCGCCCCAAGGACACGCCCACCGCCCGCCGCCCGATAGGGGGCGCTGCCGCCACACCGGGGCATGTCCATCGGGGTACATCCACCTACCGGGGTACGTCCATAGGGATACATCCACCTACCGGGATATATCCATCGGGGTACATCCACCTACCGGAGTACATCCATCGGGGTACATCCACCTACCGGGGTACATCCATCGGGGTACATCCACCTACCGGGATATATCCATCGGGGTACATCCACCTACCGGGGTACATCCATCGGGGTACATCCATCGGGGTGCATCCATCGGGATATATCCATCGGGGTACATCTACCGGGGTACATCCATCGGGGTACACCTACCGGGGTACGCCTACCGGGATATATCCATCGGGGTACATCCACCGGGGTACATCCACCAGGATACACCCATTGGGATACATCCATCGGGATACACCCACCAGGGTACATCCACCGGGATACACCTACCGGGATACACCCATCGGGGTACACCTACCGGGGTACATCCATTGGGATACACCCACCGGGATACACCTACCGGGGCATATCCATCGGGATACACCTACCGGGGTACATCCACCGGGATACACCCATCGGGATACACCCACCGGGGTACACTCATCGGGATACATCCATGGGGATACATCCACCGGGATACACCCACAGGGATACATCCATCGGGGTACATCCATTGGGGTACACCCATCGGGATACACCCACCGGGACACATATATCGGGATACACCCGCTGGGGTACACCCACCGGGATACACCCACTGGGGTACATCCATCGGGGTACATTGGATGGGAAGCTCGGGAAGCGGCTGTGCACCCAGAGGAGTCAGAGCCGCCCCCAAGCCTCGCTAACCCCGTGTGCACGGCGGTCGTGGTGGGAAGGATAAGCACAGAAACTTTTCTTTAAGGGCCTTATGGCCAAGAGTAACGCAGAGGCCCTGAGTCTGCAAGACCTTCATTCTTGGTGGGAGCTTTGCTAGCTGCAATCTGTTTGTCAAACAATAAAAATTATCCTCTCCTAGTTTACATGTTACTGTCATGTTCCAGTTGCTTAACCAGAGCAGCAGACAGGCCCTGTAATAAACAAGCCCTTCACAGGTTGCTTGTTCATTAAAACACATTCAAACTGAGTGTTCAAATACAGCTTAAGTTTGGTCTCCTGTACTCAAAAGAAAATTTAGGCAGTTGCTGGAGTGCTTGAGGTCTGGGGAACTGAACGAAACATAAATGGAAGAAAAATAATATTTGATAAAAGCAATGTTAGCATGTTTGATACACTGGAGAAACAGCCACAATAGGCTGCTTCCTGCTTAATTGGGAGCGGAACATCTGTCTCAGCATCATTACTTGTTAGCAATGATCTCCTTGGAGAGGCAGGTGGGTTTGTTATCTTGCTGCACTTGTGAAACATACTTGGAAAGGCCCTCCTATGTAGTTTTTGTAACACCGAGGGAAAACTATTCATTTGCTACTCCTGCCAGGTACCTGTAGCAGTAGCTTGCTGTTCAGGAGGTAAATTATTCCTTGTGTGTTGAAATTTAAACTCCCACCATTTTTTGATGTTCAGTGACACAGTACTCCTTTTGCAGCTGAGTAAATACATCTGTCCCAAGAAGGCTAACAGCTGAAACAGCTTTTGCTTTGAAACACACATTCACATCAGAATCCAGATGAGAGTTACCCTTATTTCCTGTACATTCACTCCTTTGAAATATAATGGAGGTTTGTGAAATGCTGGGCATTTACGCCAGATTCCTTGTTGCGTGGGATGATGGATCAGAATATCTCAAGACAACATCTTTTGTTTTGCTATGAGATGGCAAAAGCCAAGAATAGTTTATCCTGAGCACTTGGTTCTGAGTTCAGAGAAGTATCCTGGTGTAGGAAACCTCAGAAGCGTTTGCCTAATGTGGGACACCATTTTGCTTCCATTTCAGTCAACAGTCAGCAAGTGCTTAAAATTCAAGAAATGTATAGTGCTGGAATTTGTCCTTCCAGTTGCAGAAGAAATGTGTAGCTCTTTTTTTCCCTTCTGTATCTATCATTGGGTTAGTATATTGTGAGGGGACTTGTTTTACAAATGCCTCCATAATCCTTCAAGATCTAGGAGCAGTCTCTGTATTTTACAGCATTCATGGTCCCGCTAACAGCCAGTATCCTGCCTCTTCTGTATGTTTTTTATCTCAAACGCCTTGTGCAGGTCTCCCATCTGCCAGACCATCAGAAGCCATGGGCACACGTGCCGGAGAGCTGCCCCGCACCATGCTCTTGGTGGCCTGCGTGGAGCTTTATCGCTTGTGCCACACACAGACCTTCTTCACGCCCCGGGACATGCCGTGCCCTGTGTCCCGGCGTGCGGGGGATCCCGGCTGGGCTGTGCCCACGGGAAACCTGGGGCTGCGCTCCCCAGGGAGCGGAGCGCTCCCAGCCGCTGCCCGGAGCTGCTCCCGGCGGGCTGGCTCTGCACCGAGGTGCCCGCAGCGAAGTCCAGAGGCACGCCGCTGCCTCCCTCTGCCCTCCTGCTTCTCCACAGGTGCTGGTACGGGGATCCACCCCGGCGAGCTCGGGAAGGGATCCCTCTGCCCCGCGCCTGGCGCAGGAGGCGCCTCCCGCTCCTCTCCTTCCTTCCGCTCTGCCCCGCAAGCGGCTCCGCGCCGAGACGAGACCCGCGATCCCAGCGTTTTAAATAAAACCCCAGCGGTATCGCCCCTCCGGGCTAGAGGGAGGAGGAAGGCTGGCGGGCGGGGGGCTCAGTCCTCCCCCATCCTCCTCCTCCTCTGCCCATCGCGTCTCCCCGCGGACCTTCCCTGCCCGCCGTGCTGCTCCCCTCCTTCCCTGCCTGCCTCCCTCCCTGTTTCCCGGCCGGGACCCTGCTTGGGGCCGGGCCGGAGCGGTGGCTCAGGCAGCGGGGCTGCGCTGGGGGAGCAGGTTTCTTTGTTGGCTGCCGGCTGACTGGTTCCCATTAATCTCCCGCACTGGCCGTGGCCG
The DNA here is from genome assembly GCA_035221455.1 of Xenops minutus. NCBI lineage: Eukaryota > Metazoa > Chordata > Aves > Passeriformes > Furnariidae > Xenops > Xenops minutus. Next base: position 10,766,606 of record JAWWEE010000158.1, read on the forward strand.
TCTCCACTTCCTGCCTTTGCATACTTCTCTCCCTCGATCTCAGTGCCTTCCCTCCCCTTTCCCTCCCCCCCTTTCTTTCCCTCTTCTCAGCTTCTCCAAAAGCGCTGCAGCCGCCGGGGCTGCGGGACGGGGGCTGCCGGCGGAGGGAGCGCATCCCTGCGCGCCTCGGTAAGGGCCGGGCAGCCGCGCCTGGGTACCCGGGATGGGGAGCGGGACTGCGGGACAAACCATCGCCGCCCCTGCCCCCCGACAGCCTCCCGGGGATGCGCGGCGGGGGCTCCCCGCGTCCCCCGCACCGCGACCACCGCAGCTCCTTCCGAGCGCCTGCCCTGCCCGGGGGGAGCGCGGGTGGGCGCGGGGTCCCCGCACGGGACACCGAGGTGTGCGGGGGTGGCGTGGGCAGGGGCACCGCGGGGGGACAGATCCCGGGAGACCCCCACGGGGGGACAGATCCGGGGAGACCCCCGCGGAGGAACAGATCCCGGGAGATCCCCTCGGAGGGACAGATCCCGGGAGACCCCCGCGGGGGGACAGATCCCGGGAGATCCCCGCGGGGGGACAGATCCCGGGAGACCCCCGCGGAGGGACAGATCCCGGGAGATCCCCTCGGAGGGACAGATCCCGGGAGACCCCCGCGGAGGAGCGGGGTAGCTCCAAGCCGCCCGGGAGCGCGGGGCTCTGGTCCGCAGGGAGACGCGGGGCGCCGGCATCTCTCTGCCCTTCCAAAGCGCTCCCGCATCCTCTGTCCGGCCGGCTGCGGTGTTTGCGTGCGTGTTGAAAAGAGTACAGGAGCCACCTGGACTCCGGCGGAAGGCTTTAGGATCCCAGAACAGATCTGGCTGAAGAGCTCCAAGGGAGCTGCTTCAGCAGTTCACTTGGTGGGAAAATCAGATGTACTGCTCTTGGCTTGGTACCAAACGTTTGCATTACTAAGGTCACTGCAATCAAAGAGCAGTGGCTACATATGAGAGAGCCTCCTTGTGTAAACTTCGGTTTTATCACTCGAATGTACTTTGAATTTAACAGTCAAACTGAATGAAACTGGATCCATATATTATTGCATGGAGTATGTCAGTAGTAGTGATTTCTACACCCTTATTTTACTGTTGTACTGTGTTTGGGGAATAGGTTTTCTTTCATTTTTTATGCCGGGTAGTCAGACTTAAACTTCTATGGAATAATCCAATAAAAACCATCTACAATGATCAAAATCTGCGGAAGATGAAGGATGAAGCTGTTAGTTGTGGTCTGATTTCTGACGATGAGATGAAGTGAGGTTGATTTGCCTTTAAGACTTGATAGCATTTTGTTTATACATGATTAATTTCTAGTTAGTAGACAAAAACATTCCATATAGTAGAAGGGTAAGTTAACACAGCAAAGGTGAGATTTTAGAAAATCACGTGTGTTCTAGGAACATCAAAATTTAACTTTCATTGTGGTGATCAGGCTATGCAGGGGGCATAGTGGTAATCTATAACCAGGTTGACATGTAAGAATAAGCTTTATTAATTTCCCTTTTGCTTTAAGATTAGTTATTTACAGGAAAACTACAACACATTTAAGCAGTTGTGATGACTTCAACAAGCTACCTAAGAGTATAATCAAGCATCTTCTAAAGTTAGCTGCAGTCTATGCACTGTTAAGAGCAACTAGACTGGCATCTTGCTTCTGGGGTGGAACCAGTTCCTCTGAGATTGTGGAGTGAGAAGTGGGACTTTTTGGGAAGGGGTGATAGGGTTAGTGGTTTTGGGCCTCAGTGAGGCATGGAGACTGTCCTGCTCCTAGAATTACATAGGATGTGTTCTTCTCTCGTGTGCAGAAATAAGAGAACCTGCCTGGCCTGGCTTTGTGCTGCTCCCTTCAGGGTGCTAAACTCCCCCAGCCAGCTTGCACAGTGTAGTCACTGCCCCTCCTGGCTCAGAGGTGCCTTCTGTCCTCTCCTACCCCTGCAGCATGTTTGTGCTGTGGCTGCCAGAATGTGCTCCAAGGAGCTCAGGACCAAGTGTTGTTCTTTCCCTTTAAGCAAGTGCCTTAACATACACTGTAGCTCTTTAAGGAGCGTGTGACCCCTTATTATTGGTGACCCTGTAAACCATTGTGTAATCTGTTGACTGTAACATACCATGCCAATTTATTCTTGGTTGGAAAGTCTTGCCAAGGACTTGATGGAATAGCATGATTTTATCCACTTTATTGTTTTCATTGTGTTTCATAAACATCTAAGACCCTCTGGGAAGAATCACTGGGGCGGCTGGGCCTCCTTTTTTTAATTGCTGGTTAAATAAATGTTGCCAGTTTTAAAAAAAATAAAGTGGTATGCAGGATCTTGGAATGCCTGGAACTGCAAAGCACTCATGTTTAGGAAGGAGGACTATTTTTAGTGTAGGGGCATTTAAAGAAATGATACAAACCCCTTGTGAAGAGGTCACTGTGAAGTGTGCCGAAGAGCCTGCTTTTAACTGGAAAGCAAACCCAAGTTTCCCACAGTTGAGTAAAGCGAAAGAAGCAGATTTATGCTTTTCCCACTTCACTGAAGAGGGAAAGGATGGATTTTTTTGTTAGTTTACAGTAGTGGGAGTTAGGAGGCCTGAATTCTTATCATTTAAAAAAGAAAAAAATCCTGGTCTTGATGTGACCCTTGCCTTTCTGATTCCCTCCACTGAGTGTCTGCAATGGAGATGTAGGACTGAAAGACATTTAACACTTTCTGAGAAGGGCTGGGATCTCTCTTTGTGGGAGGTCAAAAGTCCCTGGTTGCTATCCTTATCTATACCTAAAAGAACTGAGTGGTGTTGAGAACTCCAGCTGATTTGCAATCCTAAATAAATTCTGAATACGGGACCGAAGTTGCTAAATAAATTACTGTGGAAACAGAGAAGTCGTTCTTCAATTCATCTGCCTGAAAAATGGAAGCACTTGCTTTGGATGGCTAAAGAGAATATGGTTTAGGGCAGTTACCACTGTGCCAGAGCCATCATGTTATCCATGAGGTCTTCAATAATCCAGATATGGCTAATGTAACTTAGTCTCTTGCAGGGCAGAGGACCAACATCTGGACTGATCAGGCTTTCAAAATGTACCAAATGATAAAGGAGTTGAGTATTGGTCCAAACTTCATTAATGTCTTGTTTAACATAAAATCAGTTTAGATTATGAATTAGGATTTTTTCTATTTTATTTTTTTTCTTTTCAATGCTGAGTGCCTTGTGTGTTAGTTTTGTCTGTGTGCTGTAGTGTGTGCAACTGTTGCTTTTCAGATTTTTTGGTCTGCAGTTGGGATTTAGTTGGCAGTGCAGATCGAGGCAAGTTTGGGGAACTGAATCCAAATATTTACATTCTGAATTTGGCCTAGTTCTTGTGCTTGTAAACACTCATAGTCATACTGAACTTTGGTGAGGTTATAAGTGGCTTTGCCAAGCCTTGGAGAGTCACACCCTACAAGACCTGAAATTCCCCTTTTTGGGAAGAGTTTTGAATATGTTTTTTGGTTGTACATACATCAGCTGAGAGGTAGTACTCATCATTTTTACCCCTTATTTGCCTGTGCAATCTTTTCCTGCATGTTGCTTTTTATCATGTAGGAATGCCTCATGTTGGTGAGGTGTGTCAGGTTAAATGTCATGGAAGAGAAGTCCTGCCCACCTATGAAGTGCTGTGCACACTCTGGAAATCCTGATCTCCTGTGCTGCTCTGGAGCTCTGCCCTGGTAGAGAGGAGCTATGGTGAAGATTCCCCTCCCTCTGTAGCTAATGTTTTCCTGGCCCTTGATGTTTGGATGTACAGAAATAAAGTCTAAAAACTGATTTGGGCAATGAGGATGCTTGATTATGGAGTTTGATTTAAATCCTCTTTTCATTTATATAGACTTTAAACAGCTGTCAGATTTTGTTAGAAACTTTTCATTCACAGGTGACCGAGCCTGGAAGATGTATTCTGCATTAGCAGTTGAATTTTCTGAAGTCAACACTACTACAAACTAGGGATAGGATCAGCTAGTATGTCAACTCTTCATGGCCAAACCACCCTCTTGTTTGGGTGTGCCTTTCTGTCTGAGGCTGTTGCTGTTAACCGGAGTTTGAACTTAGGATAGTTGAGTTGCAGAGAGGTGGAGACTATAGATAGAGGGGATTGAGTTGCAATGAATTAGTTCCCACTCATCAGTTGAGGTCTGTAGCTTTGTATTGTTAGCCAACCTAGTTTGGACTGCATTAGCTGAATACACAATGAACATGTTTAGAGTAATGTAACTTGTTCTCCATCTGGACTGTATTCTCAGATAGTTAGAACTGTTCAGGTAAATGAATGGTGTAATTCATACAGCCAGTGCTTTTGATATATTGTGCTGTGAACTTCTGACCTTGGAGATGCACTTGTTGGGTTGAGGAACACAGGACAAGAGTAGGTGTTAGTTTTTAATGCCACCTTCCACCATTCTGTGAAGATATGTTTGTTTGAACTGTAGCTGTATGCTGAAAACCTGTCAGCTGTTGCAGTGTAGTTGAGACTCAGTGAATTTGAGCAAATGGAGAAATCCTTTTGGAGAAATCCTTTAAGGACACAGTGAAAGCACAGAGAGAGTCTGTCAGAATGGGATATTATTTCAGTTTGAGTATATCTGTCTCCTAGTTTCTCTTTAAAATGAAGATATAAAAATGCTTGTTGTGTTAACATTTAGTGTTAGGATTGATGCCAACACAGGAAACCAGGTCTTTGAGTTGAAACTTTTAACATTGTTCTCTAACTCCCATGTTATTAAAAACAGTTGCTGCATAAAGTTTTAAAACCATTATTCATTTCATCATTTTGATGGGATTGTCACACTGAATTACTGGTTTACATTTTTTTCCCTTAAGAAAAAGATTATTTGTCTTCATGGGACATCCAGTTAACAATCACAGGGGACAGATGCTAACTGCCTAGCACTGTGCCAAGCTCTGCTCAGCCTGCTATTCCAAGTGTTAGGGCAGAGACCAAAGACTTTAGGAGGGCTGGCCTGGAAGGTCTTGCAACCGGTCTTCAGTGAGGAGCAGATGTTCCAAACCCAGGCTCTGCTCACTGTTCTGGGAAGTCCTTCAAGTCAGGAGATGAATCTCTTTAACATTTTTGCTTTCAACATTATTACTACTTGAGGGAGTAAAAACAGTTTTTGCAATATGGGGCGAAATGAATGATGAGGTCTATGATCTTGATCCTTTGTCCTGATGAAAACTTCTGTCACTCGAGGTTACTGGAAAGGACCTGAACTCGTGTTTGTTTCTATGTGGGCACAACATGCTAAAGAGAACTGGGGCATATTGACTCGCTGTGTGTCAAAGTGCTTCTCATTTGTGGTACAGGACTGTAATGATTGAAGTTTCCAGTTTGCTTCATATCTTAATCCTGGCTCTGGGCTCACAAGATCCTCTTAGCCAGTGCTGTTCAAATGAGCTTTATGAGCTGGGAATGTTGTTTGGAAGATATGGCAGATCACCAAAATGCAAAAGCTTACCAAATAATCAGCAAGTTCTGATTATTTCCACTGTTAGGGTGCAAATTGGGCAGCAATTCCATATCACAGCTTGCATTTTACTGCCTGCTATATCCCTGCTATATTGTTAACTTAATCTGTGAGCAGAACATGCCCTGTGCCACCCAAACTGTGTAAGAAATTACTGACTTGAAAGAAAGGTGAGGTCAGGGTAGGAAAGAAAGGGATCATAAAGAAGATGCATAAAATCATCTGCACCTCCCTGGAGGCCATTTATAAAGATGATTTAACAATCTCCAAAATTGTTAAAACAGCATTCAGTTCTCATCAATTCATGCACCTTTAGGTTAGTGTACATATTTCTGTTAGGGTTTTGTGGATGTATCTACCACCATTTCTCTTGTGGAAATTAATAAATACCTGGAATTATTTAATTTTAATGCAGGCAAAACCAAGGACAAGCACAGGGAGCTCATGCTGTCTCCTTCTTGGCACCAGTCTTGTCTGAGACCCCATGTGACACTCATGAGTACCCGTGGGCTTTAATGGCACAATACTGACAGTCTGGTTTAGGTATTATCCGACCTCCAGGTATCCTGTAAGCCTCCCTCCCCCTTTCACAGGTGCTGTTACTTCAGCTCTGCCCTCCCCAGTGCTGGGGATTGGTGCTGAGAGGTTTCCTGCTGATTGGCTCAGTGCTTAATTATCCTCCAAAGCAGGACCAGTTGAGGCTCTTGCTGTTGTAGTTGCAGAGCAGTTGGTCTTTCTCTCCAGAGGTGCAGTCAGGCCTGGGAAATGAAGTGTGGTGGATATTGCCAAGTGGCAGAGCTACCTTCTCATCTAGTGCCAAGGTGAGCTGGGGATAGTGTTCACTGGCCTGCTCTGCTTTTCCTATGGGTACATAACTTAGATAATGTAGATAACTCTCTAGGAAAAATAAATTCAGGAGAGGAAAGGGCTCTCAGACTTGCTGTTTTACCTACAAGTAAAGCTTCATCTAAAGCTTTGTGCTTTGGGGAAACTTGCCTGTTGGTTCTTGGGAAGTGTTTGAAATTCTTTTTCTTAGTGTGCTGCTTTTCTTCTCTTTCCTTTTAGCTCTTAGCTTCCCTCTCAAAGCACTCCAAACCCAGCAGCTGGGCTGTAATGACCTGTACATGTCACACCCTTTAGTTTTACTGCTGCATCCATGCTGTATGTGGATGTGAGAGCTAGATTTTGGGGATGCTGTTTTCACTGTGGCTTGGGGTTTGTTAAGCCCTAGAAAGGGGACAAGTCACCACTTGTCACAGATTCATCATTTGCTTTTGAAGATGAATGGTTCAAATTCAATCCATTACCATTATTTTAGTAGAGAGCATTATTATCTGCAGAGAGCGTAAGACGAACCTCTCTGTGATTTTTGGCATTCTAATGGTGACCCAGAACTACTGTGGATAGACTGATGTGATGGAGGAAAGAATCTGTCCTATGCTTAAGTTTGGAGAGATAGTAGAAAGCTTTGCTCTGTAGAAGTGTAGTTGAGCTACTGGGCTGAAGGCATGCTCTGAAAGCAGGATAATTTAGGGGCATATTCATGTCAGAGAGTAAAATATGTATTGAATTTTGAGGGACATGCATATTCATGAGCTTATGGATAATGGATAAACCAGCAGGCATCCAGACCTGGATAGCCCAGTGCTTTGTGTTGGACAAAAAACTTCCTTTTCCCTTTCCTGTATGCTTTGTAGCAGGACAGGTTGGCAACCACATCTGCTTGTCAGCCCAGATAAACATGTAGTGAGAAGGGTAGTTGGGGTGGAGACCACACAGTGCAGCTGATTTGGACCAGGTGAATTATCCCAGCATATAAGCAGTGTCTACTCACCTCTCACTCACCTGGCACTGTGTTTCTGACTGACTTTTCAAGCTGTTTCTGAATCCAGGTTTGTTTGCTTTGGTTGTTTGTTTGTTTTTAAACTTTCCCCTCCTAGTTAGGCAAAGAGTAAAAGGGAAGTACCTGATAGCTAGTTTGAAAGAAAGTGGGTGTTTTTGTGGAGACTTAGCATGACCCTAAATGTTAGATAGTTAGTGAGAGAGTTTTTGATACCACATTTGTGGACATAAGTTTGTTTTTTTTTTTTTTTCCAATGCACAACAAAGACTCCATAACTTCTGAATGCTGAATGCAGGAATCCGATACCTGGGGCTAGTGGAGATGTGTTATTTTCATCTCTAGCCTTTATCATGTGGATTTTAAAAATCTGAATGATGAGGGCCTCTGAATCAAATTAGGATTAGTGGTTTCTGGAGTAGGGGAAATGACAATAAAAACCAGGGACTGAATTCAGGCAGTGCCAGAAAGATGATGAGGTATTGCAGCAGTGTAGCGTCTTTAATTTGTAAATATAAAAGCACTTAACAAAATGTGAACAAACGAATGAAAGCCTGCATCTGACTTTTGTATAGGAGGGAAACATCAGTACAGATGAGAAGGATCAGGAGGGTAATCCTGGGAACAAATAAAACCTTTTTTTCTCAATTTTTAAGTTTAACTCTTAGGAAAATCAGAATATTTGCTTTCATCTGGAACCCAGAGCACCCAGAGCAGTGCTTTCAAGATGACAATACTTTGCTGCCCTTCAGTGTTTCAAAAAGCTTCCCCACCTGGCTGCCCACCTAGAATGTAATTTCAAGTGAAGTTACTTTACTTCAAGATTTGTATGATCCGGTGGAGAGACTAGCAGGGTAATTTAGGCTTTTAATACTATGTTTCTTAACTATGTTATCTCAAATATTTTTTAATGGACTAATGTATATCTAGAGATAAGATGTTAATACTTTCTCTTCTTGAAAAGCATGAGTTCTGTATCTACTTATGTTTGATTTTTGAGACTTAGTCATAATCATCCTTTCTGGTACAAGGTAGGAGTTATTTTGCATCTAGTATTCTTGTCCATCCTCTCCACTATTAACCTGTGACAAGAGGCAAAGATACATTCTGGTACATCAGGTTTACATCTTATGTAGAGTATATTTATCATGACTATTCAAAATATATTAATTTGCCCATTTCACTTCACAAATATTTCAAGCAGGGTTTTCTGTTTGCAGATTAAATTAGCTGTAAATCCCTTTTTATTGATGTAAGCAAGCTTTGATACACAAGTTATCACAGCAGATGTTTCAGTTATCCCCAAACTTCATTTTGACCAGGGAGCAGAGGATGTATAGACCTTTTCTGCCTTCATGGTTTCTGATCTTTATTAATTGGTTCTCAGCTCTCTATGAAGCCTTAACCAGGCTAGATTCAAATAGAATAAAAAGTGTTCTGGCTTTTTGTACAACCCTGCTGAGATTTTCTAAATCACTTTTGAGAGTTAGATGCTCATTTTCCATTTAAGTCAGTTTGAACCACATACAAAAATCCTCAGTGTGGCTTTGGCCTAATTGTTTAAAAATGAAACATCCACATGCTCTTCTTAGAGGGAACCCAGGATATTCACATGAGGAATGTGCAAGCAAAAGTCAGCAACTTATTGTTTCAGTGTTTTCCTCATATTAAAGATACTTAGAAATGTCTGTATAGATCTCTATTGAAAGAGAAAATTACCTTTTTTTTTTTGAAAAAACAATTTTACCCCAGAATATCTGCTTTACTTCTGTTCTCACACTTGGAAGAAAACAGGATTGCTATGCAATGTTTGTTTCTGTACTCTTCTCCCTTTGTTTTTTATCCACTATGGGAATAATTGCCCATAAAGAAGAGCATGTTGATCTGTCTTCAAAAGAGAATTTGTTTTTCAGAAGCAACTATGAAGTATAATGTCTATGGAAAGACATAAACATAAACCTGGGTAAAGAGATACTGGCTTGCATATCTCTTGTCCATTTCCCTGCTTTGTTGTTCACTCATTCAGAAATCCTCTAAGTCATTCCATTACCTGCAACATCAGTTTCCCTGTGCATCTCTAAAGCAATAACTGATACATCTCCACATATTCCTAAGATCTGCACATTAAAGAAGCAAAAGCTACTAGATTGTATTAAGCTGTTTTTTTCTGGCATGTACCTTTGCAGTTTGTGGCATTTCTTTTGTACTGTGGAAAAGCTGTGATGGGCTGAAATTGCGCTCCCAGGGGCTATGGCAGCTTTCCCCTAAAGGTTCAGTGAGCTAAATACTGAGCCTGAGTGGTGCACGTGGCTTGGGCAGCTCTGAACTTTGGGAGGCTGTTTTGCACTGACACCTCTAGCCAAGCCAAGAGAAGGTGTTGTCCTTGGAAGGAGCTGCAGCCAAAGCTCCTTTGCCAAGTCTGAGGTGAAGCCCTGAAGGGAAGGAATAGCAGTGATGCATGACCCAGCAAAGAGTGTTCAAGACTACTCCCTCGAAGTAGCTGGACCCTCCAAGGCACGTGAAAACTCCCCATCTGCCAGCCAGGCATTCTTAGAGGCTCAAAGCATGTAGGTTTTATACGCCTGTTAAAGCAGGACTTTGCAAGGGCACTGTTATGTTATTTTTTGTGATGCAGCAGGAGTTCTTACTTTTCTTTTTCTCCTCACATTTCCCATTGTCCAGTAGTTGTAGCATCTATCACGTTACACTTCCCTTTAAACAAAATGCTACAAATATGCTTATGCTTAAACATGCTGCATAAATAGCTTATATTGCTGCTTTATTAAATATGCAACAAATCTGTTTGGCAGCCACCTAACAGTAAATGGTGTATAGGTCTCTGTAGTACATTTTACCCGGCTCTAAAGTTTTCAGGTTAAATTGGGTTTTAGATAGCACTTTCTCTCACAAACTTTTCAAATAACCTTATTTCTTTCTCAGTCCCTTGGATTCTCTAGGAACTGTTAGTTTTTTTATATATGCTGCCTGTTTGAATTGACTCGAGTCCCCTGAAGCAAATCTTGCTGCAACTTTTCCAAAATTCTTTTTTATGTAAGTGGATGGCGTTTGGGTAATTTTTTTTTTTTTTTGACTATGTGCATAAAATACAGAAGGGGGAGAATAAGCAGGTAACAGGAGGCTTTTATTTACACCCTCAACTGTGCTTTGGTTTCACAGTGTCTTTTTACATATGTTTGGCTGTCAGTTTTTCTCCTGTCCCCTGAGTTGTGAAGGGGATGCAGGCTGGCTAAGTGAGCTACTCTCTTTTCCCCCATAGTATTTCTTCCTGGTCCTTTTCTACATTCACATAGACATTTCTACAGAGCTTGGATCACGTTAGCTGATCTTTCATGACAGTGCTTCACTGTATTTACCAAAAAGTTTCTTTCAGTGGTTCTTGCTATTCTGGAAGCTCTCTCTGTTCCTTGTAAAACTGGTGGTGGGAGATAGTTTAAACAAGAGACCAGGCTGGCTGGCAATTTCTGGCTCAGATGGACGAAGAAGGAACACTAAAAAGATAGAAAGTACTTTCAACTTTTGTATCCTGAGGCTGAACTGGAGGTGACTTTAGTATACCTGCTGCTTGTTTTCCTCAGAGCTCTTCTCTGTCCTAAGGGAATCACTCCTGCAAAGTTTCCTTGGTTTAGGCAGTTGGTGACCTACCCCCTGGCCCCACAGCTGCTCCATCCTCAGGCAATTTGGGCATGTCTTTACACTGGGCCAAATGCCAATTGCATATTTGGGACAGAAACCCCATCTTGACTTTTTTTTTTGAGCCAGAGAAAAAAAATCCTGAAAATGTCTATTTTTTATATTTTGTAAAGGATGTTGTTCACAATAGGGGAAATGGAAGCCTAAACCTTGAACTACATTGACATACTTGCATTTTGCTGAGGCAACTCAAGTACTTAAATGAATGCATGATACAGGTTTCTTAGAAGAGGATCATGAAGGAATGATAAAAACAAGGTGAAAATTAATTTAGACCTTCCCAGTGGTTTTGTTTCCCGTTTGGAAACTTGATCCATTGATTGTTTTCTGTAACTGTGCTTAGCAGCAACAGCAAGTGAACTGAAAAGCAAGGACAAGCACCCATTTTTTCATAGCTGATACTTAACAAGATCGGATTCTATATCCTTCTCTAAGGCTTAGTGATGCCCAGTTGTTGTCAACCTGGGAGCACAATTGTAAATAACTTGATGTCTTTAATACATTGGTTTTTCTGGTCCATTTGTTTAGGAAGCCACTCTTGGGGTCTTGCTGCACTGTGAGCAGCATGCTCCTTGTTGAGATGACCACCTATAGTGCCCTTCCTTATTGTGAGGATGAATGTTGAATCCAAATGAATCTCTCAAACACCATCCACAATGATGTTTGAAATACTGATGAAGAAAAGTAATCTGCATCCCACTCCCCTGCTTCTCAGGGTATTTCTTACTCTGTTTAATCTAAAGGCATGAAAAAAATTCCAGTATGATAGTGTTTTACCCTTGCTTAAAGAAGCAGGCTGAAATTTTTCAGCAGGCTTGGAATGAGTGTGGAATCTGCCTTTGAATTAGGATGACTGGGTTTGGCAAAGCAAGGTATGTGGCATGAGACTGGTTTTTGCAAGGTCCTCTAAAACTTCCTGACTAAAGAGTTTCTTGTAGGCTAAACACTACTGGGAATGGCTCACTGTGTGGGTAGGAGACCTCCCAAGAGCATGTTTGGTTCTATGATTCAGTGTATGGCATCTGTCCCCTGAACAGAGAAGATGTGTGTCAGGAAAGAGCTGAGGGCACAGTTCTGCTGGAGATCATGGTTTTAAAATGAGATGTGGATCAGGTGCTGGACCTAACACTTGTGCCACTCTGCCTGAGGAGTTATTGCATCTCTTAGATTTAAGTAATTGTTCAAGGCACTCTGAGCTCATAAGAATGTAATAATGATTGCCCTGCAACATTAAAGTGTCATCTAAAGATAACCCACCAATCAGCCCACCAGCACTGTTAAACAATCATAAACAGTACAGACTGAGTTAGCCAGTAAATCAAAGCAGGCAAACACTCCCTTCTACCCTTACCAACCCCTACAAAGATTTGTTGCTTTTGACTCCTCCTGGGAAGATTTACCAAATTTGGAAATGTGGACTATTTCTGATCAAGTTGGCATCAAGAAGAGAGTGCTATTTAAGTGCTTTTATTTTAGTTTAGTTTGGTTTACTGCACTTTTGCCTCCACAAACTTCCTCTCTTGCCCTAAATGGATACAATATTATTTTTTCCTTTGTGCCCTCTGTACTTCTGTGGCTTTGTACTGTTAAGTGTGTATTATGTTTTGCTCCAGAAACAACTGTATTTCCGCAGATGAAGCAAATTGTGAGTGCCCACTTTTTCACTATTTTTTTCTCAAAGGTGTTGTGAGATTATTGTTAAATGATTGAAATTTTTCCTTGAGGAATATCATATGACTTGGAGCAGTGTTTAAGTCAATGAAGATATAAAGGTATTGCTTATGTGTATTTTGAAGTCTCCAACTTGTATTTGTGTAAGTGATAATAATACCTAGCTCTGATACTGTAATTTTCACTGTAGTTCTCCAAAGTGCTTTCAAAGCTGGTCAGAGCTATTGCTAGAGCTAATTGAAAGGTTTTGATTCAAAGAAGCATAATTAAAATATGCTGGTTTGGTTATGCTGAACACTTTCTGGAATTCATTTGATGCTAGGAGAGCTTCCTGAGGAGCCAGAGTGGGCTAGAGGCCTGACTAGAACAGAAAAAAACCCCAGGAACTGCTTTTTGTGGGAAAATGGACCTATCAGCACAACTGGCTTAGTGTGCAACGCAAGGGTTTTTTTGGTTTCATTCAATTGTGAGATAAAAGAAAGGAATGAGACTGGGATTATTGTAAGGTTCTTGAATAATTTTAGCCAGTATCTCCATCTTGTAGATTAAGAAATCAATGCAAAGGAAAATAAAATCACTTGTGTGGCTGGAATTACCCAATATGCCAAAGATGGAGCTGGGGCTTTGGGTCCTCTGGCCACAGAACTGCCTCTTGTGCTTTACTGTAGTTTAACAAGGTACTTGCTTTACCAATTCTGCTTAAAAACTATTATTCCAGAAATTAAACTTCCAGTTCCAAGCAAAGTGAAGTATGTAGATAAATAAAAAACAGTGAATTTTCTCCTGATCACAGAAAAGCGAAGTTTTGCCTACCTTTGGCTTTAAATGCTTATGCTATAAATGAGAACAAAACATTAACTGTTTCACTGCGGATATATCGCAATAGTTTGACTTTCTTGAATTATAATAGGAGTTTGGGAAAAGAGATGGAACTGGATTTAATATGATTAGACTATAGAAAACAGTGGATTTCTGCTGTTTATTGGTATCTCTAGCAATGTACCTGTTAAGACACCATAGGTTAATGACAAAAAAATACTAAGATGGCAGGATGGATTTCAGCTTGAAATTTTTGAATAATTAAGTAATTGATCCAGGTGAAAACAAGGTACTTCCTCCAAGTCAGAAAAGGCCTTCCTCTGCCAGACTGCAGAGATTCAATGCCCCATTTATTGTCTTGACATTTTGTTTTATTGTTCCAGTTTGCAGAGCGTTCTCCAGAGGTTTCTAAAGTATGCATGAATAAGAGAGAGAAATGAACTTCTAGTTTCTTTAGGAGATTTTAGCTTGGAGACAGGCCTGTCTATCTAAAACTATCTCTTGTTCCTACTGGCATTGGCAGGAATCTGGGTGCCATGGTACCCTCCTATCTCATCACCTACCTTTTCTCTATACCTACCTTCATTGTCCATGCCATGCTGTTTGTTAACAAGGCTGCAGACTTCTCAGATTTTTTTTTCATTGGCTGCCTTTTATTACATTTATTCATATTCCAGTGTTGTCTAAAAGCACCATTTAGTGATTGAAGCCAGGTTTCCTGGTCTTTCTGCATGCAAAACTGTGTGTGTAAGCAATAACAAAGTGAAAAAGGCAGATATAAGAAGTGGACAGGAAGAGCAGAAATACATGATAACCTTCATCCATTTAGTGGTAGTATACTAAAAATCGGTCAGATATGTCACTCACTAAAGATTCTCAAAGGTTGTGGGGTTTCTGGGCTATAAGCAGGTTTATGCAGTGTTGGTCATGAAAAATTATGTATGGGAATCTTCATCCCATATGGGAGAGAAGTTATGTTTATATCCCAGAATATAAATGAGATGCTAACTGGAATAGCTTTGTAGCATGGAATGTCTCTTTCCTTCGTAGCTTTACATAGTTCAGTGCTTCCCCTTCATGTCCTCATGCCTAAAGAATGCAGACAAATAGCTGAAAAAGGTTTGTCTTAGTGCTGTTAGGTCATTAAGGTTCTTGGCCAAAAAATATCCCTGACCTCCCTGGTCAGAGGAAACGGCATCAATGGCAATAGTTTTAGGGAGATTTTAGCTAGTGTATCTCAGCTGTTGTGTATGAAGCCTAAGGGTGCTGAAGAGGATAGACCAAAACCTGCTGTAACCCTTGTTCTAATCCTTTGGATTAGATGTGTCTAGTGAAAACCTTTATGCTTCATTTTGTGCAAGGAGAATGCTTGCAGAAGACACAGAGAACCATTCCTGCTGTGTCCATGTTTTGATAAAACTTCAGGACACTTCCCCTGAGAACAGAGGGCCTGTTGGCCTCTCCAGATGAAGAAATTCAGCTCTTTGAAGGAGCTGGGCATCAATTATGAAAGTGTGTAATTAACACTGAACTGATAGCACCACAAGTTTTTTGCCTTTCAAATTTCAGAGCAAACTATTTCCAACAAATTATACAGTGGACATGATGTATTTTCAGTTTTCTATCGGAGGACCAATCAGCACAGCTTTCTGCTCTACAGCTAATGCCTCCAGCAAACTTTCTCTGAACTGGAGCTGCCCTGCAGCACAAATGAACTTGGCTGGTGTGATCTGAGACAGACTGTTTATGACAAGCACTGGAAATGTTGTCAGGATGGCGTAAGAAGAGCACCTGAAAAGATAATACTTAAGGAGAAGTATCAAGAGCCAAATCCCGGGATCTTGAGTTCCAGCGAGCAAATTGGAATTCTACAGGAAGCAATGCAAAAATCTTGTGGAGTATTCTATATTCTGATTGCATTAGAGACAGCTGTTTCTATATTTCTGAATATAATCAAGTAACCTGAATAAACCTTAGAATGCTTTAGGTTGGAAACACCTCTAAGGTCATCAGGTCCAACCATTAACCCAGCTCTGCCAAGTCCACTGCTAAACCACATCCCCCAGTGCCACATCTGCACAGCTTTTAAATACCTCCAGGGATGGTGACTCAACCACTTCCCTGGGCAGCCTGTTCCAGTTCTTGACAACCCTCTTGGTGGAATAATTTTTCCCCATATCTAAACTAAACCTTCCCCTGGTGCAACCTGAGACTGTTTCCTGTCAGTCCTGTTGCTTGTTACCTCGGGGTAGAGACCAACTCCCAGCTTGCTACAGTCTCCTTTCAGTTGGTTGTCGAGAGTCAATCTTACTGCTTTAGAAAAGGTCACATCAGAGCACTTCATCTTGTGAAAAGTGGAACACATTGACTATGTATAAACTGACCCTTCAGTAGAGATTCCTCTGACGCTGGGAATCCTTTTCCATTGTCCCTCAGAGGAACATGAGAAGAGTAATTGAAGAATAAGTATCTTAAAGCCAAATCAATGTGCAACTCATATCTGATATTTGACAGTGTAGGGCTTCAGCCTTTCTGATAAAGAACCCACATATGGGGAGCTGACATAATCTTCCTCAAATCATTAGCAGCTGATTAGTTTCAGATAAAGTTTATTTTCTTACAGTTATTGTTGTTCTTGGTCCCAGCCTTTCCTGTGTTGTGAACCTTGTGTGAAGGTTAGCTCTCATTATAGGGCCAGGCTAATTTTGCCACATCCAGAAAGTTAATGATTTAAACTTCTGGACTCAGTTCCAAATGACCTATGTTCCCATAAGGCTTGTGTTCGTTGCTGAGCATTGTTTTATGTACTCTCTTAATTACATTAAAACTTTATGAGTGTGGTCACCATTATGTACAAGTATCTGCAGAACTGAGAGTCCTTTGGGAAAGCTGAATTTTGGTTCTTTCAGCAAGCCTGTAGTATTGAAACACTAGAGTAATGGAGACTTAAGTTAGAGCCCTAAAGTTTTTCTCATGGAGAGAACATACAGGTTCATTCTTCTTCCTCCTGGAATTCTGGACTACCTGTGGGACTCCCAGGACACCCATTCCAGCCCACTTTTGTGCTTTATTATCTCATGTTGTCCTTGCACATGCTCTCAGAACATGAGGGTGTTATTTGTCGACACGTGGACCAGAATGACCACCAAAGACTCAAGAGGCCACTGTTGGGGAGCAAAACTCCCTCTTTAACTTCTGGGGACTTAAAAAACCCCAACCACAATCTTCCCTCCAAATAAACCCCCCACAACTCTCCCCCCAGGAAACCCTCAGAATATGTAGGCAGTGACACTGCAAGAGCTTTTGCTTTGCTATTTAGAGAGAACAATCTTTGTGTGTGGGTGGAATCAAATAAGGCAGGTACCTTATTTAGAAAGTAGAGTTGTATGTAAAATGGTGCCTCTCCCAAAACAAAATTATCTATACCCAGAAGTTGTATCTTGGTTTGCTGCTGGCACACAGCATAGGAAGCCACTAAGAAGGTGTTAACAGTTGGTACCATTTTGAAAAAAACCCTAAACCAGTAGATTTGAAACTCGTATGTGCAATTTCTCTGTTGATCATATGGCTCACTTCTGGCTCGTGTTAGTTTTGAACACCACTGTGTCATTCTGCATAACCTGCAATAACTTCTGAAGTTCATACAGTGCACTTGGTTCTTGGTTTCTGTCCTTAGTGAAAATCAGATCCCTGGATTTCTCTGCCTTTATGTATGAACAGCAGGGATCAAAAAAGGCTTTTTTAAATTTTGTTGAAAGGATGATGTGTATAGAGGAGGAGCATATCTCCAAGACCAAAAATAAAAAAGCTCCGAAACCAGACTCCAGTTTTCTTCCGGTGCCTCCATCATGTGCTTCCAACATGCAGAGAGTAAGGCAAGGCTGGAGCTCTCACAAGGATTGCTGCATTTCCTGAGGAAAAGTCTCTGCTGCAGTTCCAGTTTTGCTGTAGGATTGCAAGGATGCTCCCTGCCATGCTGCATTTAGTGAAAGTGGCAGAAGTTTTTAATAATTTTTTTCTCTGGAAATAGAAAACTTGTTTTTGTTTTTTACCCTCAGGCTAGCTAGGAAAATCTGGATGGCTGAGAACCTTGCTAGGTGTGAACAATTGAATTTACCCATCAGTTCTTTTTGTAAGCAGAATATTGTATTTCTGTGATATGGTATTTCTGTTTGAAGGAAAGATGATAGCTTGCTAAAGTGCCTTTCCTGCTCACACATTTGATTGTATAAGAAGGGATGTTTTGAACTCGGTCTGAACCAGATGGGTATATTACCCTGGAATTAATCATCAGGAAAACCAGTGATGTGGTTCCTCAAAGCTGCTCTGATACTGGCATTGCTACTTACTTCATGTGGATGAGGAAGCTGGGGAAGGAGAAGTGCAATCTACTGACCAAACATCACCTCTGAGGTGGCCTTTCCACTCTCTGATACCAACTCCAACACTGGCTTCACTGACATGTGACAAATTCCCAAGGGCTGGTGTTTCCAAGCAACATGAGCTCAGAAAGCAGTTTCTCTCCCATCCAATGCTGTCTTCCTGGGGGTTGGATACACAGTGCTCATGAGCTGTGCTGACAGGGAGGGCTTGGTGTACAGTGAAATCAGGTTCCCATGGTGGGGAAGCTACTTGTCTGTCCTGCCATGGTGCCTCAGGTGTCAACATCCCTAGAATGCCCTCTCACAGCCAATGCCTTGCTATTGGGAAGTGGATGTATCCCTTTAAATGATACAGCAGGTACCCAGTGGTTAGAAACACTTTTCTAATTTCCAGCCTAGGACTATTCATGGCCAGTCTCTAATTCATCCGTGTGTCAGGGAGAAGAAAAGGAATGCAGTGAGTGCAGTGAATGAGGTTTGCCTTGAGGGCTTATGGAAAAAGCTGGCTGAGCAGGTCACTCTCCAGGTCCTGCGGCAACAAGCTGTCAACTCAGTGCTTGCCTGAAAGTACTCAGTGCCATTCTGATGTCCTTTAAAATGAAGGATTGTGGGTCTGATCCCAAGCTTGGTGATGCCTGTGGAAAGGCTCACGTTGACTTCAGTGGTCTTGAGAATTAAGCTGTATGAGGTTTGTGTAGAGCTGGTGCCAGATGCTTCTCCCGCCCACGGTTCAGGCGATGAACATGTGTGCACAAGGCTGCTGCAATTATGATGGAGTTCAAAGGGAGCTATACATCCAAGGAGAAATATTCATAGGCTGATCTGTGCCTCAACAACATACTTCCCCACAGCAGCCATTCATAGCGTGGGGCCTCCCCAGAGAGGGGAATATCGGACTCACCCTGGTCCCCCCAGGGTTGTAAGACTTACACATTCCCTGAAAAATGAAGTTACTGTGTGTGGGGTTCCTGCATATTCGTTTTGTAAAAGTCCTGCAGCTTGCTTGTTTGCAGTTTGATCTGTAAGAGTGGTCTGTGGTAGCATGTGTTTTTGCATTCAACATGTTTTTGGGGAGTGAAGCTGAAGTGTAGGCAGCAGTAGGAAACAGTAATTGCAGGAATTGCTGTGGGGAGGGTTACAAGTAGAGCTAGTGAATGAGAAGATGTTCTCAAACACCACGGCCTGTAGAGATAAGCCTGATGTGCAGATGAGTATGATGATATTTACTCCAAGGAACTATCAGAAAGTTCTGGTGGTGTGAAACCTTGTGCCTTGGGTTGGTGGATCCCATCTAAGTTGTTCTTAGATGGAAATGCCATTCAGAAATGCCATTTTTGAGGTATGAATTCCTGTGGTTTCTCAAACACAGCAGGTGTGGGGCAGAGAAGAGCTGACATTCGGTAGGTAGGATGTGGTGGGTTTTGTCATGTCCTGATTCTATGTCTCTCTAGGGATACTACAGCTGTATCACACCCCCAACGCAGTGGCTGTATCCTACAAGCAGTAGTTGTCAGCTTTCACTCAGAGAGATAAAGGAGTAACTGGAACATCAGATAGTTATAAATTGTCTCTCATTTATGTCATTAAAGGTAGTGTTGTAGAAATGGGGTCAAGGTGTGCTGGTCTGGCCTTCCGTATTTGAATTCCAGACTGGTTGATTTCTCCCTTCTTCATCTTCATGCCTTCTGCAAGGGCTGCCATGTTGTGGTCCAGATGCTGCTGTGTTTTGCTGGCAAATGAAGCATTTCTTGTTTGCTCTGTATACAGTTACAGTGAGTAAGGAATTCTGAAGAGAGATATAGAAGTGTTGTCACAGTGTGTTTTTACTCAATGTGATTGTGTGGGAGGCAGTGTGTGTTAAATGCAAAAGAAGAAAAATCAACAACTTTGTTTTCTTACTCTTGTCAACTCTACCAATTGTAATGTAGGATTTAATATTTTTTGTAATATCAGTTTGGTTTTTAATTCCTTCTTTTAAGGCCAAGATTCCTGGAGTTAAATGACTATTAGAAATCTTGACCTTCTCTGGCTTTTATAGCTACATGGGAAAGCTTGAAAGCATGAGTCCCAAAAGGCTTGAAATCTGTAAAGCTAGTGGAAGGAGTTCAAACTTTATTTATACCTAGAATTTTGTGTTTTGTTTTGGTCATCTCACAGCATCTCAGGGACATGTCAAGGCACTGAAGTACTTAAATCCAGTGCTATGAATTTCTTTTTATTTTCATTATCCACTTGCTGTGTGGTGTCAGAGGAAGAGCAGGAGATGACTGTGACTCAGCCCTTCTCCCAGTGAGCTGACAGG
Organism: Xenops minutus; assembly: GCA_035221455.1. Classification (NCBI taxonomy): domain Eukaryota; kingdom Metazoa; phylum Chordata; class Aves; order Passeriformes; family Furnariidae; genus Xenops; species Xenops minutus. Next base: position 10,786,831 of record JAWWEE010000158.1, read on the forward strand.
CATGACAGAAGAAAACTGTGTCTGCCTGGGGTGGTCAGAGTTCAGTGATCACTCAATGAAAAGAAACTGGCACTTTGGCTCAGAGTGAAGGTCTATCTTCCATTATCCTTCGTTCAGTTGAGTATCTGTAAGGGATGGACAAAGCCACACCTTTGTGTGACTGTTATTATTTACAGCACAGTTACTTTCCTACTGATGTCACTAGCGACATATTTAATATTGCTACCACCTCTAAGCATGGCCAGAGGTCTTGCCAGAAGAGAATCCAGTACTCCAGAATTCCAGTTCTGTGTAAAGAAACAAATATTTCGGTAAATCCCTGAGAATGGAATCTGGGGGCCTTAGCACAACAAGGAAACCCACCAAAAATGGAGTTGTTGTTGTTTTACATTTTGATAACAGACAAAATTTTCCAAGCAGAGGGATTGCAAATACTGTAAGCAATTTGTGTAGAGAATACTCTCTCTGGAAAGCAAGGGGAAGGGGAGGAAAGGAATAACTTTTCAGAAACATTTTCCTGCTGCTTTTGTATTCCATTTAAAAAGAGATGTTAACTCATAAGCTAAAAGCTTTTTCCTGCCTCAAGATAATCCAGCTTTACGCCCATGCTCTCCAGTTTCCTCCTGTTCCCGTGGCTGCACTGAAGGTTGCAGTGATGGTGGGCAGGGCTGTTGGACCAGGGCTGATTGCTACCCAGGCACTCCCCTCCTGGAACACCTGCTTTTCAGAGCAGATCTGTGGGGGAAATCAGATGTGATTGTGCACTGAGACTTTTTATTGTCCTGCCAGCTACACAGATGAGGCTAGCCTCATTTGCTTCCACAGCTCTTAACTGGGAACGAAGCATTTTGAGGTTTCATTGTCAGACCCTTGGAGGTTTGGTTGGCCCTTGGCATTTTTCACTGCCCATCCAGTTTTATTTGGTAGAATGCAAACAATTTGAGAGTACTGAACTATTAAAAAAATAAATAAAAATTGATCCAATCCTCCTCCAACCCTCCTGCTCCTAAAACCCTTGCAGCGTTTGAAATTTCATAGAAACTTGCCTGTTTATTCAGACAGCATGGTGTGCAGGAGGAAGGTGTTTGCATCAGGGATAACCAAATTGACTGGGTGTAGCTCATCACTCTGCTGTGTGGCTTTTGAGTGTCCTGTTATTTGACTGCATCATTAGAGCTCTAAAACTGGGCAGATTATCAGGGTCCTGTATATATTTAAATAGCTGTATGCTCTTGGTCATCTTTGGAGCCCAAGGGCTCGTATTGTGTTTGCATTTTTTTGTTCACATTCAGGACAGGAGCACTCAATTGCCTTCAATGTCTGTAGATAGATAGTTTCTTATCTATTTCAACACCTGATTAGCAGGTTGAAGTGGTTTTTAAACGTTGGTTAAATGAACTGTGCTTTCAAAACTAGATACTGCCCACTTAATGAAGCAGCCTCTGTTTGGTAGGTGCTGTGTAGAGTGCTAGCACAGCTTTCCTTGCATTACCTTAAGGTTACAAGGTTAAACTTATATTGCCTAATAGGTGTTTGCTTTGTTTCAAATAACTTTTACAGGGCATTACTTATTTTCTTGCTGGTCTCGGTCTGGAGGTAGTAGCTCACAGCTTTATGGGCATCAGAGGAGCATTAGTCATCTGCAAATGGCAACAGTCTCATTGTTAATCAACTGCATATTTATGATAACCCATGAATTAGGCAAACAAGTGTTATAATTTGGGTAGGGCAGTGGGACCACATTGCTGTCACTGGCAGGCAACAGGCTGCACCTGCATTGACGTGATGTGCCCTTGTGGGCAGGCAGCACAAGCCAGTGAGAACAGCATTGCCAGTGCCTGGCTTCTGGCTCTGAGTTTGCCTTCAGGTGACCCTTCTTTCTAACTGAGGGTCGTAGAACCTCTTTCTTCTGACATGTACCACTCAATAATTTTGAGGAAAAGAAGCAGCAGATCAGGATAGTTAAAATAAGCTAAATATAGCCTTGTTGAGAATAAGAATGGCTTTACTTTGCCAGAAAAGAGTCATGCTTCACATGTGAATGGTCTTCTTTTGACCTAAAGTTAAACCATGAGTTCGGGGAACAACCAGTTATAGAATTGGTTAGGTCTGTAATTCACTGTGTGAATAACAGAATGGTCTGAAAGAGAAAACAAAGATCCCCACTTCTCAGCAAAGGCACAGAATGAAGACTATCAAATTCTCTTGGGTTTTCTTGTTGCTACTTGTGTGTGGTTTTGTTTTTTTTTTTTCTTCCTTCCTCATGGAGCAGAATTGGTGAGGTTTCAGAAATACTTTCAGATGGTGTAAACCATTTCCTATTGTGGTTGGCAGCTGCTCTCTTAGTGATTGCAGATTAGGGACACAGCAACACTCCTGAAGAACAGACGGGTCTGAGATTCTGGTTAAGGGAGAATGCACCCCCATATATTACTGCATTATTATATATCAAGAATACTTTTGTAGTCTGTCATTGAAGCAACCATTGAGTGGGATTCTGCATCCCACACTTGAAAATGGTCTCAGCTCAGCCAAATATGTGCTTGAAAGCTCAGCATTGACTTCAGCAGCTTTCCTAAGGGCTGACTCAGGTTCCCTGCTGGCCTGGAAGGCTGCTGTTGTTCTCACAACAGCTCTCATGAGGTGTTTCCCCTGGTGAGAGTGGACAGCAGTGTTTATGTGCTTCCTCTGCTTGTGAAATGTAATGATCACTCCCCCTCCTTTTGCAATGGGAAGGAAAAACTTATTACCTGACTGGGTCACTAGGGAGGTGGGTGACATCCACTGATGTGGTGTTGTTCTGGAGTGAGTTGGGCCATGAGTTGCTCCGAGTTCATCAGTTGTGAGATGTGGTGTTGCTGTGTGAGTGGCATGACACAGGGGCAGAGGTGACATGGAGCAAGGGAGCCAAATCAAAAGATAGGAGGGTTGACTAATGCTCTTGATTTTCCACACCACCATCCTGAGACTTGTAACATGTGACTAATCCAAAGCCTGCTAGGCAGTCTGCTGCAGGGATGACATGCCTTAGTCACAATGTCTCACCCTGAAGGGGCTGAGATGTAGTATTACTGTGCTAGGTATGGGTATTGCAGTAGCAAATTTATTTTCTTTCCTCCACAGTGTTGTTTTATAGTGTTTTTCAGGAGAAAAAGCACTAAAACAGTCTCAGCATATTGATGACATATCAGAAAGTTAGTTACTGTGCTGGGTAGGAAGCTGGTGATGGGCGGGTTTGTGCAGTTGTAGTGTAGGAGATTGACTTTAACCTATTGAGTGCAGCTATGCTGACTCAGGTTTTTGTACGGATTGCTGGGAGATCAAATTCATGATGCTTGTTTGTTCCTTCTGTATTGATTCAGCGTGCAAAAGCGAAGAGAGCTCAATACAGAGATAATAAAGAGGAAAAAACAAGTCTGACAGACATTTTGTCATTTTTGGCAAAAATAAGTAACGAGTTTGCAGAGCTGTACAGCCCTGCCTTTGTGTTTTGAGAGTGCACATGATTTACTGCAGGAATCAGTTTGGCATAGCAGAGCTGTGTCGATTCAGCAGGACCTACCATTATCTTGTCATGTTTTTTAGCAAATGGACTTTTACAAGGCAGCAATTCAAAAACATGAAAGAGAAATGTGCTCAGCAGCCCATCCCTTCTTGTCCCCTCATCCAGTGTGTGCTGGCAGATCTGCCACAGTTGCACCCACGGGCACGGTGGTGCTTGGCTCCCTTGCTTGCAGGCTTTGAGTGTTCTGAGTGCCTGAGCTGGTGTGGGTCTTAAATTTATTACTGTGCTCCCAAACTCCCAAGTTGCTGACTTTTCAGCGAAGTGCAACAGTTCACACATGGCTTTCTGTCCTGTTCCGCTTTGCAGACTTTATAGGATGTCACTGGTACAAAAACAGTAACAAAAGCACTGTTAGCAACGTTTTGCAAATCTTGCTGCTTTTTCAGCTCTGCTCACCCACAGCTTGCAGTCTCCCACGGACAAAGAAGAATGGCCAGAAAGCAGCTCGGTTCCTGGGCTTGCCCTGACTAGCACTCCTTTCACTGCCTCTGAAGGCAGGGTATTGAGCTACAGGCACTGCTGGGCTGACCCAGAAGGGCTTTCTCAGTGTTTTTAAAGTACGTCTCTATTCCAGTCTTATCCCTGAAGTAGCTGTGGATACAGTACTTCTGCATTCTCAGATGTTTGGCAAATGTGCATGGATTGTGTTTATTTTTAAGGGGTTAATTTAAATTGTGTAAAACTTTCCTACCTTCTGGGAATTCGGGAAGCTCAGCCCCGTGTATGTCTTAGCAAATGGCTTCTATTTAATAATGTCTTTGAACATATTGTTAAGAGATGGCTATCTTGGAGAGCTAATCTGGGGGTGAGCCCAAGGGTGAAAAAACAAAATAGTAAGACTGAGAGGGGAGGGGAGAGGAGATGGGAGAAGGAAAGTTCTTTGTTTGTGCAGGTTTTTTTTCCAATAGATAATGTGTTGGAAGGCTAGGGGCAGAGATGCTCCAAGGAGCATTCTGAGAATGCAAAATAGCTTGTTTAGGTAACCAGGATGGAAATGAAAGCCCTACCCATCCCTCTCTCTCACTCTTTGCTGAAGTAACCAGTGCTCAAGGAGCAGTGTTTGTGTTGGGAGCAGGAATGTGCACAGCTCCTTTTTCTCCTCCCTTGGGTTTTGAGATGAGACTACAGGGCTAGTGGTGTTTTCCCTCCAGCTCCTGAGCTTAGCAACTTCTGTCTGAAAGCCAATAAAACTGCCAGCTCCTCACGTTTTCACAGGTCCTCTAGCACCAGTGTGTGTCTGTGTGTCACCACACCCCCTGAACCTGCTCCACAAACCCTGTCTCAAGACAGAGTGGTCATTTTCTTGAAGACATGACTATTTTCTCAACACAGCTTTTCTCTGTGGAAAGTACTTGCTTCCTTTCCTCTTCAGAAAGTATTTGTCACTAAAAAGGTTAGCCAGGCACACCAGAGATGCCAGTGAAGGAGACCCATCCTGCAGCAGGTTTTAGATCACACTGCAGCCCATCACTTGTGTGGTTTTACTTTCTCTCTCAAGTAATGTCTTAAAATCTTCTGAATGACTCACTCAATAGAAAAAACTCTACTCTGTACTAATGGTTATTGGGTCTTTCTAGCAGATGTAAAATCTAGTGAAACGTACATGGTTTCTTTAGTTTTAAGAGGAACAGATGATTTAATAAGCAGCTATAAATCTCTTGGGAATGTACAGACATAGTCAAACAGCACACTTCTGCCAGATTTTTCACTGACTAGACTTATAGCCTATGAGTCATAGCGGTCTGCTCTACTCTCCACCTCAACTGCCTGTTGTTGTTTTGGCTTTTAGAGGTGCTCTGTGCTGCACATGGGTTTTTTATCACCTTCTCCTGTTAATGGACTTGCTCTTTCATCCAGAAGACAGCCTCCAAGCAGTTGACTCTTATTCTCTGTGAATGCATGACAATGCATGATGTTTCTTTTCCATTCCCTAGCTCAGGTTGTGATGTTAAAAGTCTAGAGTGAAAATGTTTGAGGATTGTATGAATACAGCCTCCTAGATGGGCTTAGTATTGGGAATCTAGTTAAATTAGAAGAGATATAGTCAGTCTTTTTTCTTACTATAGTAAGGATTTCCTTCCAACAGTCTGTGACCAACTTAAGAAGTTTAACAAATTTATTCTAACAGTATTTCTAATAGAGTCAGTTATTAAAAGCTCTTTATAGATAAGAAAATAGACCAAAAGCAGAAAGTTGTTTCAGTTACCTGTGGCTCATGCTGAATTGCAGGGGAGGGTTGTATTTTTTAAAGGATCAAGTTGCCATTCCAAATGGATGTCAAATGACACTGTGTTTTAGAAATGTCTTCTATATTGTGCTGGTCTCCTGACTTTCTATGAGTGTCTTAGACATCTAGGAACTAGGACTACAAGCTCCTCTTTTATTTTACAGTTGGTTCAAAAGCCATGTGAATTCTACTTGGGAACCACTCTAGAGATTTGCTCAACGTCACACCCAGGCAAACTAGAGATAAAACTAGTGATAAGACATAAGCCTTAGTATGGAATTTCTAACTATTGACTGTTTTGCAAGACAGGTGCAGTGCAGCTTAGCTTATATTGAATGCATCTGGATGGGAGAGGACTTTAAAAGTTACTTGAAACATAGGGTTTTTGATGGTGTATAGTGGTATTTCTTGTTTGTGTTTTTTTTTCTTTTTAATCTTGTGGCGTAACTATTTATTATTTTAGTGTCATCAGATACAAAAATCTAAGAATTGTGCAAAGTTTTGACTGCCATAAACAGGCAGATTCAGTGGCACAGGACTGTGTTTGTGTTTGATGTTCTCTGGGACTGTGTAAATTGTGAAGAAAAGTTCTTTCAGTGATAAAGGTGATGAAGAAACCTGTTCATGGTTGCCATTTTTCAAGCTGAAGGGAATATCAGAAACTCAAAGATGTGAAGCAGGTTAAGAAACTGGGAACCGTCTTAGACGTTGTTTAATGTACAGAATTGTATAACGTGATCAAAGACACATATTGTTTGAAGTTCATGGTGGGATTACAACTTACTGCATCATTCCAGTACTGTTTGCTGCTGATTACTCAGTGCTTCAGAAAGCCAAGCAGGTCTTGTGTTACTAGGCAAAGAAGGCTGTCCAAGGTTATACACCTGGATGCTGTCAGAATCAAAATTTGACTCTTCTGACTCATTCTCAGGTCCCTTCACATAGCACAGGAGGAAGAGTAGATGTTCTCAACAGCATGCATATGTGCAAAAGAGCCCTTTCCAGCTCTTTCTGGCAAACTCAGAGCGTTGCTTTATGCTTTCAGTAAGCACAGAGCTCTAATGTTTACTGAGGGGACTTTCACACGTCAGGAAATCAGAAAACTGGAGACGTAATCAGCATGTCTGTTCTTGAATGGGGAATTTTCCCCAAAGCAAGTTGTGATGCATGCTCCTAATGATTTGCATCTTATGGTTCACACTTTCCATAAGCTGCTTCCAGCACTGTAGGCATTAACTTGTGTTTGCAGTGAACATACACACGCCCAGCTGCAAGGGTAACAGCCATAACTTACATGCTTAAATCTTGGCATAACTCTGTGTGATTAATAGGGAATGTCCAATTCCATTGGAAGTCTGGACCAGCTGCAGGGTTCAGGTGGGAGATGTTGGTACAACATTCAGTGCTTGTGCTTTTGCAGGCTGGGTTGGGGTAAGCTAGAAATCGAGGCTTTTAGCAGAGCTTTTGCTAGTGCTTCTTCACTGGCAGCAAGGTCTTTTGCAAACTTGCTGGTGTGTGGTCTTTGCACACTGAATAGCTGACTCTCAGCCTGTGTTGTGGGATTTCACCACTTTCATAGTAGGAACAGCAAGCAGCAGTGGTTCCAGGGAGTGAGCTGAGTTGTCCATCCCCTTAAAGCAGTGTACATTAGGGAACATCATGTGACTATGTGGACCTTATCCAGTGTTTTAAAGGAAAAATATCTGTAACAGTGTCCTGGCCTATGCAAGCTGTATAGTTTTCCCAGACTTGGAAGAAAAGCACTGGTACTTTCCCAAGTTCTGCCCTTTTCAGTTAGATGTGAAAAAAAAATAATAAAAAAGGTTCTGGCTTTCTTTTTGTCTCCAAAAGGGGAAATAATTTAATTAAAAGACAAAAATATGCATTTTCATTGTGAGTGGTAAAATTTTATGTCTGAGCCATCTGTTTCAATAAGAATAAAGCAGCATGTGTACTTTTTAAAAATTTTTCTTAAGTAATGATCTTTGCTGCTAGTGGTGAAGAGGAGACAGGTAGGGGTGTGATTCCCCAGCAGCCTAGATGTGGGTGTTGGGACTGTCCTTCCTTGGGTGTGAGGCAGGTTTGAGAGACATCCCCCAGCCCCATTAGGAAGAATGCACAGAATTGGAGGAGGAGGAATGACTTTGCTTTTAAGGCATTCATCTGGAACTTGGGCGCTGGAAGCTGAATTCCCAGCGCTGGGACTGGCTTCCTCTGTGGTCTGCAGTATGTTGCTCAGGGGATGTCTGTGCCACACAATGGAGCTCAGCACAAGAGCCCTGGAGCTGACTCCAGGAGGTCTGCACCACCCTACAGCCAGTGGGACACTGTGTGGAGGCACGACCCCCTTCCCCAAAAACACAGCTGTACTAGTTCAAGCACTGCTTTGTGCTGTTGGAACTGCGCTGCTTCCACTTTTGGAGTTAGGATGGTTGTGGCTCATTTGGACATCTCTGTACCACACTCTGTTGCTGAACCCAGGAAGCACTGAGGTACTGAGAAACAAGCAGAGTTCACAATGTTTTTGAACTGTCTGCATGGTCTGGTTTTGGATTTCTTTTGTTTTGCACAAGCTTGTCCTTGTTACTCCGCTGTCACTGACTTTCATTCCTTCTGCAGCACTGGAAACCAGCTAGAAGAAAAGCTTCATTTCAGCTGTTTCCCATGCCCACATTGTTTTCCAGAATAAAACAAGTTCTGATATCTTTTGGAGTTCTGCTGACCCCAGTTGCCTTCTAGGTCCTAACTATGGCCTCAGAGGAGACAGCAGAGCCTGGTGCTCAGAACATGGTTGGTCACACACGGTTTCTGAAGGGCCACTATGCAGACTTACACACAAAGCCAAGGAACTCCTCTTTTCCAAGCAGCCACACAGGAGTGACATTTACTGGGCTTTGTAATGTGCCCTGAGGGCCATGAATGAATGGAGCTGTGCATATTCAAAGCAATATTTTGTTTATCTGTTCTATCCAAAATGGAGAAGGAAATAGCTTTATTGTCTGCAGCTTGAAAAATCTGCCTGCTGTGATGTTTATGACAGTAGGAAAGACAAACTTGCTATATGCCTGAGAAAACACATGCTGCTACTGGCTTTGATTTCAGTGGGGTGTAGGTGATGGGAGTGGTGCTGTGCCCGTGCTTGCACTATCTGTCCTCCCCAGACATGAGAAGTGGGGCTCGTGGGCATTCCCCCATCATGTTAGAAGCAGTTCACAGGGTCTCCAGGCCAGCTTGGAGGTTCAACTCATGACTAAATACAGAAAGCCAACTGGAGCACACTGATAAGTCATTGCTTTTTGTCCAAAGGAACATCAGGCTGACACTTTCTTCTTGGAGTCTCTTGGCTTGTAATATTTGGAAGTCAGAGGGGGTTGCATAAACTTCCTGTGAACTCTCATAGTTGATGATCAAAAGGAATCACAAAACATGTTGTCATTATTTATCTATTTATTTATCTATTTAGAAGTTCAAGGAGCGTACAAGGAGCTATTGGTTGCAATTTTTTTTTCCCCCTAATGTAAACAAGGTGATATCATACTGGATGCGTGGCTTTAGGCCCCCATTTTCCATTTTGAGTTTAAATTAAGAGCTTTTTCACTCTGGAAAGGCATTTTTTTCAGGGGAAAAAAAAATGCAGAAAATGCAACCACCAGCTGTATTCTGCTCCAGAAACCATCCCTGCCTTATTGAATATACCTTTCCTTGTGTCCATTGCTTTGCTAGAAGATCCTCTTCCCTTTGTGAACTTTGTATAGCCAGTGTAACAATAAAGATTGTTCCCAACAGCATCTTCCTTATACCACTGCCTGGATGCAAGTACAGGAAGGGCTACTTTGACAATGATTTGAAAAGTTCTCCTTCAGGTGAGGATTTGGCTTAAAGGATCTGTATTCCCATAATTTATGTGCTCTGAGAAGGGTTCTGGCCCTCTGTTCCCATTAAGTCAAAGCTTTGCAGCACTTGCTCAGATTCAGGCAAGATTTAATCCTCCCAGCATTATATTCTTGTGTGTCCTGCTTCAGTGCAATTCCAGGTGTGAGGACATCTGTTTTTTAAGTTGCCTTCTAGTCCCACGTGCAGCATCTTGTGTTGCAGGAGGTGTACTGTGAACAGGGGCAACAGAAACTTGTCCTTTGGCTTTTACTTAAGCAACAGAAACTTGTCCTTTGGCTTTTACTTAAAAGAAACAGTAGTGAACTAAGACCAATTGAGATAATCTTGCATTCATGTAAGGTCAAATCAGAAGTCCTGTGGAATTTCAAGCAACTCATTGACATCTCTCCTGATATGGCTAGTTCACAGAGGAAGCCTGCTTGTCTCATTTGCCCCTCTTCTTGGGACATAAATCCATACTTGATGGGGGAAAAAAGGTATAGTAAGAGACTAACACCCATAAAGGGCAATTTTTTTTTTTTTGGTAGAGGCAGAACAAATACTCTGTCCTTGGGGGCTTCTCCCCCCCCCCCCTTCAATTTTGGTCCTACAGGTTCCTGTGTTTCCTTTTTGGGCATGCCTGGGATGCAGCACAGCCATGCAAGAACAGGTGTTGACTGGAGAGCAGATGGGTTGCAGACAGGGCTGGCTCTGGAGAGTTAAGGAGCAGAAGGACTTATTTACATGAGGTTCCCACCTTTTGGTTATCCCTCTGGCATGGCTTGTGCCTTGGCCTGGCGCCATCTGACATGGTTTGTAGCACTGGGATGTTGAGGGCTGGCTGAATTGGCTGCCTGGGACCAGAGCCAGTTTGTATGGCTTGTTTGGCTTTGCCTTGCCTTGCTTTTCTAGGAGGGTGAGCTGTAATATGTGTCTCCTGTCATGAATCAGGCCGTAGGTATGGATAATTCTCAAACCAGGCGTTTGCATGAGTTAATTCCACGCTGTTCGTGTTTAAAGTTGTTTTATTAAGGAATTATTCAGCTTATTGCTCAGCAAACTTTCAACCTTATTAGTAGGTTTAGCATGGGGATTGTGTCCCAGTATGACCAAACAATGTCATAAAGATTTAAGTGCCAAATAAAAACTCCTTCTGTCTCTCTTTTCTTAAATATACAATGTTGCTAAACAGCCACTTTGGTAAAATATTGTAGCACATTAGGTGTATTTTTTAAGTTCTTTTGAAGTCAATGTCTGAGTGCTTTGCTGAATCAGGGCCTAAACCAATAATAGCCACAAAGTTAAGCCACTTGATTTCTGAATGAGTGTTTGCACAGGAGTTGAATGTGTGTCAGCTTCTTGTCGTGACCCCCCAGCTACAGATATCCTCTTAGTTTTACTGAATCACCTAGAAACTTTCTCAAATTGCTGTCTTGCACCCAGTTGCAATGTCAGGGTCAGACCCAAGTATGGCAGGCTTTCATTTGCAGAATGAGATCAAGCTGAAATGGGATATGGGCCCATAAAGGGGTTGGCAGCATGTCAAAGAGCGCACAGCTATGATTAGTCATTTCCTATATACATACTGTATATGTACTGTGTATATACACACATACAGTCTTTTGAAACCAGTACTATGCTGCAACCATGATCCTCATTGGACTGTTTAAAGAGGTCATGGAAACTTAATTCTCCTGTCAGAAGAGAGTTGTGGATATACTGTGGGTAATGGATCTGATGCTGAAATGGGGGAAGAAAACAAGTCCATAGCTGACTGATCTTAGACCTACTGCTATGCAGTCCCATTGTAATTGGGGGGCTCATATGTTGTGTCAACTCCTTTGGTATTGTTTGCAAGGCTAGAATGTACTTTTGTGCTGCTTGCTTTGATAACACAATCCTAGCAAAACATGCAGTGAGGCAAAATTGAAGTTAGCGTGCCACTGAAGTCAGTGGAAGGTTTAATCACTTCAGTAAAAATATGCTTTGAGGGTCAGAGGTGTTACCTTGTGCCAGTTGCTTTATTGCTGTGCTCTTGTACCAGCAGGTCGGAGTGTTAACTATAAAGGCCAGTGCTCTGCACTGTTAACTCAGAGAGCTTAGGGGTGTTGTGGGACTGCTTCAGAGGGCATGGTGGCTGCTGTCCTGCATGTCATTGTCTCCTCCCACCTGGTAGTCACAGAATGCCTTACGCAGAACTATTGAGTGCCGAGTCTCTAAAAGAAGAGCGAAGAACACAGTTTTTGTAGCGCTTGTGTGCTTTATATCGTGAGCTGGCTGGGGCCTGTTCCTGTATTTCCATACCTCTGCAAGTCACTGCCTGGTGATGGGGAAGCTGCTCCCAAGCTCCCTGCATCCCCCAGTGAGGTCAGCAGGAGCTGCAGGCACTTGCAGCAGTATGAGTTAAAAATACAGTGGGATGGGGTATGTAAGGTTCACTGTTTGTGTCTTAAATGACTGAATTTCAAACAATAACATATCTGTTGAGGTGACTGGAAAGATGGTCAGTAAATGTGTAGACATAACCCGAGAGGAAGAGAAATAAGGTGGTCCTCTTCAATGGGAAAGGGGAAGAAGCCTTTTCAAAGGGCAGAAAGTTATTTGAGGAGGGTAAAAATTCCAAGTAATTTACAGAAATATTTTTATGTGGAATTTAATTTTATTTAAAAAAGGCAAAGGAAAATGTTACTGAAGTTAGTGCAGTGATTAATTTCCATTTGCACCTACCAGAGATTGTGCTCCTGTTGTGGGCAGCTTAGTCTGTAGCTCATCTCTGGCTTTGTCTTTTTAAATCTCAAAGTCGATGTTGTGTTTTCACCTACTGAAAGTGATAAAATTTCATGAGTCATTTAGGAACAAGTCTGATTTTTTTGTTTCCCCTCCTGTTGCTAATGCCTGGTTTGGAAAGGATTCAGTAAAGAACCTCAGATCACGCAGCTTGTGGGGAGAGCAGCTCATGTTTCCCTTTCCAGTCTCCAGGGCAGGGACGCCAGGTGTGCCCTGGTGAGGACTCTCCCTGTGCACTCATCCTGCTCAGTGCATGCCCTCTCCTGCATGTGTCACGTGGCTGCTGCATCCTGTGCCTGTGGCCGGGGGGCATAGGAGGGAGTGTGTTCAACCAGACAGAAATGGGAAGTGTATCGGAAATAAGAAACCAAACATCAGCTGTGTGTGAGTAATGGATTGTCTGTCTCCTGCAGGGGATGAGGGTATATACCCTAATGCCTTTTGATCACAGTGTAGCCGTGATACTGTAATTAATGCAATATCAGCTCTTCATCATGTCCTCTGTGTATGATCCCAAACTCTGTCTTGTTCCTAAATTGTTCTGACATATTGATGTGCTCAAATAAAAGCCCAGTGAGAAAAAAGTAAAGCGTGGGAATGGTTCTTGTTTCACCAGGGTCAATCTGAGCAAAGTATGTCACCTTTTGGCAAGGAACAGATTAGCACAGTATTTATGAGGCTTGGAATAGAAATGTGTTTGTCTGAGGGCTTGTGTGGTGGTAGTCACCTGTCTGAGACTGAAGCTCAGGTCATGGTTTTACTACTGTGCTTTGTTCCTACATATTTGTGTATGCTTAATATATTTTAATGGCTTTGTTTGCTTTGCTTGGAACTTTCAGCTGTAACTGAGTGTATATGTAACACACTGAGCATTTTCAATTACTTCTAAGTGGTAGCTTGCATGCTCCCCCAGATCCTTGCCATATATGCAGATGTGGTCATCTAATGAAGTGCCACAGAGCCTGGTGATAAACACTGGAGTGGGCTGTGGTGCAGATGGTTGGTATGTACTCCCATGCTACCAGTAATGGGGTCTCTAGGAAATCTGAGACTGATCAGCCATTGATCAATTTCTAGGTTGGTTTTTTGTTACTTCCATGTTTGTGAATGCTCCCCCTGCTGTGATGTGGTGTAAAACATTACTTTCTTGGGAGGAGCAAGCAGTTTCCCCTCTTTGCCCAGTCACACTGCTGAAACTGTGCCCACTTGCAGCATGTGCTGGCTTTACCTCAGTCATACATCAAAGGGAACTTTTCAGGACAAAAACATGTCATGGTTTTTCATATTTGGCTCTCCTGGCTCTGCTGAGTTTGGCTAGTGCATTCTTAAGGGAGCTTAGTGCGAAATTGCAAACTTAGCCTGTGGTGCTTTCATATCTAGGAACTGTTTTGTTTCAGCATCTTCTGAATTCATGACCACTGAAGTAGCTGTTGTGTTTACTTATCTACCTGGGAATAGTGTGCACACAGATTTTGGTTACAGTGTAAAATACCCCTCATGTATATGCTTTTGTGTGATGTTTTTGCTAAAAAGAGAGGTGGTATAAGCGTGCAGTCTGCTGGGAGCTCTGTTACTCCCAAAATGTAGGGTTTTCTGAAGTACAGTCAATAATATGCTCCAGTGTAATTTATATCTAACAGTGGCTATATGGAGAGACAGATGTTCCCATAAGACAGGTTGGCTATCTCACTAGGTTTGTTTTGGTTTTTTTTTAACTCACCTTTGCTATCATGGTACAAAGACAACCAGAAGAGTAATATGTTGGAACTCTTTAATCTCCTTGTGTGTAAACTTAGCTATGTTGACTATGTAATGTACATTTTCTTGAGTTCAGCTCCCTAAATAACACATAAAGGTTACATATGCGAATTTTAAGTTTTAAATGCAGGCATGGAGTATCATAGCAGCAAAATGAAGTGGTTTATAGCGAAAGAAGAAATTGATTTCCCATTTAGCATGGCATGGGCAGCTTTGCAATTTTCTGCCCACTAGAGGGACTGTTGCTTGTACTGCTTGTTGCAGAACCCAGAGTCCTGTAGTCCCTTCAGTATCTTTTATGAAGTTTTAAAACTCTGAATGACTGAGTCTGGTTAAATCCTCTAAAAAAAATAAGTCTCCAAGGTATTTCTCAAAGTGTAAAAATCTTTAGGCCCAGTGGTCTTCTCCTGAGTCCAAATACTTTTTAACTGAATTTGCTTACTAAATGTTCTTTCTTTTTTATGAAGTATTTTCTGTTCTCTTGATTTATCAGTCCAGACTTTCCTATATGACGTTGGTGGGGATTAATTTAGATTTTTTTGTCAAGGAAAAAATGTTGTATGTCTTTATTTATGTTTGGAGTAAGTTTTGTTTTGCAACCATGGTGCCAGTGAATATGGTAAACTAATCATTTCTTGTATTCTCAAATGTCATTGCAATGGATTTCTCCTTTAACTGGGAGATAGCGAGTTTTGAGTGAGACAGACTTAAACTTATAGTCAGTATGAGAAAAATTCCAGATGTATCTGTGCGTTCTTGTTTAGCTTTTTGGGTTTTTTCCTGTTTGTTTATTTGAGTTGCATGTTCCTGACCTGCCCATTTTTCTTCTTAATTATAGAAACATGAAAGAATACAGGAAGTCCTGCATGACCGTGATGAATACCTGTGCTAATTAAGCCACTGGCTTGGTACTGGGAGAACAGCAAGGTAAGCAGTCAGGCCATGCCAGCAGCATTTCTTGTAATCTGCGTGATTGTGTTTTGATAAAGCCTTAGTGCTTTCAGTCATCAAATTCACAACAAGACAGGCAAACACAAACAGCCAGCAGCAGGTTTGAATGCTATAGATTTACTTTTAGTTCAAAGCTTTGGTGAGAAAACATCTCTTTTCCTTCCTGAGTGGGGGGTGGAAGTACAAGTTCTGTGGTTGTTTTCCCTTTTTTAACAGGCGATATCTCTAGTATCAACAATCGATTCATGACCAAAGCTCAGCTTCCTGGGCTGACTCTAGGGAGTGGTTGGAGGAGGGGTGGAATGTTTCAAAAACGTAGCTGATGAAAAGGCATGCTGTTTTGTGGATGCCTCCCAGAATTGTTTAAATCTGTGTGTGTGTGTATGCGCGCGCGCTTATGAAAAGGGGGGGAGAGAGAGAGATCTCCATGACGACTGGCCTGGCCAGTCTGTGTTCTCTGCAATCATTTTAGCTGGAATCAGTGCTGCGAGAGGTCATATGAAGGAGTTATGGGAAGCACAGCAGGTATTAGACTCTAAACGACTGGTTTTCTGATTGCCTCAGATAATAAGCCAGTTTTGTCTGGGAAATACAAATCTGAGAATGGAGTGGAAAGGGAAATGCTCCAAATTTCAGGTAACAAAAATTGTCTTTTTTAATGTTATGTCCTTCCATTGTAAAGTTTGATGGGTGTTTTTTTTTTTGATTTTTTTTTTTGTTTCCCCTCTGTGTGTTTACTCCCAGCCGAGTGTTGGAGGGAGCTTGGATTCCCTAGCTCTGGGGAATGATGTCATGCAGCAACAGTTGGATTCTATTAGCCAGGGAAAGAGGAAACATCCTGCATTTTCTGTTTGGGGGGGTGTG
>JAWWEE010000158.1:10802955-10821047 GCA_035221455.1 Xenops minutus
GGGAAGGGAGTTACTTTGGCTGTTCATTGAATCTTGTGTAAAGTCTACAAGAAGTGCTAAAGAAAAAAATTATCACTAATTAACTCCCAGAAAATTTCATTAAGGACCTAGACAGCATCAGTCTTTAAAACCACTGCAACAATTCCTCCTATATGCAAGAAAATGATCATGGAGGTGTTACAGAAATCAGAAGACATTCCTTTGATCTTGAATGCTCCTATATTCATCTTTAATGAGAAAATTAATTACACCACAATTAAGCAGAGGATTTAGAGCCCTGACGCACTTGGGATCCTTTAACAATTGTTTGGAGAATGTGCTGCTAAAGAGTTTCTTCTGGGTTGGGCTCTTTCTCAAACTGCTGCTTGTGAATAGATGATGCTGACAGCATTGCTCTTAGTAAGGCTTTCAGTCCTGGACTGTGTATTTCATAGCCTTCATCCAGCCTTTTCGGAACAGGATAGTGAGGAAAGAAAGAAACAAAATCATAATTTCAGCAATTTGAAAGGGACTTTTCCTCCCCTCTTTCCTCAGAGACTTTTGCTAAGTGCTGTATTGAACACTGAGTGTTAGGATAGCATGCATAGGATTTTAAGCAGAATAACTCACGAGGAATGTACAACTGCTATACTCTAGTGCAAAGACTTCAAAATTTTATATAATCCTACTTCCTCAAACATCACAAAAATGCACTGTACCAGCATCCGTGATGAACAGACTAGTCACCCCTGTGCTGTTTAAATCCCCCTCTAGCAGATGCTCATTCCTACTTTCATGCTGCTTTGTTCCCTTCTGTGCATTTCAGGCATGATCCAAAGCTTGCTGGAGTCCATGGGAGTTTTCCCATCAACTTCAAAAGGCTTCGGATCAGCCTCTGCCTGAGAACTTCCCAGCCTGTTTCAGCCTTTTGACTGCAGGACCAGGCCACAGGCTCTCCGTTCTCTTTCTTGAACTTTCCACACAGAAGGTCTTTTGTGTTCCTCCCAACAATGCCAGGCGCTGCTGACTGGCTTCAGCGTGGCTGTTGACACACGCTGGAGATAATGGGGATGCTGATTTCCCCGTTCTCCTAATTCCATCCTGGAGGGGAAAGCGCAGTGAATGGAAATCGGATCCTTCCATCCCACCTCCCCTCCGCTCCAATGGCTCTTGTTTACGGGGGTGTGAGTGTCCGTGTGTGCAAACTGTGCCTTTTTAAAGGAAAGGGAAGACTTTGGGAAGAAAGTGCTGTTGCAGCTGTGATGTGCCCCAGGGCACCCATGCAGGACAAGCTGGCTGTCCTGGAGCAGCGCTGGCAGCTCTCAGCTCCACACTGGGGGCTGATCAGCACTGCTTAACACTTTGGGTCCCCCTCTTGATTCTACACCAGCTTGGTTCTATAAATAACTAAGTTACTGCTGTTAGTGAAGATCAATAACCTGGTTTGGGAAAAGAAATAGTTTATCTCTTTGTTGGTTGGGAGCAGTTGAATGAGAAATCCGTGTGCCATTCTTGTCTAGGAATGAAATATCTGTGGGGCTGGAGTGCTAATTTGAACCATCTCCCTCCTTAAGAAGGAACACTGTGGTGGTTACACAAGTTTAAGGCTCATTTGTGGGGGAAAATGCTTAGTCCCTGAAATTTCTGGGACGGACAGACCTTAGGATTTTCAACATCACTGCTTCTAAGTGCTTACATTTTACGGATTATCATCTTGGGAATCCTGGAAGATCTCTGCAAGGTGTTGCAGACTGGGCATTCCAAAGGCAACAGTGGGGTTTTGGTGTTTCTCTGTTGTGTGGTGTGATGCTGCAGGAAGCCTGGTGGATTCTCTCCCAGAGTTTCTGGGTGAGTGGCATTCCCCTTAATGGTCTGTGCTGTAGCAATTGCATGTTACTTTGAAAAGTGATACAAGGCATCATTCCCATAGTCCTTTAAGATAATTTCCATATGTTCCAGCATTCTGCATGGTTCCAAATGAAGTTTTCATATGTTATATACTACATATACCTTACTAGTAGGAAATTAAAAAAACCCCATAATATATTTGTAACTACAATCATAACAAGATACCTCCTAGCTGACCTGCTATGGTTGGGCATAAACATAACCAGCAGCACATAGGCATTGGGGTTTTTATCTGTTAAGGGAGTAAGCAGTTCCAGAAGGCTGCTGGTATGGCTGGTGATGCAGGTGGAGTTCTTGCAGCTCTCTGTGCAGGTGTAGTGGCTCTGTGCTCAACACAGCACCTCTGGACAGGTCCTTAGCTCAGCATGTCCACGTTCTGTCTATGAGTAGTCAGTGGCTCTGAGATTTACAGAAAGATCAGTGTGGCTTTTTGATGGGATTAGTTGCTTTCTGTCTCATTGTACTTAGAAGGAAAGTGAAGGGACACAGTAGAAGGGGTTTTTTTTGTTCTCTCTCCTTGACTGTCTAATGAGTAATTTTTATATTCTGAGATATAATGTTTTTAATTGCTTGTTTTATCTTCCATAAGATCCTCTTTTGTGTAACTCCTTTTACTTCCCCTATCCATATGTTGACAGAGCAGGAAAGTTTCCCTGTTGTCTATTGCAGTGAATTCCAGGTTAATTGCTACCTTATGTATTTGTCTTTATTGCTTGGAAATACACTGCTTTGTGAATCAGCTGAGCCTATCTAGAAGCCTAGGACTGACTTTGTATCATTCAATACTTGTTTTTGTTCTTACTCCCTTCTCTAAATAACTTCAGTCCTTCCTATTTTTCTTTGGGAAAATATGTGAGACACTGGAAAAAACCCTGCAGTTTACTCCGTTTCTCCTGTTTTCTTTAAAGGCTGGGTGATCTTCAGAGCACTTGGGGTTACAGTTGTGAACAGATGTACCATTAAATTCTTGAACATGAGATCAGTACTCTTCATCTGTAACCTTATACTCACCACAGTTGGAATTAACTGATGGAAAACAGTAGTGCTGCATATTTAGAAGAGTGGCTCATGAGGATGCTCAAATCTTTCCTGATTTTCTATAAGTTAATTTCAATTCCAGCAGTATAAATGAGTTCTCAGTTGTTTCCTCTCATGTGCTGTTTTCTGGTTAGGGTGACTGGGTGACTTCCCAAGGTGTAAAATGTGACACACAAAGATTTGTTCTGAGCAGCTTACACTGGATGTGAGTCTGGCTACCTTTAATTACAGCAAGAACCTCAACATGACTGCACTGTCACTCTGCTCTGCAGTGAAGGCTGTCATTAGTGCTAATCAGTGATCTCTCTTCTGCCTGTGAATCTTTGACCCAGTTACTTTGCTGAGCTTAACACAGTTGCTGGTGTGACACAAAGCAGACTCTTGGCACAGCCCTGATCACAGAGCAGGGAAGGATCTGGCAACTTTCACACAAATCCATTATAATTAAGGCTTCCGGTCTGGGATTTAAACTACTTCTTTCTCTTAAAAGGCCGAGAGGCATTTTAAAGTATTTTTCAGGCTGAAAATGAGCCTGCTGCTGGTAGAGGCAAAGTCCCCTGGTGGTAGTAGCTGTAGCAGACCTGGAAGAAGCAGGTGTTGCTCTCCTTCCTTGATCAGGCTTTGCAAACGTACTTCCAACCCTGAGTTCTTTTTGAACAGAGCCTCCCAGTTGTTCCTCAGTTTCATGTGACAACAGCAGAGTCCCCTAAGCAGTTAGAGGAGTGTTGCACAGTTGGCTTTCCTCCAGTGCCAGCTTTTATTCTGAGTTCAAGCCTCATGTAGCGCTCTGCTGTGCCCACTTGGAGCCAAACTGCTGTAGACAAGGGGCTGTTCAAAGGAGTCCTGTTTCCCCATCCTGTCAGGCAGTGCTCCCCCCTGGAAGTTTTTTTCCCCCCCATCCTGTTGCAGTCTGATGACAAGAAGATGAATTGGAGGCTAAAACTTCTGCCAATGGCAGGAGCACAATTGGGCACCCCCTGTGCATCTGGCATCCAAAATATTTAAGTCATCAAATTATCTGTGCTCCTGGTCCAGCTGAGCCTGTTGGTTTATGACCAGAACATCCCTCCTATCTTTAAGGCATGCTCGAAAGTAAAGGGCATCACTAAGTATTTACTTCATGATGGGCATGCTGAGGACAGTTGGACAATTTTGACAGTACAAAACCTGCTCCCTGCAATGCTGTTTCATGCCTTCTTGATAGAGAGCAAAAAGCAATTGGAGAGCTCTAGCAGTATGGGAATGTTTGCAGCTGCACAATTCACATTCCCATGTTTCAGTCTCTCACAGGCTCATGCAGACCTTCTATTATTAGTTTTAAAAGGAGAATAGCTGACAGCTGATTAATTTGAATGGTGTATTCCAGAGAGAGCTGTTTTATGACTGTCAAGAATGGCGAGCCAAGGAAATGTTGACTGACGTTACGAAAAGAAATCTCTGATGTAGAGCACAATCCTGTTTATCCAAAAGATTTGTAGGGGACAAAAGCATCTTCATACCACCCTGCTGTCGACATGTTCAAACCCGTGCTGGGGAGGTGAGGAGCTGAACAGCTCAGCCTGTTTTGCATTCATTCCCTAGCAGTTTCTGGGAGAGCTCCCTGGGGGTTTCCTGGCATGTTGTCACAGGGAAGGGGACGTATTTCAACTCAGTCTTTAGAAACCTACCTAAAAATAATTTCAAATGACTCATTCTGGAGTTGGTTTTTGGAGAAGAGACAAGTTGGTTTCAGAGGGAAGAGTGAAAATAAAACCACTTTTGGACAATGGATGTGCATTGTATAATCAGCTGATGCTCTGGATTAGTGGTGCTCTGCTGTGCATCAGACTGGGTTCCACTGTTATACTGACACTGCTGCACTTGTGCTTGGGCACCAAAGTGACTTTTGGAAATGTATAAACACTTAAGAGCAAATGTTGGTTTTTCAGTACTCTTTTTATTAGCAGCAGCACATGACAGTAGGTTACAAGTTGAGCAGCATCACCCTGGGACATGTGCAGGTGGCTGCCTGGTCACCCCTTTCTTTCCTGTGGAAATCATGGCCCTTGTGCCACCTCTGAGCAAGCAAGACCCTACTGCCAGCCTGGGCAGCTGAGGCACAATTGCAATTCTTTTTCCCTGATGTGAGGCTTTAGTGAAGGAGAGCCAGTCCTGTCCCTGGAGCTGCATAAGATGATCCACGTAGGTCCTCTGTCTCTTACAGCAACAAGCCTCTGCCATGGTTTAGTAATGTCACTTGCTTTTGTGGGACTATTCCCCTGCCCCACTTTTTGAGATGCTCTAGTGTGGCAGGACCCACAAAAGGTGAGAGTGAAGAGAGGCACAAGGCAAGAAGGCTAAATTGCCCCTGGTCACCCTGGGCTGGGAGGAGACTGCATGTTTTTTAGTGCAAAGAACTTATATCCTTGAGGGTGAATGGATGATCAGCTGGGCAGGAGCACCTCCCTTTAGTCAGGTCAGAGCTGCTGTCAAGGAACGGAGGGTATGCAGAGACAAGGTCCTTGCAGACCCTGCCTGTTGCCATGTGCTGCCTCTGCCCTCCTCTTCCTCACTTTAATGTCTATGGAGACAGGAGAAAAGGGTGGCATTGAGAGTGAAACTATTTCACCTTCATCCAGCTGTTGAGCCCAGGAACCTTTTTCAATGTAAGTCTCTCTGCAAATGAGATTGATTTTTTTTTTTTTTAATGTAAAGGTTGGATGAAGGCAGAGGTTGAACTCTGTGGCATTTAGAAATACTTACTTCATGGCCATGTGTTTGGAGCTCTTTGTGTGTGAAGAGAGGGCTGCTATACAAGCTGGTTGTATAGAGAACAGGTTATACTCTCTTCTGTGCCAGTCTTACTGGATAGTGTAATGTACTGTCAAATTTGGCATGGTCATTAAGATCTGCTTTCTTTTCCTCTGGAAACATTATCCAGGTCTTCTGCTGAAACACATCAAGAGGTAAGGTCCTTGCTGCAATTTATTTACTCCTGGCTGATGTGCATAGACAGTAGGAAACAAAAGTGAGCATGACTCAATGCTGTGTACTACAATAGCACAGAGGGCTTCCTGGGATACATAACCATCTGGAAGAACAGGGCATCTAAGAGGCAGCCCGAGGTCTGCAGTTGCAGCACCTTGTCAGCAGTTCCCAGCACAGTTCCTGTGCCTGTGGCACTGATGGCTCTGATAATGGATGTGCTACCTGTTCTAAAAGTATGGTGAGATCCTCAGGTAGAGGGAAACAGTAGAGTTGTGCTAAAGGTTTCTCTGATTTTTCTGGAAAATCTATGCAGTTCATGTCCTTGATAGGGATGACTGATTTCAAAGTGGCCATTTGTCCAGAGATTTCAGGAGTCAGTAAATGGCTGCTCCAGTCAGGCCGTGTGATGTCCTGGAATCCTGAACAAATGACCACATTCCTCTTTCTCCAGCTCAGTAATATTTCCATGCATAAAAGCAGGCTGCATTAGGTGAAGCCCTCTTGTGCATCAGCCTCTTGCTGAGTAGTATTAGGTGTGTAATGTCATTTTGCTGGTGTGATATATGACTTTGCTTACAGTAGCAATGCATTTGGGCTTCCTGTCCTCTGAGATCTGACATCACATGGGTCCCAGGGACACAGTGACAGGACAAAGTTCAAAATGAACTGCCACTGGTACCTAAGAAGGATGAATTCTCACTACCTGTATTGGTGCTAAATGATACACTGGCTTCTGGAAGTATTAAAATGTTCACTATTAGAAAGTGATAGTCATGAGAAAAGGAGAAACCTGATGCTTACAGTGAGGGAACAGTCACCTGCTTCTTGGTCTGGGTAAAAAAGGGAAATGCTAGGACATACTTGGAGAAACCATGCAGGAAAAAAAAACCAGCTGGTTATCTGTGAAAGTGGTAAGGAAAACTTGTTAAAAGGTATTGATTTTTCTAGATGAGAGATTGGCTTCTTACAAGGTAGGCAGAAGAGGAGCAAAGTCAAAACCCAGGCTTCTGACACAGCTTGTCCTTTCAACATTTATCATTTCAAGACTTGCTTACGATCAGATTTGAAAGCAAATGAACCAACTGACCCATCATTTGTAGACTGGGAATTCTGTAAAATATTTTTTCAGTGTGATGGATGCATGGTGTTCCCAAAAGAAGAGAGTCCAGGATACTTTGGCTGCAGAGAGACACTGAGAGCCTGCTGGGCTGTTTCACTGCTGCCCACTACTGAACAGGAGCAGTGACTGTCAGCTCGGACAGATCACCCTTGTGGCAGTGGCTCATTAATGGCTGTCACATCAGTTATGTTTCTGTGACAGCCTCAGGACTGACAAATGTGGCAAAGCTGTGCTTTATCAGCAGATCCCCCAACAAATCCCCTCTGGGCCCTATGGATAAGGAGAGAAAATTATTCTTCCTGCTCTGTGTTACTGCCTGATTGTGCTCTTTGTACGTGAAGCAGCCAGCTATGACTGGCTACATTTCTCTGTAATTTGCAGTGCCTCCTATATAAGGCTGAATCAGTGCTGAATTGATAGATTTA
Organism: Xenops minutus; assembly: GCA_035221455.1. Classification (NCBI taxonomy): domain Eukaryota; kingdom Metazoa; phylum Chordata; class Aves; order Passeriformes; family Furnariidae; genus Xenops; species Xenops minutus. The sequence goes on from JAWWEE010000158.1 coordinate 10,810,393, forward strand.
CCATTTGTTAAGAAGTTTATTCATTGTTTTGCTAAAGGTCATATTGATGTTTTGGGGATTGAAGCAGAAGGACCAGTGTTCTTCTACAGGGCAGACCTGGGCACCCTTGGGTCACACTGGGTTTTTTTCAGAAGAGTTACAAAGATTCAGACAGGTATGTTGGCCAGGGCTGAACTCCTGGGATAAGCAGTGAGATTTGTTCTTCTGCAGTTGTTCAAATACTAAAGTGCAGGAGAATATTATTTATATTCTACTGATATCTCCCTCAGTGAACACTACAATATGAAGCAATCTGCAACTGTTTATGTATAGATTATCCATTATACCAAATTGCACTCATACATAAAACAAGGAAAAAAACCCTGAAATTATAGACATGCAGAGCTCTCTTTCTATCATGAACATATCAGTCTTGAAATCTAGGAGGATCTGTAATACATGTATTTGTCCCTCTTATGCAGGGAACATAAAAGAAGGGAAAAATAGTTGTATAAGTAAGATAAAATGACAGAAGTAATAAAAAGGAGGAGGGCTCCACAGCTTTTTGAAGTACAACATGATCGCCCTTTCCTGGATAGAATCAGATCTGCTTACAAGCATTCAGTCCATCTCTGTGGGGAATTGCAAACAGGATGCAGCTTTGCTAATACTGGCAGGTACTGGAGTTCTTTTTGACTGAAGTGGCAGACCCTGGGGCTCTGTATCAGAAGGTCAGGAGTTGAATCCTGGTGCTACACACTGCTCTTGTGCAATAGCTGGTAGCTCTCTGTTGCATGTACAACATATGAATGATTGTTCATGTTGGTCATCTGCATTAGCTGACTCCAACTTGTAAAACTATCACCAGAAACTTTTTATCTTGTGGTAGAAGCAGTTGTTTGGGAGGTCCTAACTTCGCCCAAGAGAAGTTTTCAAGACAGTAAAGGCGAACCTCCTTGCTTCAAGACTGTGTTCTGGGATTGACCATCCCATGTGACTGCAGCAAGGCAGTACTCAGTAGTACAGGCAGTACTGAGCAATGACATTTCCAGTATTATCACTGAGAATTGTGTCGTTCCAAACTGATAACTTTGACTGAAACACAAATAGGCAAATATATTTATTAAAAAAAAGTAGTACATCAATAATTATTTATGCAGTTACTGATATAAATTAAGTCAATGCTTTTTCAAACATTATTGGAAATTCTAGACAAAGCTACCAAATGAAACATGTGAATCCTATTTTATAGCATGTGTCTGGTATGTGCAGAGTAGGAAGCCGAGTAAAAAGGAGTCAGGATATGTCTCAGAAAGACAAAATTGGTCTTCTATTAATAGCAAATATCTACTCTCCTGATCTCCACAGGAGCAATGTCAATCAAAGGGAGCATCATCGTCAAAGGATCAGTTAAATCTGGAGAATCAGCAAGTGGATAGAGGACTGGTGCTGCAGCTAGGGGTTTGCCTACTTAGACCGTGGAACTTGCTTTGAGAAACCTGGTCTAGGTTTAGATCAGGTATTAGAAATTCTTTACTATAGGGGTGGTGAAACACTGGAGCAATGATCCATCCCTGGAAGTGTTTAAAGCCAGGTTGGGTGGGACTTTGAGAAACCTGCTCTAGTGGAAGGTGTCCCTGACCATGGCAGGGGAGTCAGAACTAAATGATCTTGGAAGGTCCCTTCCAACCCAACCCACTCGATGATTCTATGAACTTTGTGACACACCAAGCATAGTCAGTAGGAAAATAAAAGACAAGGGATGGAAATGTGTTTGTTCTCAAAGAATGCCATGTACCTCAGTACAGCTGGGTATTTTGTGAGGGAATACCTTTTATAAGTGTTTAATGAAATCAAATCTCTTTTTTGAGAAAAAAGAAAAAGACTGTTTAGGAAGGGGAAGGTGTTTCTTAATGAATAAAGTATTCTATGCAAGGATTCTATTGTGTCTTTGCCATTGAAAGTAGAGGTGGTAATATTTGAGGACAGCCAATCAAAAGAGTGGACAACAATTTTGTACTCTGTGAGCTTTGTGATAGTCTGACTGTCTCTAGAACTTCAGTCAGACTTCTGTGGGAGCCAGGCACTAGAGCAAGGATAGACCCAGCCATAGTGAGCCTTGCAAGGGGAAGCTTTGCTGTGAGCTGAAGGGCCACTGGTAGCAGTGGTATGCAACATTACCAACTGTGTTGTATGGTCTTTTTCAAAACTACAGGAAAATCAAGCATTAGTTGACTCATGAACTTTACTGCAAAGTTGTCTTCCTCTCCTGGTAACAACCAGCCTTAGCAAGGCACCTCTTCCATTGCACCTTTGTATAATGGTGTAAGAAACTGTGAGGATAACGGCGTAGCAAAAAAAAAGTTGCCACAGGGTTTGAAGAGAAACTACTTAAGTGGGAGTAACATTTTAGTTTTTGTTTGTGTAGTGTTCGGTATGCTGAGTTCTAATTCATAGCTAGGTCTGTGAGGTAGTGGGTGTAATAATAACTGGGTAAATAAAAGTCAGGCCTGATAAGCATCACTGTTGAATTCAGTAGAATATTGCCTTTTTCTAGCTCTAACTCTTAAAAAGATACACACATTTTGATTTTCAAGAGTCATTAATTATATTTTGGTTAAAAAGAAAGACGAATGAGTCAATGCATATCCATTTGCTCATTAATCTCTCCCAATCCTGTCACAAATCTGACTAAAAATGTAGTACTTACAAAATCTCTCCATCGTGTCTCTCAATGGGAAGTTTGCATTTCTGTTGTTTTTCTACAGCCAGCACATTCCTGTAGGCAGTGCAGGCAGGGAAGGGGAAAGCCAGCTTCTTAGAACTGTGAAAAAGTGCTTGTCTCTTAGCTATTGGCTTCATAGTTTGCCTTTTTAATTGTGCCTTGAAAATCTTACCCCAGAAAAATGAGTTTGAACTCCAGACAGTATTCCTGTAAAAGTAAATGAGTCATCTTCCTTGGGAATTGAGGGATCACTCTGACCTGGAGTTACGGTCTTAATGACTAAGATGAGCAGATAGGAGTTTGCTGTAAATCTATATTATACCATTAATTATTGTTTCTTTTGTGTGTAGTTGCACAGGGACAAAGCAGACCTCATTGTTCTGAGACAGGGTTTTTTTTGTATTTGTGCAGTAGCAGGCAAAACAAAAAATGGTGGGACTCCCAAGGAGCAAGGTGTCCTACAGTAACATATCCTACAGCAGCCACAGAACAGCCTAAATGTGATGACCCAGTTTGGAGACAAAATCTTTCTTCAAAGTACCCTTCAAAGACACTCAGGATCAGTCTTTAGGTGTATTGGAGCACTCAGTTGCACAAAGAAATTTTAAAATGGTAAGAAACAGTTTGAAGTTGCATTGAAATAAAAATTATTTTGGTTTGTTGATGGATTTGACAGTTTGACTGAATGGTCAGATACCTTGAAATCTCCTCTAACTGTGCTTTTGGGGTCTGAGGAAAATGTTCTCAAAAGTCCTGAGGTCCCACTGACCTCCAGAAATGTTGAAGTCCTGAGAGCTCTGACACCAGAACTCAAATCCAGGAAGCATCTTTGCAATGTATTCCTGAATGCACACTGTGTTTCCCTGTGGGCTAAAACACCCTACCTTCAAACTGTTTCTAAAGTCATTGGTCAAACAGAAGTTGTGTTTACTTTTTTCAGATAGAAAAGTTTGTTTTCTGGTTGTCCACTTTGTAGCCATTTCAATACATTGAGAAATGTAGAAATTTTGCATTTTAGATGAAAGAAAAATTGAAATCAAGTTGTCCTGAGTTTTGCAGGAGCTGGCTCAGCCAAGACAAAGTGGATCCATTTGGGAGTTGTAGGGCTTTGAGCAGCATCCTTTTAGTCATGAAAGTTTAGGTGGAAAGAAGTGAGAAGAAAACAATAAGACATGGGAAAAAATTAAGAAAACAAAAGGGTAAGGGAGGAGTGTCTACACCATACAAACAGGAGGGTTGTTCAATAGAACAACAGCTGAGAGATTTCTTTTCCCCCATCATCAAAACCTTCCAAGTAATATACTTTTTGAAGCAATTCATGTTTTACAGTTAAATTTTATGTTTCCCCTACTTGCACATAACTAGGTGGATCATATATTTGCAGTTTCATATCTGAATTTATATTTAATACCCTTGTGTATTCCGGTAAAAGTAAATGTGCCAGATATCTTTGTGAGGGAGTTAACTTGCCCCTAGATTAGGAGCCATAAATTTCTGATGGATGCAAAACAGTAGATCAGGTCTCAGAAAACTGTGTCTATTAATAGATGACTATACAGATTTTTATTCTTCCTCTCTCCCTGGATATAAAGGAATATATGCAATGGGGCTGTGCAGGACATTGTATTCAGTTCCTTTCTTGATCTGAAAGCTGCTATGGGTGGGAAAGAAATTGCCTACACTTGCAGTTGTGGGAAAGACATGAGGACAAATGCCCTGAAGGGCAAGAGGTGTGTAAGGCTGTGAAAAAATAAGGAAAGAAAAGCTCTTATAACTAATTGAATAATTAGATCTCATTCGAGAAATGTTTCACAGAACTTAGTCCTGGCTGTCTTTGGACAGAAACTTTGGAAGAAGCAGTAGCCAAGAGATGAATGAAAATGCACCACAGTTCTCCTGGCATATTGCCTTCCAAAATAGATGGTAAAGCTTCTCATGGAGCTATAGCTGCTGTGTTAAAAATATTTGTTATTGGAGTCACAAACAAACCTACTCAGTGATGGGTTTAAAAAAGATATTCTTACAGCAACTCCAGTCAAAGCAGGGTTCATTTTCAATTGTCATCAAAAGCAGTGAGCTTGTAGATTGAAATTGGTCATACTGACCAGTGTTGTTGAATCCTAATTTCCTTTTAATTTGAACATCAAAGAATAGTGATTCCCTAGAGAACCTAGGGAGGTTCCTGAGACAGCTCTGAAAATTTAACTGCTGTAAATAACGCTGTATCTTTGTGGCACATCTCAACTGTGGAATATGCAAGGACTGGGAAGCACTGGTTATTTATTTTGGGGTTTGAAGTTGTCAGGGAGCATTACCCTGATCTTACACAGGAGTAATAGAGCTGGCCTGCTGCACAGTCGAGTGGTAACTTAAAGACAGAGCTAAAGTGAGTACATTTGAGAACCCACTTATGCTGTTACTAACAAAAGGACCCTTCTGATGCCTTTCCAGCTTAAACAGTTGAAGCTGTGTGCTCACAGTAGGTTCACTTTTCTTTTAACCATGTGGTACATAACTGGACTTGCTTCTTTGTGTCTCTGGGCAGTTGGATTCTGCTGTATTTTCCCTTTATGGGTGATCCTGGTTGAAAAGTCCACTGGACTTGACAGGGGAAAAATATTAGGGATGTGATTTTGAAACTGAAAAGTGCAGCACTATAATAAATTGTGGCTCTCTGGTTGAACATGAGGATAAAATTCATTCCAGACCCTGTGTTCAAATGGAACAGTTTATGAATGGAAGCACAACCCCTGGATTGTATTTCAGCATTAATCTCTGGTTTGGAATTGTGCTATTTCCAGCATAGACAAGGATACATATTTTATAAGCTTTCATTCTTGCACTTCTCAGATTGCTCGAGGATAAAATCTCTTGGGCTGGAGGTGGCTGTGGACTATAGGCCATAGGAAAAATATTTAATTTTTTAAAAGAAACAGGTAACTTGCCTGCAGTTTACATGTTGCAAATAGCTTTATAATTGGCTGAAGGCAAACTGGCTAATGCTCAGAGGTGTCACACTGGTGATACACTTAGTTCTCACTGTCTGTGCCTTGTTCTATGGTCATCATCTCTGCCTCAGCTCTGACATCTGTCAGATGGGATTCTCTGTTAGATGACTTGCTGTCATCTGATAAAATCAGGTGTTAGATGAAGGGCACTAGCTGCATTAAATGTGAATTAGTATTGGCTATATTCAGGTGGACAAGCAATAATGAAAGGCAATAATGGTGTAGTTATCAAAGGAACAACCAAATTAAAAGGAAATGTGCTTAAGTATCATGTATTTGGAAATTAGGAGTCTTGGACTGAAGTCTGTAAGTGTTCTAGCTCCTGCTGCAGAGAAACAGCAGCTGAGAAAGAGATGCTTAAAGATGAAGGAGCCAAAGCCTCCTGTCAGTTAACATACTGTGGTTTTACCCACTGCTTAAAATTGTTTAGTTTTAAACCTCTCAGATGGTTTACGTTAAAATGTTGACAGAAACAAAAATGAAATGCAAAAAGAAAAGCTTAGGGAAAAAGTTTGAGGTGTGATTTTACATCTGTTCACTGGAAACTTAGGTTTTTTAAAATATTTTCTTTCTCACTGGGATATTTAAAGATGCTGAGCTCTTATAACTTCCTAAATTATGCCCTGTTTTCATTCCCAAGGGAATGAAAGAGGACAATGAATATGCCCCATCCCTGGAAGTGTTCAAGGCCAGGTTGAATGGGACTTTGAGCAATCTGGTCTAGTAGGGATGTGTCCCTATCCGTGGCGGGGGGGGTGAAAGTATTATAGGGTGGAACCCTATAATGTTGACCTGATGGGTAAGATTGGCCATTGAGGCAAGAAAGAATACTAGGATAAGAGGCACATGACAACATCGATTCCAGCAAAAAAACCTCTGGAGATATTAAAAACCCACCTTGACAAGATCCTGTGCAACCTGCTTTAGGTGAAACTGCTTTAGGAGGGGTGTTGGACTAGATGGTTTTCAGAGGTCCCTTCCAGCTCCAATTATTCTGTGACTTTTTTGATGTGTTTGGAAATTGCCAAGATAGTACCTGTGTTGCAGGAGAGGAGAATTCAGGTCAGTGATTCTGATCATGATAAACCAGCTTGGAGGGAAAGGACATGTGAAGTCTTGGAGTTTAAAACGAAAAGGCAGATTGTGCTGACTAATCTGATAGCTCTATTGAAGAGTCAAAGAAGTGGCAGGTTTGTCTTGTTTGGAGTTCTGCTTGCTAGCAGAGTCACAGTGGGGGGCTAAGTGAGAGGAATCTGGAATCAGTAGAGCAACTGGGAAGTCACTTGATAAGAATGTAAAGATAAGACTAGTGTTGAGAGAAAAATACCGTGTTATAGGGAGATCATGACTGAACTGTCACATGAGTATCTTGAGACTAGTTTCATCCACCATCTCTGTTAAAATGTTCATTGAAAGGAATATGCAGTGAAATGTGCTCCTTTTACACAGCTGAGTTGGTGATTTTGCACATTGAAATAAATGAAATGGTATGGCAGTGTCGTCACCTGGAGATGATGATAACCTGGGTGGGCTAAAGATAAGCAAAGACTGTTTTAGACTGAAGACAACATTGTCACAAGAACTAGGGACTATCTGAAGTGGAGAGGGATTCAAGTTTGCTGCACTGGCAGATCCTTCAGGTCCCTCATTTTCTGTGTAGAAGAAACACCCTTCCCTTCAACTGATGATTGTGACTTAAAATTTTTCTTGTTTTCTGTTTTAGTTCAGCTTCTTTTAATAGCCCATACTCGTAAGAATGTGTGCAGGCAACAAAGTGGGAACGGATGTTGCAAGTCTTTTACTGATGCTTTGAAAGTTGTAACGCAATTGAGATAAATTAGTAGTACCAATATGCTTGTGAACTGTTCTCAAGAATGTTCTCTTAAAAGAGAGGGTAGGGATCTGGGTCAAATCCATTTGTTAAATGATGTTTTAAATTTTTTGTTGTTGCCATAACATTAGTTTAAATAGTTATTTGTATGTTTCTATTTTTTGTTTCTTAATGGAAGCCTTAATGTGTATTTTTTTAATGCTTTTCTGTCCATAAGCCATAACTTGAATATTTTTCCAAAAGAATTTTTAATAGTATTTTCTGCTGAAACTAGTTCTTGAGGGATCCATTCACTGTCTGATAGAGGAGGTGTGGGTTTTGTTGTTGTTTACAGTGCCCAAAGAGAATTTCAGTTTTCACCTCCTCATACCCCATGTTTTGTCCAAGTTCTAGGGGATTACTGGGTGCTTTAGGGAGAAGAGCAGTGGGAGGCAACTGAGACTAGAGGTTCTGACAAACTATCAGTAATTTGTACAGAAAGTAGGAGCTCGTTTTAGGTTGCCAGTTTAAAGTTGTCCATCGTGTCCTTTGGGCTATAAGCATGAAGAAGTGCCTGCCTGTCTGCTGTGACTGCAAAGCAGGGATGCCAGTGTTTCTACATCCATGCCTACCTTCCCTTGTAATGTAACCTTAGGAAGACCCTGCCTCACCTCCCTTGCCTCCACATGCCTGTTTGGAAGCTTTTCTCTTCCCACAGCCCTGAATGAGGGCATATAATGAAGCACCACTTGTTGGCTAAGAAGACAATTCAAATTGCTTGACCCATCTGAACATGGTCTTTGGCTCCCTTTATTCAAAGTCAGCATTTCTTTTACCCTTCTCAGGTCCTCATGTTGTGTTTGTTTGGTTTGGTTTTGTTTTTTGAGCTTGTAGAACTCACTCGTGCTATTTAAAGTAAGTCGTAGAAATAAGATTCAAACTAAAAAATGGTGGCTCTTGGCCTTAAGTCCAAATTCCTGGACACACTTTGATTCCTTAGAGAAGCAACAGAGGCCCATAATGATTCAGACAAAACTCTGTTGATTTCGGGAATAATGGCACAGAAGCTATTTTATGAGAACTTCACTGTCAAGTAGATGTTGAAACCATGCACCTTTTCTACTCCCGAAGAACTGTTTTTCACAGGAAAAAAAAGAATAGAAATGCTCCTTCTATTTCTGAGTTATCTGAGAAAGCAGTCTGAATTGCTTGATTTTTTTTTTAATAAGCTGATTTCACTGAGCTTTTGGGCTGACAGCTTTATTAGTAAACACAATTCTGTGAATTAAAAAATCAAGCAGTTCCCAGCTCTCAGGACAGGTGTTTCTCTATAATTCTGCTCATGTCCTTTCCCCATTTTTATGTCTCTGTAGCTGTTGATTTCTGAAACATGAACCTATAATTTTAAACTCAATAACTGATTACAGAAGCAAGGTGCCTTCTGTAAGGCCTATTTATAGAGAAGAATATGTCTAATTTAGTCTTTGTTTTTCCTTAGATGGTTGAGTTTCCAGGTGACTGGACAAGTCAGGCAATAGTACGAACAGATGATAGAGGTTTTGTACTGTGTAGTACTAGATAAAATATAAAAACAATCAAAAGCTGATAAAACTTCTTGGGTTTATGTGAAACAATTTTGACTAAATTAGAAATGAGTAAACACTTTTTACCTTGGTTTACCTTGACCTTACCACTGAATTTTTCACACATCTTACTGTCTTAAATCTTCTGTATGATCTATTGACATCAAAGCCATCCTGTCTAACAGCATAATGAATAATGGGGCTTGGCTGAAGCTGGGTAGCTTTGAAGGAAAAGATTTAGCTGGCAAATAGCTTTTATTTCTTCCAATAGAAAAAGAAAAGTATTTATTAAAATATATCTGCTTCTCCTTAGCATGGGTAAAGTACCTTGCTGACTGTGCTTTGAAAGATTTCTGTAATACATTTAAAGGTATTGTTAAGGTGTTTCCTGGTGTGGAATTTTGCCTCCATATTTTCTATCTGTTTTCACTGAGTGTTCCTTGCAGAGTTACTCTGAAAAGATGCTGTATTGAATGGCATACACTTGAAGTCTCCCTCTTGTTTCTTGTAAGAAACACAATTTCTTCTTCCTACCTGAAAGCCTCATTCTGTGAGGCAGGAGGGGAAAATACCTTTTGAGAAACATGAGGCTCAGCAGATGCTCTCTTGAAGGTGCCTGTGCAGTTATCCCGTGGAATGACTGCTGAACTTAATATTTTTGTGTCAACTGAATTGTCTGCTTAAAGCAAATAACCTCCAGTTTATATCAACTCTGTTGAGGGTGATTCACCTTTTCAAAAGCGCCTAAATGACTCACACAGTTGCATGTTATTGACTTTCAAATGGTAGCTCAGCTCCTGAGTACACAAACCATGGCTGGGTATGGGAAGAAGACTTCTGTGATGTGCTTCTGAGAATCATGTGAAGGTAGTGTTTGGAAGTTGCCTGGAGCAGTGATGTCTGGTAGAAGTCTGTTCTTTCAGCCAGAGAAGAATGGATGCTATGCACCAAATCATACAAGTGATAAAAGGAGGAGATAAAAGCGGGATTAGTGAGAGGGTGGAATAAGTAGAAATCTGGCCATATTCCACCTGTAGGCAGATGTGAGCCCCATGCACATTCCCTTGGTGCAAAGCTGCTCTACTTACCTCTGGATTGGTCAGCCCATACTGTAATTCCTGCACAGCAGGTCCATTTGGTGCTTTGCAAAGCTTCCTTGGTATAGTCCCACATGAAGACTGTACTGTTTGTGTCAGCAACTCTGTGACTGCCAAATAGTGTGTGTTTGCTTTCGGGGGCCATCTCTTTCCTTTTGGGGACCATCTCTGCATTGGCACGGACATGCTCTACCTCTCATGTGGCACTGAAAGTGAAAACATCATTGTGCATTGCATCTTCTTTAGTTATAGATTTGTGTTCTACTGTCATGTAGTGCAGCCATAGTTAGCATCTGAAAGAACTTACTGTCAACAGTCTGTTCAGTTTCAACTACGTTATTCATAAGATTCTTTCCTCCCTCCAGCTGTTTCCACAAATTGAAAGACTGTATTTCAGTTTATAAATGCTATTCCCCTATTGTTCATGTCCACAGATATTTTCCATGCCCAAAT
>JAWWEE010000158.1:10821057-11003393 GCA_035221455.1 Xenops minutus
CCCCCCCCCCCCCCCCCCCCCGAAAAGAATTCCTGACCCTGTAAAAGAAGCCATGTGGAATGATCCTTTGAGGAGAAAGTCCAAAGTGGAACAATATTGGACTTGCCCTCTGCAAAGCTTCAACAGCTGATATTCCTCTGTTGTGTATCTGTGGGTGGGAATTGGGGCACAGGGCAGAATGTGAGTGGGGTGTGGTCACATTACCCAAGAGTTCTCATTTTTTGTGTTGTGGCTCCAGCTTGCTCATTAGAACTGGAAGGGCCAAAACTTGCTTCTTAGAGAATTGAATGGAGCAGTTGCTTGATGTTTTTTGGTGGTATAGCTACAGAATGAGGTGAATTTATCACTACAGAAACTCCAGCTGTATTGTCTTTTTAATGGAAAGACTGGTCAAAGGGTTAAGAAAATGCAGCTGTCTGAAATAGCAGAGATAATACCTTGAAATTGCCATAAAATTAAGCTGCAGTTTGAAAAGAAGCTCTCAGACTTCAATCCACCTTCACAGATATTTTCTGTAGAGCTTCACCTGTAATATAGCTGCTGTGAAGAATCAACTAAATGGAATGTCATGTTTTTCACATCCTTAGACTGCCTAGGATCAGATAAAAGATCCTGAGCATACCTCTTGGATCTAAAACATAGAATAAGCAAAAGCTTTTGTATATGGATGTCCCACTGTTCTTTAGGCTAAACAGGAGCAGATTTGTGTGGCAAAAAGCAGGTAGGAGTTCAGATATTAGGCATTAGGCACATGCACTAGAAGAGAGAGGCAGTTACTCCATCAGGAAACTTCAGGAGTTTGTGCTCTGTAGGTACCTGTGAATCCTGGTGCATTTATAACACCCACAAATTTCAAGGCAAATTATCAGATAAAATACCTCCACTCCAAGTCATCAGATGAGTAGATAGTCAGAAAAGATATTTGAAGGAGATTTATAATCTCATAAATCATTAGCTTTTGGAGTTGCAAAAGGCATTTATTTTGTTCTAGCAGAGTAAAATCTGCTGTTAGTCAGTTTTTGCCCACTGGGCACGGGTACAATTGTATCTGCCTCTGTAATACAAACCACCTTCCTGGCATCATAAGACGTTTTGCAGGTATTTATCTACCTTTTGGAGAACTAGGAGTGAATTTCGAATGAACTTCATCCAAGTTTGTAGTATCAACTGGAAACCATGTGGAATTTGGCAATGCAGACTTCATGCTGGACAAAACTGTTTAATATCTGTCTTGAATGTTTAGATTTGTTTGTTAATCAAACCCAGGGGAAAAAATACATGAAGCTGACACTGAAGAGTTTTTGCATAACAGATTTTATAAGCCTCAAAGGCTGTATTTGTTTTATGATGATGGAATTTTTAGGAGGAAAGCATTGTTTATACTCTGTGTCTATACTTTAATCTACTTAATTTATTTACCAAGAGACAAATTTTGTTTGTGAAGTTTATTATCAAATTGTGTGTGCAGTGTTGCACATACGTAATTGTGCATAACTGCACCCATGTATCTGTAATAGTTTGCCTATTTGTAGATGCACATTTTCAATTCTCTGCTTACTAGTATTGGGTAGGTGGGTGTGCATACACCTGAACTGAAGGAGAACAGTGAAGGAGACAGGAGCGAAAGCTGGGATGCAACCTAATTTCTGGTATGAACAGTAGCAAAGGAGTGTTGGAAACCAGAGTTTAGCTGACACCTGCATAAGCATAAATTCCATGGAAGCAGAGTAGAATTCCAGTTTGCCCTTTTGCTAAGTGAATTGTATGTTATAATTGATCATACAACAAAAATATCAAAGCAGATTTTGTTGAGTAGACAGATCTAATTCCAAAAGTCAGGTTGATGCAGGGTTACTGTTCTATGATGATTACATTTTAAGAGACAATAAAAGTATTTTTATGTAGGGAGCAGATGCAAACTGAACCTCTGCTGCATTGAGCTTAAATCCATAAGAGAGAAGAAAAGAAAGATGATTGCCAGCTTCAATGCCAGGGCGTATGACACTACTATTTGAAAGTTTGCTCAAATATGGACTCCCATGAGATGGGGAAAGTTTGAGTCAAGCTTTGCTGTAGGCTCATTCACTTTTGGAGTGAGAGAGCATGTGTGTTCAGATAATAGATTTTACACCCTGGCCTTGTTGTGAAGAAGATATTTCCATATGGGTGCTATACCAAATTTACCCTACTGCGTGTGGAATGCTCTCTGCTTGACAAGAGGCCAAAACATTCCCTGTAAGGCAGAAAGGACTGAAATGGTATCTGATCTGAGTGTTAATCTGTGTCCCTCAGGCTTATCTTGTGGACGTTTCTGTGTCGCAAGGGCAATACTGGATATGCCTTTTCAATGAGATCATTGCAAAATCAAATTGCTATTAAATTATGTTTTATTCACAGTTTTGAATTGAGTTAAAGTAGGAACACGAATGCTAAAACTTTGGGTGGAAATGCTGGTGCCAGAGTGACACTCCAAGTACTGTCTGGATAAAGTTAATAATTTCACACAAATATCTCAAGTTACGTGTTTTAATATTGTTAAACATAGTGGTAGCATATTATGACACTGCAGCCAATCTGGAGATGATGAGGAGGACATTATTCCTGGACACATCCAGCTGAATGGAAGGGCATGGGGTCATGCTTTCTTCTTGAGGCTGTGTTCTCCTGTGCCCCCTCTGGCATTACAGCTGTCAAGGCTCTCAGTGCGAGCAGAGAGGTGGGATTTGGGAAGCCTGGATCTCCCGTGGGAGTGGTGTGCATGAGGCTGTGAGAGGGGGTCTTGCTGGGGGGGCTCACAGGCAGCAATGCTGATCTGACAGCTCTGGGGGTTCCTGGTGCTCTCCAGCTAGGGAATGAAGTGGTTCAGTCTGTAACACTGCTCTGTGTCAGGTTTACTCCTGCCCTGAGGACTGTGAAGAAAGATTGTTCCCTCAGCAGGACTCACCAGTACAGTAGTTCTATTCAAGCCTGCGTCTGGGAAGATAGTTAGTGCCTCGTTTATGAAATTCCTATCATAGAAGTTTAAGTCCTTTGGAACAGCGGCTGGTCTCTTGAGAGGTCTCCAGCATGTCATGTATGCAGCAGTATGTAAATCATTTTCATAAAAGGGAAGAGGAGAAGCTTTTTTCAAATCATCAAGTACCATCTCACAGCCTAAAGGGGTTTAAAAGACATTTGGTATCATTCACGGTTTGTTTGTGGCTTTGTTTTGTTTGCCTCTGTCTAAAAGCCCCTCGATCCCTCCTGCCACTCTGAATGCAGTGTACATGGGAACAGAGCTAGTGCTTGTGTGGCTGCTCCCTGCTTTCCTAGCTCTGCTGGGAATGGCTGTTGTTCCAGGAATCTTCAGCAGACACTCCTCCTTGGTGGTAGCCACAGTCCATAGTGGTTTGGTGGCTGCAGTCGGTTCCAGAGGGTGGGCAGGAAGGTGTTCCGCTGCCTCCTTCTACATGGAATGTTAAAACAGGTTGAAGTGTTTCCAGTTGTTTCACTGCTAGTGGTTGGAGGCCTGATGAAAGGTGATTTATAGCACTTGTGCGTGTGGTAGCTTGTTGAAACTTTCCTTCCATGCGGATGACAAGGGTCAGTGCTGTGGGAGCTGAACTCTTTACTTGGGAAAAGCGCCTCTTCCGATGGCTGCATGCACCTGTGCTTGAGCCATGGCTGGGAAGACTCTTCAAATTCATAGTCAGCTTGTAACATTAAGGAGAAAAAAATCTTATTTACATGGTAATTATCAAATGGATATCACTGAGGACCATGGTAGATTTTGTCTGCCATAGATTCAGTTCTCCGTCATTTTATCTTATAAAAGTATCCTTTCTAGGAAGAAACAGCTCATTCTCTATTGAAACTTATTGGTGTTTTTTACATTTGTGAAGGGAAACTCTTGAAATTCCTTATGTTTCTTCTAATGGCTTTTCAGTGTAGATTCACACTTTCCTTTTTTTTTTTTTTTTTGCTTTAGTGTGGAAGAGTGAAATTCCAGCAAAGCTGACTTAGTGAAAACTGAATTAGTGTTGATGGCTAGAGAGAAATGTAACTTGATCTTCTGTCTCCAGTGCTTGAATCAGGAACTGATATAATTGTTCTAAAACCCTGGTCAAGTTGCCAGAAAATGGAGTGGTTCTTCTGCCAGATGGTCACCGCAGAAGTGCCAGACATTCCTCCTCTCTTTGCGCTTGCAAGTGTGTGATTTTGAGAAGGAAAATACACACAGGCAGCAGGGAACCGAAATGCTTTTCTCCCTGAGATACTTGCTGAGTGTGCAGTGCCACGGGCAGTGTCCATGGAGATATCAGTGTGTGACGGCTGGCAAGGGATATGTGCACAAAGACTGCAGCACACAAGTCTTCTGTGTTCAGCAGTGACATTAGTTGCTCAATCACAGGGCTTGACAGAGAATAGGAGGTAAAACCACCTGGAATAGGACTGAAGGACATGTCAAACAGCAAGAGAAGCTAGTTCAGTCCTTGAAGAGATTGTGGCTCACTGGAAGAGATGATGTTGCCTGCCAGCTACTAAGCCTTACTGGTTAATGATTGGTGCCTTTAATTGAAACCATTGTGTGCTACCACAGCCCTGCCTTGTGGGAGCTGCTGGTGCAATAAATCTTGATTTTTCCATATTAGAAGGCACTGTTCTTTGGGGATTTAAAAAAAGTCTCAGATTAGTTTGCTCCATGTCCCTCTTTCTGTTGCTATAGCTACTATAATTTTTGCTAACAAAGGGAATAAGTATTTTGCTGTGCTTGGTTTATGTTATTGTCATTCTACTATAGCTGCCCATATTCCCTCATTCCTTTCTCTTCTCCTCTCTTCACCTCCACCCTCCTCCCCTGAACAATTCTGTAAAGAACTGCTTGTCTCTTGCAGTCACTGCAGGGCTGTATGTGCATGGGAAAGGAGGCTTCTCCTCATGAATCAGGGACTAAAAAACTGGAATTTAGATTTGAGTTTGGGCTTGTGTATCAAATGAGCAGCTATGCAGAGTTTGGACACTTCTCACTCTTGTGGACTGGCACCTGCTTTGCAGGACTGCTGGAATTTCTGTCTCTTTTGGTGAAGTCTCATGTCAGGTTACCACAGTACTGCAGGTCCATTTTTCTTGAAGTAGCTTCTGGAAAATTCAAAGTTTATTCCATGAGGAAGATTTTAGCCATGGAATGATAACATCCCTGAGCATGGGGAAAGACTTGTTTCTGTGGGGGACAGAGAGTGTGTTCCCAGTGTGGAGGGGAAGAATGGGAGTATTTATCTTCCCACCTGGGCTTTCTTATTGCCTTTTTGACTTTCTAAAAAAGGTCTTCACTTTCTAATTTTCCATCTGTGTTTTTCTCATAGTATGTTAACTATCCTTCCTCTCACCTTTGTTCTACCAGTCCTCAACTCATCTAATGTTTATCTGGACCCTCACCCTTCTTCTCTGTTCCTTCTTTAGCATGCATCCTCTGTTTCAGTGGCACAGATAGAAGAAAGGTTGGGGTTCACTCATTTTTCTGGATCCATGCTTCTCTTCCATATTTGTATTTAGTTGTCAGAGGTGGGAGATGGAGCTTAGCCAGGCAGGACATGAACTGCAGCCTCTCAGCCAGTCTGTTCACAGCTCATTGTAGTTTATCATCCCAGGAGCACAGGGGACTTGGCTTTGCTTGTTTTGGCTTAGAAAATGTAGAATTTGAAGAAGACAGAGGCAGTAGCCAAGAGGTTCATAGACATAGACATGAGGGGAATCTGAAGTAGAAAACCACTGCATATGAGGTGGGTGTTCATTGTCCCAGGAGAGGCCAGTTTACAGGAAGGCAGCCATAGGAGGCAGGAGAAGGTGGTTTTGGTGACTGCAGAAGTTGGGAAGCAATGGCTTGTCTCTGTTGCTGATGTGTTTACTATTGGTGATAGCCCCATGTCTTGGCTCCACGCTGTGTCTGCAGACCTTGAACTTAATAAATAACAAGTCCTCACTGTTTGTGTGTGAACTAAATCATGCCAGGTAGACCAGTGATATCTGGACATATCAAACCATAGATTTCTGGAGTAGGAAAAATAGGAATAGCTTTGGGAAAAATGGGCTGTTCAACCCAATGCCAGAATGTGGGTCATGGGCTTTACTCTCTGGCACTGAATTTGAGGATCTCACCCCTAAGCCTGTTTCTTAAGACTGCAAAAGAAATCCATGTCAGAGCTCAAACACAGCTCAGAGCTTCTGCAGCCTGCAGATGTTGCTTTAAGTGTAAGAACATAATTTCTAGATGTAAACAGATACTTCTCCTGAAAGGTTCTTGCACAAATCCTTCATACAAACAACAGACTTAATTGCCATCCCATTTGTTGCTGCCAATGTTTGTGTCCAGGGTCACTTCTGGATGTACTTTGGCTACAGGGGAATTTAACATCTTTTCTGTGCCTTTCTACAGATTCTCTGGGTAACTGCCAAGAGCTAAAGAGACAGACCCAAGGTTGTTCTCATATCTTTGTACAAGCCAAGACAGCTTTGGCCAGTATTATCTACTTACATCCGTGAGGTCTCCAGCCCATACCTCATCCTCCCAGGATGCTTTTATATCATCATATTGAGACAGTCCATGGAAATTAATAGTTGCTTCACTAGAACGGTTATTATTGGCAGCTTGGATCTCACGAACAGGACCTGCTTCTGGGAGATACTGACTCAGAGCAGGAACACAGTTACTAGGACATAGTGATGTAATGAGGAAATTCATAGTATCACAACATAGCAGTTCTTGACCTTACTGAGGCACAGGTATTCAAAGGTGACCTACTGCTGCTGTAAAATGTGTTTCCCACACTGTCACAATTGCAGTTGCAAAAGGAAAGGCTGTTTTGAGGGTTTTCAAGCTCTGTGTCAGCTTCACTGCTGTCACTCGACATATTGGAGAAGCTCAAGGGTCTCTATGCACAGGCAATGGGAAGCCAAATAAATAATTTATAGCTCCCTGCCTGCTATTACTTAGGTAACCCACTGGCTATATTCTAACTTCTAAGCATGCCCTTATACAAGGTAATTTGGAAAGTGTGTTACCAAAGGTAAATGTACTAAGAACATCTGCATGGAGACAGACTTCATGTGGAGAATTTAGAATGCTGTCAATTCTCTTCCGTGTACACACAAGTTGTGACTTGTTTCTGCTTTATAGAGTAGAAATCAATACATGAAAATGAAGGTAATTTGTCTACTCTGGAAAGTTAAATCATGTTTAAAGCATGATATAATAGAGGTCTTGTTAAGCTACCCTCTGTATAGTGGAGTGTACTTCAGATGTTTCTGGGTAGCACAGCTTGCTTCCAGAAAAGATGTCCATGCACAGAAGTAGTCAGGAAATAGCTCAGCTGGCATAACTCAGTGACTCATAAGAAATGTATGGCAAAATGAAGTCTTAATCTCTCTCTCTCAAGTCTCTGTGCAGCTGCATTAAGATTCCCTTTCCTCCCATCACGTATTATTAAAACATCACACAAGGCATATAAGTGCTAGTAGCTTTGCAGTTTGCATTCGCGTGGTGTTCTGAGTGGGAGCCACGTGTGCCTGGCAGGCAGGAAGGGAGCTGTGCTGACAACACTGGGCATGGCAGCTTGATCTGTGTTATAGCTGTGACCTGTGCTTTGCCTCGCATGATGATTTAACAAATCAAAACCTACAGCAGCTGCAAAGCCAGGATGCTTCTCAGCTGTCTGACAGACTTTGTCAGTCAGCCTTGGGGTGAGGAAGGTTCAGTCATCAGTGTCAGCTCAACAGGGAGATTCCTTTTAAGACTTACCAAGACTTTCATCTTGGTTTTAAGACTTACCAAGACTTTCATCTTGGTTTGTCCACCCTATGTCTACTCCGCAGCACGTGCTCCCAGGCAGAGAGTCCCATGAGCTGTGCTTTGAATTGCATTGGGACATTTTTAGGGACTGGTGATGCCCTGTGGGAAATATCAAAGGACATTCAATTTCCTCATTTATCACATTCTCTGTGGCACAAAAAAATTAATGAAAAAGAATCTTTGTTCCTTAAAGCCAACCTACTCTCATTCCTTAGTAAATTTATAATTTGGTTTTTGTGTCACACGGAACTATTCATGACTGTGCTAATGATGTTGGTGTTGCTGTTAGGGGACTATGACTTCACTGAGGAGTAAACAACAGAAGCAGGTGAGCTCCTGAGACTTGAGTGGGTGCTTTTTTGCAAAAATCCTGAGGATGAAGGGAAGGAACAAAGGAAAAATAATATCAAGGAATTGTGATACATATTGAGCACAATTTCTAAGTAGGCTGTTTTCATAGCAATGTCTGGTCATTGTTGAAGTGTTTGTATTGGAAATGCTAAAATATATATGCCTCTGATTATTTTGTTCTAAGTCTTTATTGTAAAATGTGATTATGAAGCGCTTTCAACAAATCAGTGTTCAGTAAATTATAGGGCTGGTTGAGAGGACTTACCAGATTGTGACTGACACTGAAGTACAGCAGAAGGCAACCAGAAGACACCTTTTTGTAATGAAGTGATCCAGATCTGAGGTGCACATCTATTTTGTTTGCTAAAGCCATGTGAGAGTAATGTAGATGTTTTGCATCTAAATCCAACTTCTAGTGTATGAAATCTAGGAGGTTTTGTTACATTAAATACATGAGTTTCTGCTGCATTCATGTCAGACAGAAAGTGTCTTGATAAATGTTTTTATCCTTTTTGTCTGTTTTAGTTCTCAAAAAATTAACAGCAAAAAATAGCTTGCATGTTTACAAGACTAAAATAGTATTTTATACACTGTAGGAACATGTAACACTTAGAATACTGTCCACAATCAAAAAGATTTCTGTCTCAAAGGGAAGGCACACAAATTTCGTTTTAAGTAGCATATATTTTAAAGCCATTTTTAAGATGCGTTTTACTGATAGTCCAGAATAATCCAAATGAATGACTGAAAATCTGCCTCAAGAGAAGAAAAAAAGCTCACGTTTGGTTTTCTGATGAATTCAGATGAATGAGTTCCCTGAAAGAGATAGCTATATGAGTGATGGGGTGAGAACGTGTGGTATTATAAACCCTTTCTACCATCCTGTCTCAAATCAAGATAATTAAGCTTGAAATAGTCAATGTATTTTTTTAAAAAAGATACTTTTTCTTCAGGGAGATCCCAGTTTGATTCAATAACAGACATATATTTTCTCTTGTTATCTCCTTCTTGCTTCCCTGGGGAGCGGTTGGTTTTTAAAGGAGCCTTTAATTTAATCCAGTTCAGTTTGTCAATAGATGAGAACTTGTTATATTCAGTGAGAGCTCTTTAAGCACTCATTTAGCACAAGTGAGTTGATAGAAATCACAGTAAAGTTACTTCCCTGCTGGTACAGCATGGCTGTAATTTATCTCAGTTGGAAGGAAGACTGGTATGGGCCAATACCTGGGTGAAAAGGGCTGTTGGTGACTGTATTAGATGTGGCACAAATCAATATGCCTCTCCTGTATGCAGAAAGGAAGAAAGTTCAGTCCAAAGGCTGGATTCACTCTAACTTCTTTCAGCTGAAATACAATTCCGGTGATGTAACAGAGCAATGTACAAACAAAACCTTACTGGTACTTTTTAATACTGAAGCAAGGTAAAACAAACACCCGAAGTGCCAGAAAGTTGCTATAGTTACATTTGGAAGTTTTTCAAATACACTGTGCCCTCCATAACCTGAGAAACAGGGTCATGCCCAGTATTGGTGAAAATTCCTTCACAAAAGATGAATGCAGATGGACAGTAGCACTGGCCTCTTTGATTTTCCTGTTGTTTCCCTTCTGTTTGGAGCTGTGATTGCCCTAGCAGTGCTAAGGGTAATAGAGGGGCTTAGCAATGAATTCTTACCTTTGGACTCTCATTTTGGACTGTGGTGTGTTTCAGGTGAGGTCTGTTCTTTCCACCAGGTATTGCCTATTTTCAGTTCAAGGGGAAAAAAAGAAACCAGCTCAGGGGAAGATAAATGAAGTAATAAGAGGGTAAAGAAGAGTGAGGGATAGAAATGAGGAAGGTAAGAATATCAGAAAAGGGAAAAGCATTTTAGGTGGCAGACAAACAGGAAAGCAGGGTGAGGGGAGAGTAGAGAGCTATGCCTGCTTTTCACCTGCCTGCTTCTGCAGCTGCCCAGCTCTGCCAGCCTATGCTGAGGGGGACTAACTTCTTTTCCCTCCTGTAAGTGCTGGAACATCAGTTTCCTTGTACTGGTTCGATTCAGTGGGGACTGATCTGCTGAAAGGGTGGGTTGGCATTGCAAGGGTCAATGACAACCAAGTCCACCACCCCCTGTTGGTTACCAGGGAGTTTGTGCTAGAGGTAGACTTGTCATCTGGCTGTGGAAGCTTAGCTGAGAGACTGCTCACTCATTTGTTTGCAAACAAGCTGTGGATTGTAGGGAGGGAAACTTTGGATGAGACTGTGGAGTTAATACCAGTTAAAATCTGTGCCTTTTGCAGTGTCATAAAGATTGGAAGTTTGATAAACCCTCTTCCTTTGGTTCCATTATCCACTAACAGAATCATCAAGGTTGGAAGAGACATTCAAGGTCAACTAGTCCAACTGTCAAGCATAATTACCCCTTAGTCATATCCCCCAAGTGCCACATCCAGACACCTCTTGAACACTTCCAGAGGCGATGACTCTACTAACCTTCCTGGGCAACTTATTTCAGTGAAAATTGACTTTCTGACATTTAATCTGAACCTTCCATGGCCCAAATTAAGGCCATTTTCTCTTGTCCTTTCACTTGAGACATAGCAGAAGAGACCAATTCCTGTCTCACTACAGCCTCTTTTCAGGTAGTTGTAGAGAGCAATGAGGGCCCCCTGATCTCTTTTCCAGTCTAAACACCCCCAGTTCCCACAGCCATTGCTCATCAGACTTGTGCTCCAGACCCTTCAGCAGCTTCATTGCCCTTCTCTAGACACACTCCAGCACCCAAATGTCCTTTTTGAAGTGAGGGGCCCAAAACTGTGCACAGTCACAGTCACTTTTTCTCAGTCAAGGACTCAGGTATACATAGCTCTGTGAATGGCTTGATCTTGTTTTCTCACTGAGAGATTACACTGGACCATAATATGACTCAGGCAGGTACACACTGCAGATAGCACAAGGGCTGTTTTTCCAGCCTTTACAACGAGCCTTGAAGGTAGTCAGTTCTCATGTTTTAAGAACTATGTTGGTGTCATCATGGTCAGGCTGTATGTGTGCTGCACAGACTAATTTGTGATGAAATAGCTGAATTAATACTTTCTGAGTATCTCCACACCAAGTCCTTGCTGAGTAGATCCTTTAGCTCATTGTGTTAGTTTGGGTGGTATTGCACAGCCAAAGTTACAGCAGCCCAACTTAGAGAACTGGCATGCCTGAAAAAGCATGTAGTTCTTGTAACAATGTTCTTTGGAGTCTCTATAGACGCCCTCTCAAGACAGGAATCTTGAAAAATTTTATTGGACTTTCCAGTTCATCAGAATTGATATTGTTCTGGGAGTACATAATAATCTGAGTTACTGGAAGGGAATAGGCAAAGTGCCACAAAGCAAGCTGTGACTCCTAAACAAAAGCTTAGCTGTGCAACACCTCTTGAAATGTGGGTGAGGTTCCCCAAAGTACTCAGAAAAGCATATGAACATGTTAAGCTGACTTCTTAGTGCCCAAAGGCACTCTGTTGCATGTACTAGTAAGAGAAAAATAAGTAGACCAAATTGATTATTATTAATATATTTTTATGAAGTATTATTCAAAAGCATGAGTTTGTCTTAGCAGCCTGTAGTTCTTCCCTGTTATGCCTTCCTGTCTCCAGATCTCTGCTCTGTGGGGCAGACCAAAGCAGTAACATTTCTCCATATTTTCCAGATCCCAGGTCAGTGGACAAAAATAATATGTCTTAAAAGGCTTCAGAACTCAAGATCTCAAAAAGATCTCAAAAATGCAAATTAGACCTTACAAATGATACTGATTATCATACGGATAGAAAGGGATAATGAGCACAGTATTAAAAACAACAACACAAAACCGCAGCAAACAAACAAACAAACAAAAGCATGTTTGTTTGACTGAATAAATTTGAATTGCAAAGTCTTTGCTCCCATTATATTAAGAGAATGCAAGATGTCATGATTCAAATTATGAAAATGTTTTCTCTAAAATATTAATGTAAGACACTTTATATAGACACTGCTTAACACATCTGAGCCTCGGCATGAATAACTAGATTCAGTGCTATTCACCTCCCACAGAAGGAGAGGAGGGAATCAGTTCTTGGAATGTGCTCATGGATGGACACTGTGTATTAGAAAGCAGAAGATTTTCCTGAGACCTTGGTAGACTATTCTTGGTTGCCTTGATGTTTCAGGTGCTTGCTCCAAGCCTCACTCCCATTCACTTGCACTGTGGTGGCACTAAGAATGGGTGCTTTAAAAGTGTTGGGATGTTTTGGGAAATTAAGAAAAATTTTAAACTGCAGTGGGGGGAGGAGTGTGGGATTTACCCGTGCCCTGCTAACACTTACTAAAGTAGAGATTCAAGGATGCCAGAAGGTTCATTAGCCCAAAGCGTGATGGCTTTCGGTGCCTTGTATGTCCATAACAAAGCTTCAGGCCACACTTTAATTTTAAAAAGGTAGGGATACTATTAAGAGCAGGAAAGATGGCCCAAAAGGAATGTTCTGTCATTTGGGGCTTCCTACAATGATAAAAATCTATTAGGAAATATCTGCAATGCAGCACTCATTTTCAGTCAGGATGCTGAACCTCACCTGGCACAAGCCACAGATCCCATGTTGCCATCACACCGTGGTTTATGTTTGTCTGTCATCCCTACTTTTTGATCCTAATAAATGGTTTGTGAAGGTTTTAGGCAAAATTGCTGTGATAATGAAGAACACCCAGGCTCTACCATCTGGGCTCGTTAAATTGCCAGTTTGAGAGCTGTCCTAGTGAAACAAGTGAGTCTATGTCTGGAGTAAAGCACAAACTATAGCTAAATAAGGGTTTCAGAGGAACTCTTGAAACTTCGTCTAAAAATGAAGAATTCTGTTTTATTTGTAAATGTAGTTAGATGGTTTACTAGGCAATGTGGAATCTGTGTGACATGACTATTTTTGGATATGTCTTTAACAGTATGTCACAATACTTGAGAGATTTTTGGTTTTCATTGCTCTGTGAAGAATAATTTGCAAATACCATCTTGAAGAACACCCTCACCCAAACCCAAGGGATGTCATTCTAACCATATGACGATGCAACAAAATTGCAGGAGTGTCAGACTAATTTGAAGAGTCTAAAATAACTTGCCACATGACCATAAAATTTAGTTTAGCTTTCTTTTCTTTGTCTCTGTTTTGTTTTGGGGGGTAGGGAGAGGGGGGCAGTGTTGGGGTTTTGATTTGGGGGGGCAGGGATGGAGGTGTATAAGCCCTTGCTTCCAGGCACCTCTGCAAATTGTTGATTGAATACTTCTCTATCCTGTTCAGGTTGTTTGCATTTCCCCTGCATGTGCTGGGGTGATACCAGCATCACCTACAGTAAAATATCCATCCAAAATAAGCATTAAAGAAAAACTGCATACAAAAGTCAGCTGATGTCACCATATATACTGGAGTCTCAACTGCATGGGAACAAATACACTTATCTCACTAAGTTTGAAACATCTTGCAAAATTGTCTGTTAGAACTCAGTTCCTCTTTTGCTGAAAACAGAGCAGTTAGGCCTATTTGACATGCAAGGTAGCTTTGAAATGTGAGGTTTAAATAATCACTTTTTAAAAATATTGACCACAATGATTTTTATCAAGCTTTGATGTACCTTTTTGGTTTTTTTTCCATTGGATTTTGGGTATGGGAAAAGTGGACTCTTAGAAAACAACTACAACATAAAAGCACACTATCTTATTTTTTTTTTTATTTTATTTTATTTAAGATGTGTGTCAGTATACCATCTTTTTGAGGCCATCTTTTTGAGGGTTTGAGCTTATTTTTGTCTTGAACAGAAAAGTAAATCTTGGAAAATTAATGTAATGCATGCATGCTAGCAGTTATTACTCTCCTTATACCACATTTATGTATCTTATTTTTCTCATATTAATCAATATGTGATTTGGACAGATTTAACACAGTAGAATCATTGAACTTGTGAGTGGAAAACATTAAAAAAACTGCTTGCTCCCTGTGGAATGTACAGTCCTAGAAAGCTTGGCCAGCATCAGCAGGCTTCCTCTCTTGTCCCAAGCAATCCCTTTTCCAGTCGGAACAGGCAGTTCTGTAACAGTCCTGTTATCTTGATAATGTAACACTAACAATAACAATGAGACTCTGGAGGAATTTGGGGAGCTTCAGTGTTAAAAAAAAAAAAATAAAAAAAAAAAATGTTACCAATTGGGAAAAGAAAATCGCCAGTTAATCTGTGAAAATTGATATAAGACTTTGCAGAAGGACGAGTAGACCTGGAGTCTGTGGTCAGCATGATTGACTCTGCAATCTGCAGGAGATTTTCTGACTGTGTTTGTGGCAGAACTGTTTGGAATGAAGTGGTTTAGAAATGTCTTCTTCCTCGCCATGGCTGTGTTAGTATAGGGATTTTTGTGTGTTGTCAGTCCCCAGCTTGCTTTTCAGCATCACATTACAGTGGCTTCTCAAGCAGCCTGGACTTTCTGTGGGTTTGAGTAAACAAGAAGTTTCGTAACCCTCCTTATTTTTGCATTAGCTATGCCATTAATGGTCGCAAAAAATGGTAGCTCTGGTCAGACCCTGGGTGGCAGTGCTGTAAACCAGGGTAGATATTTTAGTGTCTAAACTAAGGAACATCTCAGAAACCACTCAGAGTGGTGCCAGCAGAGCTACAGAATCCTGGATAAATGACTCCTTTAGCATCAGATTGAATAAGTACTTTTCCATTTCTTTCTCAAGGGACTCTGTTGGCATTGTAGAAATCTTATCATGACATGGAAATACTTTCCTCCCTCATTTTGCAAAATATTTCTCAAGAGATTGCAGTGACAGAGGAAGTGGACACTAAGAGCTGTGCTCTGCACCAGAGGAACATGGGATACAGTCAACAGAGTGGCATGATATTAGAGTTACCACTTTTGTGTTCTTCAGATTCCATCCTGTCCTATATCCATATCACATTATTCCTTCAGTCACAGCACGATGTTCCTATTAAGATCATGAGATGAAGGTAAAACAAATTGTGGTACTGGGCTCCTTCTTTGCCAGCGTGCAGCAATGTCACAGAAGTCAGACGTGTCTTTTGGGCACTTAACTGAATATATAGGGATGAAATTAAACTCACAACTTTTGGGATTACCATATTGCTAAAAAATAGCTAGGCATTGGTAAAGCTTCATTATATTACCCAAGGTTTTAAAGGTGTCCTAATACAGTTTTACTTAAAGAGTCTTGAGGCCAATAGAGAAAACCATGTGTGATATATCACAAGCAGATTTGAAAATTATATTCAACAAATCCATTAGTGAATAAATTTCACCATTAGAAAATATTTCCCCAATAGAGCTGCACTTTCAAATTGAGAGAGCTTTTTTCATTCCTTGGAATGGCTTTTGTGTGGTCAAAATGACATTCAGAGCTATAGTATTTGCAAGTGTCACATAATGCATTTAGTGGGTTCTCCACATAGTGATGGATGGAAAAACCACACCAAACCTGTGAGATTTTGGGAACTTGGTTTCAAATTCTGGTCATCAGACAGGTCAGAACTCGAAGCACACACCTAATTCCCGTAAGATATTTCCCTTTATAGCTCTGGGCTCTGATAAATTTGGCTGTGGACATGAAAGAGCAGCAGTAGAGAGGTAGGGTTTGGTTTTTCAGGATCATAGCTACACTGATCACATTTTATAGAATGAAAAACAACCTGGAGTTCTGCCTTTACACAGCATAGTAGGTCTAGCAGTTAATTGTCATTTGGGCTTGTTGAAGCTTAATTGACTTTTCTTCTCACAGATATCCACATTTCTAGAAAGCAGAAATGACCATGACTGCCAACAAGAATGCCAGTGTCAACAGCAGAGCTGGAGGGAGTAAAGTGCCTCAGGACACTCTGGATAGGTAAGTGGTGAACCGCAAGATTTGTAGATTCTGTGATTGGAACAAAATCTCTGTTTGAAGAAAAGCAACCTCTCTTTTGATCCAGAGAGAGCTTTGCTTGGCTGAGAGCAGTTTTTTGTAGGGACAGGAGGAACTGAGGTATGAAAAAAGATCTGGTTTTGGTGTATTTCTGTTAAGCTATTGCTGCTTGCCAGCTGGTTACTGACATTAGCACAGTATGTGCACAGGAGGGTTATACTGGGAGAACTTTGCTGTTTCAAATACACTGGTAAACACTGGGAATCAGGTGAGGACGTCACAGAATTACTGTTTGGTTTTGTTCACTTGAGAATGAAATGTCAGAGGCAAAAGTCCCTGTACTGGCAGCTGCCAAAATAGCTGGCATAGATGGAGCAGTTTGGACAGAGAAATTGAAGAGAGTTGGCTTCAGTCCTGGAGGAGAGCTGTAAGTCAGCTCTAAAGTGATGTTGAATACTGGCTTGGTTTCTCATACCTGCTTTTGTGTTCTGAACGTTTCCAAGCACAAACAATAGAAAAAGGAAAATATAAATTATATTCTGAGACTTTTCAGGATGAAAGGGATCAAAAATATACTTTTTAATAGTTTATTTTCTGGTTTTATTTAAAGGAAAACCTCTTTTTCATTACACATCTTTAGTTTTCGTTTAAACACTCTGGGTTATTCTCAGTTCTGTTTTTTTCCATATTTCCTTCACATATGGCTGCTCTGCATTGCCTTTTGTATCTAATAATTTATTTCTCTCTTTCAGCTCTTTGCCACATTTTCCTCCTTATCTACACATATTACTGAATCACAATAATCCCAGACAATTTTCCTGAGTTGAATGAAATGGCCTCATCCTGATTGCCAAGGGTCAGGCTGGTCTACAAAGTAGGGATGAATTAACAAAGAAGAGCCTTTACTTAGAACCCTGCCCCTGATTCTTTCTCTGCTAGTGACCTCTTTTGTGGCATTGTCATATCCTTCCCATGTCTAAATCTGTCATTAGGTTGATCTGCCTTTCTTCTTGCTGGTGCTGTTCTCCTTTCTCTTTTTAAGATGTGCAGTCAAATAAAGATATCGATAACCAGCATCCATTCTAGGGGTTTTTATTAGGCATATGTGTTAAAGCTCAGCAGAGATGGACTCGAAATCCTTGTACACGTCCCAGTTTCTTAGTTTTTGCATTTGCCATCTCTTATAAAGAGGGCCCAGGGTGACTAGAGGAATTTTGAGAGAGATATTCGTATTTAGATACTAAAACCAGATCCCTGATGATATCTGTCATTCTCAAGTTGCTTATCGTCCTTCCATCAGTGCAGACAGATTGGTGTTGGCAACTTGGGCCTAGACTTTAGCAAACTTTGGGCCAAGTTTTTTTGTTTTAAAATCTTTTCCATTCTGAATAGTTTAGAAAGTACTCTGGGTTACTAAGTTACTGGATAGTAACTGTCAAATAAACTGTCTTTCCTTATCATCATCATCATCTGTTTTGTTTAGAATTCATCAGGAAAAGATTTTATAAGTACAAGTATGAGCCCGAAGCTAAGGAAACTCTTTGAGTTGCACTTGCACAACAAGTGAGGAGATGAATAGATGGTCATGCACCACTTCTCTGTCCATTAGTTTGCTTTAATGAATTCTCTTCACCTGTCTTTGAGAAACCCTGTAAGAGGATGCTATTTTAGCCAACCATAAGGATTCTTCATTTTAGTCAGACTGTAAATCAATGGAAGAAGTGCTGGCATAATAAAAGTTCGAGGCTTGCAGGATCTATTGCAAACACGTTCAAAAGTTCACTTAAACTTAACAGTGACTGTCTCTGTTTAGGATGGGATTTGGCTGGACATTTGAAAATCTGCAAATGTACATTATAATTTGTGGTAGTAGAGTTTCATTTAGTGCTGATGTTGGTGTAACACAGGTGTATTAGTCTCCTGGTGGCTAAGGCATGTTTTAAGTGTTATTTTCTTGTCAGTCCTAATTTTGGTGGGATTTACTGTTTCAAGACTGCTCACTTGGACTTGATCTTAAGTCTATTTTCCAATCTCAGTGATTCTATGATTGCAAGATGAAAGCTGTGATTCACTGATAACATGTCACCAGCTGGTTCAACCTGTTGTGATCCTTTATGGGTCAGAAGCAAAAAGGTCAGTAAAGTCTACAGAAGTCTTTCTAATTACTTTGTGAATCAGATCCCTGTAGGTAATGGATTTAAATTTTAACAGTAAAAATCTTCAGTGGGAAGAAGGTGCCTACAAGTAAACATCTATACAATGGCATGCTTTGCAGACATCAAGATTATTGCAGTAACTGAGATTCCCTTGATCCTCACCAGGGTGGATTCACTGGCATGAGCCACCAGAGGCATTTTCCCACCAGATTTGTGAGAAGGGCAGTTTAGGAAATGAGAGAGAGATGGATCAGAGTGAGGACATTATTGGGGAGGATAACTGTGAGTTTCACCTGAGAAATTGGTTGTGGGATTCATGGGTTTCTGCTGTGATCACAGGAGAGAAAACCCCTTGAATTTGAAGAAAATGAAGTGACTTAAATAAAGCCCCACTAATTTATTCTTTTTGAAGCTGAGGTTAGTTCACCACTTGTTACAAACAGGGTTTTTCTGTGTTTTAGGTGAGATAAACTTGACTGTATTCTGAATAGGAAAATTGTTGAATGATGACAAAGGTGGTTGAAGGTAGGGAACATTTTCCCTACAAGGCATGAGTAGATTCATCGTGACTTTTCATCCTAGAGAGGAAAGGATTGGAAGGGAAGAGGATGTAATAGAAGTCTCTGAAATGATCTATGGGATAGAGATGATAAATAGGGAAAAACATCTCTTTCCATTTAAGAACTAACACAAATGGAATGAAACTAGAAGGCAACAGGTTGCAAATCAGGGGAGAAGGCGGCACTTCTCTGCAGTGTGTTTTTAAACTATGAAACTTATTGCTATGGGATGTTGCAATCGGACAAATTCATGGAAGAAAAATCTTCCAAAGCCTTTTAGTCACAGAAACAAAATCTGTGAGTCAACAGACTGTTAAGTTGGTTATGTTGCACTGCATGCTCGTCTTGTTCTTATTCTCTTCTCCAGACACCTGCAAACTGTCCTGGTCAGTGGCTGAGCCTGGACCAGGAATGCTTTTTGGGCCCAAGCCAGTGGGGACATTGTGATGTTTGGAACAAGAGTCACTTACAGGAAGCAAACTGGAGAAATTGCAAAAGGATTGTTATGCTTACAAAATGAGACTTTCTGGCTTTCGGTGAACTTCAAGGGCACAACTTTAATCCTTCCTTGTGAGTCACTGAGGTGAACACCAAGGAACAGAAGGGTAGGAAAGCACCTTATGTATAGCTGAAAGTGACTTCTTAGCAATTCTGGCAGGAAGCAGCTCTGTGAAATCTTCTTAACTCTTCAACAGGAGACAAAGAAGCCCAGAGCATGCTTTCAGCTAGTGCATGACTTGGTTTGATTGCACCATAGTTACGAGGATTAGTGTAATTCTGAGGAAACCTTAAGAGTACCAAAGTCAAAGGCAAGGTAGTATTTGTAGCTCTCTCCGTACAGTGTGGCTTGTTTTCCCTTAGCAAATGGTTTAATATTTTTCTGAGGTCTTTGTGTTTTATGCAGAAACTTAATTGGAATTAATTAATTAATGAAGTATTTGTCCTAATCTTGTGTTTGCTCCAGTGCAAACAAAGGTAAATGTAGAAATGGCACTACCACCTCTGACTTAAAAATCACCTCTTCACTATACCATATTAAAACAGGCCTATAGTTATGTCTGTGAGGTCATGCTCTACTTAACAAAACACAGGTTTCAAACTTCTAGTCTGTATAGTATAATAGAGGCAAGGAGAAAAAAAATCCTGAACAAAATAATTATATATTAATATATTATTATATCTTAAGATTGCAGCTTAGTGTAAGGTGCTAGATGCGACAAGGACCAGAGCTGAGAAATGTTTACAGTAAGTGTGGCTACAGAACTTTTGTAAATCATTCCTAATGTCTTTACCTCTGTCTAATATGCCATCTCTTAACTCTGAATCTCAAGGCATTTTATACACTTGAGCTTTCTCACCTGTTGCAGTGTATTACTGGAGTACAGGAAGGGTTTGTTTTTAAAGGATCCCATTGATTTACAGGTTTTTTTACTTGAGAGTGTTGCATGAGTCATAAATAATTTCAGATTTTGGGGATACAGGCTTTTTCCAGTGTATTTGAGACAGAATTTCCCTTTGCCTCTAATATTTTTTCTGATGCAGTCTGTGCCTTGTGTGAGTCCCACCTTGGAGAATAGGAGAGAGCTTTTGAAAGATGGATTTGCATTCCATCTACAGTGAACAAAAATCAAGTTCTCTGTAAGTGTTTTACTAGCTTGGTGGCTTTAGCAGTATATGTATGGAGGGACTGCCAGGATGAGCTAGAACAAGCACCTTTCTAGTTTAATGTCTCTGGGCTCAGTTTGAGAAGATAGCCAAAGCAGAAACCAATGCTGATCCCAGTTGTGGAAAAGGACAATGTCTGAGGAACGCTGTTCTCAGAGGCTGCGTGTCTGAGGAAAGCTATGTCACCAGAATCATACGAGTTTTGGTGAGGACTGGATTTTGTGATATGGGCTGTTGTCTTTCCACCCAATCTGCACAGGAAAGGTGGTGTCCTCACCAGAGGATGTTGGTGGAGAATGTTCTCCAGCTGAGCAATCATGATTTAAATGGCACCATAAACTGGAGGTGCTGATGTCAGTGGGTGGTATAGCGAGACAACAGAAATTTGTGCTAACAAAGGATTAAATCTGCAAATTGCTGTGAGCACAAAGTTGCAGGTTGCAAAGTGTCTGTTCTAATAACATTCATAGAACTTCTCCTTTCTAAATACTTTTAGGTGAACTTTTGAACCAAAGATACTCTTACTTGGTTAAAAGTGGAATCTGGTATCATGAGTTGCATCTCCTTGCTTAGGAAGAACTGAGCTGGGTACCCACAAACCTCTAAATATAGGCTTTGTTTTTTATCTCCCAACAGTGTGTGAGGACATTCCTGCTGTCACTGACAATTTGTCAGTCCCATTAGCATAACATGTGCTGAGATATGTTTGCACTGGCTTTGTGACTCAGAACTTGTTCTTTCTTCTGAATTTAAGTTAACAGGACAGAATTTGAGTTGGTGGAGCTAGCTTACCTCCAGTGAAGGCAGTAGAGAGATGTACTACATAAACCAAATCTGGACTAATATAACTCTAGAGCTACCTTAGAAGTGTTTCAGATGAATTGTTTATACTTCTTTAAATATCAAATAAAATAATGACTCACATTTCTTAACAAAATGAGCCTATGGGACAGTTTCATTTCCAGCTCTGTTACGAGTGCAGGATTATTTGCTGTTGCTATTCATAGTGAAAATTACAGTTGGAAGTGCATAGGAAAGGCTCCTCAAGTTAATGTATTCACTTGCTGTTAATCAAACCAGAGGTCAGATCTGGACCTGCATCTGTAGGGCCTTGGCTTCTGTGTGGACATTGTCAGTCATGTAGAGGGGAGGCCAGACACTCCCCTTTTGGAACCCGAGGTGTTTGCATGTGCTCCGTGCTTGCAGCTTGCTTGTTGAGGTTACGCATGACTGCAGGAGATACAAGGTTGTGGATGACTGATTCGTGGGGTTAGCAGAGCCTGAAGAGTCCTGGAGTGGCATTCCTGATTTCAGCTTCCATTGTTCAGCTTCCAGTATCTGCCTTGAATCTTTTATTGGGAACCTGGTAAATAATCACCATATTTGCATAAGCAAGCAAAACTTCTCGCTTGTTATAACAGCAGCGTTCTTGATGTCTGAGCATGATGGAACACACCAAAACTAGGCTGTTGTAGGAGAAGTATTGTTTTGGGTTGCTTACTTGTCCTCATCATGTATGCAGGTCCATGCTCAGCTGCTTCGTGTGCACATCAAGGTCTTGTCTTTTATTACTGCATTTCTCTGACAGCAGAAACAGTCTTAGAAAGGTCTCAGAAATTAAGAAAACTTTTAGAAAAACCTTAATTAAAGGAGAACTTTGTGCCTGTGTTTCAGCCTTAAAAAATTGAGATGTACCATCGCTGCCAAAATCAGTCAAGCCAAACTCATTCAGTTTTACAGCCAATGTATTTATTTATTTATTTATTTTAAAGGGAAGTTAATTCTTGGTCCACGTTGATAAATCCAACCGAAATACTTTGTTTCCTTTGAAAAGATTATGTGGTTGTGGCCTGGGCACAGGAGTAGAAGTATTTTGCCTTAGAAATGGACACCTCCAGAATTCTTAAATGAAAGAATGTGCAGATATGTCTGGTGTTGGGGTCAAGCAGTGCTCTGCTGACAGTGCTGGAGCGTGGGTGGCAGTTGTTTTGCTCTCCTGGCTTGTCCTAAGAGTGCTCTTTTCTCTTCCTTTTCCACAGTAAGTTTTTCATTTCAAAGATGATCTCATGTCTTGAGGAAAAAACCATCTGTATGGGTAGAAGTGTTGTCCTCAGAAAGGCAATGCCTGTGCAGTACTTGTCTGTCATTTAGAGACATCCATTCATGGATGCAGCTGTAGTGCCTTTTGCTTGTCTTACCAGATAGATAACAGTATGACTTTAATTCTTATAAATTCAATCCCTCTGCTATTATAACTCCTAATATAAGAAAAAAACCCAAACTAAACCAGTGCTCCTTAGCTCTGTGCTAAACTGTAGACACTGTCCAAATTTATTGTCAGGTAATTCATCCAGATGTGGTCCAGTCTGCCTGCACTGACAATGAATTGTCTTGTGGCTATTGCAAAAGAGGTGTGTGACTCGAGGGGCAGATAAGGCAGGGTGACACAGGACAACTCCTTCTCCATGACTATGACAGAGCATGGGGAGGGAGATAACTCCCACCACCATGGTGGAGCCCTGATCCTGCTGTAAGAAAAGTATTTAAGATGAACAAAATGTATTTTGTAGTTAATTGTATTTTTGTATTTCACATGAATATGAATTCAAAGACTGGGATTTATTACATGCCCTGAGTTTTCTGAATGAAAAGCACTGTGAAGAATGCAATAACTTGGAAATCAAAGGGTGCATCTTCAGTTCTGTGTTGCTCTAAAACAAGGAGATTTTGATCTTATTTGAAACTCTGTGTACAATTTTCCCACTAATTTTCATGTGTGATTGCCCTTGACTTAGCACAGTTATGATAAAGTATTCTCTTACTCTTTATTTGCTTCGTATTGTTGTGATTGATAGGAAAGCTGCTTCTTTCCCTGTGGATGTCTGCATTTCAGTGACAGGTGAAAGGGGCTCTCTGCCTGGGTTCTACAGTCAGTTGCATGGTTTGAAGGAGTCTCCATCAAACATTGGTAATAGATAGCTATGGAGAGCTGTGCTATTCTTCATACTTGAATAAAATTTTCTCTGTGCATGATGTTCCCAGCTGTGCTGTATAGGAAGTTTAGGGGGGTGTTTGGATTCCAATTCAGTATGTGTGATAATGATGTACTATGGGGAAAAATGCTGGTGTGTTTGCTGCTGCCTCAACTGTGTGCTGAAATGTTTATCAAAGCATTACAAGAGTGATGTGTCTCAGTGAAAGGCTTCTCTGCAGGAGACATGCAGGTGTAGATGCAGAAAACAGGAAGAGAGGGGACAGTAAGTCTAGAAGTGGTTGCCTGTGTTTACAGCTTTTGGGAGACTTGTGCAGGGTTTGGTAAGTTAATGGTTGCCATTTTGTGCATATTTGGGTGTGCAAGTTTTTTTGTTTTCCTCCAGGGGATTCTGACAAGGGACTAGTGAGACCAGCTTGGAAAGGAGAGTGAGTTATGTATGCCTAAAGCAGGAAGCCAAGGCCTCATTTCATCTGTTTTAAAGTAAAAGCTTTTATTGCCCCATCAGCTGTGGGGTAGCCTGGGCTAAAACATCTCCCAGCTTTCTGAGTCAGAGCAGCCCTCAGGGACTTTGTTAGAGCACAAAGAGGCCAATGGTGTGAGTTCAGCTCCTGTGCTCTCGATGTGTCCCAACCTCTCCACGCTGCCTGGGCTGTGGGAGAGCTCCTGGCAGCTGAGCGTGGCTCAAGGCAACCAGGCACTCCACTCTGAACTGCTGAGATGGATTTTCCTGCCAAAACTATTTGTCTACTGCTCAGAAACACTAGTGAGAACATTTCAAGCTCTTTATGAACTTGTGAAACGAAGCCTGTAGAAAATGTTTGTTGCTCTAGAAAAGAATCAAGTTTTAGTATTTTGACAGTGAGCTGGAGAATAGGAAGAACAGTGATTTAATAAAATTCTAAGACTAAGCAATATGCTAAGTTATTGGAGCCATGATGAGATACAGCTTTTTTTGTTTGTTTTTAAATCATTGAGGTTTAGGAAACAGTACAAATAAACTTCAGCCAAACAACTGTGAAAACTGAATAACTGATGTGAAATCTATTAGCAAGTATTGTACTCCTTTACAAGCAGAAACAGTTTGAGCCAGGCAGCTGACAAATTTTTAGCAGGTCAGGTCCCAGCAGTGCAAAGTCACATTTGGTTCAGAAGGGAATAAGAGCTGTTATTTACCCTGCAAGGCTGGAGGTGCATTTGGGACACAGAGCTCTGGCAACTGAACTCTGAACTGGGCCATGGGAAGTGGGAGGGCATCTACTGTCATCAGGAACAGAAACATCTGCAGTGGGAACAAGACAAAGTGCTGGTTCAAATGACCCTGAAACTGGGGAGAGTTTGAATACAGGCTTTGACTTTATTGCTGTCCTTTATCTCTGTGAGTGGCATCAGTGGTGTGCTGATTTCCATGGTCTGAGGCAGAATGTTCCCCTCCTTCGCACTGCCCTGCAGTGACCTCGGGGTGGCAGATCAGAGGGCATACTGAGAGCTCTGCAAATCACTTTAGCAGGATTGCAGAATTATTCTTGTAAGTACAGTGGTCTGGAGACATAAGGGAGGAATGGTTTGTAAGGTGAGGTAACAGCTTCTAATTAGATCAAGAGACAGAATTGAAGAAATGGACCTACTTTTGGATACATCTTTTTGGCTCCCCCAAACAATTGGTGGGGGACAGGGAATTTTGCTGTTCCATTTCTATTGCTGGCTGTTTTGTTTCACTCTAATTTTAGAACTCTACTCAGGCAGAAGCATTACTTGTCAGTCAAACAAATCACTTTTTCTTAGAGGGCAGTTTTATTAACGTACCCCTCCCATTTGTACAGGTTTTTAAGAAAAAAAGTCCCAACAAACCCTAGAATTTTGATGGAATTTTGCTTCACACAGCTTCAAATAAAGTTGGATTTATTGTTACTGGGAGTCTACAGGAATGTACTCTTGGTGTGTTACTTCCCATTGTATTATAAGTCTCATAATACTTCAAATGCTTTAATATGGAACAAATCATACTTTATCATTACAAGTACCTTTTCCCTTCTATTAAGGTTAATATTTGCCAAAAGCACTGGGAAACAAACAAACAAATAAAATGAAACAAAAAACACTACAAAAAGAATGTAACAAGTCTTTTAAAAAGCAGAGCTGTAGTAGTTGACAGGTTAGACTAAAAGAGGCACCTTTAATGCAACTCTTTCAGTACAAAGACTACTTAGACTAACACTGCAATGTTTATTTGTCACTCACTATATTTACTGTATTCACTAATACTAAGACCTGAACTAAATTTATGTATTTTAGCAGAAATGTTTCTGTTGTCTTTCTAGTGCTTTTACTGAACTCAAGTGTAGTAAATAAAAGCAACGAGCAAGGTACATTATAAAACACTTAGAGGAGGACTCTACCAGTGCAGTATCAGAGCATGAGTCTTATGTGAATTGGTTTTTTGAGTGGTGATAAAAAGTGAGGCAGAATTCCTCAGGGAATATAGGACAGTAGTCATGTGCGCAATATTTTTATATTATAATGACAGTATTTCAATTTTTCTGGAGGAAGTTGTTCTTAGTAATGAACCCTGTTGCCTTCTAGACTAGGAAGATGCTGGCAATGTCACTGAAAAGACCAACAAAGATGCAAGTCATGAGCTCTGCTAATGATATTCCATGTTCTGTGAATATCTGTCTATTAGGAGCTGTCTAAGACACTCATCTCTTTACACTCGAGCTGTTGAAAAGCCGTCAGTGTGGGAGAACAATTTCTGTTCTGTGCCCTAGTCAGTCTGGATTTGAATCGGTGGTTTAGTAATGAAAGAGTCTGTGTTGTCTTAATAGTTTGCTGCCCTGTCCAATTATCCTTAAAAGATATTTTCCACTTGGACAAAACAGAACATTAAAAGAAGACATGGCAAAATTTGTAAAGAGAAAGGAAGATCTGAACGTAATGAGACAGATACTATATGTTTCTTCCCTGACTGGAAAAGAAACCCATTTGCTTGGAAAAACAAATCAAGAAGTGCATCGACATAGCATCCCTGTAGACTTCATCTTTTAAATAACATAATCACTATTCACCAGGTAATATTGTGTGATGAAACTGGGAACTGGCTCAGTGCTTGATTAAGTCTCCACACTGTGTGTCATCCTTACATTCACACTAGAGGAACAAACTTTAATAGCAAATGGCCTTTAAAAGCAAAAGCAACTGTAAGCATATTTCTGGAAGCAGGAGAATAGGAGCTAATGGAAATACCCAGGTGCCATCCCATATTATTACAATATATACATGCAAAAATGCCCATAGGTCCTGGGAGACTTTTCAAAACTTCTGTCACGATTCACATCATGCACTCTGAGGTTATTTCCATTTTGGCCAGCTCCTGCATATAGAGCTGGCAGTGTGCCACAAGGGAATGTGGCTCCCTGGAGCTGCTGAACAACAGGCAGCAAGGTGCAGGCATTTGGTAGGAAAACTTCAGTGCTGAAAGCACAACTAAATATAACAATTGTAAAAGATATGACGTTCCTAACAGTCAAATAGCACTTAAAATAAATTGATTTCTTGAGTCAATCCATCAAATTCTTTTGTAGTCAATGGTGATGTCAGTTCCTGTGACAGCCTGACTGCTTTTTTTGAGAGCCTAAATATTTTGCAAGTTTGTTATTTTTCCAGACATGCGAATTTTGTCCAGAGTGCCCATATGTTGCTCCTGAAGCTCCTTCTGAAAGCAATAATTTTATATAGGAAATAGTTTATGCTTATCATATTAATGATGATATTTAATGCAAATGTGTGTTAGTATTTTATTATGAGGGAGCTGTAGAAAAATGCTGGAGTAAATGAAAAGTATTAATTTGTTTTCTTCTCTCCTTAGCTGTAGAAAGTGTTAGGTCTGCAAAGCAAGGTCACTTCTTCAGTGTAGGTCATCTTCAATACTATGGCTGTACAGCAAGTACACCTTTGTGACAAACAATGAACAGCAGCTAATAGATGGAAATGGTACTTTTCATTTTGGATTCATAGGATAAAGATGACCTCACATCACAATTTCTCAGATATAAGCTTTTTCCGAGTAACAACGTAGCTATTTGAACTATGAAAACACAATTCATTGCAGTGGCAGTAACAGGAAAACGCTTTGTGTTTCAAATCCTGCTAGCAAAACCTCACAAGGTCCCTTTCCAGCTAATGCTGGCAGGCAGGTGCAGGGGATTTCTGTGAGCTGGGCTGGGTCAGTGCTGGCAACATTCAGGTAAGAGCACTGTTGGTTAATCTTCCTGCTGTCACAGCCCAGGTATCTGCAGCCAACCCACCGGTTTTATTGGGCAGTGGGATGCTTATCCTGAGAGCAGCTCGGGCCAGAAGAGCATTTGTCAGTCCAGACAACTGAACAAATGCCCAATAATCAGACTGCTCTCCCACGAAACCGCTGCCCCCTTGATTTGCTGCTGATTTGGGAAGCCACTTTATGTCAACACAGGCGAACAGGAGAGATGGCAGATAGCCCATGTCCATTTGAAACTGTTGGCACAGACCTGAAAGCATTTTAATGTGGATTTTTAACCTCTCCCTTTCCTGTCAAAACATGGTATCACCCATGTGGACTTCGGGATACGTGCTGAGCCTGGCAGGCTTGCTTGCTGTGTCTCTGTGCACATGGTTTGGTACCTGATACAGCTCCTATTGTTTCTTTAGCAACAGGCAGCTGGATTGCCTCAGTTCAGAGTTTCGGGAATTTTTTGTCACCTCTTGCTCTCTACAACTTTAAAATAAAAATCCAAGCAAAACTATTTCTTTCCAAGCTGTGGGCTACCAGGAGCAAACCTCTGGCTTGTCAGATTTCTCACGCACCGGTGCCTTCAAAGCCAGCGTGTGAGATTGCAGAGAAAGCCTTTGCTGCTGTTAGTTTTGTTAAACATTAATGCCAGTTTCCTCCCCTTAAGCATACAAAGGGACAGAGGTTTGACAAACGCACTCAGACTGTGTGTCATTTGCTGCTTGACAAGTGAAGTAGGCAGCGTTCAGGAAGCATGGGCTGAGAGCAGAATCCCTACATCTCCACTCTTCGTCTCTCCTGGAGGGAAGAGCTTCTGAGTAAGTCCAGGTAGGCTGAAGTGATCATGGGGATGGATAGTCGTGTGCTTGTCACAGGCGTGAGAGGAGCAAACTAAATACAGCAGAAGGGAAGCACACGAAGTGCCATAGCACTGGATCCTTTATTGTCCTTTCCTGTAACCTGTTTCACAGGAGATAGACTTTCTACTCGTAGGGAGGAACTCAGCACCAGCCTTCTGCTTACTGAAGGCAGCTATAGGGCTAGCTTTACTTTCTGGAGTTTGCAGCTCTGGTATAGGACAAGCAACTTTGTGTACTGAAACTCCTTGTTACCACCCTTCTCTTCCCCTCTTCCCCCTATCTCTCGTTCTCAGACAGAACCTAATCTCTCTGCATGGCTAAATGCCTGTTTCTTGTCTAGTTTGATGTGATTCCATTTTTTCCTCTTTAATTCTTAAAGGTAATTTTTAAGTTATGCAGCAGTATTCATACCCCAGGTATTCTGCCATTGCTCTCTTTACCCCCAGATGTTATGAGCCAGCTTCCTTTTTTTTTCCTATTGAATAAGTAGCAGAAGTCACAGTTTTGTGCTTTTCAGGACAAAATCAGTATAGTGGGTCAAACTCTGGGGTTCTAAGGGATGTAACTCAGGGTCAGAATCTGGACTTCAATTAGTTGATTCAAATACTCATTTTTTGAGAGCCCACAGATTACTTTAAGGAGTTTGTTGTTGGTATTATAGTCTTTAGAGAGCAAAAACTGTCACAGCTGGTGAGCTCGTAAATGTCACTAGTTGATTTTCTTGCTGCTGTATATACAGATTGTAGTATTGCTTCACTTGTGCCACAGCATTTTCATTTCCTTGCTGCTTTGCCAGATGCTATCTATGTAGCTTCCTGTAGGCACATGAAGCTTATTTTTGGCTCTGTCCTGGAAGGAGAGGATGGGTTACAGGAGAAATATCTACTTGCTTTTGGTTGCTCTAAGTTAAAGTTTAGTTGCCCTAAATTAAGTAAAACTTGCAGTTTCTTATTACTGTGCAGTATTCCCTT
This sequence comes from Xenops minutus, assembly GCA_035221455.1. Lineage (NCBI taxonomy): Eukaryota > Metazoa > Chordata > Aves > Passeriformes > Furnariidae > Xenops > Xenops minutus. The sequence continues at coordinate 10,850,608 of JAWWEE010000158.1, forward strand.
TGCATGTCAGTGGTAGTAAAATATTTTCATCGTTAGGGTTATACATAAAAATTCATTCAGAAGAAGTAAAAAGTAAAGTGAAATGTAAAAATGCATTGGCCAGCTCCTTATAAAACCTAATAGGCCAACAGAAGAGTGTAAAACTAAATCCACAGTTTTATAAGAAGCCAAGGTCTTGTGAGAATGAAATATTTATAAAGGGTATATAAATCCCCCAGATGATATCCTGATTCCAGATTTAGGCTTGAGATCCCACAGCTCTTGTAGGTGTGGTGGTGAAATCTGGTCTGGGAGGCTCATTTCAGCTGGATGAGTAATGGACACGTTACCCTTGATCAAGGTGAAGAAAGTCATGGGGAGTGTCTTTCCCTGACCTAACTCTGCTCCAGATGACGCTCATGGGCAGCAAAAGGCAGGGAGAAGCCAATGTCTGAATCTTTTGGAAAGTTTCCTTTAGATCATGTTTCTGAATATTGGTGTGTGCAGTGCTCGAGTACTGGCTGATTGTTCTCCTGTTAATATTCAGTGAAACTGAATTAGGGCCAGATGTAGCCCTTGGTCAAGTTAAATTTGGCCTTGTCTGGACTCTTAGGTAAATAAGTATGATAGCAACAAGCATTGCAAGTCATAGCTTGACTTTTTTTTCCTTTTCCTTTCTTTTTACTTTTTTTTTTTTTCCCTCCCCCCCGTTTGTGTGTATGCCAACATACTGGGGAATAAATAGATGAAAGGGTTTTTCAAAGCTGTGTTCAACTGAAAAAAACCCAACAAACCAACAACTCTTGGCTAGCCATTTTTTTCATATGGTGCTCTGTAGTGCATATTCCCGACATGTTTCCTCTTTCTTCTGGCTTTTTTAGCTAAACAAAGTAGAATGAAACATACAGTGGCCAGTCAGATACAGTAACATAATTTAATTTTCAGTGCAAATGCTTTTAGACTGAAATCTTGTTTTTTATAAGTGTGCATTTGTACCAGGTCAATGCCTTAAATCTTCCTGCAATGTTTTGAATCAGTTTGCATCTTTAGTGACTTCTCTTTAGCAAGTCTTGCTGACATAAGCCAGAAGAAAATGAAACCCTGATGCACAGATATTTAAAGAAAATGGATAAAAGTGAATGAAAAAAAACCCCCTCATAAATTCAAGCGAAGTATGTAATTTCTTCTTAATCTGTACAATAGATTTGTACAGATTTGGTAGCAGGGGGCTGCAGGGGTGGCTTTTGTGACAAACTGTTGCAAGCTTCCCCCATATCTGACAGAGCCATTGACAGATGGCTCTAAGATGGACCTGCCACTGGCCAAGGCTGAGCCCATCAGAGATGGGGGTAGCGTCTCTGGGATGATGTGTTTAAGAGGGGGAAGCATTTACTGTGCAGGAGCAATTGTAGCCAGAGAAGAAAGGAGTGAGAGTATGTGAGAGGAACAGCCCTGCAGACACCAAGGTCAGTGCAGAAGGAGGGGGAGGAGGTGCTCCATGAGCTGGAGCAGAGATTCCCCTGCAGCCCGTGGGGAAGCAGGCTCTGTGCCTGCAGGAGGACATGTCGGTCCATGGGGATGCAGAGATCCACCTGCAGCCCAAGGAGGACCCCATGCCAGGGCGGATGGGTGCCCAAAGGAGGCTGTGACCCTGTGGGAAGCCCATGCTGGAGCAGGGTCCTGGCAGGACCTGTGGAGCTGTGGAGAGAGGAGCCCACTCTGGAGCAGGTTTGCTGGCAGGACCTGGGACCTTGGGGGCAACGCACACTGGAGCAGGTTATTCCTGAAGAACTGCACCCTGTGGAAGGGACCAGAACTGGAGCAGTTAATGAAGAACTGCAGCCATGGGAAGGACCCACCTTGGAGAAGTTTGTGGAGAGCTGTCTCCCGCGGGAGAGACCCCACACCAGACCAAGGGAAGAGTGTGACTGTCTCCCAAGACCCCATGCCAGACCAGGGGAAGAGTGTCACTGTTCCCCATGGGAGAGAACCCATGCTGGAGCAGGGGAAGAGTGGAACTATGTCCTGTGGGAGAGACTCCATGCCAGAGGAGAAGAGTGTGAGGAGTCCTTCCCTTGGGGAGGAAGGAGCATCAGACACAGCATGCGATGAACTGACTGCAGTCCCAGTTCCCCATAACCCTGTGCAGCTGATGGAAAAGAGGTAATCAGAAGTAAAGTTGAGCCCAGAAAGTAGGGAGTGGTGGAGAGAAGGTGTTTTTAGGGTTTTATTTCTCATTATTCTACTCATATTTGACTGATGATTAATTACTCCCCCCCCCCCCAAGTGATGTGACTTTAGTCGGTGAGGAATCGATTCCTGTCCTTATTTCAACCCATGAGCTTTTTGCTATGTGTTTCTCTCCCCTGTCCAGCTCAGGAAGGGGAGTGACAGAGCAGCTTTGGTGGGCACCTGGCATCCAGCCACATCTGTGCACACTGGCAAGTGCACCAAGGGTCATGTTTGTCATCATAGCTGGAATTTATTTTGCATTCCATAAGGTCAAAGCCTCTAAAGAAAATTGTGATGGTAAGAGAGGCCAGGTGTGTAAACTTTGAAATCTTTCATCCAGATACAGGATGCAGCCTCCAAAGATGAGACACATTGTCTACTCAATTAACATGTACAGGGTAGACTCTTAATGTTTGTATTTTATGTCATTTCATCTGCAATTATGTTCCTTTGCTCCTCTCACCACAGAGTCCATAAAACACGGAGAGTGTGTGTGCATGTCAGGCAGTGCAGCTGTGGTCTGTTGTGTAGGTTTGCCTGTATGAGGGATGTCAGCTCACTTACAGGTCAGTGTAAGTCATGGCAGGCAGTGGCACCTTCTGAAATGCTGTTAGCACTCTGTCCTGATACAGAAGCTGTGGTATAGCTGCTGTGCTGCAAGTCTGTACTAGCTGTTTCTTCTAATCATACGCAGTGTTACATATCACTTGAGCATGTATTTGTAGTATTCAAGAAAGCAGTGTGTCAGAGTGTTTCCTTTTCTCTGCCTTGCTTTGGCATCTCCATGAGTCATCTTTCACTTATCAACTGTTCCTTCTCTTTTCTGCTTTTTCAGGTGCTGAAAAAAAATCCTGCATTTCATATTTTTTTTTCTTTCAGTTGTTTACGTAAAAGTCATGTGTTGAGATATATTATTAGTGCTTCTTCCAAAAGAGAAAAAAAAAAGTGTAGCTTTTGGTAGGAAAACTGTTTTGACGTCTTCAGAGATTGTGATGAATGCCAGTGTAAGGGTGAGAGACTGTTGGGGTGCTATTGCATAACTGAGTGACTGAAAAGTTCACAGAGGATGGTAATACCCTTTATTATCTTGGAAAAATAGTCTGAGCTTGAGGCACAGAGATTTTTGAAGACCTAGGCAAGGTGGAAATTCACTCTTCTAAGGGACAAAGGAGAGAGGGTAAAACTTATAAAATTAGGTTAGAGATGAACAAGGGCGCATTTCTCTAATCATATCATTGTAAGAGTAATACAGTAACAAAGCTGTCAGGCTGCTTCATCCATGTTTTAGAAACATGTACAAAAAGTGCCCTTCAGGGAACAGATAAGCTTTCTTAGCATGGAGTGTGCTGATATTATACCTCTGCTTCAGCTGTTTGCTTATGGAGGAGAAGTTGGCAGAAAGTTGAACTGAGTTGCTGCAGTTTTCTTGACAACAGGATGGCACTCGGGTGCTGGTGGGAGATAAGACCCCTCAGAGGGCCTCGGCACCCTTTAGACAAAGTCTGAAATCAGAATTCCCCTTGCTTTTCCCCTGCCTCAGGTAGTCCGTATTACTTGTGACCTGCCTTCACAATGCATGAGCTTCAAGTGCGCAGCTGTGAGACAGGGTTGGGTCTGATCAGCTGTATCCAGACAGGGATCATGTTGAGATTGTTCTGGATTCACAGAGATAATGCAAGAGCTTCTATTCTGCAGGGATTTAAAAATTTATTTTATGTTGCTTTTGGTTTTATTTCCTATGGAGAGCAGTAAGTCCAGGAGCAGCACAGACATTCTCAGATCTTTTCAATCACTTTGGTGTTATCCAATATTTCCTCCAGATGTCTCAGGCCTCAAACTTTCTGGAGTGTGATATTCTGGAGAGTTGAAATGATGACAGAAATTAAGAATGCCTGTTTCATAGGAGGTAGATGAATAATGGCTTTCAGTTTTATAACCTGCATGTTTAGGACGCTTTCTCAAGGTGTTAAATAAACTGCTTGACAAAACCAGAAAACAGGAAAAAAGAAATCTTTACAGAAAGACCTCACTGAACCTTGGCAGCACACTGGGGACCAGAGCTAAGCCAGTGGTTCTGGAAGGAAAATGTCAATGCTAGTAGGAAAGGCAAATAAAAGACTTTATTCTGAAAGCAACTTCTGAGTGCTTGAGATGAAAAATGTTTGTTAAAGATGGGATTGAGCCCTGAATTCCTATTCTTTTTCCATTCCTATTAGATATTTATTCTTGGGTCTATTTGATGAGGTTTTATGTGACCTAGAGGTTGATTTATATGTGAAAGCAGACTTGGCTGTATTCTGGATTAGTGTGCAGTCAGGACTTAGGACTTTTTGTATTATGGTTCACTTCTTTTCTTTTGGGGTATAGAGTATTTCAGTAGAGTATACAGTGACCTTGTAACATTTTCTGACTTGTCAGAGCAGAAAAGAATTGAGCCTACTTTACAACTACTTTTCCAAACCAGAATTCCAGAGCTGGAGGTTGCCAAATGCAGAATGCCCAGAGATATCTTAAAAACTAAGCATCACAATTTACAAAAAATAATTTTTAACCCTTCCCAAATTATGTGCATGTAAACATAGAAAACTTGGAAAGCTTTGGCAGAATTAGTTCCACGGAGTTAATTGCTTTGATATTCCAGGACAGATAAACAAGCACACTGAAAAATCACCTGTGCTTTGAAAAAGCAAAGCTGAGAGCTTCCATGTGCACTGGGTTTTTGAACAGTCAGCATGTTTAGACATGCTGCTAAAGAACAAGTTTCAAGGACTGGCAGTTCTTAAATAGACAAATAAAGATTTGTGCATTCTGCCTGGTTTAAGAAAATGCCATCACTTGCTGTGTTGCCACTCCCTCTCCAACAAAACTCCCGAGATCTTAAGAGATCAGTTGAGAGTAAAACATGCTGAACTGATTCCATAACATAATAAAAATAAGTCACAGTGGAGCTATAACAGTGGAAATATCTATTGCATAGACTATTATTCAGAACATGTTATGGGAAAAGAGTAACTGTGAGGGAGGCTTCCATTTTTCAACTTTGAATCCTATTTTTTAGGGAGAAAAATGAGAGATGATCCTGTGAAACCTGTGCACTGTACTTTGGTGGCAAAGAGAGAATGGCTTACTCTGATACTTGAATTCCTATTCTTGATTTTATTATTTTTTTTCCCCACAGTCAGCTTCTTATCACTGCGATGGAAGGTACAGAGCAGGCTCATTAATCTTGCCTTGGGTATTCATTTGTGTCTGAACAGGGAGGGTGAAAAAGACTTAACCATGGTTTAAAAACCATCCTGTCCTTGCCTTGTAACGGGCAGAAGATTGCTGTAAATCTAGGGTGGCAGGGAATCTGGCCCTCTCAGTCTAGATAATTTCACAATTTCCTGTTATCTTCTTCACCCTTAGAAACTTCTTGGCAAAGGCACGTACCTGGTGCGTGTTGATTGATCGCATTTTATTTTACAGTCATTCGTCGTTGTCAGATTTGTCTTGCTGTCTTTGCTTTAAAGACCCAGTCTAATTTAAGTATTTAGGATCTGACTCATCAGCTTTGATTTCTTTGCCCTTTTTTTGCACAGTTGTAGAGTATAGTTGCCACTTCACATAATTTACTTTCGCAGAATGATTCCTGCATGTCACTGCTGTAAATCAGCCCTTTTGCTTCTGAGCCATAAGCACAGTTCAGCTGCAGTCAGCTGTGATTGTGTGTACTTCTCTTCATGAACTCACTGCAAAGACCCAGAGCCCCGGGGGGGTGTTAAAGGCAGGAATTCATCACGGCATCCCTACAAATGCATCCCAAAATTGTTATCATTGACTCAGTACTTCTTGGGAGAACAAAACCTGAAACTTTTAAATGCGACACATAGAATTTGATCTTTTTTTCTTTTTTTTCCTTTTTTTTTTTGTTTGTTTTCTTTTGTTTCACAGTCCTGATGTCCTATCATTTTGTAGCTAGTTATGATATGGCTTTGGGTTTTATTTAAATGGAAAGTATCAAAATCCCCTGGGGGAAAAAGATCCAGAAGTACAAACAGAAAAATAATTGGTGTTTCTATTTTTGTTCTATCTTTAAACATTTTGTGATTTGTCATCCACTTTGATTTTATTGCCTCATTCTCTCTAAGTGCTGGGACTTTTCCATCACTACACATGTTTATGTGAGTGAGTCTATTTCAAACAGTCTTACAAAGTAAATCCACTTTTCAGTTTAGAAAGTAGGAGTTTCTGTCTTGTTTTTGTCACAATCCCAAAGTCAACAATAATGGGAGGAGGTTATCTGGAATGCAGATTTTCAGGGATTTTGAGCCATACTCCTGGTGAGAGCTCAAAAATCATGAAGGGTCTGGTGGAAGAGGGTTTGTTCTGTTACCACTTACATCATTTTCCTTCCCAAGTGAGAGGCAAGATATGACAAGTTGTACTACTTGCTTCATTACCAAGTTGAATCAGCTCAAAACCCACTTTCCTACTGTGCCCAACACTGGAGTGTGAAAAGTTCACCTCCTTTACTCACCACAAACTCTTATTTAGATTTAGGGTAATTAAGTATAATCTGTAATTATCTACTTGAGTTATGTAGAAAATTAAAATGCTATGTGCTGTGAGGGTGCAGAATATATGGTGATAGAAAGGTTTACTGCCAAACAAAGGTGGATTTAAAATCAGTAATGCAGGAGGTCCCTTTTGTCTGGTCATAATGTTCCCACAATCCCTAGTTAAAAGGACTAACAATAAGATTGATTTTAAAGTCCTTCTCTGCACCTGGTACAATTACTACACTGAAAGATTCAATTAATATTCTTTGGTAAAATATACATGGCAGTTTTCCAAGCCTAGATGCTCATTTATATTTAAAAAGAAAAAGCTCGACCCTGCTGCTGACCACCTGCTGACCCAGTTAGACCAGTCTGACTCCCTGCATTTGTTCCTCGAGCTTTTGCTGTTGCTGCCTTACAGTAATGCCTGGTTGAGCACTTTGCTGCAGTCACTGATACTGCCTGTCTGTCCCCTCCAGTGAGAATGTAGCTCGGGGGGAGGAAGTCAAAGGAAATGGCACATTGTCACAAGCAAATAGTGTTGAATCTTTGATGCTCTGTCCAGTGGTTTGTCCCATAACTCATCTTGAAGCGCAACCAAACCACTGACTGCAAGTGTTTGAGAGCTAAAAAGTGGACTTGTCAAAGTGCTTTGAAGGAAAGCATAGGGGAAATTTATTCCTAGTTCTTGTGTAGAGCGAGGAAGAGGGAATTCTTGGAGAAGTGTCCTTCATCATTGCTTCAATCAAAGTCTTTAAGGTTTTTTGGTCTGTTTTTAATTACTCTGCCTCTTTTGTACCTAAAGAGGCATAACTGGGAGATGGCTGTCCTGCAGTAGTGTTCAGTTTCTGTTTGTGCAAGAGTATTGATTCCTACTGGGAGCTTTCCCAAGTTTGTCTGACAGAGGCAGAAGAATGCTTCTCTGTTTGTTTGCTAGGTGATTTGCTGGCAGCAGTGTCCTTAGGGTGGTGTGAAAATGTACTAGTTACAAGGAGCTGTCGGTACTGAACCTTTGCAAAAGTGCTTCTTTTGTCCAGGTTGCAGAAGTAATGGGGCATAAACACCAGTTCTAGTTTGAGCTTCTGTTGGTCTCCTCTGCCTATTTTGTTAAATCAAGTGGGAGTGGGGTATAAACAAATACTGCAGTGAGCCATTACATGCTTCCCTCTCACTTTGCCTTGCTCTGGGAAGGATGGATTCCAGTATTGGCACTCACAAAGTAGGAGCTCCCTCTTACTCAAGGGACCTTTCTGGGCTGACCAATCAGTCCCTTGCAGTCTGACAGCAAAAGCCTCTGCTTCTGGGTGGACATCATCTTGCCCCGTACAAAAAAAATACCCATCCTCATTTTTGTTTTGGCATCCTGAATTATGAGTAGTAATTGGGAAAAATATGATCCATTTTCAGTTTGAATACAAAAATGCAAGTACCGCTTTTTAATGGGGTGATAAGTTATGCTTTCATGGGAGAAAATACCCTTTTGAAAATCCAAGAATCCAGTGTTAGACCTTGTTCTCCAAGTTTCATATTTCACTTGTTCTTCAACTATTTGTAGGTGTCTTCTGATTGAAGACCTGGACATAAATATGCCCACCTGGCTCACGGTAAAATCTGTAGGGGTTTCGTTTTTTTTCAACACTCAGTTACAAAGATAATTTCAGTTTTTCATTCTGAAGTTTGAACATATTCATCTTGTTTGCTCAGAAGACAAAAAAAACTAACAAGATGCCAGAAAGGTGTGGGCTTTACCATTCTTTCCAATAGTGTTACTGACAAATATCTCAGTTAGTGCTTCAAATGATCCTTTTTGTGTAATCTTTTGCCTGAGAGAGGTTCTTTATTTAAAGAAAGGCAGTTCATCATTACTTATAAAATTTTATTAATTTGTAGTGTTGTATGAAATAATTTGAAACTTGGTAGCCGAATATTTCTTTGCATTCTCTCTTACAAATTTCCAGAGAAATTTGAAGTTACATTCTCAATTACCTGAAATCAGCAATGCCCTGAGAAGAACAAGGCATGAGGAAAAAAAAATCCCTAAATAAAATACTAAGAAAGCACTATTTTTCCTAGCAAAAGCTGGGAGAAAGTCCCGAGGAATAAAACCAGTGCTGTGTGTGTTTGTGTGAGCTCACCAAACTTCTGTGTCACTGTGAAATGACAGGATCTCATGAACAGGAGCCTGGAAAGACCCACTACCTTTTTGTCAGCATGTTCCTTGCTCTTTTTTCGGTAAATGGGCTCCCACAAAAGAGCATGTTGCAGTGGGAAATTCCCTGGATCAGAGTGCCAAAAACTGTCTTATTATTCTGTATGTGTTGGTTTAAGCAGAGCAGATGGGATTTGCAAAACTGAAAGATCACTGAGCAGCTTCTTCCAACTTGTCTTTCCCCAGGAGAGAATGATCTGTGGGGTCAGTCCTGACACTGCAGGAAAGCTAAAATAGCCCTGCAGAGTCTGAGCTGCTTAGCTCAGAGGTCAGAGTAGGGCAGTGGGAGTTGGGAGTCCTGTAACTCTTTCAAGGCAAGTCTCTTAACCGCCCTCCAGGCACCCTTCATGCCTGCTCTGAAATGCAACTTAAGATTATTATTAGCATATGAAAAGTGTGTTGATCATGAATGCAAAACTCCTCAATAAATGTACATTCTTATTATCCACCTGCACTCTGATTTCCAAAAGATGTATAAAACCAGCTCTTTACCCACCATTCTGGCTGTCTCCTGATTTTGAAAGATGTCTCATCTGGTTGTGGGAATTGTCTGCACTCATTTCTCCTCCTTTCTGGAGCTGGTGTTTGGCAATGAAAGCAGGAAGGAGCTGTGCTTTTGCTCAACTACAGGTCTCCTGTATTGGTACTAATTTTATATTGCTCACTTACACAATGGTTTCAAGGAATTAAATTCTCCCTCTTCTATACACACACAAAAGTGTTAGCACCCATATTTTGCAGGTAGAAGATTGGTGTCTTGTCCAAAATTGGAGACTTCCTGACTTTGGGGTCAGATATAGTGAGGACTCAGCCATTTATGGCACCAAGAACCACTCCTTCTGTATCCCTACAGATTATTAGTCAAGCCTTACCAGAGACTTCACAAAGAGGGCAGGAATTAATATTTTTTCATCTTTTGCTTTGTGATGACTAGGTTGCACATTGTCTCAAAGCAAGTGCTTCTGTTCTCTTCTTGGTTCAGCTGAGATACAACTCCACTGATATCCACACACGTTCACTGGAACTGATGAAAGGACCTGCCTGTTGACACTAGGCTTCATTAGAGAAAACAATATGAATACATACATTGATCCATGAAAATCGTACCTTTATTTTGAGAGCAGGCCTGGAGAATTACAGTTTTTGTAAATTATAAGTTTTTTCTATGTTTGGGTGAGAAAAAGGGAAACTGGAGAGAGGAGACAAAATCAGAACATAAAGATCAGTTGTGTCTTCAGTTCAAAATTCTACCAAGCATGACTGATATTATCAGTTTTCTCCTACTGTAATTCTGCTGATTTCTGAGGGAACGAATCACATCAGCAAAGCTGATGCATGGTTTAGAGAGCTGGAAACCACCTCTTGGGTTCTGTCTGCTCTTCTCACTGTGCAGCAACAAGTCCCAGCATGAAGGTCACTTCAGGATTTGTGACCTGTTTAGAAGACATTGTGGGCTGCTTGGCTCTTTGAGACTGCAATGCACTGCTGACCTGCCAGTGGTTTGCAAGATGTTCACCTAGGGCTGCATGCTGGAAGAGTGCCTGTAGAGAGGGAATCAGAGCAACTTATGCAGTGTCTTTTGTGAAATGCTGCTATTCTCAAAGAAATGTCATCACCCAGAATGAAGGTGTTGTCCAGTGAACTTGTTAAGAAAGCGAAACTTGATTCTGTAATCTTTATTTATGCAGTTTATACACAATATTTGTAGTTTCTATAATGATCTTCTTTGTAAGGGGCTGTACTGTATCATTGCGTGTGTAGAAAACTTCAATAAAAGCATTTTGCTTTACAATCTTTGTATGGAAGGTTGCAAGTTACTCAATTATTCATCTCTGTCCAGTAATACTGGTTTTAAAATCTGTGGAACTATTGTGCCTTCAAGAGAATAGTCTTCTTAATTGAAGTGGGTTTCTTGGAGAAAAATAATTTTATTATCCACTGCTTAGCATTTGGACTTCTTTTATTTCTTTAATTCTGTTACTTGCCAGTGCCCTTTAGAGGATGGACAAAGTCTTGTTGCTCTTTGTTGTTGAATGAGTCCTATAGCTTCTCTCTGGGTGACTTACAGTGTACTGCCATGTAAAACAAAGTCTTTTTCTTAACTGTGGCATCTCAAGTACTTGACAGCACACACCTTCAGAAGGCCTGTGGCTCTGCAGCCCCAGGCTTGCACAGTGGAAGTGAGTGGGAGTTTTGTAACTGAATTTGGGGGTTTCAAGATCAAGGCTTAATTGCTGTTACCTTGCTGGGCACCTGGGGTTTAAAAGAATGGCCCATATCTCTTAAGAAGAAATGTTTTGCAACTTCTGCATGTTTTGCAAATCATGATTTTCCCCTTTTCCTCTTCTCCTGATGAGTCACCAAACCTTTTCCTGACAGTGGAAAAAGCTGAGAAGATATTTCCTAGATTGTAAAGGGATAAAGGACTATGCCCTGTGGTATTTTCTGTACAGTGAGTCAAAGGCAGAAAGAGGATTCTGTGATTGTCAGCATGTCTTTCACCTCTGCTATCCTGTTTTCCTGACTTTACTCCAGTGATTTCATATTTTATTCTTGCTATTGTCAATACAAGTTAGACTCTAATAAATAAGTTGCAACATGCTAAAGCACTTTGCATGGCCTCTTCTGTCCTTATCCCCTAGCTTAATCCTGACAGTGGATTTAGACAACATGCAGCTTTTCAGGCTCTAGTGGAGGCTTTAGCCTTTAGAAGTAAAATACTCTTCCACCGGGTGATGCCTGTTTCCTTGAGAGAACTGTCAGTGCAGCTTTGGGGCAGGCCTGCATTACATAAAAGAATAGCAGAATGTGACCTAAGAAAAAGGAGTGTTAGGAATAATATAAAAATTTGGGATTATGGTATTAAACTGAAGAGACTGTGGTGAGACAGGGAGAAATAATGAATAATCAGGGTGCCCCATCAAGCCTGCAGAGGCTGATTTAGGTTTCATCTTCAGGCACTGTAAAGGTATGTCAGCCAAGGTAATTCCAGGTAATCCCCTACAAACTCTGTGTTGCAACAGCCAGCCAAACCCACTCATCATCTGTCACCTGCTTTTGATCTTCTGAGGTCTCTTAAGATACCTGTCTGCAGCTGTATAGAATAGCAGGAAATTTAACGTTTAGGATGAAAGGAGCATATTCTGACATGCATCCTTTCTGTCCTGAAATGAGGAAGCTTTAGGCAGTTGTAGGAGTATTTGCTGTTGTCTTTGACATGAGAGCTCTCTTTTCCTATAGGCATATTTATTTTTCAAAACAATGAATGAAGTCGCCAAGCAGTGCAACTTCTGTGGCAAGTAGACTTGCTTGTCACAGGCTTCCAAAAAAAGGGCTGAGTTCCCTTTTGTGATAATTTTATCACTTTTTTTCTGACCAGAACTTTTTTCTTTTGTGATACTTCTGAACTTTGCTTGTGAAGTATCCACTGTAGGAAACTGGGATGAAATCTAATGATTTGGCTTAGGGTTGTGTTTGAAGGAGAAGAAAATATCTCTTGTGTCAAAGTAAATTTTTCAGAAATCACCACAGTGCTCTGGATTTTTGGATTAACGCACAGAACTTGGCACCTCTGCCTGTAGGTATTGGCTGGCTGTTGGGAAGAAAACAATATAGCAGCAGGGATCTTCTGAATCTCCTCTCCCTTTGTTGTAGTGGAGACATTTGCTCCCGTGATTTCTTTTGGTCAAACAATTCTTTCATCTGGATCTTGTGTCTACATGACAGTCTATAAAAAACCCCAGCTTGTTGTCCACAGTTGTCACAGAACATCAGCTTAATTGCATATGCACGGCATTACTTACGGGTCTTTCTTCTTCCTTCTGTACTGTTTGGAACAGAAAGTTTGCCAGGGCAAAATATTAAAGGAGTTGTGATTATTTCTGCTATGGTTTGTACATACGGATTTTGGCAGTGCAGCAACCACCTTTTTTTGACATAGTTTTGGCTTAATTTTCCTACTACTGGCTCATCACTGATGAGCCAACTGATTAATGCATTGTTTAATTTTGTCCTTTTGTTCTTAGAAGTCTTTGCAACAATGTACAAAACCCCAGTAACAATAGCTGATTTTGCAAGCCTTGGCAAGAATTTGTTCCAAGGATTTTTTCCAGGGTAACAGTGAGATCTTTCTATATAGTTTATATTCTTTAATAGATAGTGTGCGCAGATTAATATGTTTTCTCAGTCTGTAATATTCTTTTGATAAGAAATTAATTCTGTTTGATAAGGAGAATTTAATCTGTTGGCCACAGCATCAGACCAAAGACAAATCAGGTCTTTTGCTATTTTATTTAATTTACTGTATATATCAGGGATTTGAAATGCTGAGGCTAAAATACTGCAATGTCTGACCATGGCACTACTTTGCTTCAGGTACTATGAATTAAAAACTGACATCTTTTCAAATTGGTTTGCTCACTGTAACCAGGGACTAAACTATGCTCCTTGTTGGTCCTAGTTTTTCCTAGTTTTGTTGCAGTGGGGCAAGAGGGACTCCTTAGTCTGGGAGGTCAGGGAGTTGGTGGGTGCCTTCAAGGCCATGGTTTGCTATGGGAATATGAGAATCTCAGCCCTTGACTCTGTGGCCGAATGGTCACTGGTGTCTTCGTGGTGCTTTGGAGTAATCTTGCAGTGTGGAGACCTGAAGCCAGAAGAAATCTGGCAAAGAACTCAGTTTCCCCAAGGACTTGATTTTTTTTTTATTTTTATTTCTTTCTGCTTCTAGGTGTCAGTCAGCCACTCCACCACCTCTTTTGTCCCCACGAAGAAGCCCTGCCTACCCCCTCAGTGATAGTGAGGACTCTTCCCGCTCTTCTCAGCTCACCAAAGTCTCCAACTCCAGACAGTGCCTCAAGGACTGGAACAGCCGCACGTCTACACTGCAAAGCACCTCCACAAGCCCATCGGACACAGACTCCTCAAACCACCCTCTTAAAGCCATCAGTGTGAGTGCTTTGGATAAAAGGCTGTCTGTGTCCAAGGTTGACCAAAAGGAGAGTCCAAATGAGGCTCAAGATGGGGAAGCAATAGGGAGCCATCCACTCGCCCGGAGCACTCTGTCCTTGGGCACTGCCACCAACTTGAGGACCCTCTCCATCAGCAGGGTGAGCGTCCGCTCCCAGGCACTGGACATCAGGCAGAAGATCACGGAATGGGAATGCCGCCGGGAGCTGTCCCCCAGGATGAGTGTGTGTGTGGACAAGAGGGATGCTGGGGAGAGGTCAGGCAGTGAGAGCTGCCCCAGTGTGCTGACCTCTCCCTGCAGCGACAAGACATTTGATTTCAAAGGGCTCAGAAGAATGAGCCGAACGTTTTCCGAGTGTTCTTACCCGGAAACAGAGGAGGAGGAGCTGCTGGACAGGGATTCCTGCCATCGGTTTGAAAAGAGACCAGGCAGGAGTGAGCCTCCTTCCACCACTTTCCTTAAGGGCCATGTGAGGAAAGAGTCCTCTGCCGTGCTCAACAGAATACAGAAGATCGAGCAGGCTCTGAAGGAGCAGTCTGGCAGAGGGCTCCCCCAGTTACCCAGTAGCTGCTACAGTGTTGACAAAGGGAAGAAAAAGGCTGTGACTCTGAGTACCGTGGAGGGACTGAGTGAAACCATAAGTGATAGCAAAGGAGGGAGTGTTATTTCAGGGAGTGAACCAGAAACACCTACCGAGGCTGAGAAAGGCAGTAAAACAAAACAGGGGGTTACTGCGAACTCTCCTGGCCCTAAACTGCTCCTTGAAAGCCCGGCCAACAGCGCAGTGAATCCTGTCCCCAAGCCCAAACGCACCTTTGAATATGAAGCAGACAAAACCCACAAAAATAAACCAAGCAATGGCCTACCTCCATCTCCCACACCTTCTGCTCCTCCTCCCCTCCCGTCCACTCCTGCACCCCCAGTGACCAGAAGGCAGAAGAAAGAGTCGCGCTTCCACAGAAAATCCCAGAATAGGTAAAAGCCAAGGAAATGTCTTGTGCTCAGTTCTCCAAATAAATAAATAAATGTACTGTGTTTTTGTATAGCAATATTTTAAATTCTCCTTCTAATGCAGTGCTTTTGACATAAGAAAAGCTAGAGGTTGTGTGCAAGAGAAATGTTTTTTTTTCTGCTGGACTGCAGAGATGGGATGCACTGGTACAATACCTTTACGTGCCTACAGTTTTGGAGTGCAACAACCTGCATTCCTTGTTGCCTCAAAAAGGCTCTAGGTCATGCATACTAAAGGTTATCTAGTTAATTTTGGCAAAAATGCCATTAATTGTGATTTTTAATGGACCATAATATCATTATTGTCTTGTAGTGGGATCCAAGCTGATCTGTCATAGGCTTTTCTTCCTGTTCACTGCAAAACGCACCTGCAGAGGTTTTCTGTTTCCAAAGTTCATCACTACAGCAGTTGTGTCAGTTTTATGCAGTGCTGGTGATTTTATTTATTTCGGAGTTTAGGAATGTTATCCTAAGTTACTATCAACAGCTGTAGAGGATTAATGCTGAGAAAACTGTTTTAGCACAGAAAGACCTTTATGTCCTTGCTGAGTTAATGATGGGCAGAGTGTATGGCTGCATTTCCCCAGCAATCTGTGGAGCTTGGCTTGTTCTCATCACATGGTTCGTCTTGAGTGTAACCATTGGACGTGGTAAAACTCGTTCTGTGCACCACATAGTGCCTTGTAGGCATAGTTGTTGCTAAGCATTCAAAGTACAGCATTTTTAACAAGTTTACATATCTGTGCATGTGTATGACAGACACACCCCCTTGATATTCAGGGATGAGATTTGCAAGTAACTGCTGAACAGCATCTCAGATGCACACTGTCAGTTCAGTCTCTGGTGCTTGATGTTGGCTCAATGAATGAAAAGATTATGTCAGTGCAACCTGACCTGAAGTATGCTAGAGCAGGAATAGGAAAAGAGGAACCTTTGGATTCTGCTCTTTTCTTTTAAGACACGCCTGCTTTTGAAATGGATCCAACAGCTCTGCTGAAATGCGTTGTTTCCCTGAGAAAGGTGGGGTGGGGGAATGTGGAAAGTCGAACTCTGATTAGCTGTGCTTATCTTTGAGTTCTGGCAATAATTTCAGAGGAACTGAATTTAGTTTTTAACAAGAATTTGTGAGGCAAAGCTTACCTCATCTTGTTCGTCATAGCATTTGTTATGTACAGAAGATAAGAAATAATTTTAAAATTTTCTGGTATAACTGATAGCCCTTATTGGGAAATTAAGGGGCAGTCATCTAAGAACCATGGTATTTTGTCACAATGATTTTTTTTGAGGTGAAGTTTAGAAGCTTCTTTGAAGGAGAGGTGGCTGAGGTTTGGCAAATTCAGTCTCCTGTCGTAACAGAGCTCGACAACAGCACAGTTCAGCAAAGGACCATCAGGCCTGGGTAGGGTTAGGAGATATGAACTCAAAAGCATTATTTATGAGCTTAAATTGTGATTAGTAGAGTATAAGTTGTAGGATTTACAATGTTATGTGTACCTGATGATTCTTGCAAATCAGTTTGATGTTTTACATGGTAGGTATACCTTTCTTTGTAACAGCTTTACCCTGCTGTAGTTCAGTGATTGCTCTGGACTCAGCTCTGATTATTCATGATCTAAATAACTTTAAAACAATCTCCCAAACATCTCACATTTGCTGGTTGTCTTCAATGCTGGTGGAAATCCTTTATAAAATCTTAACCTTACTGTCTTTACTACTGACCTTCCTTTAGTTCCAGAAAGGAGAACTCCAGGATTTACAAAGAACTTAAGACCATACAAGTCATCTGAAAATGACAATATTTGGCTAATAGTAATTATTGAAATCTCTAAACTGTTCTCATTTTGAGAACAGACATAATTCCTTGTGTCTACAGCTTGTAGCTATGTGTTTCAGATTGAACATACACGTTTTGCACCCACTGGAATGTCATGAGAATGGACTGTGGCTATTTATTCTTCTAATATTTTGATTGAAACCACTGATTTTATTTATAGTGGCTAATTCAACATTCTAGTGAAATGAAGGAAGGTCTTTTATATTTGCCTGCTAGAATAGAGACAGTCTGTATTCAGAGGATTTGATGCCTATAGTAGCTTTAACATGTCAGACTGATGTGAGCTGGATGTTCCCTAGCAGTTGCAGATCCTTCAGCACCACAGAACTTACGCTCTGACCTGAGCCTGCTTTTCTTCCTGTTTATCTTCAGCAGTAAATCAGTCCAGTGAATGCCAGCCCCTGTACAGCTGGCAGTGAGAGTCAAGGACCTCCCACAGCTTCAGTATAGACACTGCCTGAGGGGACAAGTGCTGGGTAAACTGGAGAGTGGGGAAGACTCGTGCTCTTCTTCCTCTTGAACTGCTCAGCAGCATCAGGGCAGGTGTGGGTGGGAGGTGGTGAATCACCCCCCCTTCAAGTACCCAGGTGGGAGATATATTATATGGTTCATCTGACCCAGCTGGTCCTCACGTTCCTGCCAGAAAGGCCAAGCTTTCAGGCCCTGAGCCATCAGCCTGAATTCACCCCAGAGAGCATTAATTTCCTCATTTGCTTTGTCCTTTGCTGCCAGTGCCTGGCACAGGGTGTGCAAGGGAAATGAGTGACTTTCACATGAGTCTGCCTTTGGCATTTGCACACTGACCTCTGTGCAGGAGCATATCTGAAGGTTCAGGACATGCGAGCAGTGTTGAACTAAGGGCTACATCTCCCAGAACAACCAGTGGAGGAACATTTTTCAGAAATATGTCTTTCTTGAGGAGAGAGTGTCACATGCTTCTGGAGACCTTGGCAAAAGCAAAGCAATTTCTAATCTAAGGACTGTGCTGCTAACTTACTCTGTGAACTCTGAGAAATATCACATACTTTCTTGGTATTTTCTCCCTGTCTGCATAATGGGGATAACAATACTTTCAACCTCATAAAAGTACCTCTTTACTAGAGGCTGTTGTGAGCACAGGACTTAGGGTCCTCTAAAAGTTGGTCCTTAAAGCATGATATATGATTTTTTTGTTGTTGTTGTTCATTTTATGTATATTTTTAGCAAACATTCATCTAAATGTTTGAATAACTTTCTATTATATTTACTAATTACTTATTGTTTTAAACTTCAGAAAATCCTTTGAGTTTGAGGATGCCTCAAGCCTGCAATCCCTGTACCCTTCCTCCCCGACTGAAAATGGGACTGAGAGCCAGCATAAATTTGGATCCAAAAGCACTTTAGAAGAAAATGCCTATGAAGACATTGTAGGTAAGAAGCTGCTGCAGTACACGGGCTCCCAGCGGGATGTTGAGCGGTTGTGGGCAGGCTGTGCATTGTTGAACGTGTGCCCTGTGCAGGAGCATTCAGTGCTGTCAGTGAAGAGAGATTAAAGGGAGGGTAAATGGGTTTGATCCTTTGGTGCAAATGTAGCTCTCGTTCTGCATGTAGGAAGTCTTGATTCTTTTAGCCTTCACTGGGTACTATTGGAAGCAGACCGTTCGGTCGGCTTTTTTTGCCAATGCTTTTCAAGAACCAAATAATTCTTTTTATCAAGGCCTTGGCTTGAAGCCTTGAGTGGTGTAAAAATGCAAAGAACTGAACTTGAGACAGTGTTTACAGAGCTATCCAATAGCAAGATTAACCTCAGAGGCCTTGTGTGGTCAGCCTGAGCTTTTCAGGACTCTGGTGTGGACTGCCCCAAAACAGTTGTTTGTAGCACTGTTCCTGGTCTTCCCTAAGTCCCAGTTGCTGGTAAAAGAAGAATTAATTTCCTTTAGCTATACAACCATCAGGAATGCACAATAAAAAACACTGTTTTGATTAAGCTTCATAAGAAAAACATGTTTCTTTTGGTCTTAGAAGGAAATGTATGGCCTATGCATACATTCTTTTAACATCAAAAAAAAGTTGTTATAATTACTGAAAATTGGGCAGCCCTTCAGAGCACAGATTTTCCACACAAGTGATGAATATCTGCATTGTTTTTAACTCTTTCAGTGTTATTACAGCAGATACAAAGGGGACTTCATTTTACTTTGAACAATGAATCTTTATATACTCAAAACTGGAGGGCTACCAAGATAGTCAGGGATCCTAGAGTACATGTCCTCTGAAGAGACACTGACAAGCTGGGCTTGTTTAGTCTGGTAAAAAGTCGCTCTAGTAGTGCTTGCAAATGTTTGAAGGGCAAACAAAGATAATAGAACAAAACTCTTCTTGGTCATATCAGTTGATAGAGGAAGGAACAGTGGCCACAAATTGCAGCCTGAGGCTCTTTCTCATATCCAAATTCTGTCTCTGGCTTGTCAGCTTCAGTGAAAACAGGAATTTACTCTTTGCGTTTTCAGCTGTATTCTTCCTCTATGCCGTTCAAAGAAATACTTTCAGAACAGAAGAAAATTCTCCTCCTCAGTGTCTGTTAGTAAAAATAAGAGCTTTGTAGATACTGAAAAGTTTTTCTCTGTGGAGAGAATCTTTATATGATCATCAGCCTTTTCCATGACAGACCACCACACAATTCACACTTGAAAATGTACTGTGTCTTAGTTACAGTGCTCATATGTTTCTCAGGATTTGTCGATGTGCTGCCAGATGTTAGGTGGTAACGCTTCTTTTCCTTGCTCTGGTTTGTTAAATATCAAAATAAAAAGTGCAGGAGTGGTAAGAAGCTTTCTTCAAATGAGAAGAAATCTTGAGTTCAGTAAAACAAAATCATAATGGGGTCTTCCAGCTCATGGGAACTATAAAGCAGCTCCCTGCAGACTGTAATTTGGGCGTTTTGGCAGGGCAATGGGAAGAGAATGCAAAATTTCAGATCTGTGGACAAACACAGAACTTCATTGTTTTGTACTGCTTTTTAACAACCTCTTTCCAAGCACTTCATTCAATACTGGCAGTGTAGGGGGAATACCAAATCAGTATAATTCTTATAAACTGTCAAGCATGATTAAAGACAAGCCAAAGTGGTTTGATCTCCAGCTTTAAAGAAACTATCGTAGTTTTGTGTATTACATCTGCATAATTTATACCAGTAGTTCTAGACCTCAGTCTCTAAGTAGCACTTTTGTACTCATGCAAACCAGGTGTCTGTAAGAGTGAGTTTATTTTATAGATCTACATCTGCTTCAAAGCTACAAAGGACTTGTCACTGTGCTTTGTGTTTTCTTTGCAAACAGTTGCTCTAGAGGTGGTGGTGGGTCTGTTTTCTATACCTTGTTGAATCTCCTGCCTCCCTAAAAGCTTGTAGGTAGTTAAAACATTGTTGCCGTAGTTATAAGCTTAATAAAGTGGGTCATTTCCCCTTAGAATTAAAATCTGTAATGCTAGTAAATTCTAAAATACAAGAAAAGAAATTTGTGAATCTTGAGTAATGTTCTAAGCACTGTGAGACAGAATCGTAAAATTCAGGTTTGAAGGGACTCTGCAGTCAGCTAGTCCAATCTCTGGTCAAAGCAGGCTTAGTTTCAGTGTTAGGTCAGGTTGCTTAGCACAACATTTGGTTGAGTTTTCCAAATACCATAGGAGGATGGCTTCGCTGCCTCCCAGTGCAGCCTGTTCCATTTCTTACCCTCCACTGTGAAGAATTTTTCCTTGATGTCACAGTGCAGAAATTTTTCTTTCTATCCAGTCTGAATTCTCCTTGTCGCTATTTGTGACTGTTGTCCTTCGTCCTTTCACCTACAAGAAGTATCTGGTGCCACCTTTTCCATTCTAGGTAGTGGAAGACAGCAGCTGGGTTACCCCCAGACTTTTCTAGGCTAAACAGTCCCAATTCTTTCAGCTTCTTCTCTTCCATGTTGTGCACTCCAGCTCCCAACCACCTTAGTAGCCTTGCCCTAGCCTATCTCCCGTCTTCTTTTTGGTACTGTGAATACTCCCAGTGTGGCCTTGCAAGGGCCAAATAGAGGGCAATTACCGCTTTCCATGACTTGCTGATACGCACCAAGGTGTGGTTGGCCTTCCTTGCCTTGGCATGCACTGGTTGTGAGGTTATTCTGACCCCTGTGTGGGACTGGATTTGTCTTTCCTAAACTTCCCGAAGTTCCTGCTGAGCTATTCCTTCAGTTTGCTGATGTCCCACAGCATAGAAGCCCAGCTCTCCTGTCTGTCACTGTGTCCCCTTGTCTGGTGTCCCTCAGCAGGACATCTCTCCCTGATTGGAAAGCAGAGGAGAGCTGTGGGTAAGCTGGGAATTATCTATTTGAGGATATCTTCTGACAAGCATGTTTCATATTAGGTGTCTACAAGTTACTCTGCGTGGGGTACCAAGTGCTTTAACTCAGACTAGTGCAGCTTCTAAGTACATAATTGCTAGGACTGGAGTAATTGTTTTTTTGGTTACTACCTGGCCTCCTCATGTGATGCGTGCCCTTGCACTGTTTCTCTCTTTAATGACCAGGGCAACAATGAACTGCTGTGGCCAATTTATCATATTTTGAGAGCTCACTTACAAAAAAACCCCCCAAAACCAAAAAAACAACCAACCAAACAAAAAGTTTTAAGGTATATTGAAACCAAACCAAAAATGATTGTGCTTTGAGATCCAGTGACATCATGAACCAGATTCTTTACTTTTGTAGTATTTTTGTAGACCTTAATAGATGAAATACCTGCGTGTTAAGTTTAAGACAGGTATTGGGTGGGAACATAATGATCCATTGTGCATTAATCAAGCAGCAGTTTTATTAAGGGGTGCACATTCCTAATATAAATCAGAGCTGTATTCCATGTGCAAGGAACCATGTGGGCTTCATTCATCTTCTGTACTAGCACTCACAGGAATGTGGCAGTCATAGTAAACTTAACATTGTTTTGCTTCTTGTGGTTTTGAATGAGCTTTTAATCAGACCAAAATTGATGTGGCTTTATGAATCCGGTTGGGGAAACCATGCTTGGCTTTGTGTGTATTCAAGGAACTGTCACAGTATTAAGAGATGTCTGAGATGGTTGCTTCTGCTGTGTTTGTGGACAACAGCATTTCCTGTCATATGTACCATATGGTTTCAGTTTTCCAGTCTGTTCTCCTAAATGCAGTTGAGATGTTTAATGCTGTTATTTAAGGTCTTGTGTCTCTGAGCCATTTTTCACCTGACATCTAGAAGAAAGCACTTGTTATGATGGTTATGAGAAAAAAAAGTTTAATTAATAAAGTGAAATCAAGATTAAGGGCATAATATTAAATTTAATTTCAGAAAGTCTAGTAAAACTAGATAAATTCTAGTTTGTGAGGGAAATTGCACTCAATTTAGAAATCAAATGTAGTGGATGAAATCTTTGAAAAGGCAAACCTTCTTACTCCCCAACTCCTCAGAGTGCTGGACACAGTAGAAGAGGTGGAGATTTCTTCCAAGAGGACAGTATGGAGATGTGTAGGGAACCCACTGCTCACCTGGGCTCTTTGTGTTGCATCATAGATTGAAAATATTTAATGTCACACAGCTCCATTTGCTCTGTCCAAGCAAGAGCCATTCGCTTTTATAGCTGCCTGGCCCTTATTTAACACATTTTTTTCCTCCCAGAAGAATGAAAGTGATTAAAATGCTTTTCCTCCCTGAAGATCTGTGTCTAACAGGGTTTCTTGCCTCTCTACTGTTTTTGAAGTCATGGGTAGACTATTCAGAACAAAACTCAGATCTATGAGTATCGGCCTATTTGTCTCCTGACAAATGTAGTTGCTTACTGGTGCAATAAGAATAATTTGTGTAACAATGAGTTTAGTTAAGACACATATAATGCAGAGAAACCTTGCCCCAGTAAGCTTTTCATTCTGACTAGCTCATGTGCAAGGCTGGTGTCTGCTCACTAAACTGCAATGGTCAAAAAAAGCACTTAGAACTCTGTTAACTAACATGAAACACAGCATTAATATATTAACCTCTTTTATAGTCCCAGGAGCTCTTTTGAGTGCTCTTTAGGTGATGTGCCAAAGGCATGATAGGTGTCAGTGCCAAAACTTGCTGGAGCTGCTTGGTGGCAGGTCCCAGTGATGTGTAGACCACTAGACTGTGTGACTCTG
Organism: Xenops minutus; assembly: GCA_035221455.1. NCBI lineage: Eukaryota > Metazoa > Chordata > Aves > Passeriformes > Furnariidae > Xenops > Xenops minutus. Next base: position 10,873,537 of record JAWWEE010000158.1, read on the forward strand.
CTTTTACCTTGCAGTTGATACAGTCAGCAGCATGGGGCTCCTTTGTTCATTTAATGCAGGTGTGTTTCCAGCTGACATTGTAGGACATACGGGGGAGGATGGAGTCCATCAAAGACCTGTTGTCTGAGGAAATGCTCTTCTCAAGGAGACCTGAGCAGCTGGAATGTGAACTTGGGCAGATGGATTGGCTGTCACAGAGACACAGATATACCCTGGGCAAGAGAAGGATAGTCAAAAGCATATGGTTCAGGCAACTGGCACAAATTGCTGTGAAAAAAATATTTCTCTGGGCAGTGCCATGGTTATTTTGCAAAGATAAAAGTTGAAAAGTTTTGATTTTAAGGCTGGGATTCAACAGTTGAGTTCTAAAAGAATTCAGTCCTTTGGATCTGGTGTTTTTACATTGTCTGTGGTGGTAGAAACCAGCTTGAAAGCTTGCCTTGGAACTCAGTTCCATCCTCTCCTCATTTCTCCCCATCTCCACACCCCATTTTTTCTGTGGTCCATTGACCAGTCACACATTCTTGATAGGGATGCAGATTTCTTGCCAGCTCAGAAATAAATGTACAGGGGTAGAGCTTGGGCTCAGGCGCCCATCTTGGGCTATATTTATGTCTCTTGAGAAGTATTTGATGATGCCAGTCAGAATGCTCTTCAGGAGTCTATGAAGTTCTCAGTGAGCTGAGTTAGATCATTTCAGATTGACTTTAAACAAAAGTTAAATTGTGTGAGAAATCTGTCTGGAGTGGGGCAAGTGAGAAAAGGAGGCAAACAGAAGAACTGAGACAGCTGAAGGAGGAGCATCTGCTGACAGCTACTGTGTCTGCTTTGGCAGCTAGAACTGAAGCAGTTTAGAAAGTAAAGCAATGCCTCAAAAACATTGCTATGGAATCTCTAAAAGCAGGATGAACTTCTGAATGGGATCTTGCTAGTGGCTTCTCTTCGGGAGTGTCCTGCAATTCAGTGTCCTGGGAGAAGCTGGCCCTCTTTGGAAGGGATTCTTATGCAGGTTTCTCCTCTCTGGACCTGTTCAGTGTCATTAGGGGATTTTGAGCCCTTTCAATAGCTGGACATTTCTCTAGAAAGATATTTTTTGCACCTTAAGAGAAGGTAGACTGACAATAGCAACTTAATCATTGTGCTTCTGTAGGAGCATATAATATAATTGAATCTTGTTGCAATTGACACCAAAGGTGACTGAAAAGTGAAAAAGTGTAGTTATACACAATCGTTTAACTGTTTCCATCTCTCAGTCTGGGTATCACTCCAGCTGGGAGAATCATCTCCTTGTTTACTTCTGCACTGAAACAGGACAACTAATTCTGGTTTTGCATGGGCCTTCTTTGCAATCAGAGAGTTGAGAGAAAAATAAATCATTATAAAACCTCAAACCTGTCAGGTTGGTAGTAGGCCTAGAAATGTTTGAGAGTTTTTTGTTTGTTTGTTTGCTTGTTTGGTTTAGTTTTGAGTAAAATCATATCTTCATCACAAAATCATATACATATTCTGTACAGTTTTCAGGTACTCAGGAAGCAAAATATCCTTCTTTTGGTGTAGTCATTTCTTCTTGAAATTACTGAGGGTCTGGTTTTTGTTGTACATGGACAAATAGAATCTCTTCCAGTGAGATGAGAACAGAGGAGTCTGGGTCTCTGAGCGATTTCCAGTGTGTCAGAACTCATAAGAGATAGAGCAATATGTCTCAAAGCAGCATTATAAAGTGGAGTGTTAGGCAGCCTAACCCAGGTGGGTACCTGAGCAGTTAAAATAGGCAGATGTGGACCTACAAGCAAGATCCTGAGTGTGGAGGGAATGGCAGTGGCTTAACCTTCCCTTTGGAGTCCAGAACAGCATGTCACTCCCTTTATCTCTGGTGATAAGGCACCTTGTCTCTCCTAAACCACTTAGTTGTTTTGAATTCTTATGTAAATTTGACATAGTGAATGTCATGTAACAAAATGGGATGATTTGACTGTTCTACTGAATCCTTCATGCTGTGTGACAAGAGCTGCAGAAATGATCACTGAGGTCCAGTTAGAAGAGGTTCCAGCTTGATACTGCTTTCAAATTAGAACATTTTCAAAGTTCTTCCAGTAACTGTGGGAAAATGTTAGAAAGACAGCTGTTTTTTCAAGTAAAACATCTTCACATGCCACATTATCACCTGTCATGCTTTTGTAGCACATTATACTCTTGTCATATTATCATTTCACATCAAAATGATTATAGAAATTGAGGAGAAACTGAAATTGCTGAGCTGCTGTGAAGCTGAAACGAACTTGGGAGAGATTGCAGCTCTGCCAGCAGTGTTGTGCTAGTTGCTTCTCTGAAAACATTTTGGGTTTTTAGTCAGACCCTTTCTAGTAGGCCTCTGGATAGCTGCTAGTCAAAGACAGAGCTAGGATTGATGCAAAATGATGGTACAGGCAGTGATCAGGGAATTGTCTGTTCCTGTCTTCTGCACCCACAGTTTGCCTGTCAGAATCTAGAAAGCACATAATATTTTAGAGTGTAATAGTGGCAAATGTAATAATAGACACCATAGGGTAATGGCAGCCAGAGCATATTAAATCAAACAGTATCCATACGGGCCTGTCAAAGAAAAACCAAATACTTTAGCTGATCCTGCTGACAATCAGCCTGCTGCTTTGTTGTTACACTGGGACACATGGATTCCAGTTATTTTTAATAATCATCTCATGCTGTATTTAGATCTCAGTTTTCTCTGTGGAGTCTGTCTCATCACTATACCATCCACTACAGCTTCTTGTGAGAGTCTCTGTCAGCTCTATTGCCTGGTTTTCTAGTTGGCAGTATCTGCTGGCTTTGTTGCCTGGTATTCTAGTCAATGCTGCAGGCTAGTAAAACAGAGGAAAATAACCATGAGACTGTTCTCCCAAATCCTACTTTAAATTCAGAGACTGTTGAAATCAGCAGGGTTAAACCTCTGAAGTTTAGGCATGCTGATGCTGTACTGTCTTACAGTTGCTCATCAGATGTTTTTGTGCACATGATTTTGGACTGAGTGGTAAATGGGTGATTTATGGGGGTGAAATTTCTTGTTCATTCATCAGCCATGCTAATTCTTTTCCCCTATGCTTCATTATGATTACAGTCCTAAGGTCTTGCAGTCCTTGCAGAGATAGCAGGGAGCTGACAGTATCTGCAGTGTTTTTTCTGCTTATTGCAAGCCAAAGCAGAACTGGAGAAGTTCAGAAAGCACAGGCTGTTGCCTACAAAATCCATGGACCAGGGCTCAAAAGGTAGATTGCAGTTACTCTGCATGTTGCTGATGCTCTACTATTTTTCTGAGATCGTGGTACTGAGCTGATACACTGGGTGATAGGACTATAAGAAGTTACATGGCCTGTAACTTAGTACTGTTCAGCAATAGCTTTTCAAAGCAGCTATAAGGTTTTAGCTGTAATTTGATATTGAAATAGTCCCTCTTTCTGCAGATTCCTGGGGTAAATTCCTCAGCTGACATGCACAGTTGCAGCTTCTCTGATGTTGAAAGAGCTCATGGATATCCTAAAGAACGAAGCTCAGATACTTTATGAGACTGTGGAGATTTTGTGGTTTTCATCCATTTGATCTGAACATGCTCATAAACATCCCAGTGGCTCAGTTTCCTTCCAGCACTGGTGGTGTGAATCTGCATTTGTGTAACTTAATGACTAAAATGGAGGAGCAATGCACACACATTGCAGTGGGCACAACTGGATTCTCACTGCTGGGCAGTTCTTTGGACTCAGTGCCCAGAGGTGCCAGAGAGCTGTAAGTTTGCATAGTGCTGTTGCCTCACACAGTGCTTGCACTCAGAGGTTCACTCCCATTCCTTCCTCTTCAATGACAGCAAAAGCAGAATTCGCCAACCACCCTTCTCTGCTTGTTTCTTCCTTGCCTAGTGGTATTTTATCTTAACTGCCTGCAAGACTTTGTGTGCACCAAATGTGCGTGATCTGGATGGGGTGAGCTTTGTGCACAGCTGAAAGGAGGTCATGGGCAGAGGGCAGGAAAGGTAGTTCAAGGATTTGTAGGTGCCTGCCATCAGAGGGATTGTGTGTGGAAAGGGGTTGATGTGACATCTTGTGTCTGTTGTTACAGAAATAATGCGAGAGGTTGCCATAAGCATCAGAGGCTCTTACAGACTGCTCACTTGGGTGTTTCTACTTGTCTGTTACTCAGCCCTGATTCTGCTTATTTGGGCTTCTCCTCCTGCCCATTTATTGCCACTATTTCCAGCTCCTTGCCTCTGGAGCAGTATGTGCTGCTTTTCCCCAATTCTCTCCTCGGATGTCAGCTGAAGCTTTCATCTCCTGGTTTATTATAGTGTAAAATACATTAATTTTCTGCATATTTTCGGCACGTGCTCTATTATGCAGGAATAACACATTTTGTCATTTGTGAGGTGATAGCTCTGTCTAACTTGGCCACACAACTCAGAGGCTTGGGCTTTCTCTGTAGCCAGAAGGAAAGCTTGGTAGGCTCTTAGCTTGGGCACTTGGCATCACCCTCTGGATTCAGTATCTCCTCTGTGAGCATTGGCTCCCAGTTTAGGCACCCAAGTTAAAACAAATTGATGAGCCCTCTCCCTTGCTGTATACCTGCTGTTTGCTGCTTCTCACCTCCTGGCAGTGCAAAAGGCTGGAGTTGTACTCAGCACTTGGTGAATCATTTAATTCCTCTGATAATTGTTTCTCCCATCTAGAAAGAAATGATGCATTTCCCTGCTTTCTGCCATTTATAGAGAAGTGTCTGCCTGCTGCTTTTTTTTCCCCCCTCAGCTTTATTTTTCACTCCTTTCTCAGCGTGAGACATGCTTGCTGAATCTGCCTCTGCTTCCCATTTGCCACGTGTGAGAGGCTGAGCAGAGGAACATTGTGTGCTGCCTCAGGACTCAGTGGGGCTGACAGAGTGAGGAACTGCAACCCCTGGAGGAAATTCATTGATGGTTAAGCTCAAGGCAGTACATTCCTCAGGACTTTTTAAAATATCAGTGGTTATTTCGCCTTTTTTTTGTTGTTGTTGTTCTTTTTCTTTCTTTTCTTTCCACGATGGAGCACTCATTAAATTGTCTGTGAGATCTTCTGAAGATAAATGTCATATAGATAAATGCCCCCTGTTAACTCAGCAGTTTGGTACGTAGAATTCGAGAGAATTGGAAACTTGAAAAAAAAATGCTTATAATAGAGGGAACTGATCTGGGAGTAGGGATGGTGATTAGAGACAGTATTTTCCAGACTTACTGTTAGTGACCGTATGCATTCTGGGGATCTGATTCAGCTTCCTTTGAAGTCAGTGATAATCTGCTGTTGTCATGTGTGGCTGTTGGATCAGCCTCATTAAGAATAGTCTGGCCTCTATACTGCCTAATGTTTCTCCTTTCGGCTTCCAATAGAGACATCCATATGGCAGGAACAAAGATGTTTCCTTGCTCTTTCATTGTAAATATGTTTTCCTTTTGCAGCAAATCCAAGTGAATGCCAAAGCACTGCAGCTTGCAAACATTCCCTGCCTGGGTTCTGGGACTAGAGAAGTGGTGGTGTTGAGGAGAAATGCAGAGATCAAAGCAGAAGACACAGACAAATAAACTTTCTCTTTTAGTTCACTGCTTGAATCAAATACTTCATTCGAATCAGCAAACCCAAGTTGTTTCTGATTGATCGGGCTATTTCATTATCAGAGAATTAGTGTGGAAGGAGTTTATTCTTTAAAATAAAAAAAAAAAGGCAAAAAAATGGTGAGCTGTATTTAGTCTCAAGGCATTCTTTCAAAGTGAAAAAAATGCACAAACACCCTGAAATAATTTGGGTTTTAAGCAAATGAGAAAAAGAATAAAAACAAGACTTCTTGAACAGCAAGCCAGTTGTTGAAGAAGCTATCACAGCTCCGGGGGAAAGAGTTAAAATCCCTTTGGTGTTTTCTCTGACCTTCACATTACACTGAAGAGGAATTTGGCCCAAGCTTTCTTTTGGTAGAGAATCTGAGTCAGAGCAGCAGCCTCTGCTTGTGGTTCCTTGCTCCTCCCTCTTCTCTTGTCCAAGACTGCTCTGGGCCCATTTCTATACTTCATATTTCGGTCAGCATTAGTTATGCTGAGTTTCACTGGGTTCAAGCAACTCTGTTTTACATTGTGTCTTGGAAAGAGAATCTCCCTAAAATTTTATTAATGCTTTACATTGTAAAAAAGCTTTCTTTTCACTGATGGGCTTCTTTCTTCTCAGAAGTTTGGATACTCTGCAGACTAGTATAATAATATTTGTTTTCACAAGGAAGCACATGTTTGAGCACTGTCTCATGTAGCTGGATATTTTGAAATCTGTTAATCCATTCCAAAGTGTTTGCTTGACATATACTTGGTTTGGGCTTACAGGAGATTTTATTATGCTAATACAGCCCAATTAGCTGTGAGTAAGTAATAGCATTTTGCAAATTTGACTATTTATCATTGTTATGATTATTGTATCTAGACCTCTAGAGTTTACAAATAACAGAATCAGTGTGCAGTATCTATTTTTCTTCCCACAGAAGGAATTAATCAATTCCATAGCCCTCCTAGGACATTTGTAGCTTTACATTTTTTTAAAGCAATACTTGTTGCTCAAGATTTATCCTGTTCATTGCATTCAACAGAAGTTTTTCCTTCATGTACCCCATGCACCTGAAATTGTGCTTTCCACGTGGCACGTGAATTGGCTACAATGATAGTGCAGTCTCTGGAATCAGATTCCCTCTGGATGAAATAATAAGCTGTGATTGCCACTTCAAACATTCTTCAAGGGCAGCAGTGGTTCAGGCTTCTAATGAAAACAAAGATAAAGCATTCACTCTTGTGCTTATATTTGACTAGAAATCTTATTATTATGCACTTCGGAAGCAAAACTGTATTTTTACTTGTATTGTTAATACGTGAACTTGTTCAGCAAAAGTTCTTGCAGTGGTAATTGATGAATAAAGCATCTCATGCTTCCAGGATCAACAATAAAGTAGAAAGCAGAAACTACTTTTATTTTCTTCTGTACAGTAAGGAAATGTAATATTCTGTCTAGAACAAAATAGCTGGCAGTCCCATGGACTGAGTGTTAACCCAGGCCTTGCTCTCACCGAAAACACCTGTGACTCAGCTGTCATCCCTTTAAATGCTGTGAATGTTTTCTGTAGCACTGGGAATAATAAACCATGCTGCAGCTTTCTTCCTCAATTGTTAATTAATGCAGCATGTCGTATGATCTGAATTTCTTATATTAAATAGCTTGTATTTCAGTATATATTGTATTAAAACCATGGAGTTTTAGTATATAACAATATAGATACAGAGTCATCTTTAGATATAAAACCAAAAGCAAGTTGGTTTAGAAGCTTTGAACTTCCTGCACATTTCAAGTTTCTGTAAATTCAAGTCTTGAATTTGAGTAGATCACTCTTTTTTTGGAGATTCTCTGTTTAAGATGGTTGGAAAACTGGAAGGACCCTTTGATAAACTTGAAGTTCTAAATCAATTGTTGATTGAGTGTCTGAAAAATGGATACAAAATGTTAATTTTATTGATGGCACCCATTCATCTTCATGCTACTTAGGTCAGTGACAGGTTTGCTAAGTTCAGGAGTTGTGAGAAGGTGGTGGGAATTGGATCTCACTTAAATCTGGACTGTAAATTTTGGTTCTGATTTTTAAATGCTAAAAATTCAAAGATTGCAGCCTGCTTTTTGGTGTATTTTTCATTTATGTCATATTTAGTGATTAATTGTTCAAGCCTCTATCCATTACTAGCAGGATGAGTTTCCTTCTGGGAGATAGGAATTTTACATAATTTGAAATGAATAGCTGCCTAATTTGAAAACATATGTTTTTTAAAGAAAACTTTGAAGATGCATTATGGCTGAGACAGAAATTCTTCCCCTTTTACGTTTTCAGTCTTGTCTTTTGGCACTGCTGAGCTGGAGTGTTTATTCGTTCTTTGCCTTCCCTCAGGAGAAGAGAAAAATGAAGGTAGCATCAAATAAGAGCTGCCTTATTGTGTGTAAGGGTGGTATGTTGAGAATGGTTATTTATTGGTCTTCATTTCACCCTTTGAGTGGCTGTTACAGATTTATAAAATCTACTGATGCACTTTAAAGTAGTTCAGTGCCTTAGCTTTTATGTATCAATAAATTTTCCACAGCTGCAGATGCTCAGAAGCACATCTTGTGAAATCTTCGCATTAAAAAAAAAAAAAAAAAGAGAAAAAAGGAGTGAAAAAAAATCCACAGAAACTTGTCGACCCCATAGCCAAGTTCTCTTCCAAATACTTCCAGCTGCAGCTAGAGGGATGAGTCATGCTGAAAGCTGAGGAGCTTTTCTAAAAGCCTTTCACTTGGTTCACATGATTTTTTTTTTTTTAATTTTTTTTTTTCTAATTTTACATTCCTGTCTGTTTTTCTTTCCTTAAAAAAACCAACGCGAACGTGAAGGCGAGTCACCCAAGGAAAACCCGTACGAGGATGTGGAGCTGAAAGGCCGTCACGCGGGCCGAAAATCCCATCAGCTCTCCGAGAATTCCCTAGATTCTTTGCACAGGATGTGGACGCCGCAGAACAGGAAATACACATCACCTCCCCAGGTAACAGCCTGTCTTTCTGTGCTCCAAGCTCTTTTAAAGCCTTCGCAAGGAAACCAGCCGTGGCACGGGAGGAAGAGCAGCCGCACTGGGTTCTTGATAAAGGGTATCTGGAAAAAGAGTGCGACCCAGAGCATGAGTGGGTGCTGGGAACGCTCTTGGCAGCTGTAGCTCAGCTTCCCAAGGCTGCGGGACACGAAGGCTCTTTGGGCTGGCTGTGGTGGCCTTGGGATTTTAAGCAGAATCCTTCCACCAGTTGTTTGTGGGTTGGATCTGGACCCGAATGGTTTGAGTGGCTGCACCTCTCAGTGAGTTTGCCTCTGCATTTGCTGCTGTGCTTTTAAGCAGGGGCAGGAGAGGAAACGTCAGCTGCTAATTTTGCCCGTGTGTTGCCTGTTTCACTTTGCTCATGTGAAGTTTGTAGTGTGGCATGTTTTATTGTAGAACAGAGAATGCCAACTATGTCCCCCCAATAAACAAAACGAATAACAAAATAATCAGAAAAACCTGAGTGTCCGCATTTAACAAGGCTGTGTAAGTTGTGTTTACAGCATAAAATGAAAGATAAGGAGCTCTGCAGACTTTCCATTTTGTGGTGAATTTTCCAAAGCAAGTCTGTTTTTTTGTGAACAGGTTGCTTTGTTGGTGTGGGATCATTGTGTTCAAAAGAAAAAATATAAACCTCTTCGCATACTTAATTTTGAGGTTCAAAACACCATTTAAAGAAACTTCATTGTGCACTGAATCAATGGAAAATTTGCAGCTGAACAAAACATCACAACAATTGACATTCTGTCTTCTAAAGAGACTTAGAACAAAACTGACTGCATTTTCTTTCACTTACACTGTGTGCACACAAGCGTCACAGTCCAAAGAGACAAAAGCAGTATCCCCAGGATTCTCAGTGTGCATCCTGGCACATCCCTGGTAAAACAGGAATGTTTCCAGCAAAGCTACTGGAAAAAGGACAAGTGGAAAGTAGCAATCAGGCAGAGTAAGGAGAAACAGAAACTGCAGTCACGAAGACAACCTCGTAGTGAGAGATAAGTGATGTGTAACAATTATTTGTGTCTGTGTGCCTGTTAACAGGAATTGTGTAGCATATAGAGGATCCAGAAGGGTGTATCATTGGGGTAGGAACCACACGGGTCCATAGTAAGACAGTGTCCAATGCTCTCTATTTAACACAGGGTGACCAAAAACTATACAGATTTAAACAGCTTCTGTAAAGTTGTTCAGTAAATAAGGACTCTCTGGTATCTTTGCAACAGGGCTGTCTTTATTCTGGCAGCTTTTTTTTTGAAATGCTGCCGGGAGTTCCCTGCCAGGACTCAGTCCTGTCATAATTGCACTGTCATTGTGTTGATATTTAAAGTGAAGAGCGGGTCAGCTATGGGCCTGGGTAATTCTCCTGTGACCAGAAATAGAAAAGTCTGAATTTCCTGAGGAATGGTAGCTTTGGCAACAATTTATCAGCCAGTTTTTCCATCATAGCAACATAGCTGGATTAGCAACATGTCTTTTCAGTCATGGATGATGATAAACAAGATGGAAGAGATCAGAAGGTCAGCAGGCTTCCAAAAATCATCTCTAAAAAGAATTCCTTTCATTATAGACTGCTGTAGATTTTCCTGGCATGCTAATCTATGTTACAGAGACGTCAGAAACACTGATTTTGAATCCCACTGTGTCTTCTCCTTTCTCAGTTGGTATTTTCAGTTTTTGAAGTCATCAGATGTAAAAAGAATGTTTTATGATGGCATTGTATTTGTGATGCAAAACCCACACACAGAGAAACACCTGTGCTTAATCCCAGATAGTATGGCACTGTAATCAGTAAGTTTGAGTAGAACAACTGAGATGTTTATTACTGCAGATTTATAACTTTTAACAATGCTGATAGAATATTAGTGAATGCCAATTGACAGACTTTTGACATAATAGTATTTTTTCCTGGACATGCTGGTTAAGCTTCTTTACAGTGTTTGTGTTTGGGAGGAGAAGGCAGGGACCCAACCTTCCCAGCCTGATGATGAACCTTCCTGAGAGCTGGGCAGAGCTGCTCGAAGCACTGCTTCAAAAGAGACCCAGTTTTTTAAGGACAGATGTTACTTGGTGCTTAATCCTGTCAGTGAGATTTCCCCTTCCCCCTCCAATGACAACAGTTTCATGTTTTAATGGCAATTCTTTGGGAATGCAGGACAAAGCTATAACCATATTCTGCACATTGGCAGATCTTAAAACTTCCTAACACCATGAAAATACAAGAAGCTTGTTTCTTCTACTTTTTTTTTTCTCTAGGATAAAATAGCATGCATTTGCTATTTATTTTTTATTACTATAATATTGAATTGATATTACAGTGAATCATGGAATTGTTCTCGATTTTTCACTCCTACAAATGAAAGAGATGGACCAGGCCCATTGGGTCAGGGTTCTGATGTCAGCCAAGCCTTTAGTCAGATTTTTAAGTCTCATAGAGTTGATGTGATGTAGATGCAGAGAAATGCATCAGAGCCAAAAGTACTGTTGCTTTCTTTGAACTTTAAAGTCTTAGACATTGACCCTTGACCCTTCATCATGGTCTTAAACCCTACCTTCACACATATCCTATAGAGCAGTGGCTTCCCTGGCATGATGTCTTTGTGCAGCCACCACTCAGTCACTCACAGGGAGCTGCTTCTGCTCTAAGTGTTGCTGAGGAGCAGAAGAGCTCAAGCTGTTCTTGTTCCTGCAGCTGCCCTCGAAGCCCAGCAGCCAGTCTCTGCGCATCGGGAACTGGTCAGAAAGGAAGAGCCACCGCTTACCACGGCTGCCCAAGCGGCACAGCCACGATGACATGCTGCTGCTGGCTCAGCTTGGCATCCCCTCCTCCCCTTCCAGCCTCAATGAGGACAGCCTGAGCACTGCAAGCGAGCTGCTGTCTACACGGCGGGCCAGGAGGATCCCAAAGGTATTGGCAGCATGATCAGGCTTGTGCTGAGGATAGGTCACCTGTCTGCAAGAGCTCGCAAATTTCTGTCCAGCCTTTAGCCAGCACTGATAGCTTTTTTTGTATCCTAAAGGAACATTTAGATCAAAACAGAAACACTAACTCTCAGGAGCCAAGCCATACTCCTTTTTTTACATAGAGGCATACTGTGAAAATCCCTTCTCTTGAAGTGAATAACTCTGCCCTGGTTGATTTTAAGGCAATTCTGCTTTCCACACTCTTCTTTAAGCTCTGTGGACCAGAACGTTGTTGTGTACATAACTTTATGATTTTGAATGGGTGATGGCCAAGAAATTATTATTTATAACATGCAGGAGCATCTGAAGTGCTTTATTTCCCCATCATTTGTTTCCTGGTCTCAGGAAAATAACTATTATTGGCCTAATATGTTTCCCTGCGTTTCCTTACAACCTACCCCATTTTGGTAACCATGTTTTCTTGATGGATTTGAAGTAAAAAATTTTCATTTTTCAAGGAGTTTTCCATCTCAAAATGGAGTGTGAAAGAAAACCCCAAGGCACAAGGCAACAGCCAAAAACACCAACAGACCTTTTTAATACAATAGTGACAGAGAGGGGGAGAACTGCTAATATACTTAATTTTGGATTGTGAACAAAGTTGATTTTTACTCTGTATACAACTCTTTCCTGTTCTTATTAAAGAGGATAATTTAAAGCACATGCTATAAATACTGTGAGTAGAGGGACGTTTTTATGTTTCTATCAGTTAGTCAGAAATTCCTTTTTAGGAGGAAATTAATCCTACATCCTTAATATTTTCTATATTTTTGCTTTCTTGGAATATTTTACTGCACAAACGAGCATACATCTATGGAGGAAGTTACATAGTTACTTACAGAGTATCTTACTACTTAGTTTTGAATAAAACTTTGAAAGTTTGGCTGTTAATTTAATGCCCAATTTTTTTTTTTTTAAATTGAAAGGACAGATATTCTTCTTGTGTCAAATTATGTTTTCAGCCTATGAATGTTCACAGATTTATCATAAATCTTGTGATAATTTCTGGGGCTTTTTTTATTACTTTAACTCCCAGAATGACATATTGCTGGAGAATATCAGAGGTTTTTATTGAGAAAATGTTAGTTATTTGAGGGAAAAATTAAAACCTGAGAAACTTCTGTTCTGTACCACCCCCAGTGATGGTTCATAAAGCAATACCCAAGTCCTTTAAACATCTGGGCTTTCCTCAGCATAGTGCAGGCATTTTTCCCTTTGTGAAGTAGTTCAAGCAGACAAAGTGCCAAGCTGCACAGCAAGGGGAGTGAAAAATCCCAGCGAGGTCTCTCACTTCTGGTTCCTGATGCCTTGTGCAGTGGGTACTTGCAGGAGGTTCTGGGCTGGTGCACATGCAGGAGCTGGGCAAGGTTTTATCCTGCTGGCTGTGCCGTGTGATTCCCAGTGGGCAGAGCCAGGCACGTGGCTGTGAGCAGGGAAGTTCAGCTGAGCTTTGCACATGGTTCAGTCAGCACGTCGAGGCAAAATCCCTGAAACTGCTTCAAGTGGGAGAACAAGTGAGGGTTTTAACACTTCAAACTGTTCTGGGCAAGATCCTCTTCCTCTGTCAGAGGGGTTGCATGAGGTTTTGTTCCAGTCTATGCTCTGTTACTGGCCTTCTACTGTGTCTTGACAAATTAGTTTATCTCTCACTGAGTTTATCTCTCTCTGCAAGCTGAGGCAAAACAACTTTTGCAAAATGTATTATAGTTCCATGAACAAAGCTGCTATGGAATAAAATATACTATTCCTGACTCATAAAACTTTATGAAGATTAATTGCTACATATTTATGACTCTCTAGAAGTTATAATAGCCTGCTTAATTATGAATTCTTAGTAATCCCAACCTCTTGTTGAAGGCACTAAACACAAGTTATGTCATTAATATTTTCCATCATCTTAGATGTTTTTGGCAGATAATTACTATCTGCACTAGCCCTCTTGAGGGAAGTCACAATGATCACCAGGACTTAAAAGTCTGGCTAATGGTAGTTAAAGCGAGATAAAGACAGCACTAGTAGCTAACTTCAAAATACTTTTGTAGATAAGGATAAGATTGAAGACAGTAGGTACAGCATCTCTGACCTGAGGTAAGAACAGGATGAGTTGGAAGGGGGAAGGAGAAGTCCATGTGGGCCAGATCCTCAACTGATACCATGTATCTTCAAAACAATTGGTTCAATCTGTACCTGTAAAAGCTTTAAAAAGTTAGACCCAACTCCTTGTGCTTATTTGAATACACCAAAATGTCAGTTCAGAGAGGTGCTAACATACCTTACTCTTGTATTCAAAATAAGAGTATGATCTTCAGGTCCATGAGATTATGGTGAAGTTGGATATGGCTAATGGATTACTATTATTTAGAAAATGCAAGTGAAGAGAGACGAGCATAGAGGAATGAGGTGGTAGAGGATAACAGGTACCCTTGGATCCTCAGACTCATTGCTTTTATTGCAAATGTCTGTGAGATTTTTGAAAATGGGATATAGGTTTCTGAGGTTTTTAATTGTTTTTAAAAATATGTCCATAGGCAAAGAAGTGAGATTGAAAATAAGTTTTTCAAAGAACTGGGATTCAAAATAAGAGAGATAAAAAATGCACTTTTAAATAGTAGAGGCTTTGGGGATTCAGCTGGCGTATCATCCGTGGTCAAATTTTTTGTTTGGATGGCTTAATTAAAAGTCTCCTGGAAAAAGTGTTTAGTCTTACTGATTCCTCATTTTCCTATTTTGCAGCTTGTCCAAAGAATCAATTCCATCTACAGTGCAAAGAGAGGAAAGAAACGACTGAAGAAACTTTCTATGTCCAATATTGAGACAGCATCCCTACGAGGTAGGATACAAGAGCCATGGTTCAGTGAATCCATTTGAATGGGTTAACAGATTCCCCTTTTTCCTCCCACATGTCCACTGAACTCTACTTTGTTTAGAATTTTCTTATATGAACAACTGTAGCTTTCTCTCTGCAAGAGGAGAAAATGAGGATGAGATAAAAATAAACGAGATTCTCAGTATCATCTCTCCTATTAATCCCATGATCAGCTAGACTTACCAAGCTGCTTCTTTAATTCACTCCTTAAGTCACTTGCATCTGTAAGTTTTGTCCAAAATTCACAGTTTTGATCTTGTAATTCTTGCATGCTTTTTCCTGGCACTCACACTGTGCTTCAGGCTGCTTCTGGAAAAACAGGGGCCAAAAAGAGATTCAGCCCACATTTGTAGTAAGAGTATAATAGATCTTTAATACAAGTAACCCTCAGAAATCCATCTGGTCATATGGTTGCTTCTGCCTGTTACCTCTAATTCAGTTTGTTGAGTTCTGATGACTGAAAATGTTGCCCAGACAGACAAATCTCATAAGACTTACTTTGACTTCTGAAGTGCTTCATTTCCAAAAAAATTAAAAGTCTGAAAACATAAGTGAAAGGGTTAAGAGTAATTTTCTAAATGGCATATTCACTTTTACAGCTTAGCATAGATCAGGGTTCAGTGCAAACAGTTGCTGTGATGGAGAATGAATTTTGCACTTTCATCAAAATGAAGCTCTTATTCTCAAGCAAAATTGAAACTGAATCCAAGGAAAACACAATCTAAGGAGTAATTTAAACTGTTTACTTCAAGATATTTTAAGACTGAGGAGAAGTGCATGTGTGGATCACAAGGCTCAGAGATGTGAAATAGGGTTTTTTTCAGTTTCACCACAGTAATCTGAGTTTCTTTGCTTTGATTTTGCATTAACTGGTCCCTCTATGTCCTCTGCAGATGAGAACAGCGAGAGTGAGAGTGATTCAGATGACAGGTTTAAAGGTAAGGGATCAGCCTTCAATAACTTCTAGTCAGACCCTGTCACAGACCTTATCGATGTATGTTCTCCTGATGCCGCATGTTGTTCCTGTCCATGGCCTCTATTTTCCTTCCTGAACTGTGCTAACTCCATTACTGCAGAGCTCACAAAGTTCCAGCACAGGATTAGGAACGTGGAAAGCCAGGACAAAAAGAGCTGTAAGGATCTAACAGGGATTTGGCAACTGTGTCATATGATGAAGAACAGGACCTTTGATAGGTTTGCTCTGTTAGCCACTTCACAGATGCTGATCTATTCCAGACCGACTACTGGGTGCAGAGTTAGAGGGATGAGATTGGAATAAGATGCTCTCTTTTTATTCATATGCTGCTTTCAGTGTTTACTGTGAGCTACCATTGGAGGCAGGAATCTGGGTCAGATCCAGCATAGTGGTTGTTACACTCTTACAAGTCTGCAGTCTCCAAATTGTTGAAATTCCTTTATCAGTGCACAGCACCTGCACAAACTCTGCTGGAGCCAGGCCAGCAAATTAGTCCCTCCTTTTCAAGAGTCCTGATACAGAAAGAAACCTATAAAAAAATTAAAGGCAGCAACAATAGATTTCACTACTAAAAACCCATCATGTTTTTAGTAAGTGAGGGGAGAAAAACCCAAGTGTGGAGTTGTTGTTGTAATGTAAGGGTGCAAGCACCCATGACTATCTACTGCAGATGTCACCTGCTTGCTGGTCTTGCAGCAAAACTTTCTGGAAAACACTGTCTTAAGGAAACAGTTTTGTTCCAGATATGTGGTGGTAAGAACACCCAAAACAGGCTGTATACAACATTTTACAGTGATGTGTGGAAAAAGATTCATTGCTCCTTTGTCTACCTATACCAGCCCCAAAGCACTTTCAGTTCTGTTTCTCTTTGTGCCAAAAAATGTAGGGGTTGCTTGTTCTTATAGCCCATGAGAGAAGATAGGCAGGGTCTGGCTCCTCTCATGTTATTGGGAGGATATTCTGATTTCACCAGAAACTGGGAGGCTTTTCCCACATTGTTGTGGAGCAGAGGATCTTCATACTGATGTCTCTCTAACCAACTGTTCCTGAATGACCTTAAATTTACATTGATGCTCTCAGGGCACCCTCAGCCAAAGACACAGTTGTCATGTGTAGCATGACAGGATTCACTGGATCCTGGTGTGGTGGTGGGGGCCTCTTTGCTTCCACCTCTTAGAGATGTGAAGCACTGGCTGGCAGTATGGGGTTATCTCAAGGCAGGACCAGGCAGGTTATTTCTTGGGATTTAGCTTCCCTAGTTGTGTAGTCAAACCAAAACCCAAGGGCTTTATCAAAATAATCCTTCATTTTTATGGTGAACCAGTAATATGACAGCTGGTCATCAAGGTTTCCCTTTCTTTCTGGCAGTTAATTAAGGATGTGATTAAGTGCTTTATGACATCTTATTTTCCTACCACAAGGGACAGTCTGCCTTTTGCAAACTCTGGGCAGAGACAGTGAATATAGCCTTAAGGGACTGACATGTGCTGCTGACAGTTCCTTTGCCATTGCACAGAGATCCTGGTGTGAAGAGATGGGGAGGAGCATGCAGGAAGCCACTTTTACTGAGCTGCTTTCACTTTTTGGTCTACCAGAACTGGTAATGATGTTACTAACTAGTCCACCATAGATGTCTAGCGACAAGTCACTTAAAGGCATATCTTGGAAGTCTGGATGTGACCATAAGTCTAAGATTGTCCCTCATTTGAATTAGCACTGGCAAAACAATCTGTGAGAGGCAATTGGCACATTTTCCCTTTCCTTCCTGTCCCCCTTCCCTGGAGATTGTTCCATGGCTTGTATGGACTATGCCTGTGCTGTAGAAGAGAAAATACACCTTCTGTGGTTCGTAGCAAAAAGCTGTGCTACATGGAGACAGGGCACAGAACTGTTTTTCACCAGGCTAAGCTAGATTCAAATCAGGCCTGAGATGTGTCACCCTGGAGGCCCCAGTGCATTTGCACACCCACATAAGGGTTTATGATCTAGTCTTATGTGTGAAGGGAAAACAGACCTTTGGCACGGTAACAGTTATGAACTGCAAATTATTTCAGTGACTTAGTGTTGCATCACTTCAGTACTTGGAGAGAGTTTTGATTTATGGGTGCAATTAGTGAGGGAGAGTACAGAAGGTTTGCTAACTAGAAGGTTTGCTTTTGAAAGGAGAACGTGCTTGGAATAATACTCCAGCAAACTGAAAGTCTTCTGTGAATGGCTGTGGCTTACACATATACATTACAGTCTCAGGTAATGATCTGTCTCTTTTTTTATTCCCTTTTTTTCTTTTTCCTTTTTATATGCCAGCTCATACCCAGCGCCTTGTACACATCCAGTCAATGCTGAAGAGGGCTCCAAGTTATCGAACCCTGGAACTGGAGCTGATTGAATGGCAGGAACGGGAGTTATTTGAGTATTTTGTGGTAGTGTCATTGAAAAAGAAGCCCTCTAAAAACACTTACCTCCCAGAAGTGACATACCAGTTTCCCAAGGTAAAAAAGCCCACTCTTACCTACAGTGCATTCCAAGATCAGTAAAGTGAATAAGTGGGAAAATGAATACAAATCTAATTTTTAAATGGAGCTTTCAGAATTGTTCGAAAGCAATCTGTTATAAAATGAAGAGCATAGAGAAAGCTGAAAGTTTTCCCTGTTTTCAAATTTATCTTTTCCAGGGCTGGAGAGTTTGGCCTAATGGTCGATTCTTTAAAGACTGTGTTTAAATTCAGTTTCTAAATATTTCGCTTTTAACTCATCTTGGCTATATTAGGATTTGTTCCAAAACTCACTGAAGTCAATGGAAAGATTTTTGCTGATCTCTGGCATTTCTCTTGTGCTCTTGCAGCAGAAAGGTATTTGAGTTAGGGCTGTGCTTTAAGTGGCCATTGTGCAATGAGGGACTTTCGGGCAACTAAAGTAAAGTAAATTGAAACCCCAGCATTGATTATTTCTTTTGTGCTAGCATCTATAAACCCGTCCTGGAGTCATGCCTCACCCTGCCAAGCACAGATAAAGAACAATCTGATGTGCCCTTACTCTCAGAGCTCATTAGTAGCCCTGCCTCATGAGTGGTGCTGTGATGCCAGGACTGCAGGGATGCCAGGACTGCAGGGACTGACCGAACCTCACTTCTCTCCCCCGCAGCTGGAACGGCCGACCAAGCAAATGCGAGAAGCGGAGGAGCGTCTCAAGGCTATCCCCCAGTTCTGCTTCCCTGATGCCAAGGACTGGCTCCCTGTCTCTGAGTACAACAGGTAACAGCCCCGCTGCTCCTCTGCTGCACGGTGCTGACCGAGAGCATCTGGAGCAGCCACAGCCTCGGCAATGCCCAATTAAGGAAACAGCAGTTTCAGCCTTGGCCACTTCATGATAAAGCAGCTGTATTTAATTTTTCTTTCTTTTGAAGTTCTGTGCTCTTTTTCTTCCCTATTCTGCCTGCCTCACAGGCCTATGTGGCCGAGGGGAAGAGGCTTGAAAGTTCCTCTGAGTGGAAGTATTTAAAATGAATCTTAAAAAGGACAGGGCCCTGCCCACCACCTGCCCTAGTCATTTACCTCAGAGTGCTTGTTTAATATTGTAAGACGCCTGTTCATTTGCCTCCAAACATTGCTGCCTGAGAACTTTTTTTGGAGCTGAGCTCTGTGCCGTCAGAGAAATACTGTCTTCCTTCCATTGGATATGAAAGGATGCAAGGAAAGGGAGAGCCATGCTTGCATTTTCTTTTTCATTCGAAAGTAACCTCAAAAATGTATATTTTTTTTACCCTGCATTGGTATGTCAGAACCTGTTGACCTAAAGGTGCAGAAGTAACAGGATAGGCAGAAGAGATAGAATAATGGAATGGTTTGAATTGGAAGGGACCTTTAAAGATAATCTAGTCCAACCTTTCTGCCATGACTAGGTACATCTTCAACTAGATCAGGCTGCTCAGAGCCCTGTCCAGCTTGACCTTGAACATTTCCAGGGATAGGGCATCTACAGCCTCTCTGGACAATCTGTTCCAGTGTTTTACCACCCTCACTGTATAACATTTCTTCCTTTTATCTAGTCTGAATCTACCTGCATTCAGTTTAAAACCATTACCCCTTGTTCCATCGCTACAGGCCCAATGGATCTGTTCCCATCTTTCTTAGAAGCCCCTTTTAAGTATTGAAAGGCTTCAATAAGGTGTCCCTGGGAGCTTTCTCCAGGCTAAACAACCCTAATAATCTCAGCCTGTCCTTGTAGGTATTCCATTGCTTTGATAGTTTTTTGTGTTCCTCCTCTGGGCCTGGTCCAATGGGTCCATGGCTTTATTGTACCGAGGATCCCAGACCTGGATGCAGTACTCCATATGGGTCTCCCCACATTCTGTTGGAATATGAAATGGCTTGTTAAGATGCATGGTCCGAGCAGCATGTAAATGAAGTAAGACCAGTTCAGAGTTTGTCTAGAGGGACTTTCCGTGCTGACAAGGAAGTAGAATTCACCTGCAGGAATTACTGTAGCCAAGAATATGTACGGAATTTTATTTGCTTCTGTATGGCACATGCAACATAATCATGTTGTATTCTGTGTTCCTTGGCTTCACTATTCAGTATGTGGAAGCACCTGCACAGTGAATTATTAAAAACACCAAGAAGGAAAAGCAGACAGCTGTGTGGGTGACTTTGGCATGGGAAGCCCACAGCCCTGCCTATTCGTCATGTCTCCTCTTCTGCTGCTGTTCCCTTCCACGAGCCCATGTTTGTGAAACAAGATCTCTCTCCCATATACAGCTATAATTCTATAAACCCTGGCATTCCAACACAAAGAAGTGTTTTATATAATGCCATTTAAAATTTGCAAGGCAGTCAGGAATGCTTCTCAGCCCAGGCACAAATTCACAAACCCATCCCGTTACCTGTGTTGTAATTATAACCTTAAACTGTTGTTTTAACTGCTCTGTCACAAATGGTACTTATCCTAGATAGATATACCAAATGAGCTGAATTTTGGAAATCTGTGTTGTTTCTGGATTAGAAATTGTTTCTCTTAGAGAATAAATAAGGTTCTCCCTTTAAGAGCAAAGCCCAGCCCAAAGACAGGATCTATCTAAAGGTAATGGAGCATTTGAAGACTGCCCTTAAAATCTGATTTTTGTGTTCCTTTTGAATTCAGTATCCATCTCTTCTTCTAAGAAGACAGCTAGCTTGTCCTCAGCTGAGCAGGTATTTTTGCTCTACTGCTGATGGGGTGTTTTCACAGAGTATGTCCTAATGATGGGCAGAGAGATTCTACCCACTGGAGGGTAGAATCTCTCACTGGATAACGAGTATCCCTTTCTAAGTGATCTATCTCATAACTACTACAGCTATGCTGTAGTTCTCACAGTGAGATCTGGGCAATTTACTTTCTTCTAGTGAGACCTTCTCTTTCATGCTGACTGGGGAAGATGGGAGCCGACGGTTTGGCTATTGCAGGAGGCTTTTGGTAAGTAGATCACCTTCACCTCAAAATGCAGAATTCTGTTAAACAGTATCTCATAAGTATGTTCTGAACTTTGAGGATGTCTCTCATGGCTTTAAAAGAAAGCAGGTTTTTCTCACTCTGAAATTTGGAAATGTAAGAAGCTGAAGTAAAATTTTGTAACGGCTGTTCCAATCAAATAGATTCCAAGGCTTGTAGGAAATTCCTAAGAATGTGGAAAGTTTCTTGTGTAAGCACTTACTTTCTAAATTATTTTTACTATGTACTTTCAAGCAGAATAAGAAATACTACAACACTGCAAACAAAGGCAAACCTGGTATTTCTAAACATTTGTGAGCAGTGTTTATCTTTTGGGCAGCTGCTCACATCTCCAAAGGACTCTGCCAGCACTGCCTAATCAGTCTGCAGCAGGTCTGTATTGTAGGTCAATAAGCCACCCTGGCAAGTAAGAGGGAAGCAGTGGTGGAGAGCACACCTCCATCACCCTTTGCTCAGGACCATGCAGAAACCTGGTGCCAGCGGTGGGAAGTCTGGTTTCTGAGGCTCCTTTTCAGTCCTTGTGACTAGGGGTGGTCAACCAAATAGTTTTGTCTCATGGCCTGGAAAATCACTGGACACTTGAAAAGCTGAGAACATGGCAGTGTGTGTGTGTGTTGGTGGGAGGAAACTGCACAAAGGCTTGCAAAATGTGCTAAGGCAGTTGAAACACAGTGGAAACAGGGATTTTAGTGTCCATCCTGCGGACCTGACTGGATGGCAGCAAGGCATAAGCAGTTGGTTGTTCCTACAGTGGCCTGTTCTCATCACCTCCTGGATAGGTTTGGGGCTGTTTGTGAGTGACTGAGTGGAGAACCAGGGCTCCATGACAGTTGCCTACATTTGGCTGGAGAGCTCATATGGGTATTGGTTGCTGCAGGAGTCTTCAGCTTACTGTGCACAAAATTGTTATCTATGGGAGTTTTGTAAATAGGTCCACCCTATCTAAGAAAAAGGGACACTGGCACTTTCCCCTTCCTTTTCTTTCTGGCATGATTTCCCATCTTTTCAGGCAGGGAATACCTGCCTTCAGTAGCTTTCAGTGGCTTCTAGTCGAGAGAGGAACTCACTATCACAGAACAGCACCCTCCGTCCTGCAGTGTTGCCTGTGCCTGACCCTGCTCTCTGTCCATGGCAAAGCTCCTTGTCGTGCAGACAGCAGATTCTCTGTCTGGGAGGTATTGCTGTGTGTGGTTCCTTTATTTGTAAGATGCTTCATTTAAACTAACATAACAGAAAACTTGTTTATCAATTCTGGGGGTGGTATTTGCCATAGGTAGCATCAGAGAGATTCACTCTGTATAACATGGTATGTCAGAGTGGGCCACAATAAGGTTTATGTGTGGGCAGGAAATGTCACTGAAGGCTTCTGTTGCAGTAAATCTAGGGCTGGTCAGGGGATGACTCAGGGATAAACAAGGGAACCACCTAGAAGGTTTCCTTGCTGCTATAAGTAAGCATAACAAAATGTAGGGCAGCAGTACAATTCAATTACTTTTTTATGAGCTGTCATTTAAGAGGATAATAAAGTATATTTGGGAAAAAATTACGAAACCTCAGAAAACTTTGGCTAGAAATAAGTTATAGAATGTTTTCACTCTACCAGGTAAAGGTGGTTGAAGACCACCTGAAAATACTAGCAAATTTGTAATCATGCATAGAGCTTACATTTGAGAAAGGCAAAGTAGTTGATCCTGGACTAGGTTGAGACTGAAATAATCAGCCACAATAGAAAAGATTTATACACAGGAATGTTGAATCAGTTTGCGAATGAAATGTTAACATAGGCTGTTTTTACTCACTTAAGGCTCAGTGAAATTCATCCTATATTAAAGGCAATATAAAAGTAAAGCAGCTGGTGCCAAAGATAGGTTAGCATAGTAGGAAATACCAGGAACAGAATTAAATCAATAATACACATTTTTATGTAATGGTATTTTGAGACAGCATTGTTTTTATCCTCCATTTGCTATGGCAAAGACCAATTTAAAAAAAAAAATAAATTAAAAAAGGGACAATAAGTACCATCTTGCTAAATCTATCTAATAATTGTAAAGCCAGTTATAAAGCAGATTCTGCTGCTGCCACCCTGGGAGATCACTTAATTCAGGATGTTTAATCTGCATTCCAAAACTTGACATGGAGAAGCTGACATGTCTTGTCTCACTGTTACACCCTACCCAACAGAGGAAAGAAAGGAGTGATACCAATGCCCGTTCTGGGGCAAATCCTGCCAAGCCCTCTGAGAGCAAAACTGGCACAGGCTGGATTTTAGAAAGAAAGAGGGTTTTGGAAGCTGCAGAGAAAACATCTCAGTATTTCCTCTACATGGGAAAATGGCAAAGTAGCAGATATCTACTGTTATTTGGATCCTGCAACCTGTTTATGTCCCTCTGGGAGAAACAGTGGAATTGGGGTTGTTACATGAAGTGCCTTCTCCACAGTGTTGATCTGTGCTCATAGAGCATAACAAGGAAGCATAACCTGATGGAACAGCCTCACTGATGTGTTCCTCAGTGTGATGAATCTGTTTACAGACATGTGCATGCTTTCTGCTTTTATATATGTAAATCCAGAGTTTGTACAGGCAACAAGGAGCAGGTAAATCCTGCAGGTATTCTTTATATGCCAGAGGCACACTGGTGTATTTTGGCATCCAATTTCCTGAGCAGTTTTTGGAAGCTTATGTCAGGGCAGCTCTGATGTCCAGGAGGCTACAGCATCTCTTTCCTGACCTACAAGTTCTGACAAATGCAATAATCATAATTTGAAAACTACATGCAGTTGTTAGCAGACATTATGTAAGAGAAAGGTGGGGCCACACTGTGTAATATAGAACCATAAGAAAATTCTAAAATTCTTATAAGCTGCACCACTCCAAGCCAAGCCAAGCCAACTGCTGTGAGGCTAATTCCTCAGAAAATGTTCCCCAGCTGGTGAAGGCTCTTGTAATACCCAGCGAGAGGTGTCTCACACCTTCTGGACCATTTGGCAGCCTCATCAGCAGGCTCCATGGCTGGATGGGCCAGCCAGCCAGGTCCTGTTAGGATGGCTATCTGTGTCTTCTGAGGAGTCTGGTGTGCAGATTCCATTGTTTGGGAAACAATTGTGTCTTATCAGTCTTGTTCTCCTTTGGCATCTTGCAATGTGAACAAACTGATCCACTTTTTCTTTTTTACCTTCAGATTCTTCCAGAACTCTTTTTTTTTTTTTGGGGGGGGGGGTGTGCTAAAACCCTGCCAAAAGTACCCCAAGGGATACAGTAACAATTATGTTTTGTTTGTACTACAAATCCTGTACAGTATCCCCTTTAAATGTATTTATATTGTTTTGTTTCATTTTGGAACAGGATTAGGATGGAATGTAACCTATTGTACCACAGCAGACAATCTGCTCTTCCATAGATAGCATGAAGTTTTCCAGTTACATCTTGATACCTCCAAGGCAATTATGCAACAGCTTTTCTAGTGAATGCACATGTCAGCAGCAAAGATGATTTGGGCACCGTTGCTGTGTCTGTTTCATCCTACCCCTCTCTTTCCTCTCACATAAAATTTGTCTCTCCACTACTTTTGTGGGCTAAGACAAGCCAGCCCCAGGAGTCAGTGGGGGAACATACGCCTTAATGTGAAGTGTGTATCCTAAAACATGAAAACCAGCTGTTAGGTGGGAGTATTCATACTGCTTTTGCTGGGGTCAGGAGAAGGGAATTTGTTCTCCTGTCAGTCTCAGGAGAAGGCAAGTTGTGAAAGCAACTTTTTAGGATGGAAAATGTTTATGGGGCTGAAAAAAGCTCACTGGAAAACCTTTTCTTCTCCTTGCCTCTTTCCCTCCATCCTGCCTATCTCTAGGCACCTTTGACACCCTGTGTACATTGGGTGCTCTGGCATTCACAGTTCATGTTTCACATAAAACAAGAAGAGAAGCTTTTGGATTTAAAACACCCACAGTTTTCTCATGGTTTGAATTTGGCTTGGCCCTAACAAGGAATCAAGAGCTGCCATAGAAACTAGCTTATGACTGACTGTTCATTTTGTATTCCCAGTGTTCTTGAATTGTTCTGATTCCTGACACCATTAAGGTGTTTCTGGGTATGCTGCCTAGCATACATGCCTTGTGAAGGCTGCTTCCTTCAAACAACTCAGCTGCTGCAGTGCATTTATGATGGTCCTTTTCCACCTGGCCTTGGGGCAGTCATTACTGCTTCCTCTGTTTTTCCTAATAATGCTCTCTGGGAAATTATCTAGAAGATCTTGGATGAGATGTCCTGTCCCATTCTGGGGGGAAAGGAGCACAGACCTGAACTTTCATGTTCCTGCTTCTTAGAGATGACAGGTGGGATTGTGGTGCATCTTTCTCTTTCTTGCTGTTTGGTAGTTCTGGTTTTGCTCCTTTTTCTCTCCACACAGTGTATCTTCAGGAGATGGAAGAAGCTGGGAAAAGTGCAGGAGGGAAAATGTTGTGTTTGGTCCCTGCTGCCTTGGTTTCTCTGATATTCAACATAGCATTTCCCAGCTATTTCTGGGGCTGTGAAATCAGAAGCTTTCCTGACATACCACAACCTTTTCAGTATCTTAGAAGCCCCAACCCCCTGAGTTATGTGTCTGAATGGCTGGCAGGGATGCCCACTGCAGGGGCAGCCTGCTTTGCTTCAATAGCAGTCATGTGCAGTGTGCAAGAGATTCTCAGTCTTATGGCAGACTGGGGGAACCTCTGAAGGCTCCCCTAGATTTCAAGCACAGAGGCAGGAAGATGTGATTTGAAAGATTAAACTGGCAGACTTAGTTGTTGGAGGAAAAGCCTCTTGTTTCTCCCATCAAAGCAGATTTTGGAGTGGGTTTTTGTCACTAAAATTCAGATTAAACTCACTATAAAAAAGATTGTGCTGAGCCACCCACGGACTAGCCCAGATGTAGATTGCAGCTTCTCCACCTCCTAGCCAAGTTCTTGTCAGTTTATGTTCATCCTTTTGGGAAACTGTCTCCTTATCATCAAAACTCGTTAGCGTTTTCATTCATGATACTGGATTAGGGATGAAAATATCCTGGAGTCCATGCAAACAAAATGAAAACAAATCCAAACCAAACCATCATCCCCCAAATCCCTCTTCTTTCAGAAGGAGTGCAGTGCGTCACGGCAAAGTCACTCAGGTGCCTCTCAGCTGTGCTACTTTACCGTATAATTTTCCTAAGCTGGACCTATTCTTTGTGTGCACGAGTGAGCCTTGGATGGAGGACGTGACTCCAAGGCCACGTAGAACCTCGCAGAGCACACCCTGCAACTTGGGAGAGCTCTCTTGGGAAGAGAGGAGGTGAAACAGTACTGCTGGCCAGACCCTGAGTCCAGGCAGGAGTGACATGTCCCATACAATGTTTTTTTCTGGGAAAGAAGCAAACTAAAGCACAATGAGCAGGTGTTCTAGTTATATCTTTGAGGTGTAAACTAATGGCTGAGAGGGGAGGTTATATGAAAGGTTGCCAGTGTTATAAATTTAAGAAATCCTGCTCCTCTGAATGGCTCTGCCTGAGGCTTTTGCTTGCTGCCTCTTACAGATGATGTGTACACATCTGTGAGGCTGTGCTATTTGCAGGAAAAAGTCTCTGAAATAATAGAAAAGGATGTCCTACACAATGAATACAAAGAGGGAACAGTCCCAGCTCTCACAGACATGTAGCCTTTAAGACATTTGAAAGCAATGATATTTCATAAGAATCTTGGAGTAAGCACTAAGCAGTTATTGTTTCTGGTCTTATAGATGACCCAGGAATGTGATGTTTTTACTGGCACTCAGTGAGACAGCTCTTGGTTGGGAGCTATCCAAGGCTCCTGGCATGGCTTCGGCATTCTTGCAGATTTGACACAATGATTTTAACCAAAATCCCACATGCTTGATATAATCACTCAGTGTCTTTAGAAAGGATTTTATACCTAATATGGACAAAAAAGGTCTCTGCTTTTTCAGAGATGTGACGTGTAGTGAGCAGGTTTGGATCCAGAAATAGACTCATCTGTATTCACTTAGCTTTGGTATTTTTTTGTGGTCTTTATTATAACAGGCAGGCACCTGCTGACTGTCCAAGTTTGATTGCAATATTCAGATTTAAAAAGCAAAGCTACCTCTCAGTTTCTCTTGATTGTCATCTCTGTGGCATGTGAATGTCAAACACACTGCAGGGAAGTTAATCACTGTATCAGCAGAGTCGAATGATGATTCAAAGAGAAAAATACATTGGACCTCTGTTTTGATACAGAGGAGATCGTCAGCCACTTTGGCTAAATGTACAAGTGGGCAGAAGCCGATGGAAACAGTGACTGAGCTGCTCTATCACGAAGTTGTTATTGATGGAGATGGTTCTGTCACTGCTGCACATCAATAATGTACAGCTGCACAATGAGGCTGAGTGGTGCCAAGTGGTTCTTTCGCCACTTTTCATTCCACGCAACACAAACATAAGACACAAGGATGTAGGCAGCCTCCTCTCCTCTTGTCTCAGACCCATCTTCACCTTTTTGCTGCTGTGGTTCTGGGGTTTGCTGGTGTTCCTGCAGCCATTCTATGCTGTGATGGACGTAGCTCCTGGACAAGGCAGCTCCAGGACTTCCTGGCATTATATCTTGGGATTACATGTGACTTCACCTGAAGTCAACAAACCGCCTTGTTGAAATAACAGCCCCTAAGAAGTGTGTGCCTGCTGATCTGGTGAAAATCAGTTGCAACTATGCAAAACTGGATTACTGCATAGCACCTTATTAAAAATACAGTGGAAAGCTGCTATGCATGGATGTCACTGCTACTAGCATGTGCTTTACACAGGCAGACCAGCTCTCTGTCCTGAGGACCTTGCCAGGGAGGGTTTTTTTTCTGATGTGCTCAGTATTGGTCTAATTCTACTTCTTTTCCAGTAAATAAGCTGAATCCAGCCAGTGGTTGTATCCTTTTTTCACATGCAGTGCTGGTGGGCCTTCCCTGCTGTGGTATAGGCAGGGTGGCAGAGTCCAGTATGCTGAGAAAATACCACTTGCTTCTCTAGAAACTATCTTATATAGGATGGTTATAGAGGATGATCTTTACAGGCTTTTTTTGGGGAGAGGGCCTGGGGGATGTGCATCACTGATTCATACGTACCACTGTTTAAGTTATTTGATTTTCATGTTTATCATGAGTTAATCTGAGGAAGTTAATGATTTACTCATGCAGCTTGCCTTTGTTTAGGTCTGTGGGCTTGCTTTCTGTATGTTGAGCTCTCTTTGGACACTATGGAGTGAATGGGGGACTAAAGCCATCATAACCTCCCTTAGCATTGTAGTTCTCCTCTTCCAGCACGTGGCCCCACTCCTCGTGCTGCAGCAGGAGCAGAGGACACAGATAGCACAGGCATGAGTTACAGTCCTAGTCCAATGTGCTTTTATGGCTGCAGGCTGGAGTGATATTGGAATACAGCTCCAACACACTGTGATTTCCAAAGAGGATAAGCACTATTTACACTTTTTAGCTTCCTGTTTTATGGAAGAAATATGATGCTTTTCCAAGAGGAGCTATTTGTTGGAGAAAAAGATAGTGAAAGATGTCACATGATGGCCAACTGTGTGATCAGAGAGAGAACTGTATTTCCTTATGACTCCAAATTAATATGTAATTTAAATCTCCTTTTTGCTGTTATCAGCCGAGTGGAAAAGGCCCACGCCTACCTGAAGTTTATTGTGTCATCAGCCGGCTGGGGTGTTTTGACTTATTTTCCAAGGTAAGAAGATACTTTTTTAATATTGCTTTTTAATTTGAATGTTTACTGAGACACATCTACAGTGATGAACCAGACAGGAAGAATTTCTTCCTTTGATGGGAGATAACTATTTTACAGTTGCTGGTTTGGATATTCCATCCCTATTGTTGGGTTCATCAAAAAATCTTATTACTTCTGTGACTGAGGCAGGATTTGATTCAGAAAACATCTGGGTGTCTGTATGATCTGGCTGCCTGAAGTTTTTTCCATTGTTTTCTACAGCCGTTCTGTGTTGAGCTGTAATTCTTGGCATCCATAGTTTGAATGATGGGCCAGGACTACTTTTACTTCAATACTCTGTGGAATGATGAAGTTAAAAAAAAAGATTATTTGATATGTGAATTCTATATGCTTAGCACTATTGACACTTTTTTTTTTATTTGTTCTAGGAGGCTAGGAAAGCATGGGTAATATTTTAATTGGCCAAATTTTAATTGATAATGTTTTGCCAGAGATTTTCACTTCAGACATGCAGAATCTCCTAGAAATTATACACATTTTTCTTGTTCATTCGTATTGGAGTAAAGTTGAAAAGAACACGTAAATCATTGAAGTTAAAAAAAAATCATAGTATTTATGTTGTTCATAAGATCTAATATTCATACAGAATGTTAACTTCAAAGCAGGTTTCAAGCTTTTCTAGATAAAACTTTGTTTAACACAGATCTCGTGTGAAGAACAACAGTTGGGTTGCAATAGTTAACTGCAATTCTGCTTGTGTCATCTTTCATAGAGCTCTGAAATAAAGGGTTTATAACAGTGTCTCTGAGACACAGTATGTATCTAAACACAAATATCTGTGAGTGAAACAGAATGCATTGCTCTGGGAGGATCACACAGCTCACCAGACTTGTGGCATGGACTTATCTCCTGAGGCTCTTTGTTTGCTATTATGTTTTTTTCTAATTTTGATAGTGCACTATTTTTCAAAGGAAAACTTGGCAGAGTGAAAAATAAGCAAAAAAAAAAAAAAGAGAGAAAATGTAAGTATCTTCCTTACAACCAAGTAACACTGCAGCTGAGGTATAAGGTCAGGCAAGGAAGGTCATTGCACAAAATTTGCAAATAATCTGCTTTTCCAGTTCAGTCTGTAGCTTGGGAAAAAGTGTCTGATCATCCAGCCAAAGTGAAGCCAAGGCTGATGGGTGAAGGTAACTTCAGTGGCTTCAGCATGGGCTGTTCCCAGGCACTGTGGCATGCACAGTGTGCCTAGACACGTGTGCCTCCAGTTCTTGGTGCGTGCAGGAAGGAGAGCTCCCACCCAATTCCATACTGGGTCCTGAATATGGGGCTGGAACACATCTGTGCTCTTTTCAACTACTGGGCTTGTGGAGGGCTGGACCACAGAAGGGCCCCATCTGCATTGGGGTCTGGCCACAGCAGTGCTGTCCTGCAGAGCTCTGGTCACCTCCTGATGGCACCACACAGGGGTGGGGGCATGGTGTGGGGCAGCATGTGGGGCTGATTCCAGCTCTGGGCTGGATTTAGCACAGCTCCCTAGCACGTACTTCAGGCACCACATTTGGAAAGGGGTTGGAGGAAACAGTTGTTAAATGAAGGAGGAAGTGCTTGAGCCTTGGCGTTCCCTGTTGCTTTTGAAGATAGATGTGGAGTGGATGGAGACAAAAGTACTTGAAAAGTGAGACAGTCTCTTTTTCCAGCCCGGTAAGAGGAAACTCAGTTGTCCTTAGGTGATAAATCCCGTGAAAGAGAGGGAAAAAAGTCATGATGGTGCACTTTGCTGATTTAGTCAAAACAAGAAATAGTTGTCTTTACAGTAAAATGTGAGTGATGAAAGACCACGGGATATTAAATCTTGGATATTATTTACCAGAAAAGCAAAAACATTCCTCTGTTTTAAAATGTTTATCATCCTATTTCTAATACCCTGCGTTATTTTCATCTCCCACAAAGTCTTTTATGCTCACTCACTGTTGTAATAGTTATTGCTAAGACAGACTGGAGAACCACAGATATCTTAACTTCCAGCCAGTTCATTTGGTCATGGTTTCAACAGACATTTTTAACTGTTTTATCTCTTGAAATCTCAGTTCAACTTTTATTTGGTTTAAATGCTTCTTTTTATTTGTGTTGTGAAGGTTGTTGAGGCAGGCATATGACACACACATGACCCCCAACTCCAGCAACTAAAACATCAGTGAGTGCAGGAAAGGAGATGGTTATTGGGCATGTTACAACTGTGTGCTCACAGGGTGCAGGAACACCAAGGAACCTGGGGCATAGCCCTGGCTCGTTACTGCATCCCATCTGGGTATCTGCTTTTGTTTGGTGAGGATAGTTATGCTGCAAATTACATCAAGAGGATTCATATCCTCATTTATGGTTATCTGCCACTTCCATGGACTTGAATGCAAGTTATGTATATTAGGGGCAGTTTTGCTTTAATTAGGCCTTTACTTCATTGCAGGGAGGAAGGGAAAACTGTACACTAGCGAATGCCTCTGTTGGCATTTGGTGTCACTAGCTACTGTTGAAAGTCATCAGCTTGTGCTTAAATATCTTCAAATGTTCTGTTCCAATGAAAATAATTTCCAAGAGAAACAAGAGAAAATGCCTGGCTCAGACCCACTAACTCTTGTATGGCCTTTTACTCTTGAGTGGTGGTTAAAAGATCACCATTTCAGGTCAAGTCACTAACTGCTTTGAAACTTGCTTTCTCATCTTCTTTAGGTTTATCATCTATATGGTCTGTCTAATGTGGGAAAGCTTAGCTGTGATCTAATTTATGTTGGCCCATGTGACTAAAGAGAGAAGAAAATAATAGTCTTCTCTCTAAGAAGTTCCACCTGCTTATTTCCAAACTGGCTTGCCTGCTCTGCACTGTGTCAAACAGAAAATGACCTTAATGCAGGCACCCAGTGTGAACAGCTGGGCATGCTTCATGAGCCTGCTTGTGTCTGTCCAGCTCAGCACAGACTGTGCTGTGACAGCCACTACTGGGACCCTTTCAGGAGCTCTTCCCTGGTAGACCTCTATCACAGTGTGGCAGCATTGCTTTCCTTGCTGCTCTGGCTTTTTCCAACCATCTCAGTTGAAATGGAAGGGAATGCCCAAGGCAGAAGAAAGTATTTCTCCTTAATAAAAATTCCAAGATACTCCACTGAGACATGATGCTGACCTTGCCTGTGATCATGGGGTTTGTCTGCATCTTTCTCTCCTTCAGCACACCCTGTTGTTCAGGCAAAATCCCACCAATGTAAATCCCTTTTGTCATTCTGAGTATTTTTTTCTCCTTTCCAGATTTGTTAATTCTTCCTTTCCTCTGCATTCACAAACAGGCTGTTTTGTAACTGGAAAACATATAATTTTTAGCGTATGATCCAAACCCGTGTCTTTGATGGTAGTGAAGAAATGCATGGCAGATGAGAATTACACCTAGGTGTGCCATGTGTTTAGGCACACGTGGGTCAAGAGATGCTTCAGCGGGGTCTGTGATGCTGACATATTCTGTCTCTTTCTCCCTTATGTCTTACTAATGAATTAGATCCTGGATGAGGTTGAAAGGAGAAGGGGAATATCTGCTGCCCTGGTTTATCCATTTATGAGAAGTCTGATGGAATCTCCTTTTCCTGCACCTGGAAAGACAATCAAAGTCAAAACTTTTCTGCCTGGAGCTGGAAACGAGGTAAAAAGCAACTGCAAACATTAAAAGTCTTCCCCACTCCTGTATCAAACAGCAAAAGGAAAACAAGAGGAAACATACAGACACTGCAGGGATGTGAGGTGACACACTCTCAAATTGAGTAAGAGCTGCACCAGTGTTGATATGCTAATGCTAGTTCCCATTGATGATTATAAACCAATTCATTGTTATTTATTTATTATTTTATGTTTATTAGTAGGTTGCTAAGAAAAAACCACCACAAAAATGTCCCAGTATGCCTGGCTTAGTGCAGTTCACAGACTACAGCATTGCTGGGCTTTATCACAGTGGTAACAGGCAAGTGTGAGTTTCCCATGCTGTCTGCACTTGAGCACTTCAGCAGCTGGTTGTTATTTCAAACCTCATTACTGCTGGTCCTGGCCTTGGTAGGAGTGACCAGCACCATTTAAATGGCTCTTTTTGGTAATAAATACCCTTTAACTGGCCCTCAAAGAAAACCATGTCATATAAAAGTTTGTGTGTGTGTGTGCACACACATATAATAGATGTAATTTCTTTTTATGACTGGCTCAAGTAGCTAGAAGCCCAGCATTATACAACGTATCCCTTACTGAAAAACGGCAATATGGATTAAAAGGTTTTTGTAACTTGAGGCTTGCCAGCCATTCACTGTCAAATTTTGCTCTTTGCATGCCCTTATGTAAGTATACAGTAGCTCCACTCAGATGGGCCAGCATATAGGGGGAATACATTACTGAAGATGGGAACAGAATTTGTCCTAGGTAGTGAAAGCACTTAAAAATCTCATTTTACCCTCCTTAGGGTTAGTTTTACTGTGCTTTTATTATCTTCACATTAAATTATATTTTTTCTAAATGTAATGTCACTGACTGCAATGGAGTGGGCCTGTAATGCCAGCTGGTATGAAATGTAAAGTGTTCCTTGTGTGAGTGACTTTCAAGGTGTGTTAGAGCATTTCCTTCTGGAGAGGCAACAGCTGAAAGGGTGATCGGCATAACAGTGGAAAGATTGGATAATGCTTTTTCAATGTGAATATATCAGGGAACCATGGATCTGCAACTTCTCTATCCTCTGCTCAAGCTCCTGAACTCTCCCAGACAAAAATATTGAGATAATTCCAAGCAAACAAACAACTCTCTGCTGGCTGAGCTTTGCTCTCTGTTATGCTAGTACAAACTCGTTATTTAAATGGAATGCACTGGCTTAATTAGGAACAGAATCTTGTCCTTCCATTGTGGCTCCTCTTGCCTAAACAAAGATGATGATTAATTGGGAAGTACACAGTATATTTCTTTGTGAAGAGCAGAGTGAAGCAGAAGGCTTTGCCAGGCAACAGAAAACATCCATGGTATTTGTAAAAGCTGCTGTAACTTGCTTTGCATCCTACCCTGCAGCAAGATTTTAGTGCTGGAAGTTTTTCAGTAAAAGCAGCTCCTTGTGATTTGGCACATAAACTTGATTTGAGCTTGCAATCCCAGTGCTAAGGAATGGAAGTGGGCACCTTTACTGGTTATGAGGAAGAGGTAGTCAGGCAGCATTTCCCAAGGAGTCATTCTGGGTACAGCATCACTCCACAATTTGTTTCTACTCTTCTTTGGCACAGCAGCTGGGTGACGAGTGCCTAGTACTCTGGCATTAATGTTTCTGTATTTCAGGCTTAAAAAAATCAAATAGGTACACAAATACTGTTTGTGAGGAATTTTGTCAGGCCCACTCCAGTTTAAACCTGATACAGTAAACTTGTGGAATGTGGTATCATGTGCATGGAAACATAAAAGTGGTCTAAAGCCATAAAGTGATGGTGATTTTTGGACATACGGGAAGAAGGAGATGTATATATATTGCTGTTAATATGTCTTCAGAGGTTTCAACATAGCTTCAAGTTGGCCAGCTTTTTCCCTTTCCCTTCTATTTCCTCAAATTCCTCAATAGCCCATCATTTGCTCTCTTGTGTTTCATATTTTTCTCCTTCTGTTACTCTCTTCATGTTATTTTTCCTTCTTCTTTTTTCTGTCCTCTGCTTCAAGTTCCACATCTGAGCATATCAATTGCAGAGTAAAAAGAAGATATAATAAAGGAATCAAGCAAAAGACATTTGAGAAAAGGAAGGAGAGGGCCTGAGGTCATGGATGAAGTATGAAAATTAGACTTTAAAGGGATGTCACAAGTCACCATCTCAGGCCTTGTCCTGACTCCCCAGTTAAGTATATATATGTATATATGTACATATCTTTATATGAAAAGATATATATATATATGAAAAGAAAAAGGTTTTAAACATTATCTAGTGAATTACACATCATAGAAGAGTGGAAATGAAGGAAACTGGGTTTAAATTCTGCCTGACCTTTTAGTTCAGTCTCTGGCTCCTATCTAGATGTCAATATGAATTGCTAGCCAAGCTTAGGACAAAATTTACCTTGTCTTTATGGCTGTTTTAACTCTGTAAGTTTCCAGCTCCAGTGCTTCTGATTGTTACTTGCTTCATACTGTTGACTGAGCCAAACTTTACATCCCTGACAGTGTTTAGAAGGGAGAATTATGCTTCCCTCAGAAATGGCAGCAATGCACACAGCTGTATTCTGGGAAGAATGACTTGATAGTGAATTGTGCAATATGCCATTTCTCTGGAGAGCTTTGCCTCCAGCCTCAGTTTGCAGAAGGGGATGGGGTTCACTCTCTGCAACCCCTCGAAAGGAAAAAGGAAAGCATGGAGCAGTGCTGGAGGCCCAGGCTGGCATGCTGGGCATCCCTGGCACTGTGAGCCCTGACCAGCGATGCTCACTGAAGTCTGTTGGGTGTGTTCAGGTCATTGAGCTGCGGAGGCCCATGGACTCACGTCTGGAACACGTGGACTTTGAATGCCTTTTCAAGTGCCTCAGCGTTCGTCAGATCATCCGGATCTTCGCTTCTCTCCTGTTGGAGCGGCGTGTGATTTTTGTAGCAGATAAGCTCAGGTAAGTGGCAGAGGGACCTGAACCAGGACAGTTCAGGATAGCACTGTCTCTGGATACAAGAAGCTTTATGAACTCTACAGAATGGTTGTCAGACGTGAAGGTCCTCTGACTGTAGAATTTAAATGTCTTTTTACATTGATGAAAGTTATTTGCGTTACAAGTGTGGGGCACGCATTCGCTAGTGATCACTACATACAAGCTCTTTGTTCTGTCTTACTTTGCCATCTGTAAAATGGCAATACCAATTCTCACCTGCTTCATAGTCAGGAAATGTTTGCACAGCGTTTTGAAGCGATGGGGTTCTAGCAGTATTTCATAACAGGATTTGGACACAGTACTCATAAACAGGAGCAGAGGTTGTCACTGGGGGGCCTCACCTTGCAATCATGCAGTGCAGCCAGGCAGGGAAGTGGGGTGCTGAGCGTTCCCCTGGTTTGCTCCATTAAGTACAGACAGTTTATAGTGGAGCTGTTTCAAATCCTGCACTACCAAACCCATCCAGTGGGAGTGTTAAAATGCTATCACAGTCCATCCCAACTACTTAGGATATTTTTCCTGGTGCTCACATGACCTGAAAACATTTCCTTTTTGAAGGTCCATCTTGGGCTGCTTGCTACAACCTTTCAGCATAGCTCTTACTCCCTGCTCTTTGATTACGATGTCCCCTCTTGGTTCCTCTGAAGCATGAACTCACCCCAAGGTGTAAGGAGTGAGAGCAACAGATCACAAATCCACATGGCCTTTCCCAAGGAAATGGGAGCTCTGTGTAGGCTGCACCCCTGACCCACAGCAAAGAAACATCCTATTTTTCAGATGTCTGTGTCATCCATACAAAAAAAGCATGAACATTGTAAATAAGACGTTCTTTGCTGCACTATGATAAATAATAAAAGATGGCAAATAAAAATAAAGACTGTAATTTATTAGACTCGAGAACATTCAGCACCTTTTAAAAGGACACAAAAGACTGTATGGGCAGTTAAAAACACAGATGGATCTACCCAAACAAACTTTGTTAAACACTTTATCAGTCCCGACCTTCTCTGAATGACCGCCAGAAATAATAGCTGCACTTAGTGGCCGCCAGTGTATATAATAGCAAAAATACTTTGCATAGTAAAAGCTTTACAACCTTTAGGGGAGAATTTCTTAAAGCTGCAGACCCTTCTCAGGTTATAAAGTTACTTCCTTAGGAATCTTTTTTGTTGTCTAGAACAACAGGAATGTTTTATTTCATCCCTTCCTTTGTCAGTAACCCTTAGATTGAATGACCATTTGGGATTTAAGTTTACATTGACTCCCGGTGAGAACGGTGTAACTAGTCCAGGGTTTCTGCAGTACTTTAGTAAGTCACACCATGGATATTGCTGCAGGTGGTTTTTGAAAATACTGTTGCTGTGTTCCTTTTGGCTCTTTTTCTACAGCATGCTGACTTACAACATTCTGCCTGTTTCTGTTTTACCATTCCTTTAGCGGAGTTAGTGGCATCCACAAGTCTGACTGTAACCCAGAATCACACAGGTCTGTGTTCCTTCAAATGGCACAGTGATTTGGGTGGAAAATCACAGAAATGGTACAGCAGAAGTGAGGGCTCTGCTGTGCTGCTGCCAAGTGTTACTCTGCTTTGGAGTCCTCAGTTGCTCCTTTGTAATGTTGTCCCAGTTGGACACAGTGCTGTGAGCCCTGTTCTGTGGTGCACGGGCACAGTACGGCGGGGATGTCTTGCTGCAGGAGATATCCTCAGCCATGAGGGCTCAGACGGACAGCAGCCATTCCCTGGAGCGTTCCTCTGGGACGGCTGGCCTGGCCACCATCAGAGGATGCTTTTGGGCACTGTGCAGAGAAAAGAAGCAACAATTAAACTCACTTTGACAGGTTTAAGGCAGCTTGGCATGGTAAGCAGTCATGTCGCCAGTGCTGAGGGCTTGTGGTGACCCAGGACTTCATCAGGCAGCCAGGCTTTTGTACACATGGCAGCCCTGGCTGGAAGTCAGCAGCTCAAGCTTGCCTGTGCAATGACATTTCTCCTCACAGCTGCCTCGTCCTAGAGGCCTTGGAGCAGGGGATAACAGGCTCCTGCTCACAGAGAAGGTGCTGCTCACCCTTTTGGCACACAGAAATAGAGCACCAGGACCACCAACAACCAGGAGTTATAAAGATCCCTTTCAGGAATCACATATCCAAACATCGTACTCTCCTGCAAAAACAGTTCTCCAGTGAACTGTTGTTTCTGTGTGAGAGCAATTCATCAGGGGCCATTAGCATGTACTTTGAGAAAGGAGAGGATTCAGGATGGATCCAAGAGGCTTATGAGGTTTCTCGGTTGCTCCTGTAAGAAGGGACAGAACCTTTCTTACAGAAAAGTTTATATCCATATACTTTACTGTTTTCACATGTACCCTTTATTGTATGCATCTACTTTGTTTTGTTTAATAAGAGGGTGACAAAATCTGATGTGGTAGATAAGGTCCTGGATTAAGACTTGTGAAGCCTGAGCTATCCCTCTGAACCCACATACCTGCTGAGTGATACATGCTGTAAATATAGCACCTTTCTTACTTTTTGTCTAGTCTGCCTGGCATGAGAAACACTCCAGTGCTTCTTGCTCTGTGTGTGCATGCAGCTCTACTTTATGCAGTGTGGTCCCTCTCAGCATGGGGATCTAGGAGGTACTGTAAAACAGAAACTAATAATGAGTCCTTTGACAAGGGCATGGAGAAAGTGACAGTGGATTTAAATTTAATACTTACTGAGGTTTTCATGGTTTAAATGGGGATGAAGTCTAAAATGAAACACTCTGGCTTTGAGCTAATAACTGTCCGTCTTGGAACCTTTGCCTTATCTGACATGAATTCTGTTTATGGGCATTGCTGCTGAAGCTGAAAGAGTTTAATGTAATGTGGAAAAAAAAAAGAAGTGAAATATCTTACCAATCCACTCTGTATGCCCAGAGAACAAGAGCAGGAAATTAAAAAGATTTTACAAGGGTTTGATTTCTGTATGTACCCAAAAACTAGCTTAGAAATAAATGATGTTGAGGCTTAGACTTCAAATAATGCAATGGTGTTTTGTGGATGCCCGTTTAAAAGGTCTCCAAGCAATACATGATTTCACACATTATACAAGTTTGTGAAAGTCATGCCTAGTGGAGTGAGATTCATTGGATAAATTGTTATCTATGATTCTTATAGTGCTCAGAATGTGAAAATTTATAGCCCTTGGTCTTTGCACAGAAGAGGTTGTCACTTTTCAACACAGAAAGTGAGGCAACCAGAAATGAGAAACCAACAGTGAAGTTTTGAATTATAGGTTGTCCTGGTTCAATATGTACAGTTAGGTTTTTTCCCCAAGTAAGTTGATAATATATTTTTTTCTGCTTGAAATTGGGTTAATAAATCCCTGCAGCTATTTGCTTACCTTCAAAAATTAATTTGAATCCACCAGTGACCTTTCAGTATTTTGCTTTCCATGAACAGTCAAGAAGGCAACAGAGAAATAAATATAACAACAGAGAAACTTAGAATAATAATAATAGGACAACTCTTAAAAATGTAACTTAAGGCTTCAATTTCTTAAAAATCTGCTGAAAGCACAACTGAGGTGGTATGTCCCATCCCAGTTCCAATCCCTGACCCAGCTGGGAGCCCCTATTTATGTTCCTGGCATTCTGCCTGTTCACCCCAACTCTGAAATAGCCTTGTGACTTCCAGCTGCAAAGGGAGAGCTGCTCTAGTGCAGTCCTCTGAGGTTTGAAAGGCAGCAGATGCAAAATCAGTGGGTTCTGGGGCTCAGAAACATTGACGTTGCTGCAGGCACAAAGGTAGCAACAGAAAATAAATAGAAAGCAAACATTGGAAGAAAAATATTTCTCTGCTTGTTTTAGTTTTATACTGGGGAAACAAATTTGTGGACATGTTTGCTGAAGAGGTGATGCATCCATGTGTATGAGAACAGTCTCTTTGCCTTTTCCCCTGGATGTCTGGCAAGTGAGAAAAGAAGGCCCTGGACATACCAATGTCCTTTTGTTATAACCCCATTTTTAATAAGTGAGAAACACTCTTGCAATAATCCACTATATTGTGAAGGACCAAGGTTATTTTGCTTACGCTTCACATATGGGTCAAGTCCAATGCCAGCCAGAGTCAGTGGAGTGATAAGACTTGTCTTTTGCTATGGATCCAAATCCTACAATATTCCTCTCAGTGGCCTTTCTAGAGCTTTGTGGGCTCTGAAAGGCTGCTACAGAGCCCCTGCTCTTGTAAAAAACAAAATAACTTTTCATTGTTACGAATATTGCTTTTATATGAGATATTTCAGCTGCTTCTCAGTGAAGGAGAAGCATGAGCCTTAGGGAAAAAAAAGTCTCTGTTGCCAGTAGTGGGTTTTATGCTCCTAAACCCTACAGATGAACTTGGAAACGTACCCCAAGGTGAAGGGGAGACAGGTGTTTATCCAAAGTGGAAGTGCCAGCTCAGGAACTCCCCATTTCTGCTCCCCTTCCTTGTTCCTGCCCTGAGCCACTCTGTTCCTCACCCAGGAGGCTGTGCTTGCCCAGTTGTAGTAGGAATTCCTCCTTCTGCAAAGTTTCTCCAAGTCAGATGGGCCACTTGACCAGGTCACAACAGGACCCCTGTGCTTAGAGAGGGGCAGAGCCAGGTGCTGGGCTGGGAGTGCGCCTGAGCATTGGGATGAGCACACTTGAAGCTGATGTTGCCACTGAAATGTTTTTATCATGCACTATTCTTAGGTGTGAACTGGCTGAATTGAAAATATCTCGTGAAATATTGTAAATTTTTGAGAGGTGCTATTGCAAGCAGAAGCTGGGCACCTATGAGGAGGGAATACTTTACCATGTTAAGGATAATAACCTCCCTACCCATCCCCAAAGTATTTTGGACTGCCAGGAGGAATCTGTCCTCCAGCACAACTGTAGAAAGTCCAGGAGGATCCCAGACCTGACCAAAGGTTATGGGCTGCTGACAGAAGCACTGACTAATACAGGACAGAGCATAAATATGTAAATACTGGGGTAGTCATTCCGCAGGCATGTCTCTGTTAACTTTGTGGAGCAAAAGGGGAGCAGAGTGTACTTGTATTCAAGGGCAAAGGCTTTCAGAACAAACAACGGCATTTCCCTAATCTCATGGAGAAGCACATCTTAGGGCTGTTACACCCAGGATGTTCAGGGAGCACTGATGCTTGTCCTCATATTTGAATCTGTTGTTTTGGGAGTCACAAGGCCATGCTAGAAACTAGCAGCAAAGTTGAGAGGTAGCCTGGTCCCCATCTCTCAGTGCCTACCTAGAAAGATGGTATTAGGGATCCTTTAATCTAGTAGCTAAAATCAAAGCATGATCTTGTAGCTCAATTTAAAATATGCAAATTTAAAGAGGAGATGTGGCAATGTTTTAGGAGCAAATTATTGCTTCTCAGTCCTGTAGCAAGGTCAAGTGGAAAAGCAAGAGCAGTTAAAACTTTTGGGCAGATTACCAAAGTGCAAGCTCATTCCCTGTTTTATTGTTCATTTTTTATTAACAAAAGCAGGATATAATTCTTACAAGCTAATCATAGCAATGACAGGTCTGGCCAGCCTCACCTGCTGCCTGGTAATGCTCCTTTCCCTCAGTCTGTCATACCGTAACACTTGTAAAATCTGAGAATTGGCAGTTTAAAAGGTAAAACCACGTGCGTTAGGGCAGAGAGAGGAAGTGCTTAGCAAACAGACTTGTGCTTTGGCCAGTAATAAAGATTTCCTTTACTTTCCCCTGTTGCAAGAACCTCCACAAAAAAAAAAAAAGGTGAGATTAATTTGACAACAAAGATATGTCAGAAAAGTTGTGAGAGAGAACTTACTGTTGCTAGTCTCTAACTGGTCTCTACCATTTCTGAGCACAAGTTCTTGGGGTCTTGGCATTTTTTGAGTTATCAGCTGTGCATTGAAGAAGGAGATGTTTAGAGATGCAAACTGCTGTACCTGTGGAATGTAATAGCTCCCAGATCTTATGTCTAAACCCAGGAGAAGTATGGATGACTGACCTTTCTTCTGGTATATTTTTATCCAAAGATCTTGAAGTGCGTTCTTAATACTGTCAGGATTATTGTGCTTGTCTGGTCTAATATGCTGAACATAAGCTAGGGAATTTATTCCACTAATTTCTGTAGTGGAAGGAATGAGCCCTTGTATAATATGTAATCATGCCTAGCAGACAGAATTTATTCTACAGCAAAAACATCCATTTCTCATGTAAGTAACCAGAGAGTTTGTTTCCTCCAGTGAAAGCCAGATCAGCCCCCGTTGAAGAGTGATTTAGAACTTGCAGCACCCCTGTCTTACCTGAAGGACAACAGCTTTTTTTTTTTCTTTTTTATAAAAAAGCATCCTCTGGAGTCTCTGAGTCTCTGTTACTTATCCTGCCATCACTTTCTATTTGTAAGACTTTATCTTTTCTCAGTCTGCTTGCACTGTGAAGCAGCAATAAATAGAAACATAAATACTTAAAGCTCCCCCTTAAAACTTCTGTAATAGATGTGATAAATCGGCCTGATGTAGTTGCAATTTTTTGATGTCCTGCTTCTTTCTTTCCTACCAAATCTAGCTAGTAATCTTTATTGAGTAGGATGCTTGCATGCAGCTCAGTCCTGCAAGGTGTGGAGCACCTTTTCTTAGAGTCTGAACGCTAAAATTGGAAGTCTTCCATGCAATGTGAAATAGGTGGTTTAAGGTAACAAGCAGAGTTTTTTTTGAGATAAATTTTGCACTTTATTCCATCCTCCCAAGATATACTTACATTTTGTACCATTTGGATTACTTTCTCCAGCACCTAGGTCATAAAGATGCCAACAGAGGAGCTGTACATGGACAGTAGGAAAATCTGTCAGGCAAAAGAGAGCCCAAGAAATAAAATGAACATTCTAAATCTCTGGCTTCTTTAATATTCCACAGTCCCAGAGAAAAACAATCTAATAGTGACATTTTTAATATGCAGTAAGCTTCAATGGCATTTTTAATATGGCATATCCCAAGAAGGGCAGAGCTTGTATAATTTTCTTTTTCCTCCTTTCCTTCTCCCTTCCTTTCCAGTGGTATTTATTTATGTTGCTCCAGGCTTTGGCCAATACTCCACATTGGGAAAACACCATAATTTTTCCACTTATGATTTGTGTAACAAAATTCTCTCTCCCTTCCCCATGAAAGGGAATGGGATAAGAAAATGACCACGTTGTTTGGTCATTCTCTTCTGGATTGCTTATTGGCACAATATGGCAGTAAGTTGCAACATCTTCCCAACTTGACTTCTAGCTCCTTGCAAGAGGATTTCGATAGATTCTCTCTCTTCAGCTTTTAAATGAGAAGGATAAGGGAGATGGGATTGTTCCTCTCCTCCTTGATTACTACCTAGAAAAATACTTCATCCTACTCTACAGCTGTCCCATTTTTAATGGTGCAACAATGGCCTGGAAATCTGAAACCACCAGTGTGAACATTAACAAGGACTGGTGGGAGCAGGGGTCCCAGTGTGGAAAGAACAGGTAGTTAATACTCCTCTGGAGTAGGTGGGCTAGGACCACTTTTGTTATGGATTCCTGATAAGAAACTGTCCTGCAGGAAGGGACTAGATAACTCCGTGGGCAATAAGGATAACTTTCCACTTGGAAATGTTGGGTTTTCTTTTCTTGTAACCTCCTGACATAGCTTGGGCAAGTGGCTGATGTGTCAAAGCAATGACTTTTTCCCAAAATCCCATTTGCTTGAGCTTTGCTTGGAAAATATGGTTGAACGCCAGTTGCTTAAAAAGTCAAATCCTCATTCTGAAGAGCACTTTGCATGTCTCTTTCTCCAGGGGCTTTCACGTGCCTTGCTTACGCACAAATATTACAGGAGCAAAAAATGACATCTTTGTTAAAACCACATTCCCCTTTAATCAACTGTTCTCTTTAAATTGAGTACTTCAAAGCTGTTCTCTGAGAGAGAGAGAGAGAGAGATCTCCTGACAGCACAGTCTCTGGTCTGTAGCTCTCAGCTCCTTGATCTGTGCCATGAGCCAGGTTATCTGTGGCACCTCAGACTGTCTCTCACTCAGGTGTTCCAGAAAGGTGGGGGCTGGATTTTTAAAATACAGCTCTTAATGGAGTAAAATAATGTACTAATTTGTGGAAGGTTATGATAACTTTTGGAAATTTTGCATAAAATGTCTGTCTTCCAATATTTGGATGAGAAATAAAAAAGAAAGTCTCCTGTATAGTCTTTGATAATGTCTCCTCATGAGTTGTTTAATTATCAAGCACTGAAAACCTGAATTACTTTAACTTACTGAAAAGTTCAGTGGCTTTAAAATGGGAATCATCTTTCATGATGTCCACCTCTGTTTAGCTAGGAGGCATCATCCCAGCAGGGCAGACAGCTACTGGGTGCTGGCTGTTCCTGACATCACCTCCTGGATACTCTATGGTATTGTAATCTAACTGCTCAGTCCTTAAACCCTTGAGCCTAAATTGCAGTTGGGCACAGATTGCTGCAGGACCCCTCCTGCATAACAACAGCAGCTGTCAGGAGCATCACAGGTATAATCTTTGGTCTCTTGGTTGTTATCTTTGAGAATACTAAAATTTAAGTTCCTTGTTCTTAGCATGTACCAAAATATGTCCTGAAGTTCTGTGATATTGTCTGTTCTGGTACGATGGGGCATTTATGGTGACAGAAAAGCTTTGTGGTCCACATGCTTCTCTCAAGCTTGACATTGCCTGGTGTGCTCATGATGCACTGTGTTCAGTCAGTGTCAGTGAGGCTGCTGATGGACTCAAGGTGGAAGGGTAGGAGCACAAACCAGGAGAGGATGTTGCACATTTATGGTAAAGGAGATGTGGTCAGAAGAGACTTTATCGATGATGATGTTGCTTGCTCAATTTTCTGTAAAATGTGATAACGGACCAGAAAAGGAACACAGATGATGATGCAAAATGTTGGGCAAGTCTGCTCCATGAACTGTACTTGCTGACATGGCAGTGTGGTAAACCATGGCCCTATGAATCAAAGTCAGAGAAAACAATTCCAGAAACTGGGCTATAACCTCTGATTTAACACGAAAAATCTCCTACCTGGAATCATCAGTAGCACAAAGGAATTGCTGCCTGAGCTCTCTGTAACTCACGTTGAGTAGTCACTGGAGTATGTCCCAAAATTAACTGCATCATTTGTGCCCC
Organism: Xenops minutus; assembly: GCA_035221455.1. NCBI lineage: Eukaryota > Metazoa > Chordata > Aves > Passeriformes > Furnariidae > Xenops > Xenops minutus. The sequence continues at coordinate 10,918,052 of JAWWEE010000158.1, forward strand.
ACTGATAAGGAACTGCAGCACTGCTTTCACCAGACAGGTGAGGACATACTGTGATTCCTTTATGAGAGTTTTACAGGTTTGGCTGTTCTCATACTGCCCTGTAGAAAGCATCAGATAAACCCTGAAGTGTGACTTGCAAAAGAAGGTTTGGGTTTAGCTCATTTTCATGGGGCAAATCCGACATTTCAGTGGTGTGAGGGTTAAGTAGCTACATTCTGAGTTGTAAGCATAGTTAAAAGATTCTGCAAGGGACAATAACTGATAATTAGACTGATGTGATGTGGAAAATATGCATTTCCTCCTCAATCTGTGCCCCCCTCTCCCTGCCAGTGTTATCACTTGTTTGCATTCCTTGAGATATCACAAAGGTCACTTGCAGCAAATGTGTCAGCATTCAAATTAGGGTAGCCACTGTGGTTAGACTCTGCCCTTCACCCCTGGCAAAAGCATGGTTTGATTCTCACTTCTGCATCAGCTTGCTGATTGCCAGAGGGGGGAAGCCTGGCTTAGGAGCCCAGGCAAGGAGTGACTAGACCCTGGAGGCTGAGGGCACAGCACAATAGCAGTGCTGCTGGTTTGTTAAATCAGTCACCTGCCTGGGGAAATGTTCACTTCTTGAGTAATGTTTTCACTTTGTCAAGCTCCTGTGCAGTGAGGGATTTTCATCTGCTTCTGGGTTAAAAGTGAGTTGTTATCTCACTGTTAGTAATACATGTTGATATGTGTTAAGACATACATGTTTCAGCCCATAATAGACAGAGGAGATCTAGTGTTTGTGCTTTAGAGATCACTTTACCCAGTTCCAGAGATTGACTGTAGCAATAGTTGTTGTAGTGTGTATAATGATTAGGTCATGAAATGTTCAGAACTGGCTGCTGAATTTGGGATGGTCCAAATGGACCTGACTCACCATGATCCTCACATGAATTATATGCATTCCCATCCACCATGCTTACACTTACACTAAAGAATTCCATACTAGGAGCAGAGCTCTCTATTGGCAGGTCTCCTGTGACATTGAGAGAAAGTAACCTAAAGTTGCACATACAGATTTGCCCATATTTCCTGAAAAGAAGGATGTCAGGTTTTGATTAGAGATACAGTATTAGCTCCATAGTTTAGGCCAACTACTAAAGACGTCAGGTTTTGACTTAGTTTACCTATTATTGTCTGCTTTATAAAATAAATCACAATGTAAAATATTACTCTGGCTCTTACAGCCCAAACTTACACAATTTTCTGTGAAATGGGAACCCGCTGTTTTGATTTTAAACAACTTGTTGTTTTAGAGAAATATCAGATTTAGTAACAGGAAATTCAGAAAGTTCAGAACTCTCTTTTAAGTCACATATGCAATACTCCATCCTAAACTTCCTGCAGCTACCCAGATTTCCACAGATTTACCTGAAGGTCAGGTGAGGAGAAGTGCCTTGGTAGCAGCAGGGTAGTCCTCTTTGCTGTGTACCCCTACATGGTTGGGCCCTTTACAGAAGGATTCAGTCACAGTGAATTCTCAATCCAGGAGGCTGAAATCTAATTATTTAATTTAAAAATAAATTACATCCTTAGAACTTAATAAATATATTAATAATATACTAAAACGAGATTAAAATATTTCGTAGCTTCAAAAATTGCAGTCTCTGCTTCCAAACCACCTTGTAAAGGCTTGAAGGATTCTCTGTAGTTTGCTTAGCCCCTGAAGGGCTTCTAGAAAAGTAAAAAATTATTCAAATTTCCAAAGTTGAAACATGCCTTGCTGAGGAGAGGCTGATTTTGCAGCAGCCCTCTCCCACAGTCAGGGAACTCGTGGTTCAGAAGGCGCTATCATGTCTTGTGTGTGTACTTGAGGGCTGGTCTGATTAAAACAGAAGTGGGGAAAAAAAGGCCTTTGAGGCTTAATTTCAGCAAAGTATTTCAGCACAATGAAAGTAAATTAAGGCTGAAACATTTACTGAAATACTGTGTTGAATCAAAGCCCAAAACAGTAATTTGCCTGTCCTCTCATGCTTCATTTTAATTGCAGAAACTGACTGTAACTCCTACTGCTCTGTAATGATTAGAACGAATTTTTCTGTCAGTGTCCAGACAATTTACTAGATTTGAACTAATTAGGGTCAAATGGCAATAAGCTGAGCCCAAATTCTGGTGTTTGTTTTGGTCATAATCTTCTGTCTCTCACATACAGGTAAATATACTTGCTGTGGAGGGAACTTTTCTTTTCAGTTTAATTATTCCTGACAGCGACTGTGGGTTTATATCTTCCTCCTTATCAGCAGGCTGTGCAGAGCAGGCCAAGGGGGAATCAGTGCAGTAGTGGCTGAAGTGTAGAATACAGGTTTTATTTGGTTTCCATCTGTGTCACGAGCGGGCTTTGAGCTTCTGTCACACACCTTCAGCTATGCCATTGTCTGACCTTCCCTCCGGCAGCCACAGCCCCTCTCAGCATCGCTGGTTCTGAACAAGGATGGGTAGTTGGCATCAGACAGCCTCACGGTCCTTCCATCTGCTGTAGCAACAGGGAGGAATAAGTATTAGGAGGGACCTAATAATTTGGCTACGTGTGTGACAGAGTTTTATCCACACTTGTATTAAATTGTTTTCCTGGTCCTTGAATCATTCAGCCTTAATTTTTCATCCTGGCTTCTTTGTTTCAGTTTCCTTTTCACCTGCTCACCAGGCTCATTTTGTCTTCCTCCCCTCCCAGATCTGCCTCACAGATCTTATTTTTACCTCCTTGCACTTAATTTAGCCTCTTCCCTGCCTTCCTTTCCTTTTCTTCTCTTGCCTTCCTTCGGGTTACCTGCAGGCTGACAATGACCTTCTTCTCCCAGATGAGCCTTCCTTCCTCTGTGTAGCCCAGGGCTACAATGGAAAGGAAGGTGATGTTTAGTGTGAACAATTTATTCTGAAGAAATTAGCAGCTAAATAAGTCTCTTTTTAGGATGCACAAACATACTGTTTTAAGATGGCTTCTAACATAACCAAATCAGAGCGAGTTTAGACAGCACCGGTAGGATCCTTGGCACACAGGGCACACCCTCCTGCCAGCCTTCGAGTCCTTGCCAAATTATGCCACCCTTTCACAAAACCGTGCAGCAAAGATGTTTTATTATATCAAAGTAACATACCTTTTTTTCCTGGCTTTGGAAACAGATTGATCTAATGTCAAGCAGGGGGAAATTGGATCAGTTTATCTCCTCAGGTTTATTGCTAGCTGATTACTTTATGTTTCTATATAACTTTGATTTAAATGGGGAAACAAAGTAGTTATCCAGAGACAGACACACAAGCCAAAAAACATCAGTGAAAACAAGTTAAATTTTTAATCCAGATCACATGAAAATAGTGCCTTACAAATACAAGCAATCTTACAAATAAGCAGGTCTCCTAGAGCCTTATGCATGAACATGCAGAGGTATCCTTTAACATCCCTAATCAGCAGGGATGTGACCCATGACAGCTTCACCTCTCAAAAAAATCTCTGTTTTAGCTTTGCTTTAGTATTAGTTTACAAGCACAATGGTATTTATTGCTTGATGTTGTTCCTGGTGAGAAGGTTATCTCATACACTTCCTGAAGTTGCCTTCTGACACAACCCCCTCCCCAGCCCTCTCCGCATGTGATGCTGTACCTCTGAATGTTCCTGTTGTTCCTGAACATGTGTGCTTGCACATTCCTGAACCTGGGGCCAGAGCTGTGCAGTCAGATGGCTCCATTGCTGTGCCCTCTTTTCCTCTAACAACAGTAACTTGCATGTTTTTAATTTAAAGTATTCATGGGGTATTGTCTTCTTGCTAAAAAGCTGCAAAAACATGTAATTTCTTTGATTTGAGTCAAAAGAAGGAATTGAAGATTCTTTTTCCCTTTTAAACATCTTAGAAATGGTAACAGAAAAACAGTCAGCAATAATTTTGCATAGGAGGAAACAGGGTCATGTCTGACACCTTTATACTGGCTGGAAAACTGGAGATGTCCTGCCCCATTGTATCAAAGACTTTCTTGAATTCTTATTTTATTTCTCTCTGCCCTTTTTGGTTAGTAGTTGGTAGTATCTGGGTTAATGAAAAATGTGTCTTCACAGCACACACCCCCTGGGAATGAAGGACAAACCATTGATCTTTGGGGCTCTGGTCACGCACAGCCTCAGGAGAAGAGCACTTGGGGATCAAGGGGAGTACTGGAGCTGAGCAGCCACACTATGGAGCAGGGAGAAAGAAGTAACATCTCCCTGTTGTCAGCCAGCTCTTCCAGGGATCCTCAAGGGTTTCCTTCAAAAGCTGGTCTGCAGTAGCTCATTAGAGCTAGACAAGCTGGAGTATAGAGACTGTCACTTCGGATACTTAAAAGTTTTCATTTGTATCTTGTCCCTGGTGCTATTATTTAGTCTTATCTGCCTGATTAATTGTGCTGCTATTTATTCTTACGCACCCAGAAAAACCTTTATTTTTTCAGAGCTTAAGTGTGTATGTATCTGGCACAGCGCAGTTTTGCTCTGAATTACTGCCAGCACAGCAACAGTGGTGCTATATGCACTCTGTCTCCCACCCAAACTGTAGCAGTCTGCTACAGTTTTTACTTCCATTTTTGATGCTGTTCAAGCTTTCTGCTTTGTTCTTTCCACTTCTGCAGCTTGTGTATGTTGGAGGGGAGATGGGCTGAATCCTTGGTCTGTAGCCTTTTCGCGGAGTCCTTTAGAGGACTCATTCACAGTCCTCTGCAAACCTCTCAGGCTATTTTATCTTGCAGAATTGTCACAGACCTCTTTCTTTGCCAGAGACTGGAGTTAATGCAGGATCTGGAGAGACATTGAAGGGTGTAGAAGGGAAGAGTCAGCATCTGTTTTTGCTACGCAGTTCATCAGTGGCCCAAGGGTAGAAGCTGTCACAGAAAAGGACAGCTGTGGCCTGTGATGAGGAGACCTGTGGGTGTGTAATACCCATGTGAGTCAAGGTATTACACCTGGCAAGGACAGAGCCTCCAGACCCCTCAAGTGGGAGGAAGCTCTTCTGAGCAGATGATAGGATGTGTGTCAGGGAGATAACTCTGTCTTGGAGTGACTGTGGGCTGGAGCATGAATGTGTCAGCACAGCAGATGAAAGAGTTCAGCAAATGTGGAGTGACTGTGGGCTGTAATTTAATCAGCAGAGAGAAATGAGAAGCATAAAAAGGTTGTGGAAAAATAAACATGGGCAGTGGAAACACTTTTTTGTGAATTTACATTTTTGGCTACATTTTTCCTCCCTCTGAGGAAGCAGGGAGAGGAGATTCTGGTCAGCCCCAGTCGAGTGCATGGTCCAGAGCACTGGCACAGCACAGAGCTGGCACCAGCCCTGGGGGGACAGAGCTGCTGTGTGGCTTGGCTCTGCATGTAAGGCGTGGCCTCCCTCCCTTCTGGCAGAGAAAGCTTTTCTGTCCCTTGGGAGAAGTGGATGAGCGGGGAAGGGATAGTCTCACCTTCTCCTCCTTCAATGCAAATGTCAAAATGACTGTGGAGGTGCATGTGAGTAGCAAGGTGAGATCAGGGAGCCTTGTCAGTGAATGGTTCTCTGTGCTAGAGACTGAGTCCTGGACTTGAGATATGCTTGGTGTGAGGCTCCCTTAGGTCTGTGAGAAATTCTAGGTGTGGAGGGGGAGGTGGGAAGGAATATAACTGTTGGCTATTAAGAAAAGAGAGTTATTGAGTGTATTTGTAGAATATTTCCATTGTTAGTAGTATGTGTAACTGAATATGACTTCAACAGTTTGAGAGAGTTGGTGACTTGCAGTAAGCACATCCAGCACTAACATCCACATAGGCAGCACTCCCTGCACCCAGGGCAGTGTCCATTCACTGTCCAAGAGTGGACAGTGTGTCTTTCTCAGATTATGGTAATTGTGCTGTGATAAGATATGAATATATGAATATAGCCTAGGCTTGCACTTATTTGTTGGTTGGCTGATCCAGAAATTGCTAGCAGGCATCCTCCCTATCTAAAGGACAGAAAAGGTTTTTGCTAAGTCACAGTAATTTTCTTTTTGACATGTTCAAAAGCAGTCTCCAGAAATTCAGCTGAGTCACAGTTATGTCTGAAATTCCTGTCCCACAGTTCTCAGTCCGAGCTTGTGTCTGTTTCTGTGTGCTATCATGAGAAAATGATTTGGGAAAGAAAATAGCCCATAGGAAGATAAATCAACTGTGAGTGGGAAAGAAGCAATGTCATATTTTGCCTGTAACATGATAAAAGATCTTTTCAAAAGAAATTTGTGATTAAGAATGTCTCAATACGATTGTATAACCTCATATTAGTACTTTCATGAGGACAAGATCAAACACTGAAGGTTTTTTTTAATCTACTAAATAAAAAACATAAGGAGAACCAAAACATTGGTAAATTCCAGACTGCCCGTGTTTTGAAATGAATTGAAATTGCATGATTTTCTACTAATTACCCTCTAATTTTGCTTTAGCAGAGTGCAAATTATTGGGATGAGGCCAGGCTAATGGGATGAGTTTACTGGCGTAGGCTGTGTAGTATGGCTAAATAATAGCCTTATACATCTGTATGTCAGAAAATGCTCTTATCCCACAAAACTTGCAAAAACAGCCACCTTTTCACAGTCAGGAATTACCTGTGCATGTGAGACAGCCTGTAGCTGATAGAGCTGCCTCTTCCCCTTGGGAGCTCTGCAAAGACTGAACAGCCCAGCCCAGGAGAGCAGTCCGTATCTCTGGGGCAGAGTGAGAGCTTGGTGCTAGCAGTGCTGGTGTGGGGCAGTGGCACTACCTCTGTGCTAGGGGGAAGGAGGGAGCCACATGCCAGTGCAGTGCTGGGACCCTGAGAACTGTCCCATGCTGTACAGGAGAAACCAGAGCCCTGGGATCCTCACAGCATGTCTCCCACTTGTGCAGGACTCCAGAACTCTGAAGGGTGTGAGGTTTATGTTCCTTGTTAGTGTGTGACTCAGTGAGTTGGTTTCTTGTGCACATGTATAAAATTACCTGTATGTGGGTAATATAAGAAGTGTTTTCCAGTAAAACAACAGCTAGAACATTATGCAGTGTTCCTGCAAAACTGCATGGACCACATGAAACAGGCCACTCTCCAAACCAGCTGTCTGGATTACCAAAACTGCCCTAGAGAATGAAAAAGTGAAAATATTTTGAAAATTTAAGTTCTTTGACTATTCTGTTGCTTTATTTTGTGTGCTTCACACACCTTAAAGAAAACAAATCATCTGTTCTTGCTGCTTATTTCTCATAAACAAGAGGAGTGGGATAACGTGTGGGTTGCACATTTGGAAAGGAAAAACTGGAGCAGACTTGGTTTCCCAGGGTAGGGTTTTCTTTTTTAGTTTACCAAACATGCTTCTCAAGAACAACATTCTTTAAAAGAATCTGAACCATATTTTAGAGGTTTAAATTGGGAGTTCCCTTACATCCATCATCTATGAATTTTACATTACAGAATGCAGAAACCTCATATTGAAGTGAAAGGTGTGTAACCTTCCTAAATGTGAATCTTTCCATCTATGGAAGATACTCAGGAACTTGGTAGAAGCAGGAGTTTGGTAACAGCGTGTGGGAGTCCTGCTGCCCTCTGTGGGAGCAGTGTCCGGGACGCAGGGAGGGCAGCAGGAGATTCTGGGGACTGAAAGTTCAGAGGGAGTGTTTCATGGTCGCAGGGAAAGATTTTCCGAGGCCGAATTGAAAAACTGTGTGCAGAGTTTTAAAATGCAGAGGCTGAGGTGCCACCAAGGGCAATGGTGTGATTGTCGGGGGGATGCTGGCAAGGCAGAGCAGGGTGTTAACGCAGGACACTCCTCACCACAATCTCTTGCTGCATTCTGCTGCTGCCTTGCCCCAGCCAGCTCTGGGGAAAGCTCTGGAAGAGAAACCAGTGTCCTGGGCTGGAGCCCGAAGCCTCCCCTAGCGTGGGAATAGCACGCACAAGAGGATGCAGGGGCTGATTTACGTCACAGCCCTGCGTGTAAAACAACAAGCTACAAAAGGGCATTTTATAGAAAGGAAAAAATACTAACTGAGCATCAGAAGAATGTTTGTCTTCCTGCTTTTAGCTTAACGTGGCTCTTTTTTTAGTTGTGCATCTAAGATGACTGAATTTTTAGTAGCCAAAAATGCCAGAGAGTCATTGAAGTGATCTTGAGAAAGTGCTGGGAGTCTGTGCCATGTTCCACAGCTCTTCCAAAACACACTGATGTGCTCACCATGTAGACACTGGAGACAATGAGGTGATGGCAGCGCTGTTGCCTTCTATATATATAAAAAATAGAGAAATGCATCATTGTACAAGAACCCCATGTCAGGCACCATATGTTATAAAACCATGCTGTGATTGTTAGATCTTTAAGGAAATGTCATTTAAAACCACGCCAACAGATTATTTGCAGTAAAAGACAAGCATTTGCTCTTCCCCAACCTGTTCTCTCTTTGTCCTTTAATTATCACTTTTCTCAGTCAGCAAACTTCAAAGGTTAATCACAGACAGGAACAAACAGGTGAAACCTTTATTCTGGCTTTGGATAACCCACAACTAAAAATGCTCATAAAGGTTTTTCTGATGGAGGTCTGATGCCACCTAAAGTCTCCACCAAGTCTTGCAGTAGAAGTCTGCACCTCTCCCCAGCATTCTCAAGCAGCGACAGCTCTGAAGTTATTATTTATAGTTCTTTGTGGCTACATTAAGCGCAGCAGAAGTTTGCAGTGTGAGAAAATTAGTTCAGTCATGTGAGGCTGGGTACAAATCCAAATTTATGTCATCTCAGCCTGTGAGAAGCACACGCTGTAACTCAGTCCAAAATCAAAGCTCTGGTAGGGAGAGCCTGTCTTTATTCCCCTGACGCTAAAACTAACTTGACAATGATGTTCCTTTATTTTTAACATTTGGAAACCATGTGACTGTGAAAGGGAATCTGATTCACTAAATGGAAAGACAACATGTGCAAGATATTTTCCATGATAATATCAATACTTAATGTTTAGGATATACCAATGTGTAGTTTAGAGTACTTTGCTGAGCAGGGTCAATACTTATATCACTGAAGTTGGTTGGAAGCCCATTAAAATGCATTACAATAAAAATGCACTTTTGTCACAAAGATGTACAAACTTTGAGAAATGTGTTGCTTTTACTAGGTTTCCTTTGGAATAAGTATTGATTGTTGGGGGATTTTACATCTGATTTAGAAAAGTTTTTCTTTAGGATTTTTTTTTCAATTTTATTTTTCATTTTCCCTTGTTTGTGCAATAATGCTCAACATAAGAACATCACTATTATGCAGTTTTACCACTGACTTGGTCATAACAGCCAAGATCTGCAATTGCTTTTGGATTTTAAGCATCATTGACATTGGCTGCTATTGAGTGTTTTTGAGAATGTTGAAACTTGTCTTCTAGATCAAACTGTCTCCTGACTGCTACAATGAAACAGATGGATTCTGTTTTTTTGCTTTTAGTTTGAAATCTTTTGAAGGTGAGCAGCGTTGGAACTACCACACTGCAGAGACAGAGGTGGTAGGGACTTGAAGGAGACTGAGGCTGTCTGAAGTCAGAAGCCACAGAAGGGCAGTCCCTTGGGCACTTGTATTTCAAACACATTTTGTTTATCAGCAGGTGTAGGTGTTCTGAACTAAGAACCTCTGCTAACCTGATGGTTCTCTCTCCAGCACCCTCTCGAGCTGCTCACATGCCGTGGTGGCCCTGCTCTACCCCTTCTCCTGGCAGCACACCTTCATTCCTGTTCTGCCCTCATCCATGATCGACATTGTGTGCTGCCCTACCCCCTTCCTCGTGGGACTGCTCTCCAGCTCTCTGCCCAAACTCAAGGACCTGCCCGTGGAGGAGGTAGGAGCTGGCACCAGAATTGTTTGCCTGGAGTAAAGCTGGCCTCACCCTGGATAAGGCTTGCCATTTGCACATAAATCGTCACATGCTTAATTTTTAATCTGCCTCTTTGTTTCTTCTCTGCCTAATTCTCATGGGCAACTGCCTCTTGGTAAAACTGCAGTAATAGGTTTACTCGTCTCTCTGTTCTGCCCCTCTTTCCACACCTGGCACCTTGACAGTGAAAAGTGAATCATCATCATCATCATGGCTAGGCTTCGCGAACGAAGATTTACAGTGCACCTGGTTAACAAGTACGTAGGGTGCAATTATGCTGATTTGTTCTGAAACAAGAAGAGGAAGCCATCTGCTATGACACCTCTTAACATTAGTGGAAGTTGTGCATGAAGCCGTAGCCCACACAGAAAACAAAACCTTTCAGAATTTTTTTTTTTAACTTCTAAGACTATTAATACTATACTGGAAATCAAATGAGAGTTGCACTTCACTAAAATACCACAAAAACACTCAAGGGCACACTCTTACTCCTATTAGTTTCCTGTCACTTTTCCATGAAATTTTGTTTTCTTGTGCTTGCTTCCAAGGTCCTGTTTTTCCTCTGGCCCATGTAAATCTCTGCTCCATTTTCCTCCCACTTTCCTAATACTTCCCACATCTCCCCAGCTCCATCTCTCAGCTCTCCTGCTTCATTATCCTGAATATTTCACACCCTTGCCCTTCAGAAGCCCTGCTTCCTCCAATTACAGTTTTCTTTAAACCCCTCTGAAATGCTTTTCAACTGCATGTTAACAAAAATTATTAGCAATAACTTACTTAGATTTAAAAAAAGACCTGTCTTTTAGGTTTTTTCCTACATATTAACCTAGTATGAGATTTGTTGTGTCTAACTATGCTAAATTATACTTTTAGCTCTAAAGAAAGCCTTCATATTCTTGTTTTATAAAGTACACAGCCTCTTGTTTCACAGTAGGAATTTGATTCATGTTGAGGCTTGGCAGTGTTCAGATGGTCTTTTGCTATTAAAAGGCAATGACTGTTTTCTGTCTCTTCAGATATATTTCACTATAGTATTTTCTTTTCTTTAGGCTTTGATGGTTAACCTGGGATCTGATCGATTCATCAGACAGGTAAAGTACAGCTCCAAATGTTGCCACACAGTCTAGGAAGCTGTTTACTCCTATAGTATGATTAGGTTTCTTTGATCAGAGATATTTGGCAGGAATTGTATGTACAAAGGGAAAGCAATTGGAAAAAAAAGTTCATTTTCTGTTTCAACTGCAAATAAGTACTCCTCAGGTATGCAAAAGGGACTGAGGCTATGACTGTCAGAAGGAATCGAGCTGTATTAACAGCAGAAAGAAAACATCCAAAGATAACAAAATCACCTTAGCAAGAAAACTCACACTGTTGGAGGTGAAAAGAACAAAAATTGCAACAAAAGTTTCTGAGTGAGAGAGGAAAAGTAAAGAATAAATTATTGTGATGGGAAAAGCAGGAGCCTTGTAAACAGGGAGATAAAGGATCACCATCTCCTGATAATCATGTGGCACCGAATAATTTCAAGAATAATCTGCAGTTTAGATGAGTAAACTTCCCTGTAGGATTCCCTAGACAATGTGGCTGGTGAATAGCGGCTGCACAGCTAAGATTCTTGTGTCTACTTGCTTTTGCTGAACAAGCATTTAATAAGATAAAGAGAGCAATAGGGGGAAACCCAGAAAACAAGATACACTACACTAGAGTAAAAACAACTGTCAAGAACCAAAGAAGCTGCCTAACTAGAGCAGCTGTGTGTACATGTAGCAAGGCTTCACATGATGTATATTTAGTTAAACACAACTATTTGGACACTTTGTCATGCAAAGAGCTGATTCCAAGTTTCTGTATGTTTACCTGCTCTTTGGATTATAATTTCTGACTTTTAAACTCATTGAGAGTAACAAGAAATTTTGTTTAGAAGTATTTGTTAGTTGCACATAGGTTTTTATTATTTTATTTATGCAGCCATGACAGTAGCAGATACAAATAGTTTTTCATCTGAATTTTAAACCTTCTGAAAGTATTTGCTGTAGTTTCTACATAGATAAATGTGACCTAAAGATTTTCTTTCCTCTATCAGATGGATGATGAAGACACACTGTTACCTAGAAAATTGCAAGCTGCTCTGGAGCAGGCTCTAGAGAGAAAAAATGAACTGATAAATCAGGATTCAGACAGTGATTCAGATGATGGTAAGTTCATTTGGAAACAGGGACTCGTATAAACAACAGGGACTCGTATAAACAATTCTACCATGTAGGTAGAATTGTGCCTTTCCATCCAGGAGAAAGAAAGATGGGACTTGAGTTCTCATATACCTTTTGTGACATCAAAGATAGTGAGCCCACAGGGAATGAGACTGATAGCATCAACCCCTAGTAATACCTTATCAGCAGCCAATTTAATTTCTTTATAAATGACATGGACTCCCATGGGTGCCTCTGAACCTTTGCTCAAACAGAGGTTTGCAGTTAACTTGGCCCTAATTCAATCCAGATAACTCTACAGGCTTAGGAATGTGTCTGAGTTTGGAATTGCTCTTGGTGCTTGGTATTTTCAGGGGAGAGAAACAGGTACCACCAGAAAATAGCTTCAGTGCAAGACAGGTTGTGTTGCCTTTGAAGGTTCATATTTCTCTCCAACAATGATAAAAACAGCCCAGGATGAATTTAAATGCTTGTGGTTAAAAGGCACGAAACAGGCCCCTATTCAGTTTTTGAAATTTATTTCTGCTCATCTGTATTACATATGTAAAACTGTTTTAACATCTCAGAAATTATGAAAACCCGAATTCTGCAACATACCCTTTTTGAGCAGTTCTTGGTATAGGCTTATTATCCTCAGGGAAAAATATTCTTGATGCTGCATCATTCAGGAATTTCTAAAGAGAACTTGCTTAAGAGTTAAAACATGAGGTATAGTTTTGATGAAACAGACATAAAATGTTTAATTTTCTGAGGATCTGTAATTCCCATTGACTGTTGGTTATGGAACAGCAATTACACTGAGTGGCACTCATGGTTACGAAGCTGTTACCCTCCCTGATGTGCACCAGGTCTGCAGGGAGTCCCTGGTACAACCCCTGCCAGTTGTTAGCACAGCATCAATAAACTGAGAGATGCAGGACCCGCTCCTGTGGGGATAATGCTGACAGCTCTGGTAGCAGCTGATTTTGGTGTCTTATTGCCGCCTTATTTTGCAGAATGTAACACCCTGAATGGATTAGTGTCTGAGGTTTTTATCCGATTCTTTGTGGAGACAGTTGGCCATTATTCCCTGTTCCTAACCCAGAATGAAAAAGGAGAGCGTGCCTTCCAAAGGGAGGCTTTCCGTAAATCTGTGGCCTCCAAGAGTATCCGCCGCTTCCTGGAAGTTTTCATGGAATCCCAAATGTTTACTGGCTTCATCCAGGACAGAGAGCTGAGGAAATGCAGGGCAAAAGGTAAGGGTGGCTTTGTCCCCTGCGGTGCGGATTGTGTGTTCCGCCTGTGTCGCACAGTGAGCGACAATGTCTGCGCCTGCTGGGGAAGCGGAAACACATGCCTGAAATAATGCCAGGCTAGGAGGAAGGCTGGGTTAAGCAGAGGCTGTCAGAGGCAGAGCCTCCCAGCAGGGACTGCTCTGGGCTGCCTGGCAGAGCTGCGTGGGCACAGGGGATGTGGGCACAGCTCACCCCGGCGCCCTTGTCTCCCATCCTCCACAGGTCTCTTTGAGCAGAGGGTTGAGCAGTATTTGGAAGAGCTTCCAGACACGGAGCAAAGTGGAGTAAACAAGTTCCTGCGAGGCCTTGGTGAGGAAAATATTTAGAAGTATTTCTGAAATGAATTTTCATGCTGGTGGTTGTTTTTTGGGTGTTTTTTTACTTAAGCCTTTCTTAAAGTGAAATCGGATAGGCAGTTTCAATGGAAGTATTAAAAGGAAAGCAATGAAAACATAGTTAAAGCTGAAAAAAACAGATTTAATTATGATCATTATTAACACTTTCATTTTCATTTGGGGGCAGGGGAACCAAGCCATAATGGAGGAGAATAGGAAGGCGTCTGATCACTCAGCACTCGTTAGTTGGGTGTCCCTGCTGGTGTTGATTAAAAGAGTTACCTTACAGCAATTACATTACAAATTAGACCCATTTGCTAAGTCAGTTTTGATTACCCCTGCGAGACATTGACAGCGTGGTTTTTTTAGGAAACAAAATGAAGTTCCTTCACAAGAAGAACTAATTCCTTTCTGCTGAAGCACCAACCCAAAGACTATTTATGACACTGCGTGAGACACCTGCGGCGTTCCAGAGTCCGGAGCGGGAGGAGAGTGGAGCGAGCTGACCGATGCTGTGTGCCACGTGATGGCTCCTTTATGTATTTGGATAGAATTTGTACATAATGTGCTGTAAGCTTTTTGTAACTGATTTTGTAATGAGCAAAACAACTGTGGTAAATATTTGTATATTCCTGAGAATAACAGGTGCTTTTTTTTGTTTCTTTAGTATGAATTGAGTTATGCTTGATGCAAAAAATGAATAGCTGATTATGTGCAGCTGACTGTCTCAGCAGAACCACTGACTTCAAGGGATGTTTGTGAGAGCGACACTGATGCCTGAATACTGTGGGGTGAATGAGCTCGGGTACGTGGGAGAGGTTGTACGAACGGGAGCTGCTTTCATGCGGCACAGCTGTTTGTTTGTTTGTTTTCCTTCTAATTAATTTTAAAAGAAAGAAGTAACAAAGCAACTTGATAATAAGGTACTTGGTTCACAATGCAAAACTTCCACTCGGTTTGAACTCTGGTCAGTAAGCTCCTTGTAACCATTCTGCACTAAGACTGCTAAACCTGGGGAGATCTCAGCTCTTTGACATGCAAGCTGCAGCGAGTAGGTACAGTACATCCTTTCCTAATGTATGTATGGTTTCTAATAAACTCTGTAAATATACCTGTTTGTTTATATTCATTGCAAACCTCTGCAGTTTCTGATGTTGAGCAGGTACAAATCCAGTAACTTTCCTGTGATTTTTAAATGAATTTGTAATTAAAATATAAAATGGTTATTACAAACCTGTCTTTTGGTAGGTTTGCTATTTCATGATGTGTAGTTTGGGTTTTCTTCAATCTTTTTCACTGGGGCTAAGTAAGACACAGCATTTTGTATCCCTGTTTTCTTAATTTTATCCTAGCAGAAGCATCTCTTAATACATTTTTTTCATGGGTTTGCAGCAAATTCTTTTGTCAGTGTATCACAAATACTCCTGAACTGTAGTATTTTCAGGCTGCTTTTGTGCTACCTTGGTTAGATGATCAGATTAGAACACATGCAGCTTATAGCAGACAGCCTTTGCCTGAATTTTTAATGAGCTGATCACCTACATTTCATGAGAGACTGCTTTTCTTTTGCATTAATTGCAGTGTGTTTAGGTGGTGTTTCCATGTCAGTAAAGACAGGACAGGCTTGGTTTAGCTTGCTGTGCCTCCTGCATAGCTGTGAATGCTGCTTAACTACCACATTCCTTCTTGATCTGGTAACAGAACTCCTGTTGAGGTTCTCTAAGTTTTCCTGTAATCTAAGGAAGAAAGTAGAAAATGCTTGAATATGTTTGACAAGTCTGAGAGATAATGAAAACTAGCTAAAGCTTCTTACCTTTAAAGAAAACAAGGCATACTGTGTTTTATTTCATTTGCAGCGTGATTTCTGCAGTTAGCCTGGCTTTGAGGCTTGCGCAATTCCTAACCTGTCCGTGGTTCTGGTTTGCTATCAGCCTCATAGAACAAAATCGAGGGATTATTCACTAAAAAGGTGAAGTCGTTTCCTTTTTTAATTCCCTCCCTCACACTCCTGTGTATGTAAAAGCTGCTTCAGTGTATGTGAAATGTCTGTAAAATATCAGGTACTTTTGATTTGATGATCATCACAACTGATAATTTCCATTAGTTCTATTTTATAATATGCTCTAAGTTCCACAGTGAGTCCTGTATGTGGAAGAGTGGAAGGAGTAAGGTCACTTGTACAGGAGGCTTCTGGCCTTTTTATAAACAGTTGCTAGTAAATGTATGGGGAAATACATACAGCTCTTAAGAAAATGATGGGTACAACATCATCAGGACATGCTGCAGAGTTGCTACAAAAGCAAGACAAAGCTGAAGAATGCTGACTTACAAGAATGTGATGCTGTAAACTCCAAAGCTGTTTTCCTTCATCTGCACCTTAAAAATGGAAGGAGAATGCTTTGGAACATCGTGTTGTCCATCAGTGTTGTTCCTGCTTCTATAATGTGAATCAAAGGAAATTGGAGAAGGTGAGATCATGTTTCAAAAGATCTGTAGATCTTGATCCTCAGACCATGGGTATATAAAACAATCCTTGTGTTATCTGGAGGGGTTTCTGTTTGAAAGGGTCAGGTGAATGGAGTGTATCTCCTCTAAATTAAAGAGATTTCTTCTAAAGAGTGTTCTCTTCCAAGTTAATTGTTTAATGGTGTTCCTGAACGTGGAACATTACAAGTGCACCATTTAACTAAGAAGGAAATCCTGGAGAAATCCAATATTGAGACCTGTGTTTAAAATTGGTAAAGATTTAAAATTTTACCGTATGAAATCCATTTAAAAAAAAAAACAAACAACCCAAAATCCAAGATTAATCGTAGAATATTAGAGGTGGAAGGCACCCAAAAGGACCATAGAGTCCAACTCCTCAGTGAGTGGCCCATACAGAGACTGGGCAAAGAACCAGCCGCGCTCCCCAGCCACTGCTATTCTACTCCGACAAATAACAGCGTTTAAGCGCTCAGTGTTTATTCCCCCGTTGTTGTGGGCGCTGAATAAAGCGTCCAATCCCGCAGAATTCCCGTCATTCCGCCCCAAATCCTGCCCTTTCCCGTGGCAGGATGCGGGCCGGCCGCTCCCCCCGCGCCTCGGCCCCCCCCCGCCGCCTCCACCGCCTCAGCGAAGTCTCGCGAGATCTCGGCCCCGCCCGCCCGTGCCCCGCGCCTTTCCCCGCTCTCGCGAGAGCCGCGCCCTTTCTCTCTCTCGCGCACGCCGGCAACATGGTGGGTGCTGCTCCCGGGCCGGGCCGGGATGGGACGGGGTGCGGTGGGACGGGACGGGATCGGATGGGATGGAGTGGGATCGGATGGGATTTGGGGCAATCGCTCCCGCGGAGGGACGCGGCTGGGGGGTAGCGGAGGGTGGTGGGGCAGAGCGGTGCGGGCAGGCCGGCCCGCCATGGCGCCAGGCCGCGGGGCTGCGGGCGGCCCTACTGCCCCTCGCCGCACAACACTCACGGCTCCTGCGCCCCTTTCCCGCAGCCTTCCAGACTAAGGAAGACCCGGAAGCTGAGGGGACACGTCAGCCACGGGCACGGCCGCGTGGGTGAGTGTGGAGGCGGCCGCGGGGGGGCCCTGGCCGGGCTGCGGGGCGGCTGCTGCGCCGCGCGGGTCGCACGGGAGGGCGGCTCTGGGTGCGGGGTCGGTGCCGCAGTCGTGACCTGGTCAGAAGTTCTTTTAGACGCCCTGGATTTTGAACTTCAATAGAGCTCAGGCCGTCAGTACTGGTAGTGTGACGTTGTGACTTCACAGTGCGGTGGTCTTCCTTCTAAATATTCGACTATTCCTGCTTTGTCCCACAGCAAAGCAAAATAATTAGTTTAATTGGTTTAAATTGACATTGAACGTACCTGTAAGCCCAGTATTTTATGTCACGTTAACGTAACAAATTTTTCTTTCTAGGCAAACACAGGAAGCATCCAGGAGGACGTGGTAATGCTGGTGGTATGCACCATCACAGGATTAACTTTGACAAATAGTAAGCTAACGCTTTAAATACACACTAGCAGTATGTATGTTCCTGAATAGACACAGCTAACTTCCCTCAATCCTGTGTTTTTTCCTCTCAATGTGAAATGTGGCATTATAGCTGCAGTCAACTCATGTCCTTGTTTACCCCAAAATGAAAGGACTTCCTACTTAAACAAGGCATCTTTTTTAAGAGTTCAGTGCAGTATTGGGTAAACTTGACTAAATCTGATTGTTGCAGCATGGTTCCTGCTTAACAATGCACACATAATACATTCAGATTGTTATGTCAAATCCAAACTGCATCCTGTTAGCTGCATACTGTAAGGTGGGGGGTATTGTCCTTACTCGTGGCCGAGACTATAGAGTCACATCTGGGCATTGCCTGTTGTCTTGGTGTGCTGGAGTCCTCGGACAGTAACCACTAATCTTTATTCACTGGCTGTGGCCGTTCCTGACTCAGTCAGTCACCAGGTTAGTGACAGGAGCTCTGAAACTGTGCAGGCAGTGCAGGCCTCCCAGGGTTCATAGAGTTGGGATTGCCCTGGACATACAGACTCCAGTGAGGGAGATGAAGTTGTGAGTTCAAGGAAGACAAAATATTTGAAGTAATTTTTCCTTGGTTTGGATACTAATAGTTATTATACCTAAATACACATATTAATAGGAAAAAAGTATAATTTGATATTTTGGTCGCTTTGATCAAGTAAGATGCTTGTTTTAGTGTTAATTTTGTAGTTCTACTTGTTCAGGATGAATTAAAAGTGTGATCTCATGTGGAATGTGTTTCTTTCCCAGTCACCCTGGCTACTTTGGAAAAGTAGGCATGAGACACTATCACTTGAAGAGAAACCAAAAGTTTTGTCCCACTGTCAACTTGGATAAGCTGTGGACACTGGTCAGTGAGCAAACAAGGCTCAATTATGCAAAAAATGAGGCTGGTCTGGCCCCGGTCATCGATGTTGTGCGCTCGGTGAGTTGCTGCTTGGATTCAGCCCTGTGATTTCTTTTTTCTTCACGTGACTGAGCTTTACCTTTCCAAGTGGGGAAACTGAACTGCAAATAAGCTCCAGTGCTTATGTATTTGTGAGCTTCTCAAGACAGATACTGGAGTATAAGTAGTTACAGAGGCACTTACATTCTTACATATTTTTCTCTAAGAACTTTTTCTCATGGTGTGGTAGTGGGCATGGAGTTTCCTCCTTTTGGTAAATCATGAAAGATTGCTTGTTTAAAAAGCATGTACAAAAACCTGGCAGAACTGGTCTCATATAATGTCCCTTCTGCAGTATCGAGACTAGAGTCACATCTCCACATGTTTGATTGTCTTGGTGTGCTATAGTTCTCGGACATTAACATCTGATCCTTATTCACTGGCTGCGATGTCCTGTATCTCAGCCAGCCACCGAATCAGGAACACTGAGCTGCTCTGCCACGTGGGGATTCCCTGTCTCTCAAACGAAGATACCTTGGCCAGTTAGGCCACCACTTCTAACTTCAACAGCTGTTGTATTAATGGACTTCATGCCATGATAGTCCTGTTAATGTAAGGGACAGGAATGACATGTGAATATTCTAGTGTTAGCAGCTACGGCTGTGAAAGCTTGAAATGGCTTCAGCTGTGCATGTAAGACATGCCGCAAAACCCTCTGCTTGGCTCAAAAGTACCAAAGTGTCCCATAGGTAAAGAGCACTGACCAGAAGTCTAGCCTTGGAAGTGCAGCTAACTGCTCCTCCTGGAAAAGTGTGAAAAGGTTGGTGACTTTGGTGTATATGGAGTATTTGGGGAAACATCAACTAGCTTCTAACTGACAGGAAGATTTCAGTTTATACTTTTCACTTAGAACAAATGCAACTCCACTGGATCACGCAAGGCATTTTTCTATAGGTACTGAATTGTCTGGATGAGGTCATGGGGATCACAGTTTTGGTTTTAACTAGTGTGTGCTGAGAAACAGGTCTGAAGGTAGAGGCCTGCAAGCTGACTACAAACACTGAACTTCTTTTTTAAATCTTTCTAGGGCTACTACAAAGTCCTGGGCAAAGGGAAGCTGCCCAAGCAGCCTGTAATTGTGAAAGCAAAGTTCTTCAGTAGAAGAGCAGAGGAGAAGATCAAAGAAGTTGGTGGTGCCTGTGTGCTTGTGGCATAAAAGTTTTTGTTTTATTCAAATTTTTGAATAAAAACAATGGGTAAAATGAACTGATTTACAAAAATTGTGTTCTGTTTTTTTATTCTGGCTTGTCCAGATGCTGTTCACCCTTGAGATTTACCTGCTTAGTTATTTCTGGCACTTTTTGATCAGTGGTTTGACTGTTTCTCACTATATTTTGAAATTGTCTGAATACAGTGTCCAGTACATGTCATATACAAATACCTCATCTTTTTGTCTTTACAGGGTAGCAAAATAGATGTATTTGTGCTGCTCTTTGATTGGTGATCCCCTCTACAGCTGTCTGTGGAAAGGGGACTCGATGTGCTGTCGATGGGGATTTTTGTACGCTAAAATGACGCCCAGGTGGAATCTGTGGGGACAGTGCCTTGGCCTGTGGGAATGAAACAGGAAGAGTGTGGACAAAGAAATGCAGTGGAGCAGTGCAAAATGGGTAGTAGTGTTCACACAGAAATTGCTGTGTGAAAGAAACCTGGCATGGGAGATTGCTATCAGTGAACTTTGTGGCTTCTTTTGGGGATAGTGCAACAATTCTAGTCCTGTTTCCTCCAAGATGGGGGTATAGGAGGGAATGAAGGGAAAATCTGTGGGAACAGTGTGGGACGGTAGGGAAAAGCTGAAATAGGTTTGAAGAAACAAAAGTTTCTACCTCATTATTGCCAGATTTGGGTCATCAGAAGCACTGGACACAGGTTTCTGCAGACGCTGTGGAGGTTTGCTTGGTGAGCAGCTTTCCCACAGGTAGCAATGTCTGCAGCCAACAGCAGCTCTTCTTCCAGTGAAAAGTGATGGCTTATTTTTAGTATTATCTTGTGTAGAAAGATGTATTCTGAGTTTATGTGGTTGAATTATTTGCTTTTACAGCAATGACTGTTATTGAAAGTCTTAGAACTCTTGCATTTGCCCCTTCAGTGCTTCAACTGCTGCTAAAAGTATGGCAGTTGTCTGGCTTCTGATCACAATGTGTAAAACAGACCATTTTAATCCATGGGCTTTTTGGAAACTACTGATGTAGCTGAGTATCAGCTGAGGTGTTTGCATCCTGTGTTCATCAGAACAGGAGGCTCATAGTCACCTGCAGTGTGTGTTCCCCCTTCACTGATAGTCTCTCAGACCACAGTTTGTGAATGCATCAGATTTCTTTGTGATTAGGCTGACCTCTCCCGCCACAGGATGAAATTGTTTCTGCATGTGCTAACTCTGAATTTCACTAATTCATAGCAACTGTAGCAGCACCAAGGTGTCCTTTCGTGATGGTGGCAGCCTGGCTGGGCAGAGTGTGTTAGTCTAAGAAGATTTTAAAGCTTCTTGGCACTGGATTGACATGGCAATTCCAAGTTACATGTTTTTAAAGGTTAGTAACAGCAGTGGTGCCCTGAATCTTACTTAATGACTGAACTAATACAGTAACTCTTCATGAGCTTTTGCAACTGATAGCCTTCTGAAACAAAACACAGTTCCTGAGGTTGTCATATGTGGGACAGAGATGGTGCCAGCCAGCCTGAGATTTTTTTACTGCTAACAAAGCAGTGGCTCAGCTCTGGGACTGCACTGTTAGGAATTTCTGATGTATTTCTTTTAAAATGACTACATAAAATAATCCTTACTTGGTTGTAACATCAAATTAGGACTTCAGATGTCTGCAAGGCTTGACCCTGTATGCCAAGGCAGGATCTAATGGTAAAAAATCAATCGCTTAATGCTAGTGAGCTGGCTCTTAAGTGTCAGACCAAAAGCATATAAACACTGTCACTTTTATTTTATGCTCATTACTGAAGTCTTGAATTATTGTTAATAGATGCAAATCACATTCTGGTTTGTATGATATGATTCTAGTTAATCAACTCCTAACTTAGTGTTTGTCAATAATTAATTTTAGAGAACTATTAGCGTGAAGCTGACATGCATTCCATTTATAATATAGTTCATCTTAGCCCCTTGTACTGTCAGTTGTGAAGAGCTATAATTTAAATGAACAGTTTGTAAAAAGGTAAGAGTATGTGAACTGTCTCTCACTGACTGCTGGGACTGCTGTTTCCTAATACATGATGCTGTTCATCCACTGCCAAAGCAAAAACATTCCAGTCCTCTAAGGTAAGTTGCGTGGTACAGCAAAATAAGGAACCTTACTGCTCCCTTATGTTGGTCACTGACAGGAAGGGAAAGGCTCTATTGGAACTGACCTGTTCCCTGCACATGTGACAATGGGCATGTGACACCAGCTTGTTAATGTGTGTAGTAGACAGCACTTTCAATTCTCTGTCAATTCTTTGGTATTTAATGTCATAATGTTGTATCTTGAGTAAATCTTACGTATTTTGTTGTGCAAAATGTATATTGTGAGAGGCAGCCCCACCAGCTCTGGTTTCTGCTCCGCTGCAGGTGAGCTGGGGTTTAGTGTGTCGATGGGATTTTGCACAGCTGAGCCTTGTCCCTGACACCCACACAGGCTGGGGTAGGACTTCTTCCTTGGCAGTTGCCTGTGCCTTGTGCCTACTCCTGCCATAACTGCCTGGAGGAATAAATCAAACTGGGAGCTTGAGGTTGAGCTGTTGATCTGTCCAGCAGGGACAGCTGCCAGGTGTGCTGTGCCCAGGAAGGAGGTGATGTGCTGGGGGAGGCTGTTGGTCACTGCTGTTGGGTGCGTGCCCACCCCTCACAGCCCCCTTCAGAGACAAAACTGGTGAAATTGCTCTTAATAACGTTTCAAAGTGCTGTAATGAGCCTCTTGTGGCAACATCCACTTTTAATGGAGGGAAGAAGATGCCAAAAAAAACCCCAAAACAACTGATTAAATCTGAGAAAAATAATCACAGGAAACTAAAAGACTTACATAGAGAGTTTATCCCTAAAATACAGAAATTGTAAAGTCACGAGAGCATATCATTACAAACTTTGCTTGTCTGAAATGCATTAGTTGCTGGAAATTCCAGTCCTGAGATACCTGGATGGTTCCCATGGATTTGTGCTGGGGTGGCTGTTGCCTTCCAGAGGCCGTGACTGACCCTTTGATCCCAAGGCACCCTCCATCGCAGTGCCTTTCCTTTGCTGTCCTCTGGGCTGACATACCCAAAACACTTTGCTTCAAGTTTCAGGTGTGACTGCCTGCCAGTTGCTTCTCCAGCTCTCCCAGTCTTTATCTATTTCTGTCCTGTGTCTTGCCTCATTATTCTCACCACACATCTCCAAATGTAGTGAAGTTTCTTTGTAGTCAGTGCTGCTGGACTTGGTGTTTCCCATCAGTGTAGCCAAGTCACTGCTAAACAAAGAACCACAGAATAATTTGTGTTGGAAAAGACCTCTGATATCATCAGGTCCCACTGTTAACCCAGTGCTGTCAAGTCCACCACTACACAGTGTCCCTAAGTGCCGCATCTACACAGCTTTTAAATACCTCCAGTAATGGTGCCTCCAGCACTTTCCTGAGAAGCCTGTTCCACTGCTTGACAACCCTTTCAGTGAAGAAATGCTTCTTACTATCCCATCTAAACCTCCCCTGGCACAACTTGAGGCTGTATCCTCTTGTTCTATCTCTTGTTATTTGGGAGAAGAGGCTGACCCCTATGTTGCTACAGCCTCCTTTCAGGTATTTATAGAGAGCCATAAGGTCTCCCCTGAGTCTCCTTCTGTCCAGGCTGAATACCCCCAGCTCCCTCAGCCACTTTCATAGGACTTGTGCTCCAGACTCTTTCCCCAGCTCCATTGCTCTCCTCTGGACGCAATCCAGCACTTCAATGTCTTTCTTGTAGTGAGGGTTCCAGGACTGAATGCAGGATTTGAGGTGTGGCCTCACCAGTGCCAAGTACAGGAGGACAATCATTTCCCTAGTCCTGCTTAGCCACTCTATTTCCAAGCATCCAAGCCAGGATGCCCTTGGCCCTCTCGGCCACCTGGGCATGCTGCTCGCTCATGTTCTGCCACTGTCAAACAACATCCCCAGGTCCTTTTCCACCAAGCTGCTTTCCAGCCACTCTGCCCCCAGCCTGTAGTGCTCCCTGGGGTTGTGATCCAAGTGCAGGACCTGGCACTTGGCCTTGTGGAACCTCATACAATTGCCCTCAGCCCATTGATCCAGCCTGTCCAGCTACCTCTGTGGGACCTTCCTGGCCACCAGCTGATCAACAGTCCCACCCAACTTGGCATCATCTGCAAACTGATGGTACCCTTGGTTCTTCTGTCCAAACCATTGACAAAAGAATTAAACAGGACCAGCCCCAGTACTGAGCCCTGGGGAACAGCACTGGTGACCAGCCCCAGCTAGATGTAACTCCATCCACCACCACTCTTTGGGCTTGGCCATCCAGCCGGTTTTTAACCCACCCAAGAATACACCCATTCAAGTCATGTGTAGCTATTTTCTTCAGGAGAATGCTGAGGCAAATGGTATCAAAGACTTTACTAAAGTTTAGATAGACAACAGCCACAGCATTTCCCTCATCTATTAAGTGTGCCATCTTGTCATAGGAGATCAGGTCGGTCAAGCAGGGCCAGCCTTTCATAAACCCATGCTGAATGGGTCTGATCACCTGGTTATTGCACAGGTGCCACATGATGGTACTTAAGATGATCTGCTCCATGACCTTCCCCAGCACTAAGGTCAGGCTGACAGGGCTGTAGTTCTCTGGGTCCCCTTTCCAGCCCTTCTTGTAGCTGAGCATCACAATTGGCGACCTTCAGTGAACTGGGACCTCCCCAGTTAACCAGAATTGCTGATAAATGACTCAAAGTGAGCACTTCCACCAGTTCCCCCAGTACACTTGGGTGGATTCCATCTGGCTTTGTAGATTTGTGTGTGTCTAAGTGGTGTAGCAGGTCACTGACCACTTTCCCTTGGCTTACGGAGTTCACTCTGTGCCCCATCCCTGTCTTCCAGCTTAGGGGGCTGGGTACTCAGAGAACAACTAGTCTTACTATCAAAGACCTAGGCAAAGAAGACATTAAGTATCTCATGCTTCTCTTCCTCCAGCTGCCAGACTACTGATTTGCATACCTGTCTCAGCATGAAATTTTAAACACTTTTTATCACTCTCGTTCTTCCCTTTCCTAACAAAGAAACCCTTGCAGATAGTTTTGTATGTTATGCAAAAAGCATAAAATAAAATGTACAGTAACGTGCTTCTGCTCCTTCAGCCACAGGTTTGGCCTTTATGGTGATACAGCCTTTCCCAGTGTCAGGCTTTGTTTGCACTGATTCTCTGTACAGGCATGCTTTGGTCTTGGGCTGTGGTTTTTCTGTCTAAACAATGTGGTAGTCTAAGACCTCAACTTCCTACTGCAGAAATGACATGTTTTTGTAGGTGCTAGTTTGTGTTCTTAGCAACAGCACTTGCAAGAAACAACAGAGATGGAGCGAGCTGAGGCTGTGCTGCTCTAGTGACATTTGCCTTTGAAAGATGGTTGATGCAGATGCACTGTAAAAGTTTGTGTAATAAGCACTGATATCATGTTAGTAAAATCACAGGTACAATAGCCACAGCTCATTTCTAAAGGGGCCTCTAGTTTTGCAATTAGAATCTAAAGTTTTAGTGGTAGGTTTGAATTTGTCTGAGTAATTTGTCAGTCAAGTTGGTGGATATCTACCTAGAATTGGTCTTAGGTATGAAATATGATGCAGACTTTAACACAGGGGCCATTTTTTTTCCTCAAGTATTCTAAATACTAATGGCTTCAGGATGCAGTACTTAAACAATTCCTGCTTGTGAATTTTTGAGACCTTCATAAATTATTTGCACTGTAGAAAAAACCCAAAACAAAACAGATCTGCTTACTAATCATTTCCACTGGAACCTATCATGAGGCAGAATCCCTTAAAAGAATAGAGAGCTCTAAGGTTAGAGCTGCTGCTCTTCTGGGCTGGGGGAATCTGGAGGACATAGATTCAGTTACACACTGCTGATAGTAGGGCCACCATGCCAGGGCTATTGGTCCCAAGAGATTGGATCGGATAGAAGGGTGACTCCAGAGGAGACAAGACTTTATTTGCTTTTCCCCCACAGATGCAACTTGCAGAAGTTGCTCTCTGCAGGTTGTATCTGATCAACATCTCTCACAATCTCAGAATAGAGGATGAACTGTGAACTGCAAAACTCTCAGTTGACCTTGAGGACCTCAGGTTGGCAGGAGGAACACTGTCCTGCTTGTGGGAAGCTCAGGTTTTGTTTATAATCTGATCTGTGGCCATCTTGATAGTCAACACTTGATAACTGTGAAGTACGTTTTCTATAAAGAAGATTGGCAGAAGATGCTGTATATTTTTCAAGGCAGCTTTCTAACATGCATTGCTGAAATGCTGGATGTATAAACAGCTATGGTTATTATTTGCTTTACCTGAAAACTGTAAAATATTTAAGTGAAATTGCAAAAATAGTCAGCAAATATTGTCATCTTTATTGTGCAGTTTCAGTGCTTCTAGCAGGAAATGTACAGCGTGTGACTATTCAGCCTGGTTGCAGCTTTGTAAGT
The DNA here is from genome assembly GCA_035221455.1 of Xenops minutus. Classification (NCBI taxonomy): domain Eukaryota; kingdom Metazoa; phylum Chordata; class Aves; order Passeriformes; family Furnariidae; genus Xenops; species Xenops minutus. Next base: position 10,944,343 of record JAWWEE010000158.1, read on the forward strand.
AGATCAATAGAACAGATTAGTTCAGTTTTTACAGAAGTTGCAAATACTAGAGAGATAGTGGGATCATGGTTTGTAAACCTTAAACCACACTTTCCTGCACAACAATCTGCAAAGATATTCTTTTCTGTAAGGCAGGTATGTGATTTTCAGCTGCAAGGAACTTTTTTTTTTTCACAGGGGCTGAGTAAATGTTGTTTATTTGATCGTTCATCCCGTTCTTGCCTTCGAGATCACGCTTGAGTGATCAAGTGTTTTGTGAAGTGAAGGGCTTGTCATGAGTCACTTTCTGAATCTTCATCTTTTCGATGTCAGACTTCAGCCAACAGAAATGGAGACTCTGGATCTGTTGAGGAATTGTTTGGTGTGCAAATGGGACCTGAGGAGGAGAGACCCCAGAATGCTACCTTGCCTCCATTCCTTCTGTAAGGACTGTCTTCCGGATTTGATTCAAGGATACAGCTGTATTCCCACGCAGTATGAGGTTCTCTATGAAGGTAATATTTAAGAATCTCTGACTTGGGCTCTTTATGTTACAGTATTACAAAAATAATTGGATTGAGAAGTACTTTTTGAAGCCTATTCTTCTGCAGCACTACTTTAAATTGATAAACTAGGAGAGTCAAGATTTGTATGAGCAGAGAGTGGATTGGGAACAAGCCTTCTTTGTTATGTTTTTCATCCAACAACAGTGTTTTGAAGAGAAATGACACACTCAGGCAACATTTAACATTTTTCAGAATGGGCTAGGTTTCAGTTATCAAATGTGACATCATGAATATTTGGTTTTCTTAGCTTAGTAAATGAATAAGTGCCCCAAGAGAACTTCCAAGCTACATGTTTTTGCCATCTTTTTGACATGTTGCACATTTCTATGGTACCAGTTGTGGTGATAGTTTTACACTTCCCTCGCTCTGCTTTAGTGTCTCCCCAAAAATAACATAAAAACATTTTGTCCTTTGTTTCTATTAGAGGTCATAATAATTGTTATTAGAATATGTGCATTCTGGTGCACTGAAACTCTTCTTTTATCTCATTGTAAATGTGGTTTCTCTCTACCTGCACACTTGTGGCTGTAACTCACCCTAACAAGCTGAGTAAACTAGTGAGGATGGGAAGCATTTTGTGGTTGTGCCTTTTGAAATCCTCAAGTTATTTTTACAGTTTTTGGTAATGATGTGAACAGAAAATACATAACTTTTTTTTTTTTTTAAATAAAACTCAGATGACAGAATACAGTAATTTTAACTGAATGAGTCTTTCTGTGGGATAGAATTTCAGACTCATTACTAATTTATAAAAAGAGCAAAGGCATGTAGGTTACTTGTATTTTCACAGGCTTTGAGCTTTGGTTGAGTAAAAGGCATAATTTATTATCTCTTCTATAGCAGATTTTAGAAACATGTAGGGATAGAAGATACCTTTCCTGAGGTGATGAGAATCAGAACTGATAAGATAACATAATCCAGACCAGTTCAGGTTTGAGAACAAATGGAAACAGCTGAGGAAATCACTGTTAAAAGATTAGCAAAACACAAAGCTAAAGGAAAAGGGAATGACTTAATGGCAAAGGAGAAAGGCTCTTCATGTTTAGTGCACAGATAGAAAAAGATATGGAGGTAGGAGGAGAAGAAGAGAGCAAAGCAGTCATTTCAAGTAATGTCTCCTTAAAAATTTTAATGCTCAGTCATAGTAAGCTTAAGGTCTGAGGGACCTACTCTATGATAAAGTGCTGTTGAAACAAGCACTCCACTACTTTTTATGTATCCTCATTTGACATTTAAGCCATTCCTCTCTCCTAGATTCTGTTTGCCATGTGGAAAAGTGAATTGTAGAAATCTCTGGGTGATCTTGGATAAGTGCAGCTAAAGGTTCTCATGAGTTGCTAAAATAGTGGATATTTCTTCAAGCTGGATCAGGAATCCAAGCAGATCAGAAATTTTTTGTCTATAGTGAAATGGAATAAATACTAGTTTATTTCTATATTCTTGAAGTGTCTCTGTTTACTTTGTCATTTTCTTGGCAGTAGGGAGCTTCTGTGGGAAAGGGTAGGAACAGAGAAAAGAAATAATGAACAGTGATGATACAGTAAACGAAGTGAGACACCAGGTGCAGGCACTCACTTAATACATGAGCAAGGAAAGCAGCAAAACCAAAACATCTGTGTCTCTTAATTAAGGCAGTGACTGAAACTGCTCCCACCATAAGTCAGCCAGGATAGATTTGTGACCTCTTGTCCTGGCTTGCTGTTAAATGTTGCTTGTCTTATGTGTGCTGATTGCTGAGTTATGGGCAGTACAGTGCCAACTCAGTTTTCAGTGTCATCTGTAAGTATGATCATATATGGGTGCTAATAATAAACTGTAAATGCAAGTGCTAAAGTGTTTTAGATGAGAAAACATAAAATATTGCCTGTAAGAAAGATGTGTTCCTTACTCACTATGAATTCTTTAAGAAAGCATAAGAAAGGAAAAAGTGAATGTATTTCCAAGTGAAGTTAATCTGGCATTTGTTACAAAAAGCATATTTGAACTTGCAAGTTTCTGTATGTTTTACACCAAATATAAGTGAAATACTCTGATACCATAAAGCTCTCTTCTGGTTCATTGTTGTATTGAAATTGCTGTGAAGCTGAAGGTCAGTGGTCCTGATATTTGATGGGTGTTGATGTTGGAACTTTTATACCCGTATGTGTTTAAGGTGACTTATGAAAGGAAGCTCTGAGATAGCCAGAGCTCCTATGGAAAAGCTGCATCTACATCAGAATGTGCATAGCTGTGAGAACTGAGAGTTTGGAAGTAATTTGGGTGGAAAAAGAAAGTTACCTTTGTAAGTTTGGCTGCTACATGTGCCTCTTTTATGAAGGGAACTTTAAGATTCTCAGTCTTTCTTTTCTTTTCCTGCAGGTCAGTGTTGCTTTCCTATTTTTATTCCCTTTCGTCTTGTAATGGAGAATCCACTTTCTTTTCCTTTGCAGATCTTCATGTTCTGTCCTTGCAGTTTGTTTAGAGCATGGAGAGGAATAATTTTAGAGAGTAGAGGGCTTGGGTAAGAAAAAGAGAGAGAAAATTCCCACGTCTCCTGAGATGGAAATTTCTCAGATGAGGACATTCCAGGCTCCTATCTGTGTGAATTACCATTCATAATACAATGTTGCTTCTTGCATGCTGCCTTGGCTTCTCGGGTCTGGCTCTTTGTCACAGAGTTCTAAATACATTCAAATTCAGGTTCACCCAGGTTCCTGTGCTTATTGCTCCTTTCTGCATTGGAGGTAGATGCCAAAACAAACTACCCTACTTCAACAAATCTTTCCCTTTCGAAGTTGGTAAATGATTTAAATTTTTTTAGCGTTCTTAATATCGCCACCACATGAATTTCAAAAGTAGCCAGATGAGGACAATTTTAGGTGCATTGTTGTGAGAAGCTCCTGTTTTTGTAAGACTGTCTCAGCTAAAGGGTCAGTCTGGTTTTTTTCTTAAGAAAAAAATATCACAGGTGACCACTGTTCAATCACAGCTTAGACCCCTGAGAACAAGGCAGGTCAGGAAGGATGTACTGGAACACCTTAACATTTCTGCTGACTGATCTCAAGCCCTGGTTTTATTTACATTTTGTGGCTGAATTGGATAATTAGTCTAACCTGTAAGTTATACTTTATGTTAGGAAAATGTGATTAGTAGTTGCCCAGCTTTGTAAATGGCTTTGTGAAGTGTTAGGTTTAGTTGTATCATGTTTTTGTATTGAACTTGTGTGGGGTTTTTATGCAATTTTATTTTAAAAATGTTCTTTGCTCTTTTGTACTTCTCTAGGTTGGATAATAAAAATCATGGAAAATGCATAATTTCTATTCATGTTCTCTGCATAAATAAAAAACTGTTCATGCTTCTGTTATGTTAGCTTAATGCCAAGAAATTTAACAAGGTTATGCATTAGGGAAATGCAAACTGATTGAATAAAAGAAAAACAGGCCTTTAAAGAGAACAAATGTGGCTTCAGCTGTTGATAGATGTCCACCTGCTGCATTTTACTATTTCTTCCTGAAAATAAACAGTTTTCTTCAGCTTGTATGGTGTAAGCTATTTATAACCATGCATCCCTAATTTTGACTTGTTAGGGAGGCACATTCAAAAGTCAGCCAGATGTTGGTCATACTTAAATTTAATGTGGTTTATTTCAAGAAAAGGATTGAACTCCAGGACTGTCTTGGCTCTAGGCTCATTTTCAGTATGAGGTTTTGGCATAAGAGGTTTGGCGTGCTGGTTTAAGGAGACTCCAGGTGTCAACACACGGTGCCTTAGATTGTACTAAGTCTGTATTTAAAAAAATATATTTTAAAAAGAATCATAGTTCTTTAAACTATAATTAGGCTTGCAGTGAGGCAGTTTGGCTGTCTTGGTGTTGGTACAGCTGTGGTGTCCCCAGGACCCCAATAACCTTGTTTTGATGCACTCATGTAAGGCAAGTGATGCAATGCAATGCATCTATTAACTCTGAAGGAGAATACCCTTTTGCCTTAATTAGAGCCACTTAACACCAAATACATGTCTTACATCTAAAAAGGGAAGTAGAGATGTTATTCTAAAGACACAAACTCTTCATAATGTATATATTTAGTCACCTTAAAATGGATTTTGTCATCCCTTTGCCCTGTGTGCAGCTGCCAGATCCAAAAGGCAAGTGAAACAATGAGGCGTTTAGTTATATAAATATGAAACTGTAGAGTGGGAGGTTGTCTTCAGAGCTGTTTCCTATAACCTATAATTGGGTCTCCAAGGAAGTGTAAATTATGCCTGCAGCTTGAGCTGTAGTTAATGCTCTCTGAGAATAATTATTCTGATGGTTGTTGGAGGAAAAAGAGCAGAGGAATAGGTACAACATGTGGACAGCAAGTATAAATGTGGCGTGTATGGTAGCTCCACTGTTTGTTTCTTTATGCTAATCCTCATTATAATAATAAGTTGATTATCTGCATTGATTTATTTCTGAGCCAGCCAGCTTGAGAGTCCTTTCTTTTTAAACCTGACTGGACTAGAAGACTTTGAAACAAAAGCTGTGAGCTGCGGTTTTTCATGTTCGAAAGGTCTTTGTACTTGATGTCCATAATGTGGTGGAGAAATTAGAGTTTGCACTTTCAGAGGTGATTGTTGCAAATTATCCATAGCTCTGTTGCTTACAAATTAGATTACTGCAAAAAAAGGTGGAGTAAATGCTTGAAGGTACTCAGATATTCTAGTTCTTTATTTGTGCTTCTACAAAGGAACACTCTGTCTGAGGGTCACTACGTTGACGTTTGCTCACTATTCCCTGAGTCTAATGCAGTGTGGCTATTTTCACTAATGGAAATGAAAATGCTGTGGGATGTGAGAGATCTGACCTGTGGGAAACTAGAGCTGGAACACTACACAGCAGAAGCTTGTTTTCCTGGAAGCTGATTTTGGATATCCCAGGTGTGGAGTTGCAGCGTTCAGGCTGGGTTAACTGTGTCTGCCTACTGGATTCACTGCCTTTAAGTCTCCATTTTTCCCTAGGCCTCTGTTGATTTGCTGATGGGAGTGTGAGAATGGGAATGAACATGTGGTTTATGAAAAAGGGCTGCAGACCAATTCAGAAGAGTAAACATCTGCTGCTGAAGCTTTTTGGGGCTAAGAGATGGGTGTACATGAACATAACTACACACAGAGATATTGTCTGTACACGTCACTTCTAGCACTGGAGTCTTTTGTGGTGGTGTAGATGTACTATCTTACTATGGATGGTAGTTATGGAAGTAGCAGAGCCCTGGAAGGATGTAGGTGTAGGACTTTCCTCCACACCCCACACAAGATAAAACTTTGTGGGACTCTTTTCAGTACAGTGTGGTTTCCAGTCATTGTTCAGTACTAGCTGATAACTCAAATATACTGAGAATAGCTTATATGTATTTTTTCCCTGTATATAATTCTGTGTATCACAATGAAACAGGGCTTAAATCCAACATTAGGATTCTTGCTAGAGTTTCTGAATTCATGGTCATCTCTATAGCAGTGAAATAGGATGTCATAAGTAATGATTTCAAGTGCTAAACAGCAGGAGGCAATGAACTTCTAAAAGATAATTTATGCAAGTGTTCCTACCTCCTTCCTACCAATTTAATTTCCATGCAAAAATAGAACATGTCAACAGGTCTCTCAGTTTTTTGCTGCTTCTAGAGATTTTGTTATCAATAATTGACTCTGTTTAGGCACCACAATGGCACCCTAGCTGAATTTGGCTCCTGATCTCTTAATATGTAAACTGTTGTTTGGATCCTGTAATTCCATGTTGAATTGCTGTTTAGATCCAGGAATTGCATCATTCTCATATGTACAAACAGTGAGTCTCTAGGGCTTCTGACTACTCTTCCCTTCACCCACAGTGCTGTAATAATGATATATTTAAATGAGCTGTCTGCAAAGTACAGGTTCTTATAACAGATTAACAGTGTTGTTTGAAGGCAGTGGTGAGGTAGGAAGGCAAGAAAAATGTTTAGGGAATGAGCTGCAAAAAGTACTGTTGAAGTGAATGGCATTGTGAGACCTGCTACTATGTGGATCTGGAAAACCTCTTCTCCTTCCATCTGCACACCTGCTCCAGGTTTTTCTGAGGACTGAGAGAAGAGCCAGGCAAGAAAGGAAGTAGAATACTGCTATTCCTTTTGACCATGGGGTTTTTATTCAGGAAAAATACAACCAAGGCAAGGTATCAGAGGCCTGAATGAATCTGAGAGGCATGGACAAAAAAGGAGGCAAGAGGAGAAAAACTCTGCACCTTGTGATGGCCCGGTACATCTTTCTTCCCTGCTGATTTGTCAGCATTCCAGGCCAAAGAAGGGGATGCAGCCTCAGATATTCTGCAAAAGGTGTAGTGACTTCGTTCTTCATCACAGCACAGCTTGATTCCAGGGAGTGCACTGTGTGTGCAGTTCTTACTGACACCTGATCCTCAACAAAAGTGACTTTTTGGGTAACTCTGCCTGTTTATCCAGAGCACAGGTAAGGGGTTTCTAGGAAATTGTATTTCACTGGTGGTTTGCACTCTGAGCACAGGCACAGCACACTGCACTCACCTTGTATGGTTGATGTAGCTGCTGCTTGTGGCTGTTTGTAAATATGGATGTGAGGTTTGCTTAATTTCAGGTTAATTGCTTTGCAAACCATTCTGCAGTATATTTATTATGCCAACCTAACATTAGATTCTTTGGGGAATTTATATTGAAATGGGCTGGGTACTTCCAGAGAGCACAGGTTTTTATTAAATGGAAAAGGTATCAAATAAGCCCAATTAGCTGAACAAGTATGATCTCCAAAGGCACCACATTCAGGCAATCCCTCTTGTAGCAAGAAGAAAATCTATTTCCTGTGCTTTCAATAAAGTCTTAGATGTAGAATTGAGTATTAGGACAGGTGAGAAGGTGCTTTTGATTAGCTCTCCTATGAGTAGGAGATGACTTCCAATACCATATTGCTATGGTGTCCCCATTATTTTTCCTGGTAACTGTTATGCTCTTTTTTTTTTTTTAAGCTAAGAACTGTACATGTCTTATGTTCATCTCAGGGGAGTTTTAGATTTTAATTCCTTATAATTTACAGTTACTTGGATATTTAGGATGCACTTTGACATTTAGCCAGTCAAAGCTGTACTTGATGGTTTGTGGTAGTGAGTCTAATACAAATTCTGACCTGTGTGTGTGAACTTGCTCCATGTCTGCCTTTGGAACAACACTGATTTCAGTAGCATAACTTGGACCTATAAGCTGGGAAAAAAATTGTGCCATGACATTCAGGGTATCAGTTTCAGATATCCCTTGATCCTAGGGGAAGTAATCATAATAATATAATCATAATCAGCAGTAATGTCATCTACCTTCAAAATCTTGACTGTTTCATGTTTCTTAATACCACTGCATTTCTCAATATATATAAGGAAGCTTTTGTGCAGAACTGAAATCTATGCAAGATTTATGTTTTCTAAGGGTGACAATTATTGAAGTTTTCTTTACATTTTTCTATTTAAAAACATTAAAAAGACAGTCTTGCTCATTATCAAGTTAATGCATTCTAATTACACTATATTCTATACTTCACTGATTTGTAACAAATTAGCAGAATTTAAAGTTCACATGAACATGCCTGAGGCCATATTAAGTATCATTCAATTGGTATCATTTGATTTAACATTCCACACTAACTGAATAGTGTTGGAATCTAATAAAATAGTAATATCATTATTTACTTTTTTTTATCTTATGTGGTGTGTAGACAAAGTTGTCTTTGCTGTGGCGAAGTCCTATATTTTTGTTCCCCAGTAAGCAGCTGTTCCCAGAAGTGTTTTGTGTAAGGCTGTGTGTTCACCCATAAGGCCTGTAAATGAAACAATAACCATGAAAGTCACGCATTTCTCACTTCAGAAAGTAACATGTTGATAATTTCTCCTTTGGTCAGTTTGCAGTGTATTATGTAGTCTCAGTATGGAGGTTTTCTGTCAGTGTTTGCCAGATCAAGAACTGGCCCTGCTTGGACAACGCTGTTACGGGGGAAAGAAACTGGTTCCAAAGCTCAAAGGGCTCAAGGCAATCCTCTGTGAAATCAGGAGATGGTTTCCTACTGACTGCACTTAGAGTATGTCCCATGAGACTTATTTGAGAACCTTCTCGCAAAGGAGGCATCTTGCTTCCTAGCTTACCAGTCAAAATGTGTCTGTCTTTTTATTTCTGCTGCTGTTACAACTGTGTTGCTTTGTACAGTGCTCACAGGGAAACTTGAAAACTGTTTCACCTGCTAGGAATTAGCACTACAATTCACCAGTGCCTGTAGTGTGCACGAGGAGTAGGAGGGCAGTCGGTGTAACACAGCTTGTCTTACCTGCTGCAGTGCTCCTGCTGTTTTTGTGTCTCTAGGGAACCAAGCTGTTAACAGATATCTAAAACACACACACACACAGAGTAATTTGGGGAAGTATGGAGATGTTTGAGTGCTATCAATGTAAAAGAATTGTGTTGTCCTAGGGTGCAACATATGAAGATATGACCAGCTACAAAAGTTGCAGGTAATTAAGATACCTTTTCAGCTGTACTCCTTATATTAAGGATGCAAAGTAGAGGATAAATTTAAAGGACTTCTACAGCTTTCTGCCGTCACGAGGATCTTTATCAGATAAATTGTTAGCATCTTTATAACTCCTGTCACCAGCATACACTTAAACAAGATTCAAATTACATGCCCAGAAGATGATCGGAGCATCGGCAATTACCTGCATTGCCCTTTCCCCTGGGATGACTTGTAGCTGAGTTGCCTGTGGGTACTGCCTGTTCCTACTCATGTCTACATGAATACTCACTGCTGTATGAAATGCACAGTTAAACAAGTAATTTAGCTACACCACAGTCTGCTACTTGGGTCCCTAAATGGCATTTCTCTTGTAAATGCAACCTTGATAACTAGTAAACAATTATACTTTTGCTTTTATACAAGATTTGGGCTAAAAGAGACCTAAACCTTGTGGAAGTGGTTCGTAGTAAGGTGTACTCTTCAAAGGAGATGTACCAAAACTCAAAGTTTCTTCAAAAAAATCTATGAATGGAAGTGAAAATATTCAGACATCTGACTGTGTATTGCTTTTGTCGGAAGTGGTAACATAGGACTGTTTTGGGGTTTGTGTGTCAAGGTAAAAAGCTGCTGTTAAAGTTACAGTAGCCCAGCTCTGAAAAAGGGAGAAATTCAGAATGAGCATTGTGCATCTGCCCAGGGGCTGCAGGAGCCACATTCCAAGGCACCGGTAAGCACCTGCAAAACATGAGTCTCTGATAACTGTCTAATGCAAAGAGCAATAGACAACTTAAGGTTTAATTAACCTACAAGCAACTCTCCATATGCAAAAATAATTTTAGTGAAGGAACAAAGCACATTGAGCACAGTTCAGTAGAATGTTGTCACTGATCTTGCTTTTAAAATCTTGCTTTAAGTGGGTTTGCACCATTTAGTCACGGAAAATACTGTTAGTTTTCGTAAACAGATGACTTGGCAAGGTGAACATAGCACTGAAATTCTGTTTTCAGCAAACCTTGCATTAAAATAAAAATTTGATAAGGTAAAATAGACTGACACATCACTGCAATCTCTAAAGGACTGTTTTCACATCTACAGTAGCTTACAGGAGTGTGGTCAGAAACATGCACAGTCCTTTTCAAAAGTAAAGATAAACCCCCAAACCAACACACTGGAGCTTCGTGCCAAGTATAAGTCCTAGTCCAGGAAATCAAGAAATGACTTGACTTCCTGGACTAGGAAGCAGATGTGCAAAAATGAAGGTGTACAGTTATGGACACCTTCTTTAACTGCTGGTTCTCAGCCTGGTCAGACACCAAAATTCATCCCAGTTGTGCTCAGTGGATAATGAAGGTGGAGCCAGGTTTTGCTGTTCACACTGCTCACTTTGTTTTGCTTTGCTTTAGTTGTGGTCGTGTTTTGTAACCTGTGGATTTGTTATAATAAATGGTTTGCAATTTTGACTTTTTTTATGAAACTTTTTTATCCTTTACCCATGTTTTGGCTTGTTGCTTCTGCTAGCAACATGTTGTTCCTCTGTCACTTCACTTAGCATCCTGCATGGTGAAACTCGTGTTAAGGTGTGTTTTATGCTTGGTTACACCTCTGGTGATGTAAAGCTGGCCTAGGAGAACTTAGAAAATATCAGAAAGCACAGGTAGCTCTGCAACAAGGGAATGCAGTTTAAAGTGCAAGCAATTTTTAATGAAATCTGCAAGCCCAAATGAATTAAGGAGAATTTGGATATGCAGACATCACTGATAAATATTGAAATAAATCAACTGAACTATAGCCTTTTTTTCTAGAGATTTTGTTACTTTGTTTTTCTGTTCTATGTATTGAACTAGATCTAGCCTATGTAACTTGAAGAATGCCTTAGTTTCCTGGAACTGTCCCTGTGATATGAAAACCGCAACACTGAAGTGTGGTTTGTGTAATTTCCTGGTTCACATGACAAGGCTGCATTATTTTATTTGTGGTGGTTTTCTTTTTTTAAAAATTCAGGTATTCTTTCCTGCCCTGTGTGCAAACAGACCTGCTTTGCAAGGGATGTAGTTGAGAATTTCTTCCTCAAGGACTTTCCCACTGGTGATTCAGCTATGGCAAAGGTAAGTGAAAACCACTAAGTTGGCTGCATTGTGGGTTGTTGAAATGTTGAGCACCCTTTGAAAACAGAGCAAATTTTGTTTTGAACAGCAGACTCTAATCTTAAAGTTCACTTTTGCAGCTTTATAATTACTTGACTAGTAGAGATGGACATATTGCCTCCATAGTACTTTTTAAACTGTAGTTGAATGATGAGTTTAACTCTCTATATTTTAAATAGCCAGTTAAAAATATTGATCCTAGTGTATCTGTGATAATTAAAATATTAGGAAGATATTGAATGTCCTGGATTCCTCATTGTCCTCTTTCTACTCTCAACACAAAGTAAACAATACAATAGTTATGGTTAGAAGGGACCTCTAGAGATGATCTAGTCCAACCTTGCCATGAAGGCAGGGTCACCTAGAGTAGGTCACACAGGAACATGTCCAGGTGGGTTTTGAATATCTCCAAAGAGGAATACTCCACCCCCTCCCTGGTCAGGCTGTCCCAGTGCTCTGCCACCCTCAATGTAAAGAAGTTCTTCCTCATATTGAGGTATAACTTCTTGTGTTTTAATTTATGGCCTCTACTCTTTGTCCTGCCAGTGGGCACCACTGAAGAGAGTCTGGCACCATCCTCCTGGCACCTGCCTTTGTGTTATGTGTTAATGAAATCCCCTCTCAGTTCAAAGATGCCCAATTCCCACAGTCTCTTCTCATAAGAGAGATGCTCAAGACCCCTCATCTTTGTGGCCTCCACTGGACCCTCTCCAGTAGCTCCTTGTCTGTCTTGAGCTGTGGAGACCAGAACTGAACAGAGCACTCTGGATGTGGCCTCCCTAGGGCTGAGTAGTGGGTGAGGATCACCTCTGTTGACCTGCTGGCCACAGAAGCAAATTGTTGACTGAATGGTTAAAACAACATTGCCTATTAGACCATATGGGCTGGCAATTATAATTTTCTGATTGTTTTAATGATAAAAAATTCCTATCATATTGCACTTTTCCATTGGGAAATGGATTCAAAGGGTAATTGGAAGACAAAGTATTGTTAGCTTGGATTTGTGTTGACGCTGTACATAGATGTATTTAACTTCTATTAAATACCCAGGTAACAGGCAGGACTATTCTCACAGTTTTGTAGTTGTCACTACTTTGGGTCGAGAGGAGGGACAGAGGAAGGTGTGTATCTCTGCCCCCTCTATTACAAAACACTATTCTATTATTTGCATGAGTAAGATTGATTTCAGAATGTGATAGTAGTACCTGTAGCTGGGAGTTAAAACAGGTGAAAACTTCTCGAAATTATTCTGTTGGCTGCTTTATACAAAGTGTGATCCAAAGCAAGGGAAGAGTAACAAAGAACAAGGGATAGAGGACTTCACTTTCTGCACCAGCTCCTGGCCCTCAGTCTGTCTCTTTTGCACTTTTTATTCCTCAGGAAACTGGATAGTCATATTGAATGTTCAGTTTCAGGGACTTTGTGTGGAGGGGAACACTTTTTCCCTAATGTAGGAAAAATATCTTTCCACTCTTAACTTCTGTAGGAGCAGCAACAATTTTTAGGTCACTTCTGTTCTGTGCAGAAGGCTTGAGACCACTTTAACTTGTGCAAGTGACTTTCCCAGTGACATGGTTGGAAAAAAGTCTAGAGGGGATGCAGTTTTTCCCTGTCAGTCATTTCTGTATTTCATTTTTTCTATTGTTAAAAAGTAAAGAATGTGTAACCTCATCCATGGAGCATTCTGTGAAAATAATGTAAGCAAAACGTGTTGACATCCTCAGGTGTAAGTTGTTTGTAGAGTGCAATATAACTTACTCTAAAAGAAGGGACCTATTCACATGCATCTTCAAAGAGAAGCAGCAAATTCGTAAGATATTGCTGAATGTTTAAAATGCACTTAGTATACTGGGATTTCTTAATTACCATGACTTGCATCATTTACTTTTCAATGAGAATTTGTGTTGAAAGGAAATCAAATGAGGATATCTAATGTCTTCAAAAGCACTTGATTTTTTTTTTTTTAAACCATCTTTAAAAGAAGGTTTTTCTTTTCTGTAATCCCTGAGGAATCCTAGGAGCTGTTTAGTAAAGCATATTTCTCACTGGAGCATATGAGTACCTTAGAGCAACTTGTGACCGTTCCTTGTAGTTTTTGTCTTACTTCCTTTCTATTAACAGTCAAGTCATGTAACTTGCTTGCTTGCTGTCTTTAACCACTACCATCACACTCCAAATTTGAAGCCATAGTTTTACCATTAATAGCAGAAGCACCAGATGATCCAGCTGAGAGAGCTGCCATCAATGTCTTAATTTACCTAATACGTTCAAATGGCAATCTGTCAAGGCTTGGAACAAAGTGTTTGGAAGGAAGATGTCTCTTGGTGTGGGACACAGTGAAGCATGAATGATGGAATGTGCTATATGCCAGCAGCAGGAGTTTCAAAAACGTGCAATTCAGACTCTCTTGCCCAAAAGCCCATTTCCACATCATAAATAATGGAACTCTGGGAACACTCTGCAACTCCAAAGTAAGGTTAACACAGTACAGTGTCAATATAAATTCTAGTCAGACTGACAGCTGAACTGTTACAGGTAAACCTGTGTTCAAGCAGTTTTGGTTATTGCAGAGAAGGCAGAGCATCCCTCACCTTTTTATCTGATCCCTAAGTTAGCTCTTCATCGGCCTACATTTCAAGTTAGACACTTCTTTTTATACAAGGTTTGCTCCCAGCCTTGCATTTTGGTTACATAAGTTTTATAAGAATTTTTCATTTAAATTATTACATGTACCTTTTGGAAAACACAGTTGATAAGCAAATGGCTAAAATAGCAGAATGGCTTGCACAATTCCCTCTCTAGACAATTAAACACATTTGAAAATTTTGTTTTGTTATCTTATTGTCAAGAATTTCCCAATCTGTTAGAAAAGGATTGTGAATATTCAGAAATTCTTGAGCAATGAGCTGAAAAGAGAAGTGTTGTGAAATTCAGACTCACTGAAGGGAATGGTAACATTTACATTAGTTATAGCAGAACAAAATTTTTCTTATGCTGAAGTGAATCAGAACTTCACTTACTTGCTTCTCAGAACTTAGGGGGTATAGATATACCACTGAATGTTAAAGCTGTGATTTAAAACTAAGACAACCAGCCAAGAGCTGCAACTGTTCTTTCTTCAGGCTTTCTATTCCCTGAGACACTAGGAAGAGAAACTCTTCCATTACTTTCCCCAGAACTTGCATCAGGGTTTATGTGCTGAGCACAGGCTTTTGTGTCCTTCTCTTCATGTTTCCAATCAAATGGTTGGGATGCAATTACAACTGACTGGAAGTAAAGATAAGCTCATGCCTAACAGAAAGAATGCCATAGGAAGTAATTTTGCCATCCATTATTATTTGCTGGAGTAGCCCTATGTAGCAGCAATATTGAGGATCCATCTGTATGTACAGTAGATATATTGTAACCCTGGAGGAAATGCTTCAGCTCCATTAGCTGGTGGCAAAGCCTTATGTAGGGTGTTCCCTCATTTGATGTGTTAGAGCCATCAGTAGGTAATACACTAACAGAAAGGGGTAGAGCACACCTCTCATTTTCAAAGTGACTTTTAACCTAACCCTCTTTAACTTAAATCAAACAAATCTTGTTTCATAGTTTCATTGCTTTTTCAGTTCACAAGAAACAAGTCATTATGATTATTTCTTCTGACTTCGTGTGTAACATGAACCCCAGAATTTTGCTGAATAATTCTTGCATCATGTCATAATTATGCTTGATTGTGCTAAAGCACAGAAAGATAACCAATTTTATTTGAGAACTTCATCTTAGTTTATTCTGCTACCATTTATAGCAATAACCACACTCTTAAAATAACTTGAATTGTGTTAGTCTGATAACAAAAAAAAATTAAGCTTACCAATCTGAATCATAGTCTATTAAAGATAACAGTTTGTACAGCTAATTTGTTATCCATGTATGTAATTGTACTTTTTGTTCTTAGAGCTGCTCCATGTGTAAAGAGAAGAGACCTGCTCACAGTCTCTGTACAAGATGCAATAAGTGGCTGTGCAGCTCGTGTACAGAGGAACATGGACATGGCAAGGCACCTGGAGATCCCTTCCTGTCTGTATCCCTGAAAGGCTGCACAGGTACTGAATATTAACTGAAAGTTTGTTTCTTCTTATGTCAAATATCCAGTTGAAAAAGGAGTAGCTGCAGGTTCTGTGCCAGAGTCACCATGCTCTGTCTGTGTGGCTCGGAAGGATATGTACATGTCAATGAGAGATTATGTGATTTTTCTCCAATTTTGAGGCCATTGCCACAACTAGCATTCCACAATATTACAAAGAGTTTGGATATTTGTGTTTCACAGGTATGATATTCTCCACATGCCTTTCCAATCTGTGGAATGACTAGGGTTAGGAAGGCTACAAGTGCAACAGGCCATGCCTTTTTAGTATTTCTGTCCTCCTTTGGGTAATTTAATTCAGGGAGCTACAATAAAGCAATTCCTGTGCATATGGACAAGGTGTATGAGGGAGCCACAGACAGCAAAAGGCTGTGATCACTATGGGATGTTCCTTTTCTAAGCCTGGTGTGAAAAGTGTCTCCTGAGTATACGTTGCCATGAACATGCACAAATGAAGCCCCCTGGCAAATATGTCTCATCCCTATACAATGATGATTCACAGAAAGTATTACCATCTCCTATTACTTTTCATTACTTTCTTTACTCAAATACCAGAAATCTGCTGTGGAGTATCCTAACATAAACTTACATAAGCAATTTGTAACATAAAATAAAATTTTTTCATTCTTTATACGGTGATTTAGATTTACACTTTGCTCAGATGTGAATTCATTTGTGCTAGATAGTTTGTGCTGCACTCTCATTTTTCTTCATAAGGAAGATGAAGGACAGAGAAAGGAATAAATAGAGCCTACTGATTATGCTTTTTATTTTATTCTTTATAATTTTTCTTGTAGAAGCCTATACTTTGTACTTGCAAGAGAGGGAGTTCTTTTAAGTATTGGGTGGTCATATCAGAGTTTGAGGCACTTGAGACATGATGTGCCTTTGCCAAATAAGGTGTAAACAAAAAAGAGCCTATAAGAATGGTAATAATAAAAAAGAACAGATTATATTTAAATGTTTTTTGGGTCTTTTTTAAAGAATAATATAACCCAAAATCCCCTGACCCCTTCTCAAACACCCTGCTTGGATGGGCAATGTTTTTCTTCTTGAGTTGAGGACAAGATAAGGGCTGTGGTTTTGAGGCTTCAACTGTTTATCATTTCATTTCACTTTAACTAAGATTGCCATCTCATATTGTTGACAAATACTGGTAAGAAAATATATGTGTGGCTCAGTTGTGGGTTTCTGTGTGCTATATAAATAAAAAGATGTGAACACATAAAAATATTCATAAAAATTTTATTTTTATTTATTTAGGACATAGATATCCCCTCAGGATAATTCAAAGAAAGCAAATACTAGGATTTACCAGAACTCAAACTGTTGTTTCTGGGGTTTTTTTTGCTTTCTGGAAATGAAACCTGCTCTGTTTTGAGATTCAATCACCATCTTCAGTCTGTGTAGGGTGCTTCTGAACAACAATCACCTTCTTTGTAAGCCCTTGTAACAATGAAGAGATTCTGCACCTTTGTAACAATGAAGAGATTCTGCACCTTTAAACTGTTCTATCTTTTGCCATTTGCTTTACAAGGGCTGGACCTTCTTTTGTCATCTGAAATGTGTTAGATTCTCTGGCTCTGAAATGAAGTAAAGTAGGGAAAACCCTTCACCAAACACATTGAATCCTCCTTATTTCTATTATTTTTGTTAAACAATTTCTTCCTTGAGTCACAGAACTAGAGGAGCCTGGGTTCCCTGGGAAATCGTTCTGCTTCTTCATGATACCTGTGCTCAATGTAACACAGCTGATCACCCCCTGTCGTGCAGAGCCTGCAGCTCTCTGGCAGAATTCCCCTTCCACTGATCCTGCAAATGCTCTGGCTTCCTTCCTGGTCCTCCACTGCCTGCTGGGTGAGACCCAGATCACACAGCTGAGAGGCTGTTGGTTGCCTGGCAGCATCCTTAACCTGGTGACTCTGGGGGTCATGGTGCAGAGCAGTGTGCCAAATTCACCCCATTTTTGAGAATTTACCCTTCATTTGTATTTGGATGGTGAGGGCAGGGGGAGAAGCAGGGCTGAGCTGGGACAGAAAAATGCCGTATTTTAATAGAAGCAAACAATTTTAAAGTAGCCTGATTTAATTTTTCTACTGACTCATCCTTTGCGAATCTGAAGTAAGGGCTCACAAAATGAGTGCTCTGGTACAGGACTCTCTGAGAGGGGTTTTTGGTATTGGAAATGGTTGCATTCTTGTTGGAAGCAGCTTTATTTTATTCACCTTCATAGCTTTCTGGTAGTTTGGAGTGAGGATGTGTGCATGTGCTAGTTACATTCCATTGTTTTGAATGTGCTTATTGAGGACTGGAGTGGAAAGTTTTGGGAGTGTCCCTGTTTAGCTAAAACTGTTATTGAACTTCTACACAGTAAAACAGACTTTATACTTTAAGCATAAAGCCAGAAATCTTGCACACACTGGACAGCACTGTGAATCCCATCCCCTCACCCCACCAATTTGGCAGTGACACTTCTATATTGTATAGTTGCTCTACTGTATCCTTGTTAGCTGAACCACCTCTAGAGGTAATGCTAAAATTACAGTTCTCTTTTGAGTGCTGGACTATTACTGCTGGTTATGAACATGGGGATGATGAGAACTGATTCACAGATGAGTTAAACTGTGCTACTTGCAGTTTTTCACACACACTAACTTTTCCTGAGAGTAAGGAAAAAACTGGAAAGGAACAACTTGTCTCTAAAAAACAAAAACAAAACCAAAACAAAACACCAAAACACAATCCCCAAACAAAAGCTCCTGAAAACTTTTTTGGCTCTGTGACCACAAGATGTCAAAATATTGAAATCTGCTTCTGGAATGAGTTTGATGAACACTGGGGAATTAGATGCTGGCAACATTGACCAAAACTTTATGACAGTTCTAGCAGCAGCCTTGGAGGAATAATCTCTGAAGAATGAACATTTCTCTCGAGGGTTGTGTATTAACACCAGGGATAAGTTAATTTAGTTAAGTTTAAAGTTCTGCAGAACTCTTTAACTGATTAAAGTCACAAAATCAGGACCTCCCTTAGTCCCAGCTTTCTCAAAATAGTATTAAGTATTAGTACAGGCTCTTTCCTGGTTACATGGAAATTTGTGCTTTGCAACTGGGAAGAAACAATCCTTTTGCCAAGACTGTGTTATGTCAGTACCAGATCATTTACTCCTACCAGCTGTTTACAGGCCAGTGCACAAACTGAATAACTTTCTCTTTGTTATACTATTCTTTTCTTTCAGTCCCTCAAGGGTAAGTATGAACCTATAAAATCAAAGTTCGAGCTGTTGCAATTATGCAAGTAGAGGGAGAACTGTTAGCTAAGATGAGATTGCTTTTCCAAAGTTGACATCAACTGGTTAGAGGAACAGAGATTTAAAACTTTCCATTCATTATTTAAGAGATACACCTGAGAAAAAGAAAAGAAAGGCTGTAGAAAATGATGACTAAAATGGTGAATTATCAGAATTTAGGGCAACTGAGCTTTCCCTGTTCTTCAAATGAGGCTCTTATCAAGAGGCTAACATAGATAGTTGTGGTCAATGTATATGCTTCTAGAGAAAACAGACTTTTGCCCTTGTTTAGCACCTGATTTCTAAGTATTAAACTTATTTTAAAACTGAAGAGTTGCTCTTAGCTGAGCTTAAAGTAGGTCAAGAACAGCACAGCTCAGTCGTAGTTCTCACTGACATGTAAATTGAGTCAGGGGATTACTCGTGTCAGAGGCGTTGGGTCTGTGTTGTAATTAGATAACATTGATTTTATCCTTAGTTTGCATTTGAAATCCGTCCATCTCTTAAATCTGACATGGTACTAAAAAACCCCACTGATTTCTCTGGGATGATTACAATCACCCAAAGACTAAAGACCCTTCACAGAGAGAAAAATGGAGAAATCATATGTAAATTTTTGACTGGGCTTTGTTATACGCAGACCTTAAAACAGCATCTTACTATAAGTTGAAGTTTAATGAGGTAATTTGATCTTGAGTTTTCAGAAAAGCAGCTTGTATGCTTTGCAGATACTGAACACTTTGATTCTTCCAACCCGTGAACCTTGAGGTAGTTATTATGGTATTTTTGCTTTCCTTTTAAGATATAAAATCTAACCCACAGGGAAGGAAAAGATGATCTTCAACATCCACATTGGCTACATATTGGTTATACAACCTGCTTGGTTGCATATTATTTGCAATGGCAGCAGCAGATTTTAATAAAAAAGTACATATTTGCAATATAATCAGAAAAAAATTTGCTGTCAAGGTGAGTTCAGTTTGTACCTTGCTAGAAGGAAATGTTGAAGCAGGCTAAAAAAAGCCTAATCTAATTTACCCTTTTAATAATACTGTCTATTAGCATTTGATTCAATAATTATATAAACCAATAAACTTTCCTGAAGAATAAAGCATGATACTGCAGTAAATAATTCATAACAATGTAAACTATGTAATGCTGTTACATAAAATCTTGGCCTGAGCTGTAACAAATTATCTTCTTGCACATTGTTAAGAAGGCAGAAGGAAAGTCAGTTGAACTGGAGGAAGTAAATCAACCTCCTCAGAAATATTTAGAGTAGATAGCAATCTAAAAACTGGCATTTTGACATGTTGTTTTAGAGCATTCTCATTGTCAGCCATGAGATCTTCTTAGCCTTTCTACTTCTCTGTTGTGCATTTTCCAAAAGTGACTGAGTCGGTACAGCTTGTTCTGTGCTGTGGGTCAGTTATTGCAAAATTATCACTTCAAAAGCTTGATTCTATAAAAGGCTCCATTTTGCTACAGGATGACAGGATGATATATATCTATAATAAATATTTTTGTATAATTTAAAGTTTTGATCAATATGTGCGGTGTAATAATGATTGTCTTGTTTAATTTCTCTTGTGTTGGTAAAGGATAATGGGATAGTGTGTTTGTCAGAGCACTCTCAGGATGCAATCGTAATTTTCTTGTTGTCCCCATATGTGCTAATAATGCTGATGGTTCTGTGGATGAGGATTTGCACACTGATCTGCATAAATCTGTCACTGTTCTTGAGCTTGTGTTCTTTAACCATTTTGAGAAAACAAGGTTTTTCACTAGTAGTAATGATGAGAGGTCAATAAAATTAGTCTCTGAAGTCTGTGCTTTTTTGGTCCAACGAAAGAACTTTGGCCTTAACTGTTAATGCAGATGTATTTGTAAATGTCTAACTTCAGTAGCAGAGGATTTGGTTTTCCATGGTTTAACTATTTTTTTTTCCCTGGCATTCTTTCACTGACAGTGTTCCTTCTTTCTAAAACAATTCTACCATTCAGGAAAGAAGGCAGGAACAGATTGTGCAGAAGCAACACTTCCACTTCTCATGTCCAGTAACTGTTCTTACATTTTATCATATTACTCTTTAGAAAATCCTTTTAAGAACAGATTTTGAGGTCTAATACCAGTCATGGCTGCTGAAGTTTATGAACTACATTGCAACAAACACAAATTTGAGAAACAATTGCTCATGTGTCTTTTTAACAACAAAGGGTTTCCTTGCTTCTGTTGTGATGGCAGGTTTATGTAATATATTTGCTATTCTGCATTTTACAAGACAGTTTTGTTGAGTGGCTTGCCAGATCAGGGTGTTCAAAGTCGTGAAGCAGGTGCCCCAAACCATGGGAGATACTTAAAACTCATGAGAGTTTAGAGGACAACGTGAATTTTTTATGACTTTTTTTCTCAGCCCCTCTAATGCAGAGTTTGTAGGATAATAAACAATCCCTGCTTCTATTAGTCAGATGGTTCCAGGTTCTGCACCTTTTAAAAGTATCATCAAGACTTTCAATAAAATTGTGAGTTTGGTTACTCTTTTTCTGAAGTCTACTAGTAATCCTTGTCAATGACACCCTTGCTTTATGTTCCTCAGCAACTGAAGATGAAGCAAGAGAGTTTCCCTTATTTTGTCCAGTGCACACTCAAGATGCACTCACGCTGTTTTGTGAGACCTGCGATACCCTTACCTGCCACAGCTGCCTTCTGGTGGAGCATAAGGAACACAGGTACCACACACTGATTGCTTAATCCTAATCAGGGCTCAAACTATAGCTAATTGAGATCTAAGACTTTTTACCTGTGTTTCCTGTCAGGTTGTTCTGAACTTAAACACCAGAGCAAACTCAATTCAGTTGTCTTGTGCCCAGGTTGGGTAGCACGAGGCTCATTGCCCTCACCAGTGCTCAAGGATGCTGCTTGCCTGTGAAAGTGTGTGAGCCATGTAAGGGATTGTTTATACCCAATGACACTGTTTGTGACATGAGCCTGCCTGTATGAGGTTTGATAAAGTTCAGCTGTCACAGAGAGCACCAGGAGCAGAAAAGAAGCAGGGCACCCTGTCCAGACAGGTATTAAGGCAGCTGGTTCCCAAAACTGATCAGCTGGTAAGTTGTTTACTTATGAACATGAAAAAAACCATGGTGTGAGAATTTCCCCTTCTTTTACAGATTCAGACATCTTGATCAAGCTCTGCAAAATCAGAGAGTTATTCTGGAAAATGTCATAACTAAAGTGGAAGAGAAAAAAAATGGGATTCAGGTTTCAACTAAACAGATTGAAGACAGGTAATTCCTATGCGTTACTTTTTTTTTTTTTTCCATGAAAGTGGGCGATAGGTAAAAGTATTATTTTCACTAAATGTAGGTTAACAGAATTAAATGCGGTTGCTATATTTTTTACTTTTTTGGAGGGTAGGAAATAATGGGAAGATTAAAAATATCAAATTCGTGCTTAAGTGGTGCTGACAAGTCATGGCATTGTAATACAAGATTCCATAGTCTTTAAAAGGCATGTGACAGCTGAGTTAGAGTTAAGATTCCTTTGTATAATCTGCTTCTGGACTAGAATTTGAAAATATTAGGAATAAAAATAATTTTAAAAACAACTTATTTCTTAAAGAAACCTCAAAACATGCTGCAATTACAGTCAAGACTAATACAAAAATGATAATATTTAATTCTATGAACTGAGTTTTAGCTACTAATTGTGCAGTTAGTAGCTGTTAGATCTCTCTTCTGCTTTAATAAAACCTTTTCAACCACCTCCAAAGAGTACAAATCTACTTGTACTCTAGTATAAAGTGAAGGCTTTTTGGATGTGTTCTGTGTGTATTTGTTGACAAAGAACTTAAGACTGTTCTTGGCATGATGTTTGAGTGAATCAATCAACATAATTAAGTGAATCAATCACATCTGGGGAACAGTGGTCAGAGTTCAGTGTCCAAATGGAGATTGGAGATGATTGGTGTCCCTCAGTGGTGTGAACTGGGACCAGGACTGTCTAATATCTTAATCAGTGACATAGACAGTGGGATCTAGTGCACCCTCAGCATGGTTACACCTGACTCCAAGCTGAGTGGTGCAATTGACATGCCTGAAAGTTGGGATGCCATCCAGAGGGACCTGGACAAGCTCAGGTGGGCCCCTGTGAACCTCCTGATGGTCAACATGGGCAAGTGCAAGGTACTGTGCCTGGGTCGGGGCAATCCCTGGTATCAAGACAGGCTGGGACATGAAGAGATTGAAGGCAGCCCTGAAGAAGGACTTGGGAGTATTGGGGTATGAAAAGCTGAACATTCACTGGCAAGGTGTGCTTGCAACCCAGAAAGCCAATTGTATCCTTGAGTGCATCAAAACCAGGGCTGCCAGGAGGTCGAGGGAGGGCGTTCTGTCCCTCTATTCCATTCTGGTGAGATCTCACCTGGAGTGCTGCACCCAGCTCTGGAGTCCTCAGCACCAGGAACATGTGGACCTGTTAGGATGGTTCCAGAGAAAGGCCACAAAGATGATCAGAGGGATAGAACACCTGTGAGGACATGCTGAGAGAGCGGGGGTTGTTCAGCCTGGAGAAGAGGAGACTTCATGAAGGCATTATTGAAGCCTTTCAATACTTACAGGGGTTTCTAAGAAAGATGGGGACAGACTTTTTACTAGAGCCTTTTGTGATAGGAAAAGAGGTAATGGTTTTGAACTGAAAGAAAGTGGACTTAAATTAGATATAAGGATGAAGAGTTTCGTTGGAACTGGTTTCCCAGTAGAGTGGTGAATACCCAACTCTTGGAAACATTCAAGGCCTGGTTGGATGGGGTTTTCAGCAACCTAATCTAGTTGAAGATGTCCCTGCTCATTGCAGGGAGTTTGAATGGGATGACTTTTGAAGATCTCTTATGACTCAAAACATTCTATAATTCTATGTTTGAAGAGAAGTGTGAGAGAACTAATGGGAAATGATACAACTTTCACTGGAATTCCATCAATGGTTAGATCAGTTTTTGAAACAAATAACTACTGAGCTGTGAATAAATGGGCTTATTTAGGGATGTGTGTCTCTTACCCATAGGTTGCTTGAAGTAAAACACTTGTACAAAAAGGTAGAAAACCAAATAAAAATGGCCAAGATGGTTCTGATGAATGAAATCGATAAACGAACAAACATCCTTCTTGAACAACTTGAAGTGAGTAATGCTGGTTTATTTGATACTTTGGGAAATTAAACTAAATTAAATTTAATCCCAGTGCCAGTGGAAAGAATATAGACTGTGGGAGCTATTGTCCCTTTGCTTATATTTTCAAATATTTCTTTTTTATTTTTCCTGCAGAATTTTATGTGGAATCAATGGTTGGCAAAGATTCAGGGTGAAGTGGCAAAACTTTTTCTTATCATGAGTTAACTGCATTCTCTAATGCATTTACAGAGAATATGTGTGTACTTTTTGAGTACCTGCAAAACAAACCACCCTCTGATTTTAATGTTTAACTTGTAGAAGCCCATCTAGCAGCACAATTAATACACTGTTTCAAAAATGATTCTTTGGTCTATTTTCTGCAACAGACCCTGCAGTTTTGACTCTTCAATTTTTGGACATCGAGTTGAAAGTATGTATGATTTTATTTTGAAATGTGCTGAGCACAAAAATTGCTGATCAGAATTTCCAGTTCTTGGTTTTTCTTGGGTCACTTTAGCAGTACTGGAAAGACAAGGCACTCAGCATGAGCCTGGATACCTTTGAACTTACATATTTGATGTAAAGAAGCTTTACAAAAAAGAGAAATGTATGTTCTCATTTCAGTCTTATTAAACATTAGGTAAATTCAGTGTTCCTGTGTTCTAGCAATATTTCAGTGTTTGTCTGGGCTATCTATAACTACAGCTGAACTGTGCATGCACTTGCAGTGCTCAGCCGAAGTGCATGTAGGCACATTGAATGAAATTGGCAGGTGCCAGGTTGAAATCAGGCAAGGGCAGGTTGTTCTTCACATAAATGGTAAATAAGTGTTGAACTCCATGGTGCAACATATTGTGCATAGGTTCAAAAGCGATTAGAAAAATTCATAAAAATATACACTGAGTGATAATGTAGGCTCTGTTTGTGGTCCCTAAATCATGGAGATGGAAAGACTGCTCTGAGGAAATGGCTCATGCTTCCTCTCTTATATTTTTTCTTGTGTGTAAGAGCAAAGAAAGTTGTCCAGGTGCAAATTTGATCCAATTCCTACAGCTTTGTTGGGTTACATTATTCTTTTAAACCAAGGCCAGAATAATGCATTAACTGCTGGGGAAGTTATTGCTCTTCCTGAAATTCAGACCTATCGCCTGAGTAGGATTTGCTTTCTTTTCGGGATTGGTGGTTTAAAGAGATCCTAAAACACACTATTGCTGTAAATAATGCATAATGCAGTGCCTATGATTGTATACGTTATATGTGTCTGAAGAATGAGAGCTATCTTCTACTGATTCACATTATTAACAGAAAATCACCAGCGAAAAGAAGCAGAAATTGGAGCAACAACTGCAAGGACTTGTGGTTTTAGGCAGACAGATAGAACATGTTCAGAACTTCATCAGCTGGGCCGTGTGCAGTAAAAACAGCATCCCATTTCTCTTCAGTAAAGAACTGGTAAGAATAATACTTACTGTGCAGTAATTGTGAGAACTATTTTAGGGACTTAATGTTCTCAAACATTTTTCATGATCTTATGATTGTGAATAAAATCATAATTCTTTAATTTGTCACTAGATCGTATTTCAGATCCAGCGCTTGTTAGAAACAAACTGTAACACAGACATGGGCCCTCCTCTAAAGATCAGATTTACTTGGGATCCCTCCTACTGGACTAAACAACTATCCAATATGGGTAAGAAAAATATATTAGGCAAGTGCCCAAAGCTAGACTACACAGATATAGACAATACAGTATTTTCCCTAAAGGACTGTCTTTGTTTTGACATCTAGTTTTGAAACTCTTGCCATGTTCTGAAGAAAAGTTAGTGTGGTTGAAGGTTCCTGGCTTTCCCTGCAGTTATGTCAGTTCACCTACTAAAGGACATAATTTAGATGTCAGATCCTTTTTGTATTTTATTGGCCAAGGGACCTGGGCAGTGTCGAGACACAATTAATGGGCACAAAGATGGCTTTAGGACACTGACTGTATAATAATGACAGTGTTATTTATATAGCAAATGTCCATACTGTGACTTTGTTTCCCACCAGCTATAAATTTCTCAGCTGCAGTGGGTTTTTACAGTAAATTCAGTTTAGTGGACTAATCAATGATCTAAAGGATCAGTTCACTTCCCATTTTAAGATATTAAAAAATAAATGGGGTAAAACACTAATAAAACTGTTTCAGAGAGTTATCTTCTCTTGACTAAAAGCATGGACAAGATTCATTTCACAGGTCACTTCTATTTCTAGCTTTTACAAGTCTCACCAATATTGCATCAATCTCTTATTTTTGTCACTTTCACCCTGGCAGCTGTCTCTTGTGCCTGTGTTTATGGATGAGAGGATAAGCTCATACTTTAGTAAAAAATGAAAGTATGAGCCATATCCATCAGTTAGGATAAAATAAGTTGAGGCCAGTTTTTTTAAGTGTTTGCTGTGTAATTCAACCATGAGTTCCCCTGGCATCAGTGGAAGTTTGGTGTGACTGGAAATCATTGAATAATATTGAAAAAATTGTCTTGAATATATGTTGACAGACTGCTTAGATAGGATATTTTAATATCTTTTATATTCGAAATGTGAAAGATGGCCATTTCCTTGTCTACAATTTTTATTGTGCGAATTTGTCAAGACCATAGGAGGGAGTAAATTTGCTGTTTTTTCCAGGAGGTTTCACAATGGAAGGTGGACACATTTCTCACTCAGATGTGCTACTGTGTGAAAATATTCAAGGGTTACAAACCTCTTTGTATCATGGGCACCATTCATCAGCATCACAGCTGGAGCCTGTGAACAGCCAGCCACATCACTTTCCACCCGCGGTTCAGTGTCCTGCACCCGTGCGTTGCTCACACTGCCTCAGCCTTCCTCACCCAAACAAAGCTCAGCCTTCTTACCAAGACACAAACCGCCATAAAAGTTTTCGACAACCTCCCGAAATGCAGCAGTTTCCTCTGCAGTACAGCATGCAGCAGCAACACGACACGGAGCAAAGGGGTGCCCCCCAGCCTATGAAGCTAACACAGTCTGCGCTGGAACAGCAGTCGTGCTCAGAGCCAGAGAACGTGCCTGAGAGGGTGGGAAAGCACTTGCCCTCCCAGCAGCTGCAGCAGACTGCACCGCTGGGTTATGCTGCTGTATCACATGAGGCTCAGCAAGCTCACACGAGCCACCCACAGCCGTTCCTCTCACAGGCTTCTTTGCAGACATCAGCTGTGCAAGTGCAGCTCGGTCATCTCCAGAAGATAAAATCCAACCACTTGCTGCAGCCGCCCCCACAGCAGCAGCAGCTGCCACCGCTGGCATCACCACCATCAGGGCAGAGTGAGAGCACCCACAAGCAAGTCATTCAACAGAGCCTGGACATCATGCACCACCAGTTTGAACTGGAGGAGATGAAAAAGGATCTGGAGCTTCTTCTGCAGGCCCAGGGACAGTCCAGCTTGCAGCTGAACCAAGCCAAGCCACCCCAGCATGTTCAACAGACCATAGTTGGTCAAATCAACTACATAGTAAGGCAGCCAGCCCCAGTGCAGCAGCAAAACCAAGATGAAGCACAAGTAAGTTCTCTAAAAGTTCTTCCCTATTGTGTTTAGTCAATGTAAGCTCAGAAATGAGGGACACCTTTGAGATTTTATGTATTTCTCTGAACTTTCTCTTGTCATCTTCTCTATGTATGCAGCAGAGACTTCATGCAGATTGGCCCAAAATTTTCTGTGAAGTGCTGCATAAAGAACCTGGATCCCAAAGATGTGAAGCTCTAAATGGACACAGGGAGCAGCACAAGGGAGAACAAAAGCACTGTCATTCCTCCTTTGTAAACAGGAAAATGCAGGACTGCTATAGTGTCACTCTCCATTTCAAATCTTTTTTTACTGGAATCATTAAGCCCCGAGTCTGTAAAAAGGATATTCAATTCTGAATTATTATTGAAGCAGATGAAGACAATAATTTTTTGGTCTGGGAGTTATTTCCCATTCTGCTACTATCTCCTCTTGCTGCTAAATCATGTCCTTTAAGATTATCATCAGTATTCAGACATGCTGTTCTTCTAAAGTTTTATCAGCAGGGCTAATTTCTTCCCTTTTCCCCTGGTAGTAAGAATCCTGCCTTTGAAAGAAGGACAATGCCTGATGGTGAGCATCCAAACTACAAGGCAGACAAGGTGCACAATAAGGTGGCTTTGAAACTCACTCTAAACAGTGGGGCTTGCAGTGGAAAGGTGGCTTGGACTTCCCATTGCGTAAATTATGTGAAGTTGCCTCTTTGAATAGTTCTCAAAGTTAATTAACTACAAAGGCAGAGTGCAGGTTTTTGGAATAGCGGTACATTTCAACAGCTTTATTGATTTTGTTTTTTTAAATAATTTTTTAATGCTTGAGAAAAATCTCTCCATTCTCTACTTAGGGTTATTTCAAACATCTCTGTTGTTTTAGAGTCTTTCCAGGCTTGTCATATGTGTATGCTGTGAATTGATGTAAATAGATTACCATTTTTCTTTTTAAGATGTTGAAAACACAAATTCTTGATTATGATTTGTAGGTCTGTGAGAGTTCCACAGAACCTGATGTCCAGAAGCCTGCCATTCCTCTTGACAGAAGTGGTAGTCCCTCCCTGTCACAGCCACTAGATGAAGAAGCCAGTGTCAGCAGTCACTCCTCTGAGAGCACACTGCAGCAATCAGCTTTCCATCCAGTCAGAAAGGTATCAAGAACTTTTTTTTAAAACAAAATTTAAAGGGAAAAACATTACTTAATAATATTAAATCTAATGGGACGTTTACAATCAGCTAGAAAGAAATTAAAATGCAGTAAATGTCAACAAAATGACTTGTAAATTTTGGAAGACAGTCACAGCCTAACCTTGTGTGCATGTCCCAGTAAGTGCCTACACACTGGGCTGTAACCAAGACCAACAACTCTTCTATAAGCTGGTAGTGTTTAGGTCTGGTTGGCATGATTGTTAAACGTGAGCTGGTAAATAAATAGAAGCTGTATTTCTTCACTGTTTAAATTCTGTCCAGCCTGTATCTCTAGGGACTTAACTGTTAGGACTTGCTAACTACCATAGTAGCAGCAGCTAATTTGGAAAAAAAAAAAAGAAAGAAAAAAGTCAGAGATGCTGATGAAATCAGGCTGGAGAAACATCTTTCAAAATAGGTGCCCTGGAAGTAACAACACTAATTATTATTGAAGGTGTGGTGTCTGAAAGGGATATAATTTCACTATGGTTTTGTCTATAAACAGAAAAATCATAGTTTCTGTATTTATAGAATATTTTAGTATATAGTAGAGCCAGGCTTTGATCCTTCCACTGACTGTGAGGCCTGGACTACTGAAAAAGCAGCATGACCAAGACCAGGAATGCTAACCCTTATCAGTAGATCCTTGCTGGCTCTGGATATCACCTGTGTATCTGAAACAGAGAAGCTGCCTTTTACTTTTCTGTACAGTTTGTTTAAAACACTCCAAACAGCACATCATATCCTGGTTGCTTAAATCTGTTTGTTATTCCTGTGCATGACTCATTTTGTGTACTATGTAGAAATCTTTAATGGATATTTTCTCTTGGAATTTGTATGTGGAATATTGTGGAAGTACTTGTCTTTCTTTACTAGCTTCAAAAAGGAAGTTAGTTTTCCTTCTCTAGTATGTAACTTTGTTGACTCAACGTATTTATGATGCAATACCCATTTGGAGAATTGTTGGAGATCCCTTTGGGAATTGTAGAGACATGGAAACGTAATGATTATGTAGGGCCTGAGAGCAGCATGCAAATCAGATTTGAAAGCCACAAAGAAATCTAAAATTTATAAATTAATCCTGCAACTGTGATGGAATTTCTGGATCAGGCTGATGGCATCATGACATACTCAGATCATGCTCTTTGGCCCTGAACTTTCACATGTGAAGCAAAGCTCTCTTAACCTCTTATGGTAGAGCCCAGGTCTGAGCAAAGCCGTGTGGATTTTCCAGGATAGGGCTACCTTTACTTTAGGATCTGACTCTCAAAACTGAGGATGTGTATTTAGGACCTCAGTAAGACCATGAACCTGAGCACATATTTGTCTTGTAATATAGACGTGCCCTCAAAGTTATTTGTGAAAGTGAATGGTGATGCTACCCAAGTAACTTTCAGAGGCTTTTTCTATATGCATGTTGAAGAAGCCATCCTTTGTCTTCTGGACCTGTAATGGAAGGTTATTCCCAATATCTTAAACAAGAAAAGTCAGAAAGAGGAAAGAAAATGGAAGCAGATGTGCAAGAGAGAGAGAGAGAGAATTGTAGTCTAATGGGAAAAGGAGTGATAAAGGAAGAAGGACTGATTTCTTACTGTAGAAGTTGAGAAGGTGGCAAGCGGAGGAAATTACTAGGGGGAAAAAAGGAATCTTTTTCTAATGGTGCTGAGAAGTGTGTGCTCTTGTGCAGAAAGCAAAGGGGTGTCTGGTTTTTTTTACTAGTTTCCTGGTAGCTCTGCAAGAAATGAGAACATTCAACAGATACCGTACCCCATTTTTGCCTGCATTTATCTCTTCTAATGAACTTTTGGGATGAAGACATAATGTACTGACAGCTTCTGGCAGTGGAGAATTAGAAATGATGAAGGGAAACAGCACAGTAAGGAAACCCTTGAGATATATTCTTCATGGATGCTGTTTAAAGATGGCTGACTGCTTTTGCTGACAATTGGATGAAATCTAGTTTCAAATGGGAGATTGGTTCCTGGTTAAGAACAAGGGAATGTGTCTATTTGTTCTCATCTCTGTTTCACATGATTAAATATTTTTCACACTCATCTCTAGACAAAAAATTCTGCATAGCTGTTTGACCATTTACTCAAATATGGCCTCTACTCAGAACTTTTCATCTCTCTCAAGATCTTGAAGGACATGGAAAAAGTGAATGTGGACAAGTCTGGAATAGTGCACTCAAAAAATATGGTAGAGAAAATGGCTAGATAAACCTTTTGCTACCTGAAGAAGAACTGCGTTCTGTCTTTTGGAGAATAATTGTTATTGGACTTCTGGCCTCATGTTACAGTTCTGCTGAACTCTGACAACCTTCATTTGGGTGCAGCATTCCTAGTGGAGTAGGTGATTCTCTGTCTAACGAGATCCTTTCATTAATGAGAAAGCAGTGTGCACGTAAATTAATTTAGTGATAAGCTTGCCAAGATCTGTCAAAATAAAATAAAAACTTTCTTTAGCCCTGTGGTTTCCTTTATTTTGGAGTGGGGCAAGGTTTGGTTGCTCATGTAATTCAACATCTATGCATTAATTTTGAAACATATTTATGGTATACCTTTGAAATTATTGACTGATTAACTAGATAAATTATCTGCGTCGAGGTTCATGTTTATGTGTGAAATAACACACAGCAGATGCTATTAATAGTTTGGGATCACCACATTACTCATAAACATGGAAATCACAAGGACTTTTTTCAGATCATCCCAGAGAAATGCTAGTGCAGCTGTTACACTGTGGTGTAAGGCACTTGTGTGCCATGCAACAGGTTTTGAGTTCAAAAAGCACCTGCCCAAGTTTTTTAGATAAGCACTGTTTTCTTTCCCTCACATTTAAAGCTGGTGATTGAAAGCAGAACTAGAGAAACAAAGGTGAAACACTTCACACATTTGTAAAATGTCCCTTTGTGTTACATTTTACCATCTATTAGGACAAAAATTAAATCTAGCTTCACTGCACAGTGGGGTTTTGGCTTTCCAGTTGTATAAAAATAGGGTTTCCTAGCTGGTGTCAATCACAGACATTGACACCAAGGCTACTGCTGTCTCAAAGGTCAGAGTAATTCCTGTCTGTGCCTACCTGCTCTGTATGCATGTGTATAGTATAGTCTCTAAACATGTGACTTCAGTTATGGGTGGCCTTATTTTCATTTGCTTTACTGGTTTTGGAGCATTTATAGTGATATTTTTTCATCCTTTCTGTGTGTTCTTCTAACTATTCTTTCTCTGTGAATTACCTTTTTTTTTTTTTGTGCAAAATAAATGTTTCTATACTTAGATCATTGATTGTTTTATATAAGTACTGCACTTAGTATAATTTTGGGCTTGATTAGCACTTTTTAAGAACACAAAACTGGAAAAAAGTTTTCTGTCAATGTGCAAAATGGATATAATTTTCTCTTCATGGTCCCCTGTCAATAATGTACTTCAATCATGTAGCCAGGAACTCCGTTTTGCATTGTGGAGTTGTTCTGTCTCCCTGTCTGTCAAATACCCAACCTCTCCAGTAAGAACACCAGCAAGAGAGAGAACAAATTTCAGATAACTTTTGTGATACCTGCACTTCAGTTCCAGGGAATTGTGCCAAGCTCTAGCAAACAGATTTTACACAAGCATTGCTAAGTTGCAGTGTGAAGGAATGAGTACTCAATTAGATTAACAGTTTTGTGGAAAGGGTTACCAACCTTCTGCAATCATATGGTCCTCTTGTTGCTTTTACCTAGTATGATACTGAGTTATTAATTTGAGCACAGGGCTGGAGAGGTCATCTATTCTGGAACAGAGGTGAGAATAATAAGGTATTTTGAGCCTAACTGTGTTTTCAGGAATAATAAAGGGAATACAATCTCTGATTTGTTTGCATGTACCTAATTGTCATTTCTGGCTGCGATGAGCAAGAGGTCTAAAGGCTGTATCTAGTATTTTTGAAGAAATGTCATGATAATTGTACATCTATAGCACAAATTTGTAGTTTGAGCCTCAGCTACTGCTCCAATAGACATTGGTGTTGTTGTGGGGCCAGCTGGACATAAGTTCCTTTGCTTGCTCACTTTAAATCTGTTGCCTGATAGTTCAGTTAGATGCCTTCTAATTCTTGTGTTAGGAAGAACAGTGAATTATCACTCTATATTCACCACCTTCATAATATCAGTATTTTATCAGTCTATATTGAATTTACTCTCAAAATTTCTTTTTGAAGCTGAAAAGTGACCGTTTGTCTCTCTAGAGTCTTTCTCTCATGAAAGCCATTCTATAGTTTGGTGCTTTATACTTTTGGTCTTTTTCTCTTTACTTTGTAGTTTTTATAAATCATTTTTGAGACAGAAATAGTAATGAAAGTGTAAGCACATGGGAATGTTGTATAGTGCTATTATTCTGATTGTTGTATTGTTCTTTTTGATTAGCAGTAAGTCCCAGCCTCTTAGTTCAAGAGCTCTGTTTGTCTCAAGCACCATAAAGTATCTGAAATGGAGAAATCCTAGAAAATATTCCATGCTGTCCAAGGAGCACTCTTGGGAGCACTGTGAGAGGCTTCTGTTTTATCCCAGTTATATGCAATGGTGGCATTTCATGCAAGACTAACACAGTGACAGTTTGTGGTGGACCCTCTCAGCCTCTCCTCAAACTCCGTGCATGTGAATTTCTACTCTGACACGCCAGTGCCACTGTTACTACAGGATTGTCAGAGAGGGCAGGTGACCTCAGTGACATTCTTAGGTGTTTTGTCCCAACACATTTTTCCTAAGCTTTATCAATGAAACGACTTCCATTTTGGTGGCAAAGATTTAACTAGAGTGTTTTTTTTTTTTGTTTTTTTTTTTTGTGGTTTATTTTTTTACTTTAAAAACAAGTGAAATCTGTGAGAGAGGGGTTGGAGGACAGAGTACAGGTTTTATTTGTTGTTAGTGGTGCACAGAGCATGTTGTGATTATTTAGTGACTGAAAGTAATAATAATTTAATTTCCAATACTAGAACTTCAAATCTGAGCTTCGGACCAAAGTGGGGGTTTTGTTGCTATTTTTTTGCCTTAATTAGTATTAATTGTAGGGGAATTAGTGATGAAGGAAATAACAGCCTGGAATTTAGGATCCTACAAATTTCTAAAGTAAGAGAGTATGTTTTTTACTTTACAGAACTGAGCTTCTTACAGCACAGATGTGTTCATGCTTAATGCAATTAGGTAGATTTCCCAGAATGTTAATTTTACAAAACCTTTTTCCTTTGACCTGAAAAAAAAATATAAATAAAACATGACGCTGCTTGCTCCATACAATCTCTTCCTCCTTCCGCTTTAAGACAGCTCCAGTTTGTTCAGACAAATTGTTAAGGAAGATTTGGATTATTTTTCTCATAAAAACAGAAGGGAAATCCTTTGGATTCTGTTCTGAAACTGGGAAATACGACTAGGAAGCATGTGTAGCCTGTGTTATCAGTGCTGCTGTGTGCGGTGAGTTAAGCAACTGGATTGGAGTAGTACATTTGTTTAACCTTCCAGCATAATGAGCTGCCAGGGGGATTGCTCCACTTAATAGCAGCCGTTCATTACTCTGCAACCATTTGCAGCGTGTTATTTCTCTTATAGCAAAGACAATTGGCGGTTCCTAGTTTTAGCTTCCTTTATCTGTGACACTTAATGTCAACAGCCTTGAGACTTTGCCAAAACAATCCTAACAAATCCTAATCCCACTGTTTCAAGGTAAGTATTTGCTTCTCAGAATTCTTCTGTATTAGTGCTGCATGTTTACACTGGACCTTTTAAAATGCAACAGTGATTAAAGAAATATTTGAACTGAACCATATGTTTATTTTTTGTTCTCTGAAGGCACTTTGCATGTTCTTCCTTCTTACCTTTCACTACCATAGCTAAGAAATTTGTGGTAGAAGGCATTTTGGGGTGGTGATGCTGCTGCCATTTATATTGCAAGGCTCATCAGACCAAAATTAATTATGAGACAATGAGAATTCCATTTATAATGTCACAGATGTAGTTCAATGTGCCAGGCTGTACATTAAAATGTCAAAAAGTTCAAAATTAACCTACAGCTGAAGCCACCCTCTGCCCAAGAGCACAATTAATGCTTGTTGTTGTTCAAACAGTGCAATGTAAAAGCAATAGAGCTTTAATAAAACAGAGATAAATTCTTTAAAGGCATGCCATTTGCAAAAACTAGCTGAACTGTCAAGGGAAAAGAGAAATTTTTGCTAATGGCAAAAGAAATGATTATTTTAGGGAGTGAATTAATAGGCTATTAATGAGCCTTGTTCCCAGTGCATTGTTCACTTCACACTTGACAGCAGCTCCATGGATCAGAATGGAATGTGTCTGTTCTTAACTGTGAGTTTTAATATTTTGCACTGAAAGATCATAATGTTGCTTCATCATTAAAATAACCACAAAATTAACTTTTGCCCCAAGGGAAAGACAGATGGCAATTTGATGGCCTCATTATTCTTTTTTCTTTTTAACAAGAGTAAGGGTTTACATTGGCTTATATAATCTAAAAAGGTCTCTGAAGATACTGATCCTAGAAGAGTAAAAAGGATGTAACCCTATACAATTGAATTTCACCTTTCTGAAAATTTTAGCTATAACAAAATTCTTATGCCTGTGTCTATATTGTGTTTTTTTTTTTGTTTTGTTTTTTTTTTTGTTTGTTTGTTTCATTTTGTTTCTGCAGTAGGAGTCATCCCAGCAACCATCTCAGTAAGTAAACTTGTCTCACTGAAGGCAAGAGTAATCCTGCTTTAGCAGGACTAGCCTCTTGCCTGAGGTGTGTACACAGAGGGTCTTCACAGGGGCAGGTCTCAATATGTAATACATGGTGGCACATGCTCGTAAATGAGTGAAGGAAGATGTGTGTAGTGATTAGAAGAAGGGAATGGCCAGAAGGTCTCCAGTGAACTTTCTGCACAGCTTTGGGTGGTGTGCCTGCCACGTGTGGGTCTCAACATGCCCATTTCCAATGAAGCACAGCCTTAGGTATTTCCTCTTGACTCAGGAATTTGGGGATGCTTCCTGCTTTGGAGAATCTGACTAAATAAATATTTAACTACCTCACAGAGACTTAATTAATGCTCGCAATGGACTTTGAACTAAGGGGAAAAGGCAAGGCTTATTATGGTTCATCTGTTCAGTTCAAGCACCAATTCTGCTTATTTGTTTTATTTTGGTGATAGGGAAACAATTCAGGTGTTTATTTTGTCATCTGAAAAAGACTTATGGTAAAATAGCTGATGGAATGAAAAGGAAAATGTGTACTCGATAGGCCACATTTGTCATTGTAGGAATCTGTCACAAGAAAATTATGAGAGTAAATAAACACTTTTGATCTTTGTGGACTTCTTTAGGATCTGTGGCCGTAAAAGCTGTCTTCCTTTCTGACCTACATATGTAACTTTGGTTTGAATCCTCGGTATTCTTAGGAATGCTCTATCAGACAGACTATATGGCAAATTGTACATTTCTTCATTTGTTGTCTTCTAGCTTTCAACTCAAAATTTGACTCGTTCCAGCTGCTTCTAAAATGTTACTGTAGCTCAGTCAGCTTAGATTCAGGTGTGTTCATTTGGCTCAAGAGGAAGAAAATGGCCTGTATGCTGGCTGCAGAAGCCCAGTACTCTCTGGGATGCCTTCTGCATGGAGGGACTGTCTAAAGCAGACTCACTGAAGCACTGTGTGGTAGAATGGCACAAACCTTCCCTAGCACTGCAGAAGAGCTAAGCCCTTCTGTCTCAAATGCAGTCTATTTTGTCTCATTGAATTAAGTGATCACTGTTCAGGCAAAGCTCCCACTGTAGTGCCTACTGCAAATTGACAAAAAGGAAATTAAATTACAACCTTTGGTGGAAATTAGTGTCTGTGGGTAGAATGTCCTCCTAGCACATAGTTGAGGTGCATTGCAAGGAGAGAAATTCAAGACTGACTTTGACATTATGTAGGGCTTACGCAGGCACAACTGACAGCTCAGTCTAGGCTTCTGATTTTGCCACTGTGGGATAAGATGGACAAAGGTAACAAAATCCAAAATGGTGTATAAGTTGAGAAAAATACTAGTCAAATCTAGGAAATGGGTCGTGTCTCAGATTCACTTCTAAGTTGCGTGGCCCTAGCAGAAAAATAAATACAATGAATTTAAACTCTATTTCACATGCAATTAACACATTTCTTAATTTATATTACAATGAGTGCTACTTACTGTATTGCAGTCAGATGAAAAGGATATGTTCAGTCAGTTATCAAGGATGAAACACCAATGAACTATGATGAAATAAATGAAAAACTGCATATTCAAATGACACAGATCTGCATACTTCTTAAAACTGCTTATATTTGCTTCATATGGATGATGGAAGAGTTCTGTTTTCAATACAGACACATATTCCTGGATGTAAGAAAGCTTAAGGAAGTCACCTAGATGGGTGGATTTGCTTTGGTTTGCATAGAACTATTTCTGTGGATTTGATAGTGACAAATCATGAGACAGTAGAAAAATGCATATTGAGACTTTGGTAAGTATTCCCTGTCTTCGAAAACTAGACATGTGCATCCCTTCCTCATTAGTACATGTGGGATGTTTCTGGATTTACACTATGTTATTTAAAGGAGAAATGCCTTTGGTTTTAATGGGACAGACTCACTAACCAGCATAAAGTTTTGAGCGTCGTTAAAAGGAACAATAGCTTCATCCACTAGTATTTGAATCTTATTTCTTCTGAATCTTCCTTCTGAATAAAATGATGATGATTTTTTGCTAAAAAGATAAAATTTCTGATTTGAATCTTATTTCTTATGGAATAACTTCGTGGAAGCTAGGAGGGTTTATATCAAGGATCAATTTGGTACAGTATTCTACATGCTTAGATTTCCCAAGCATTGCAGGAATTAAAAATGAGGATCCTTGGACTGATCTAAGGAAGACATTTTTTGTAGATCACAGAAAAGTAACCTAGTTCTATCTTTTTCCAGTTTTCAGTTTTAATGGTGGAAAATCTAAAGCTTTTGGGAATAGTATGACATTACAATAGATTCTTACAACTCTCATAACACAACTGTTTGATTATGTCTAGCTGAATCAGAGTATCTCATCTGTTATAGACAGAACAGTATCATTTTGCTACTGGAAAGTTTATTAATATACTCGGGTTTTTTTATATTTGCTTTTCCTAGCATTCAGCATCCTTGAGCATTGCGGGCTTTTCAAACAGTTTGGAAATGGAATCACCCCCAACAAGGCTCTCTAGCTCTGCTGACCCACAGGTGAAAGGTGCAGCTGCTGCAACGCTTGGGCCATCCCCAAACACGCTTTGTGACTGTGATACTCTGCCAGAGCCAGTGCCCAGCTACAGTGTGGTGTTGGGCAGAGCTCCAGGAGACCTGAGCCCTGGGAATCCTGCTGGCTTCACACCAGGTGATGCACTCCAGGGCAGCACCAAATGCAAGGTAGGAATTGCTCAAACTCCTCAGCTGAGCGGGAATTTGCTTTCACTTAAAGCATGTTGCTGTTTAGTCAACCAATCAAAGGTAGCTTTTTCTGTAAGTAAAGTTTTCCTTATCTGGTATTTAAAGAATAATTAAAAATAATTTTCTTAAAATGGAAAGAAAGAAAACTAGTACTAAAATTTGATATTTCTTTCTACCTACCCTCCCCCCAGCTGGAAAATGAAGACTTCAATACTGTAGATTGTCTTCTAGAAAACAGATTGGCTACTGCTGGGCAAGATGTAGTAGATGAATTAACTCTTTCTATGCAAAAAGTGATGGAAGAACCTATTAATCTTTCAATCAAAAAATCTCATCATTGCACTTCTCCTTCTGAACTTCTCAGCAATTCTGCTTTCCTGCCCATGAATGCCAGAATGAGACAACAGAGAAGTGAAGAAGGTACCTGGTTTTTATTTATTTCATTTACGTTCTTGTTTGGTCTTTCTTTCTTAGCACTGTGCATTGCAAGCATTGCAAAGCACTATGCTTATTAATATACTTACATGTAAATGTGCTTTCTAGCAAGCTTCAAATATTATCAGAGTACTTAATCCAATGGAAAAGTGTGTTTGATCTCATTTGTGGAGGAAAAACATGGAAATTATATGCTTTGAATTTGTAACATCCTTCATCTGTGAACCAGATATGAATGTATCTGTGTGAAGTACCTGGAGCATTAGTTCTCTTAGAAGCACTCCTTTTAATGACACCTGCAGTTATGACTATTGAAGAGCTGGTTTGAAGAGTCCAAATTCAATTAAAAAAAATTACTTCCAAAATGTAACGTACCTTCTGCTAAGACCTTTACATCAGTAGCATACCAAATTTTTGTTAATACATTGCACAGTATGTGCTTTTTCTTGGCTCTGTCTACTCTGGAACATTCTTTTCAGCCAAGGCCTATTTCTTCAGCCTTAATGGGGAATTAGACTTCACTTAACTCTTTTCATGGGCAAATTGCCAACATGGTTGTGCTGTGCTGTAAAGCCTCATTCCTGCAAACTCTGAAAGTCAATGGGACTACTCATGCAAGCAAGGGATTGCGGGATCAAGCTGTTGTCCCATGACTTATGCCAATATTTGGCTGCTTTTCTCCATAACAGATGAATTAATATTTCTATTTCTGTTCTATACTTTTATTCAGAGAATTCTAATTAGTACAAAGGAGACCTAGCTCAATGAGCCAGGGAAATGCATTTGTCTTCTCTTCTATGTCCTATGCCAAATTGTGATGGTTATGCCACAATCGTTTGTGTGAGTTGTAAGAATCAGGTGCACCCCTAAAAAGCCATGCCTCAGTCAGCCTGAAGTGTCCCTGGGAAGAGCAGCTTTGTAGTATCTGTTTTGGGTTTTGTGACACTACACACTGAAAGAAGCCCCAGCGTGCAGAATCTCACTGTCTGTAAGAGATGCTACAAATCCGCACTGTGCAAAGCACAGGTCCTGTTGTGCAGGAGAATGGAAAACCTAGCATGCTGAATTCAGTGCTGCTCCCTTTTCGCAAGGAAGGAGCAGGAGTGAGCAATTCCCATCCTGCTGTCCCTGTTTAATGGCGTGCGGTGATGGGAGGCCTGAGGAGATACAGTCACCATATGCAGCGTGAGAGATGAATTCTGCTGCAAAGGCAACGTTATCTCTGCTGGTGGCTCTCGGTAGGACTTTCCGGCTTCAGTGGTGCTGTGTTGCCAAACCTCATTCCTTCTGGTATATATCTCCAGTGACTCATCCTTTTCTAATATCAAACCTAACCTAAACATTTCAGCTTAATTTAAAACAAAATAATTCTTATTCTAGCCACAAGGGATGCGGTGAAAATTGTACATAATTTCATCATTTTCCCCTCTTACAGCCACTTTTCTTCTTATCATGGCTTGCATAAACACCCTCCCCTCCCCTTCTCTTTCCTAGACTAAACAAATCTGATGGTTTCAGTCTCTCCTCATGGGTCAGGAGTTTGATTTTTCAAAACCGCATCATTCCTGCTGTGCTATTTTGGGTTCTCTGCAATTAAGGAGTGCTGCCCACAGCCAGACGCAGTGCTGCAGCTGAGGCCTCTGGGGTGCCATGCAGAGCCAGGGTATCAACTTCTTGTTTTACATTCCTTGCTGCAGCTAATACACTGCAGGATGACATTCTTCTCTTTTGCAGCAGCAGCATTAGATGGTTGACTTGTGTGTCATGAGAAGCCTGCATTAACCCTTAATTCCTTCTGCAGAGCAGTTCCCTAGTCAGTTATTTTCCCTTGTGACTACAGTCATCTGATCCTTCGTAATCATAATACAGTTGTTTCAATTCAGTCTGACTGATTTAGGAGATTTCTTTTTCTCTGATGTACTAAGATCTATTTTTAACTGTAAATATCCTCCAGTGTTTGCAACCCCTTTAGTTTGGTGTTTTCCACAAATTTCATAGGTACTATTATTTTACAGGCCAGGTTGCTGATGGAAATGTTGTTTAATATAGGAACCCAGTACCACTGGAATGTCCTGGGGTTTGACAGTGTATAGTGAGAACTGCTTCTTCAGCTCAGTGTGCAGTCACCCCTTAGTAATTCTGTTCATGACAGGATTAACGCCCTTCACCTGGGCAACAATCACAAGTGAATATTGCCTTAGGTGTGATGAGAAATGCACCTTTCCTTGTCCATCTTGATTGTATTGCGTTGTGTGTGGCTGGAAAGAGCAGAGTATCCTTAGAGGCAGGTTGCTTTCAAGCCATGGGTTAGGTACGATTGACCCAAACTAGATTTTCTTCTAAAAAAGCATGTTTTCCTGGCCCTCACTTATCTCCAGACAACCATAATATTGGTCTGTTTCTTGTTAGTATTGGCTATGTCAAACCAATTCCTAGCAAAGGAAGGTGCTACTATGAAATTTGTCAGTGCACTGGTATTTATGAAGACATCCACTGGAGCATTCATCTCTGTCATGTCCCATCTCCCTGGAGTAGTTTTATTACTCTTGTGTCTAGAATCAGTCAAGAGCTACAGCAACTTGTGTGCTTATACAACAGATAGTTTTGACTTCATGTGTTTTTACGTTACAGACATTAGATAGAAAGGAATTATAGTGTAACTTTTGTCCCTCAGAGACAGATGGGAGACACAATTTTCTTCCTGTTTTCAAGAATTATCCAGAAGCTTCTTAGCATGGAGCTGGAGACTGCAGAGACTTCCCGAGCCTCATGGGTTCAGATCTCAATAGGTCTGTTTTTGTCAAGCGAAGGCGGTAAAGCAAAGAGGATTACTTATGTTGTTTCACGTATATGGATGAATGTGACATGGCTGTGTACATATGTAATTCCCTGGGAATGAAGTCATTGCGACAAAATATTTTGTAAAGGCTCCTCATATTTAGTACAGAAGCTGTGGTTAAAAGCAAAAAAAGAAAGACAAAGGCTCTGTACCAGAACAGAAAATAGCATACGCATTTTCTATACATATAGATGAAATGATTCCATAATTCACTTATGATATCATATTAAACACCAGACAGAAGTGCATGAATATTGAAGTACCTTCTACCCTAATCTGCCTGTGATATTATAAATATTTTATTCGTTTTCTTATCTTTTGTTCCAGATTCCAATAACTGTGAAAAGGAACATTTTGAAATGGATATGAAAAGCAATCAGAATGTCAGGTAGAGGAGTCTTTTTTTATACAGAATTACTGGCTGTGAAATTTTATGCATGTATTTTGAAAATTTATCATACTTAACGATAATGGAGAACTTAAAAAGAGTATTTGATTCCTTATAGATAGTAGTTATGAAAGTTTTAAAGTGCTCTCTTAAATTTGAAAGCAACAATTAAAAAGAAGTGGTGAATTCACATATTTCTGTTATTCTGTATAATTTTCTAGAATGAATAAATACTTGTAAACTTATCTCACTTGAACAATTATAAACTGTTAAGCTTAAATTAAAACTTAAAGATAAAATGGGAACACGATTAATATTATCTCAACAATTTTATGAAATTTTGTTTTAAGCTACTGCTGTGACAATATATGTTCAAGT
Organism: Xenops minutus; assembly: GCA_035221455.1. NCBI lineage: Eukaryota > Metazoa > Chordata > Aves > Passeriformes > Furnariidae > Xenops > Xenops minutus. The sequence goes on from JAWWEE010000158.1 coordinate 10,986,381, forward strand.
AAAGTTGATCATATCCTGTGTTTCTGCTTGAAGCCGATCACACTTAAAAGTATCAAGCAGGATTAAAACTGGGATCATTAAAACAAATATATATGGAGCAGGGCAAAGATTTAGCACAGAAGTTAGTAATGCATTTACACATACGATTAATTTTAAGTGATTGCATAAACATTTCTTAAAGTATTAGCTTGTTAAAAAAATAGCCAGATTTTCAACATTTATCCAGCAGAGTCACAGCCTCAATGGAAAAAGAGTACAAATAATAGGGTCTGAAAATTATTGAAACTGAGAAGGGAGAATTTTATGGAATAATGCTGAATTTAACCATATGTCCTTCTGACTGTAGGGCTGGCCCTAAGGAGCAGAAGATCCCCTATGTGCGACTGGAACGTCTGAAAATATGTGCATCGGAAGTGGGGGAGCTGCCCGTGTTTAAGCTCCAGCCACAGGACAATGAGCAGGAGGGCAATTTCCTCCTGGTAATTGAATGTGGGACACGGTCTTCAAGTATGTCTATAAAGGTGAGGGGAATTTCCTTGAGGCTTTACCTGCCTTCTCTCCTTTATGCTGTTGGTTTGTACCCACAGTTTTTGAAAGGTTTTATACAGTAAACAAGTGTGCGTTGATTTCTTTCAGCCTGGGATACTTCTGTGATGGGTTGAGGTAATAGGCAATGCAGCTTTCAGTTTGCTGTGTAGCTCCCTGGTACTTCCATTTTGGAGAAGTCTGTCTCTGGGATTGGATAGTTGCATTATCTTTGTATTCTAGCAAACAGATTGACTCACCTGTCTGGTTACAAATCTAAGATAAATAGCTTAAAACTGACCTGAATGGATATTTGAGTTACAACAACCAATCCCAGAAATCACGGTGTCATAGATTTTTAAAAGCTTTGTATTCTATTGATTCATTTGAGTCTTGAGTCTGAGCTTCTTTCCACAGAATAGAAGAGGAATTTCTGTTGGGAACAAAAACATATAGTGTTTTTGTTTTCTGTTTGTTTGTTTTTGTGGGTTTTGTTTGTTTGCTTGTTTTTGGCTAGTTTGGGTTTTTGTTTGTTTGGGGTTTTATTGTGGGATTTTTGTTTCTTTTTGAGCTGTTTACTGTAAAATTTGCAAGTGTCATTGTAGAGTATCCTGTTTCTATCACCCATGGTATGGAATCTGTGCAGCTTTCAGAGTGCTTTTACACTGTGGTATGTGGAGAGAATGACTTGGCCAAGGTGACCTGGCCAAGCAGTGGCAGAGGTCAAGCTGATCATGGGCCTGCTGAACCCCAGTGGCCTCTCCAGTAGAGTTCACTGCAGACAACCAGTGCTGTTGTATACTGATATATGAAAATGATGACTGTGTGATCCCAGATTTTTCTTCCTTCAAGATAAATAAAGATAGTTCACCTGAAGGGCTGAAGTCAGAAGAGAAGAACTCAGAGGACAGAAAATTTCTCATACCCCAGGCTGCAGGACAGACACAATCTGCCCCCGTAGATACTCTGCCTGTTGATCAGAAACTCAGCAATGGCATCTCTAACATAAGAAAGTCTCCAGTTACTCAGGAAGTCAGTCCAATTGAAAATGAGGATTTCTGTGCTGTGTGTCTTAATGGAGGAGAACTGTTGTGCTGTGATCACTGCCCCAAGGTCTTCCATCTCTCCTGCCACGTTCCAGCCCTGCTCAGCTTTCCAATGTGAGTATGTATGATGCTTCTCTAATGTGCTTCCTGCTCATTGCCTTGGGGCAGAATATATCCTCAGGGATGTATGTGTCAGCCTTGTACCAGGACAAGGACTGCATCTCTCACTTGCCTTTTTTGGTACTTTCCCTGCAAAGGGAAGAATTGTCTTACACACTAGGAACTAGATGAGCTATGAACAAGAACTCTTTCCAGCCATGTGTGCTCTTTCTGCAGTTAACTGGCCAGTACAACAAAGGAGGTGGCAGATCCGAGGTTTGAAAACTCTCCTATGACTCACTGGAGAAAAGTAAAATCCTAATTCTCATGTAACATCTGGGATATAGACATCAGCTCTTCTCTGCAAAACCAGAGGCTAGTCCCAGGAAAGGGCAACCAGTGAATTTCTCCACAGTCTTTTAGCCAATTTTATGGGAAATTAATGATTATCAGGGCTTATATGGAAATGTTTAGGACATTGGTTTCCCTAAGATATGCTCTCTAGCAACTTGTCACAGATGAATTGTGTGCAATGAGCCAGAAATAGATACATGTCCACATACCAAACTTCAAACTGTAAAAGTGAGGCTGAATAATGTGAATTACTGGTGGTGTACAATTCTGTATTCTTTATAAATCATTACTAAGTGGGACAAAAGGCTACTACTTCATTTGTGCCAAGCCCAGATAACTGTCTCAGCTAAGAAAAATATGTTGTAAGATACTAGTTTGGAGATTCTGGCTTGTTCTTTCTATTAAAAAAACCCAGGAGTTTTTGACTCCTCTAGTTTCAAAACAAAGTGGAAATCAAGTTTTCCTGTTAAAATAAACTTCCTGGGCAAACTTAAATTTTAATGAAGCAAAGTAATTCCCTTAACTGAAATTCTGTATTCATAGTTCTTTAATGTATCTTCATCTGTAGTTATTCAGACCCTGATGTTACAGAAGTTGCATCACTGCCTTCATGAAACTCTTCAAGATGTTTCTGAAAATGGATATATTAGAAAGGACCCACCTGCCTTTGCAGAGTTATGTCTGTCTGGTTTGGGAACCTGTGTACTAGTGCACATTATGACCTTTTTTGATAATGCTGATTTCTTAGATAAATATGTCAATTATCGTATCAATTGGTAATAAATCTATCAATTATCAAATGGATCTGGATTTGTCTTATGACCCAAGTGTTGCCTGTTTTTCCTCATTATTTTTTTAAAGGCAGCACTTGAATCAGTGCAGCTGCATACACTGCTGGTACATGATTGCAAACACTAAGAATTTTGTTTTTTCCTTTTCCTTTGTGACAGAAAAAGTACCATGAATAGAATCTGAAATTGCAACTTTTCTAGTTGGATTCAAATCCATTGAAGAACATCTAGTACGATGGGCTTCAGATTGCCTGCTGTCCTTAATACTAGTTAAGGACAAGACTTTCCAAATACAGTGATTTATGAGAGTTGTTATTTGGCAAGGTTGTGGAAAAAAATCAGCACGTTTTTTGGCTTATTGCTTTACAGGGGAGAGTGGGTGTGTACCCTTTGCCGTAACCCAGTGAAGCCAGAGGTAGAATATGACTGTGAAAACACACGCTACAGGCACAGCTATAACACACAGTATGGCCTTGATGACTGTGACCAGAAGGTGGGAATAACTGGATATTGTACTACTTACAAAAACCATGTGATCTCAGCATGAAGCTTTGTCTTTTCATTGGAAAGATGACGGTTTTGACTTGGTTGCTACTCAAATGTTACAGACAATAGTAAATAGAACAAAAGCGCTGTTTACTGTTCAGTGATATTATTCCCTTCTTGCTAGGTATTGCTGTTCAATTTTAAAATGAATGTCGTATTACAGAAAGATGAAACAAACAGATCTTGAATTGTTTTCTCCTTTGTACTGGGAAGTCACACTCAGCAGCAGACCAAGCTGTCCTGAGTCAGTTTTGCCTGGCTTTCTGACACTGAATATTTTCCCTTTACATCTTGGCACCTTCTCAGACATCTATTTGGGTCAGTCCAATGACCTTTTTGTGTTGTAGACACTTTTTGACTTTCATTTGGATCAAAATCATCATACAGTCTTCGTATATACTATTAGTTCCCTTGAAGATGACATTTAGGTTGTTAACTCAGCCTAGGTGAAAGCTTATTCCTTTACATACCTACTACCAGTTTCCTCTACCAAAATGAAAGAAATGCCTTTTCTTAAAATCCACTTGGTGTTTGGAAGGCACAAGTTTCCAGATAGGTGTCCTGTGTATATCAGTGGCACCTGAACAGAGAGGCTGAGTCCACACAGCTGAGTGTAGACGTTGAGCTGGCCCTGTGCAGACAAAGCCTAGGCTAAGGCGCTGGTCCAATCTGGGCACCATTCGTGAATACAACAGCAATGGTTCTCAGAGCACTGGGACCCCCTGGCAAGGCCTATGAGCACAACCACAGCACTGCTCAGTTCGTCCATACTGTTTCCAGACCTGAGCTACTCTGTCCATGCAGAGCTGGACATAACTTTTCTACAGTGATGTGATCTCTATTTGTACTGGATTTGGTACAACTGGACAGAAATTGTTGGGATCTAGCTCTTGAGTTGTGAAGTCCTATCTAGAGAATTAAGTTGATTAAAAATACCATTGTTTGTGAGCAAATATGGCTTATAATGTTGTGTGGTTTTTTTGTTTGTTTTTTTTTTTTTTTTGTGGTGCATTCTTTTTGCACTAGTGAAAAAGACAAGTATTTTACAAGTTAGCAATGATTAGACAAAACAGTTTTAGTACCAACTGCATGACTTAGATCCATTTGTATGAATGGATATGAAGAGTGTGAAACATTTCCCATTTAATGGTTTCTGTACTGTTGCTGCTGTCCCTTTAGTCAAGAGCCAAGGAATAGGTCTGGAGTGCAGAAATGAAATAGTGATAGTGATTGATTCCCAAGGGTTTCCAGGAAAGATACACATATACAGAGTTTTTTACATAGTTTCTTTTCTTGATTGTCCTTATTTTCAAAGCTTTACAAATGCTATGAGGCAAAAGGTTCCCCAGGTTGAGGGGAAGTGTGCCATTTTGCCTCAGAAATGCACAGTCTACATGAGAATTCTCTTGTTGTTAGTATGACTGATTAACTAGCGACAAGAATGAAACTCACTGGTTTTGAATTAAAATGTATTTTGAATTTGGCTCCCACAGAAGTGTGAAAAGCTGGTGCTTGCCCTGTTCTGCAGTAGTATGAGCCTCCCATTCCATGAACCCGTCAGTCCCCTGGTGAGTACTGCAACATAAATGGATCACAGGGAATCCAAACAATACTCTGGCACACCTTGTGAGGTTCTCCTTTATCTTCTTGAAAGATATTCATGAGGTTTTTCCCTGAACTGTATTGCTTCCTGGGGAGAGGGTCGATGTTTCCCTCTTGCAAGTCCTTTGAAGGTGTCAGGTTGGAGACAGGCAAATGCTGGACAGGTTTGGGTGCCAATTTAAGATTCTGGTAGAATACTAAAGGTATATGAGTGATTAAAAAAGTGATGAAAAAAATTGACTTGCCATATGCATGGCGAATGTTGTACTGCCATAAGAGATCTGCTTTAGAAATAAACTGGACTCCATCTTTTCTGGTGTTGTGCACAGAGAAGGTAATGTGGCTGTGTGCAGGGGAAGATGTAGAGGCTGTTGTTTCATCCATGTACTCAACATTTGCAATATTAACTGTCTGTTTTAAGGAAGATGGAGATTCACACTGTTGCAACAATAGACCACAATGTGAAATGAGTTGAGGAAGGGAAAAATAAAGGTTTTGTGTGAAGGAATAGCCCAAATAATGATAAAAAAACCTACTCCACCTAATAAAGCTTGCAATGAACTTAGGGGACAAATGAGCTAACAAGTAGGTTTAGACACAGAAAGATTTAAGGAGTGGGATATCCTGCTAGCTAATGCCCCTTGAAAGAGACTTATTGAACTTTTGAAAGAGTGCATAGTATCATGTTTTTAGTCACTCTTGGCAGGCTACTTCCCACATTATCAGCTGCCAGTATCTCAGCACATTCTTTTTGTAATTGCTTGGGGGAAATGTTATCTAATTGTCAATGTTGCATATATTATTGATTATGATTAAACAACATTATATCTGGGAATAAGCATTAAAAAGTGCAAATAGCAGAGTAGTTACTGGAGTGTGCTATTTTCAAGATCAATCTTGCAAGCAAATATATTTTTAATAAAACTAAAAAGCATCCAGGAAGATGTTGTAGACAACTATAAGCACTATAAGACTAGAGGTCTCTTCCTTGATGCAAGGACTCCTCTGCAATGACTTCTGTCCAAACTTGGATAGAAGTCACTGGAGAGGAAATTAATTAATTAAAATAATTAATTAAAAGTGTTACATACCTGTGTTTTATTCTTATTACAGGCTCGGCATTATTACCAGATCATCAAAAGGCCAATGGATTTGTCAACCATACGAAACAAACTGCAAAAAAAGGACAAATCTCACTATTCTGCACCTGAGGAGCTTGTGACTGATGTACGTCTCATGTTTTGGAACTGTGCAAAGTTCAATTATGTAAGTTTCTATTATGCATGGCTGGGGGGATACAAAACAGAGGGTGGATCTTTCAGGCTGTCACACTGGTGTAATTGTTGGTTCCATGGAAATCAGATATAGGATCGGGATAAACAGAAATATTAATCAGTTTTATTATTTGGAAATTATGTTGGGTTTTTTTTCAATGACAGAAATGAAGTTAAATAGTATCTGAGAACTTGAGATTCATATGAATCTAAAATGAAAGAGGGACGTCTTAATGGACAACTACTTGGAAAGTTGCTGAGTTTGCTGTGAGAAGCCAGTCATAGCCAGCAAAATAGCTAGGGAAAATCAAGTGTGTAGAAATTCCTAAGCAATGATGACTGCTGTTCTTTCTAGTTCACTGCACGTCGCTTTTTCTTAGAGGGGCAGAAACGTGTTCCTTAATAGCAGCATCTGGTTTTTACTTACGCTGAAAATGCAGAGGGACTAATGGGCTGTAGAAAGCGTGTGGAAGACTAATGGAGGTATAGCAGACAGAATCAAGGCGAGACAATGGGGTAGTCTAGAGATTTGGTTTTGATCCTCGATGATTTCTGTATGCAGTAACACTGAATGGTTACACATTCCCTTACAGCCAGATTCAGAGGTTGCTGAGGCTGGCCGATGCCTAGATGAATTCTTTGAGGACAAACTGAAGGAGATTTATCCAGATAGGCATTTTCCTTCAATGCAACAAGACGACTCTGATTCTGAAGAAGTGGAGAGTCAGAACAGCAAAGTGCCACCGCAGGACTTTCAGTGGCCATCGTACGGACAGGAGTGCATTCAGCCCAAAAGGAAACGGCGCCATGCTGTAAGATTGCAAAAGCAAAAGCATTTGCTTGCTAAGTGGCCACACTGCTAATTCTGTTTACAGCTACTGATGGGAAGTTTTAACAGGGCTGTGTGGGAAAACTGTCAAGATTCTATCACAGATATGTGATCTGTTATACAATTTTATGTCAAGATCCTCTGAGTGGAATAACATATCAGCTGTGTATAAGTGTGCAAGCATGAACAAATGAAGCCTTTCAGGCCACACAGTTATCTTCCTAGCAGAAAACTCTGTCAAGACTTTTAAAAAGACTAAACCCTTTAGCCATTCATTGTTTGTTTCCTTCGTACACAGGAAAGTGAAAAAACTAAAAGAATGATGTTCCAGCCAGCTAACAGCCTTCCTCAGGTATGACCTCCTCAAGAGATGAGATTTGCTATGAGGAATCCAGCAGCATAACTGACAGAGTTAAGGTGTGTGGGAGGAAAGCAAAGCTCTCGGGCTGTTTCTTTAAACTCTCCTATTCTGCTGACCATATGCCTTATTTCTACATCTTGTGGATAGATAACAGATCCAAAATGTTTGAATCTGTCAATATTCAATCTGTTAAGTCATGTATATGCTTTGCAGTGTTTACACTGAAGTACTAATGTTTTGGTCATAGTTAATGATGAATAATAATAAAAATATCTAATACTGCAGTGCAATTTTATAATCTGTTCAACATGACATCTTTATTTTATGGAGCACAGGTAACCATGTAATAATCTTGCAACCTCAGTGTGAATGTTGGCCATGCTTTGTGGTAAATATGTGTAGTCATTAAGGCTGTAATCCTGTTGTTTTATTCAATGACTTTTCTGGGAGCTTGACTGCTCAAAGCCTATGAGATACAGTATAACGTGATTATCTGATTAGCTGTTTCTTTTGAAGCGGAGCATTTTCATTAAATCACGAAAGAACAAGTGCTAATACTAGGGCTCTGTGTGAGCTGTTTCTGAGTGCATATTGGATGCTCTGTTTGCAAGGCATGATTCTTCTGGAATCTAATTCATGCTTGGTAAAGCAGTGTGGGATTTCTTGGGTCTCAAAGGTAGCATTTTTATAAAACCCAAGCCAGTTGTTTTTCTATAAAGCAGATATTGGAATTCAGTAAATTAACTATGCAGTGAATTACATGGTTATAGAAGTGCCTATAAAATGATGTCAAATATTTCTGATTTTCTCTTTGCTTGTTTCTTGTAGTGGTGATTACCAGCAGTACTATATGATGATCATAATGTATATATGTAGAAGCTCAAACAGAATGAAAGGATGTCTAAGCTGTGTATTTTTTTTCTTTTGGTAAATTCCACAATGTATTGGCAGAACACCACCAAGAGCAAATTTAGAGTTCTTTTGAACAAAGGTTGCATGACATTATAATGTCTGAAGGGTGGGAAAGGCAACATGACATCACACCTGTACAGAGAGTGATGAGCTTGCAAGTTGCTTCCCACCTCTTCCAGAAGCAGGTGAGCAAAATCTTTGCATGGCCGGTGCTTTCTTCATGTTTGTAAGGGGTATCTTCCTCCTTAGAACTCTGCCTAATCTGGGCTAGCATCCAGCTCTGAGAGAGGAAGTTGTTACAGATCCCTGAAGCAATTAAAGTTCATTTTAGTTAGGTTTCTGTAAATAAAGATGATATTTTCAGCATAGTTTATATGGGCTATTTGGTCTGCTAACCATGTATGTTATTTTAGATAACACTTTAAAGTAAAGGTTTATATATGAAATAATAAGACATGAATGTTATATTCTACTATCTGTGTGACTTACTATTTGTTGTTAACTTGGTAGTGAGCAAACATTTTCTTCCCTTTGAAGAAATGAAAATATGGATATTTTAAGCTGACTGGAAAACTGTGAGATGAAGGGACAGCCTTTGCATTTTCTTTAGGTGAATCCCTGTATGTTTGCTTTCTGTCAAACTCCTGTTCTCAGAATAGTACATGTCTTGGCACAGGGAAATGAGTGCAGGTTTGTCACTGAATTATACATTGTTATTTGTGCTACAGGTATCATTTTTTCTCAGTTCTCCACCAAAGACCTATCTATCTTTTACCATTGATAGTGCAAAAATGATAAGCTGTCTAGATTTCATCTAGAGGCAATGGTGGAAATGGGAGAGACTATCAATGACTTCCTCTTTTCCTGGAAGAGCAGAGGCAACAAGAACCTCCTCCTGTTTTCTAAAGGATGTAAGTTTGTTAACTGTACCATGGGATTTGGAGAACACCTGTTTTAATAAAATTTGTTCAGCATATATTATACCTTCATAAAAAATAGAAATTTACCAGTTTGCCACCATATACAAGATACCGTTTTTGTGTGTGCTGGCAGGGCTCTATGACCTAAACACTCTTAAGGCTAACTTTCATTTGAATTGCTCCTCTAAGACATAGCAACTGTTAAAAAAACCCCACAAACCTCATAAACTTCACGTCATGTTGGTAAGTAGAACAAAAACTGAACTCGTATGTATGACTTCATATACTTTCAAATACAAATCTGTGGGTCAGCAACTTCACAATACAGTGCATGTCATAAGAACAACATTATCCATCTTGGATACTGCCCTAAAATTCCTGGCTTGTGATGGTCTTGCCTCTGGACACCGTACCACCAGGGCCCATAAATTCTTGGGATGTTTTCTCTTTTGAAGTACACACACTGGTAACAGCACTGGCCAGTATGAAAAAAAGAATCTCTCTTCTAAAATCTAACAGCCCATGTGGCCCAAAAGAGAAGTGATAGGGTATGCAGTTACCTTTTCTTTTATCACACATCCTATTTCACAATGAAGAATGTGTAGGAAAGGAAGAAAGGAGAAACCCCTTAAGTTTTCCAAGGGAAGTAAGTGTAGCAGAAACAAATGGCAGGGGCATTGTGGAAGCCCCAGCAAATTCACTAGGCTTTTGCCAGTTTAACCAACACAATTTTTCCTGCATGTGATGGGTGACATGTAGAATGGGAAAATCCTCTGTGTTTAAATAGTTGGAAAATATGAATTCAGTGATAGGTGTGTTACATGACAGCTACAAATTTGGATTTCATTCCCCTACAGACAGTTTCAAAGGCATACTTCATCTAGTATCGTGACAGAAGAATGGCATTACAGTTTATACAAACAGGTGTTTAACAATACAGATTAATGACTGACTGCATGTGTATATGTGTAATGTGCATTACTGAACAATAAAATATGTGGAATGTATTTTTGCACATCAATCTGAAATTTTTGCTCTGAGTACATCTGCTTTCAATTAATATATGGATTATATTATATAATTTCACACGTATTAGCTAACTTGTTCATAACTACTGATAGCAGTGCAGAATGGTTATCAAAGTGGCTCTCTTAACACAGGACACAGTTTTCTATTTGTGCAGATATTTTCAATACTAAGTAGATATTTTGCCTTTTTGTTTGTTAGTTACTGTAATTTATTGAGAGCCAAACATGATGTGGATAAATAGCAAAAAATGTTTGCAGTTGAAATGTCCGTGTATTTAATCTGAAGGAATCAGAAGAGATATTCTAAAATTGAAAATGCTAGAAATTGAGGAATTACAGAATAATTTACAAAAAGTAATAAAAAAATACTCTATTGGCAAGAAGTCAGGCAGATACTGCAAGCGATTTTCTATCATTATTGGTTCCTCTCAGTTTGGTTTATGTGATGATAAAACTATCAGCATCAACTTTCTGTCCTGGTTGTCTACTGGCCTGAGGGGTAAGGAATCCTCTCAGAGTTATAGATGTGCTGGTCTTCAGACATACTTAGGACACTATTTGGAGATAGAGGTAACTTTTTCGTTGTCTAAATAGGAAAATGTAGAAAAACTTCTGGGCATGCAATTCCATCAAGTATCAAATACAGGCAATAGATGTCAAAGCTTAATACCAGTTGAGTTGCTCTGACTTTATTCAGATCTCAAATAAGATAATCTGGGGGAAAATACAGATAAGCAGTAGTCATAGGATAAGGAGGATGCATGTCTTTTGAAGCTGTATTTGTAGGTCAGGAGCAACAAGTAAGAGATGCAGTGGTTGTTTTTTGAGAAATGCTACTGCACTGTCTGTTCCTGTCCATTAGTAAATGTTTGTGAAAGGACATTTTAGCATGTAGTTATATGTGTTTTCATGAGAGTGTTCAGTGAACCAACAGCATTTAAACTAGACTTTTGTAGAAGTTTATATTAGGATATCTAATAATAAGAACACTGTATTTGGATGGCTTTGTTGAGAAAAATATTTACTGTGGTGGGAATATTACTGTGGAGATGAGAAACTGCAACGTTCAAATCTGTTGTCATATATCTAGCTCCAGTTGCTCCCTTTTCATTCCAAGTGTCTGAAAAGAGGTTCTGAAAGATACTTTTCAGATAACTTCTTCCTGCTAAGGATGTTATTTGTAACAGAATCTCTGTAAATTACATCTCTCAGTACATTATTGCTGTAGAAAAGTCTTTTTTATGTTAAGGAGATAAGAAATGCAAATGTTTTTCCTAGTGCAAACAGGCTAGTGTCTGAAGGTCAGAGAGTGTTTTACTGCTTTTGGAGAGTGTCCTACACAGTTACCAGTTTTATTGAAGCAGCAACACTGATCTATGGTTGCGTTGTGGATGTTGATTTGTAAGTTACTGTCTTGTTTGTTGTGCCTACGATAGGTCTTGCAGTAGAAAGAGGCAGTCTGATAGTGAGGCAATGCTTATTACATTTGTTGTGAAAGTCAGCAGAGGAATCCAGCTTTCTGGAATAGATGATAGAGATGTCAATTATTTTAGGCATAACATGGATGCTATGTTCCTAGAATGGTCTGTGCTGAGATGATATATCTGTCCTTTTTTTCTCCAACACTCCTCTCTTACCTGGTGCACCTAATTGCTTGACTCACTAGAATGACTTTTTAACAATGTTTCTCATTAGCAGTCATCAGCTCACTTTAGATGGCAAAAAATAGCTATTTTTATACACTGACACTTGGGCAGGAAATGAAACATAATTGAATATTTTCCCTTGTTTTCTTATTAGCCTGCTCTTGCTTCTTATGAAATCAGTAAGAGAAGGAAAATGGTCCTTACATATCTTATAAGTTCAGTGCTTGCTCATTACTCAATGATAACCTGCTCTAGGGAAATTTCATTTTGTACAGTAGAGGTAGAATTCCTTGACGGAATGCAGGTATGGGACAAACAGGAAACTTGAGAGATGCCTTATGGGGAATTCTCAGTGCAAACATTGTAAAAGTTTCAAATCAGAGGTTCTAAAATGGTGAGATTTGCTCCTGTGGATAAATGTTGCAGATTTAGCTAGTTGCCAGGTCTTGTGCTGACTGCCTGCACTAGATTGAATTTATCTCCTGTCTGAGTGAACAAACGTAGCACTAATAGTGTTTCAAATGTTAAACTATGCTTGTTCAAACTCGTAGAACTTAATCTGGTTTTATATTGGGCCTAGCAAATGGGCATGTAGCAATCATTAAAAAGCATCAGAATAGTGATATCTTCAGACAATGCAAGTAAAACTGATAAGCTGTGTTGTTGTAGGAAAGTTAGGGTATGGAGTGGCAGGACATTTTATGTAGTTATTTCTGGATTGTATGGTAACTTGTAAGCTAGTGCATTCATTCTATAAATAATTACATTTTTTTTCTATGTGCTACACTTATATTTCCTGTAACAGCCTTAAAACAGACCTAAATTTAAGTCAAGGAAATAGTTTGTGCACACGTCTATACATATCGTGTAGTCTGTGGTGCATAGTGTAACATTCTGAATTTACAGCTCACTGGGCCAAGCTAAGCAGTTCTCTCCTATGGCTGAACAGCAAATAGAAAACACCCTTAATCTCTAATACTGAAAATATTAATAGAATGGGATGATTCCTATAGAACCAGCAGGCTATGCAAGAGTTCTGTATATCACAGAAATTAAAATTGTAGGATATTTTGGTCTACAGTATAAATAAAGAAACAGTATAGAGCTTAGATAAACTGAAAATCAATTCAAAATTAATCCTTACATTCTATCCAAACTTTGTGCTGCATCTTACCCATAGTTGTGAATACCTTGGATATTTGCAGTGCAGAATATAATTAACATATACAGGTGGGCTTTGGTTTATGAGAAATAACACTGAAAAATTCAGTGTTTTAAGCAAACACTGGACACCCCTCTGTTCCTTTCCCCCCATGGTCTCTGAGGGCTTTAGAAACATTGGTAAACTGGCTCTCATCTATGTTTGTGATGCACTTATACATATTACCCATTTATAAGTGTGAAAAACAGCATGATAAGCTAACAGAATAAGTGAGCAGCAGAGGTGGAAATTGAATATAGCCCTCGGATGTGGTTGCGGGACTATCATGGAGCAGTGTTAAATGAAAGTATTGTGAGAAAACTCAGGTTTGGGATGCACAGCTAAAACCATTCATTATGGAAGAGGGGATTTGGCTCTGACAGAGTGTTGCAAATGAAGCTCAAGGTTAGCATCTCCAATCCTGAAACAGGCTGAGAATCATGCAAAACTTATCTTACCTACAGGGAAGTTCTGTTCAGTGAAGGGGAATGGGGCAGTGTTCAGTCCACTGCTGCAAACCCACCAGTGCCTCACACAATGGGGGCAGCCACGGTGGCCTGGGCAATGCCAATACCGTAACTATAATCTCTGGCTGAGCAAGGTTATCTCAGGGATATAACAAACAGGATACATTTTCTCCAGAGAATGGACTTCATAAAGGCTCTTCAGAAGTAATATTCCATACCTTTCAAGAAAATGGATAGTCTTCACCTTTATTTTCTCTCTCTTAAATACCACAAAAATCTCTGCAGAGCCAGTGCTATTGATTGACTCAAGTCTGCTGGACAAGGGGATCACAGCAATGACCTTTTGAGGTGACAGTCTTCTGTGTATTCATAGCTCTTGCATCGTATTCAAAGCTCTTCACAGTGCTAGCACTGTGCTGTGTTGTGTTGCATCATGCCAGCCTGAGCCCAGTGCCATGGGGCTGGTAATCCCTGAGGGCATGGGAGAAGCAGCCTGCTGTGAACACATGCTGGAGAGGTGGGAGCACCCTGGACACATTCAGCCTCTGGGCTGGAAAAAGTGTAGCTCCAGCACATGCATCTGCTATCTAGGTGATTCATATTGTGTAAGGATATTTAATGGAATGAGAACATAAAAATTTCCTCCTTTCACTGGTCTTAATTGGGGAATACTGTAAATATCAGAGTATATTTATAGCCACAGAACTGAACCTTCTACTCCACTGTCTAGAAGAGAAAATATCTGCAGTATTAGCCTGATTCTGAATTTATTGGCTTTTACTGCTTCCAAATAATGTATGTTCACTTTACAAATAAATTAACATTGGTTGCCTCCCCTTTTCCCAGCTGTCAGTACTATAATGTCCTTCTTATTTTGAGTCAAGTTCTCCTGCATTATTATTTTAGCACTTTGTAATTAAATGATTAGCTAATCAAATTGTTCCCTCCAGAGTACCTGTGCAAATGCATTGAAGACTGATTGATTTAACTGAGGTCACTGAGAGATAATTCAACCTAAACATTATGAAGTGTGAGAAAGAAGAAGAGGCTCTCTGAGCTGGAGGCAGGAGGACTTATGTCTTTTAGCCTTGTGCTTGTTTTCCTGTCATTTCAGTGGGGAGAAAAAAATGTTTCTGGAAGTAGACATGCAAAATCACATGGACATTTTGTTCCTATTAGCTTACCTGTTAAAAAGGCGTCTCAGACTTTAAAATGCATCTTGACAATATTAGCTGTTTTCTCCTTTGTTTTACACCTTCTCATCATATGGGAACAAAATGAGAATTTTTTTAATGGAGTTGAAGGTGAGTAAACACCAAAGGCAATACTGTGGGGCTGACATTGCTGTGATTGCTGGTTTTGTCAGAGAAGTTAAGTTCTATGTGTAACTTTCCCTCACTGATGTGAGAAGAACTGCTTTTGCAGTTTATATGGAAAGATAAAATTGTTACACTGATGTAAAAAGGTGGGAGATGATAATAAGGGTTTTTTATTTCTCTCTTGCTTAGCTTTTGCAATGGAATGGGTGTTTTCTCAAGTTCCTCACAAGCATTTAGGTACTGCTCACTTCTAGATGTGGTGGTACAGCCTGAATGGCTCGGTAAACTTTAACAATGCAGCAAAGCTCAGGTTTTCACAATATTTCCTTCAGACCCAACAACCCAGCCTCTGGTAACAGAAGATGCACCACGCCGGGGTAAAGCACATAGTGAGTTGGCAGTGCTGAGCTGGCTGAAGGGCATCAGCGGAGCTGGTACCTCCAAAGCAAGGCAGCTGGCTCCCTCTGCTGATTTCAGCACGATCGGAGTTGTTTTAAGGACGAACACTCTCCTCCTCTAGGTCCTGGAGATTCAGTATCGTTGCACCTTCTGGTTTTAATATGGTTTCCTTCCCTGGGAAGTAGCTGCGAAGCTGTATGTTCCCCTTTAGCTTAAAATCTGTATAGACTTTTACAAAGATTAATATATGTATTTATAACCGAGAATCAAACTGTAATGTGGCAGCTGAGTATAAGCATTTTAGGTAAGACCTCCATAAAACCATAACTACACCCATCTGTTTGCCTTAAGTACCTAGTAGAAAACAGTTAGTGCTTATATATCTCATGATAGCTCTCTCTCAATCTAGTGTTATGGGGAAGGAGGGAAGTCAATTCCCCCCTTTTTTTTCTTTCTAGAAAAAGATAGTGCTTAAATTCAAATACGTGACAAAACCAAGCTAACTGTTTGTCAAAGGAGCTTTATTTGTAGATGGAAAGTGTCAAAACAGTAGTTTTACACGTCTCTCTAATCCTGATGCAGCAATTATAGAAAAGACAGAACAGCCACATTTCTAATAAAACTGTGGCCATATAGATTGATATTAGCAATAAACAAACACATACTATTTTTTTGAAAATATGAAGGGTTGCATCAAAATTTTTGGATATATAAAGTGCTTTGTAAATAGCTGTAAACCGAGTTCTCACTGAGAAGGTACACAAATGAGCCCTACCTTTATGGCCTGGCTGTTACATGATTATTAGACCGGGTTCTCACCTGGAGTGAACTGGTGAACAGCTCAGTGGAGGGTTGTGAAAGGCCATTTTCCACTGTGGCAGCACTGACGCCCTTGCTCTGAACTGGTATATTTGTATATCCAAAAAAAGCAACTGCTTTGAGACACTATTGGGAAAGAAAGGAATTAAATTGGACTGAGAACCTGTCATCCTTGTGGGGTTTTTACTGCTTCTTGGCAACCATTTTTAGGGACGTTAACATTAGGATATTTGGCATCGCACATTTTAAAAAAGGGTCAACTACAAGAATTTGCCGATCTGGGTGCAACGAAGTTACCTAAAGGTAAGCTACTCATATATAGAGGCACTTGGAAGTTACTGTGGCATCTCAGTGATGTTTGAGCTCATTTGAGGGAACACGAGACTTTCCACAGCCCAATGAAGGTGTCACGCTCTGTCTCTCCTGTAGGTACCCCCGTGAATTTTCCCTGTGTCCCGCACCCACTCGTGCCTCTCACAGCGCAGACCCACCCACAGACACTCCAGCTGGCGGCAGGGCGAGCATCGGGACCAGGCACTGCTGTGCCTCGCTGGGGAATGACCTGGCCCTGCAGCAGCAGCAGCTTCCCAGAGAGGGTCCCGTTAACCCTTCAGTGCCCCTCGCAGCTGTCGCTGCCCCCAGGGCGGTGTATCCCGGTGAGGGTGTCCCCTCCGTCCAGGATGGGCGGTGTATCCCGGTGAGGGTCTCCCCCTGTCCGGGATGGGCGGTGTATCCCGGTGAGGGTCTCCCCCTGTCCAGGATGGGCGGTGTATCCCGGTGAGGGTCTCCCCCTGTCCAGGATGGGCGGTGTATCCCGGTGAGGGTCTCCCCCTGTCCAGGATGGGCGGTGTATCCCGGTGAGGGTCTCCCCCTGT
>JAWWEE010000158.1:11003493-11039434 GCA_035221455.1 Xenops minutus
TTCCCCAGGACGGGCGGTGTATCCCGGTGAGGGTCTCCCCTTCCCCAGGATGGGCAGTGTATCCCGGTGAGGGTCTCCCCTTCCCCAGGATGGGCAGTGTATCCCGGTGAGGGTCTCCCCTTCCCCAGGACGGGCGGTGTATCCCGGTGAGGGTCTCCCCTTCCCCAGGATGGGCAGTGTATCCCGGTGAGGGTCTCTTCCCGGCTAGCGCCGTCTCCGCGGCCGATCCCGCAGTACCAGTAGATGGAGCTCCAGGATCCCGATGGCTGAAGAAAAGGTGAAATCGGTGTCAACGGGGCAGGTGAGACCTTTGTATTTTCCTGTGGTGCTGGTGTTTGCCCTTTGCTGCCACAGTGAACTTGCATTGAGAAATGAATACAAGCGCAGCACTTCAAAGAATTTGAGAGGTCAGGTTATCTAAAAAAATTTCGTTAAACATTTTGTAGAATGATGGAATGATTTGAGTTGGAAAAGACCTTAAAGATCACCTAGTCTCCTCCTTCCTGACAGGGGCAGGGACACCTTCCACTAGACCAGGTTACTCAGAGCTCCATCCAACCTGGCCTTGAATGCTTCCAAGGATGGGGTGTCCCCAACTTCTCTGGGCAACCTGTTCCAGTCTCACCACCCCGAGAGTAAAGAATTTATTCCTAACATCTAATCTAAACCTACTCTCTTTCAGTTTAAACCATTCCCCTTTCTCCTATCACTACATGCCCATGTAAACAGTTCTTCTCCATCTTTCTTGTAGGCTCCCTTCAGGTACTGGAAGGCTGTGATTAGGTTACCCCAAAGCCTTCTCTTCTCCAGGCTGAACAATACCAATTCTCTCAGTTTTTCCTCATAGGACAGGTGCTCCATCCCTCCAGTCAACTTGGTGGCCTCCTTTGGACTCGCTCCAACAGGTTGATGCCCTTCCTGTGCTGTGGGCCCAAGAGCTGGATGCAGCACTCCGGGTGCGACCTCAGGAGAGCAGAGTAGAGGGGCAGAATCCCCTCCCTCACCCTTCTGGCCATGCTGCTTTTCATGCAGCCCAGTATACAGCTGGCTTTCTAGGCTGAAAGTCCACACTGTCAGCTCCTGTCCAGCCTCTCATTCGCTATTTACTGCTGTGCATTTCTGTCCAAACAATGCTTCCCAAATTTCAACCACCGACAGTGATACTGCAGCTATTAATACCAGTGAAATTAGTTAAAGGTACTGGCATATTGTGTCTATCAAAGTAAAAACTTTTGTGCATCCGTATATGGGCTCTTACTAGAATCGTGCTTGTGTATGATAAAAGACATACTATTTCATCTCAGGTAGCTGTTTTCTTTGGTGTTGCTGGTGCAGGGTGGCTGGTGGCACTTTATCTGCCATGTATTCAATACCATACCTATCCAAGACAGAAATAACTCTCTCTAGGCCTGAAGGAGAGAAGCAGGTGTACTCACACTTCACAGGATAAATATTTAGATAAATAGCAAGGATATCTAAAGCCCTATCTAAAGCTTTCCCATGGACTTTCTGTTAGTACACACTTATGCTGGATTCTGTTCAAAGCACAGCTAAGTAGCACAGAGCAGTGAGAGCTTTCTTAATTCCCCTTTCAGATAAAGAAGTTTAGATGTCACATATCAAATGTAATGTGACCTCGGAGGTTTCAACTTAGTCTTTAACAGGCATTTCTCACTCTCGAGAAAATGCCTGGCTTTTGAAACAATGCCTTCTTTCAAGAACTTTGGCTTAATATTATGGCATGAAGGTCAAGATTGTCTTGTACTGACTGAGAGGAGCACAGTAACTTTCACAGTGGTTCCTTTCTTCTTGTGGCTTGTACTAGTACTTAGCATTTTGAACTAAAAAATGAAACGTAGCATAAGAAAGTATCATTTCCTGTGTGAGACTTTGATGTGTTTTGTCTTTTAGCCTCACTGTTGTTGTCATATTGTCACAATACTGAATGCTTATTATCTTATTGACTGATGCCCTTTATTTGACAGGACTATTTACTTTTGTTGGTCTTAAGTTTCTGGCAAGGTACACAGGCAATTTCAACTTGAACCTTTCACTGGAAGGACGCAGAGACAATTCAGTGTGTCTCCTCTGTGTGGGTCAGCAATGGAATAAACAAACAATGGACCTGTACGAGCCAGGTCAGCTCAACGCAGACACAATGAAGGTAAATTATAGTGCAGGCAGGCTGGGAGCAACCACCAGAAAGGCTGTAAAAGGTTAAGTTAAAACCTCTCAGATCTGAATAGAGGTTATAAAAACAGTCTGGACATTGTATGTGTGCAACTGACCCCAAAAGGCAAGTAGCCAGTCAGACAGATGCCCAGGAACAATGGGGTGAAACCCCCTGAAAACAGCCCTGAGTCAGATTGAGTTACATATTCTTGTTATTACCTACCCTGTAAAAAGGTCTGACACTCCTGTCCTGGGTGACTGTTGGGTGACTGCGAGATGGCTCTTGCCTGCTTTTCTGGGGTGGGAGAACATGCCAGGAATAATGTACTTGTTTGGAGATTGGATTGGAGCATGAATCTGCAAGGTGGGTATCTTAGAGGAGTCTGTGTTGCTCTTGATTCACAAGCCACAGCAGTCCAATAACCAATTTTTATTTATGTAGTTGGCATGTTATGTGTGACCTCTTCTAGGGGAAGTGGCCTTTCTCAGACATACCTGAGTCACTCACCATCGCCTCGGGCTCCTCTTGCTGTGATGTGTTTTTTTCACAGACTGAAACTGAAGTAATCTGGAGAGGATGCCTGAAAGGATGAGAGAGAGAGAGAGCTTAAATAACAGGGCTCTTCCCCAACTTCTAGGGATAGCAAATATTGAGAAATTGAAGTATAGTTATAATCCTTTCCTTTTTTCTTTTTTACTTTTTTTTTTGTTGGTTTTGGTTTTCTCTTAACGTTGGCACTCCTGGTCACACCTAGCAATGTCAGTAGGAATACAGCTGGAGGTGCTGTGCCCAAATCAAAGCAAGACTGTAACTGGGGTCTCCTCCCTGACGCTCAATCCATGCAAGGAAAAATTCAACACCCCTTAAGAAATGAGAGCACAAGTGGTCAAATTTTAGTGTAATGCCGTGAAATAGTGCCCTAAACAGGGAGAACCCCAGTTTCTTCCCAGATCGTGGCAGGAGACATTTTCACGTGTTTTCAGATTATTCCAGGGTTGACAAATACATACTCATGTCTTTATGTCTAGGAAATTGATAATCTTTCTTCAGGAAAAGAATAGTGTCAACTGCACTGGCATAGAAGGAATGCATGCTAATTTACCTGGAGAAACGAATGCATCTATTACCTCAGTCCTTAAAAGCTTAGTTACTCAATGGGTGGATATCTGAGATCTAACATTAACTTTGTCAAGGTGGCCTATGCATTTGAATAATAGTGTTTTCAAAGACCTGATTAATATGGTGATGCCAAGAGCTGTGGAGAATGCTTTTAAGCCTAGTCTTTTAAATTTCTCATCTTTAGGACCAATTCTTTCTGAAGTAAATCTGGAGAGTCAATAGTGGTTTTGGAAAGAGATACCAAATTCTTAAAAACACAGAGGAAGAGTCTGCTGAGGTGAGCCACTTCCATTCAGCATGAGCTGGAACTCAGTGCCCTGAGGTAACTGAGTGAGACTACACCACCTTCAGGTTCATATTTCATAATGTATAATGAAATAAAAGCATGTTTTAAAATAGAACTTTTTTAATTTAATTTTTTTTTTTAACTAGAAAATCAAATACATTTCAATTGGGTACTTAAGACATTGATGTCTCTGAAAGTGAACCAACAATATTTTTGTCATGAAAAGAATATTGGAAAATTTGGGAAAAAATGTATAGTTACTGCTTGAAGGTTGCTTTTAATGTGCTGATCCCCAGAGGTCCTGCCTCTCAGGCTGGGAACTGACTGCAGGCATGACCATATGGTGTTGTGCACTCATTGGCTTTACTGCCTCTCCAGTGGTGATTAACTTCAGGGAAACGAATGTAATTAGTTGAAATACCTTATATGTTATGTTCTTAATGAATGTTATATTTAAGAATAATACTTATATATATTAGAAACATATGTAAGAACATTAGGGTTTTTTTCTTAAGATAAACTTCTCTGGGTCTTAATTAATCCTATGCCAAGGATTAAGATCTCCGTTAGAGGCAGGCAGTGCAGTAACTCTTACTGTTCGACTTCTCCCATAGAATTTTATGGATAGACTAGACTGTATGAACACACAGCACCAGGCAGGATATAGCCCATGGCTGCTAAAGAACAATCCAAAACCACGGTGATAAACAGAACACAGGGACAGGTCAGAGCAGGTGAGTGTCTGTTCATAGCACATCTAAGAGGTGGGTGGGACTGGTCCAGCACTGGGCTGGAAGATGGGACAGCTGGGGTGATGAGGTGCAACAAACCTCCTGTGGAGCCCTCAGGGAACTGCTCTGAATTTCAGCATTAGGAAGGGGCAAGCAGCAGCCCCTTTAAAGTTTTAAAGAAACCTGCAATAACAGACATAGGAACAAGTAAAATTAAAGAAAACCCAAACCCGTGATTGAGTTTATGGGCACCACAAGCTGTGACGTGCAGAGGGCCTGGGAGGGTGCAGGTAGCTGGATGTGGGTCTGACTGCTGCCTGTGCAATAACAATTTCAGTGACCAGAATGCTGTGCTTTAGCTCATTGTTGGGCTGTTCGTGGGCCCACCCAGGACAGTGGGTGCACCTGGTACTTGTGGGTGCTGCTGCAGCTCCAAACAAAGCCTGAAGGACCAAGGGACCCAGAGGACAATGTCTGGCAGGGGACATCACACCTGTGCCCCATGTGGTGGGAGAAGGTTTGGTAAGGCATCGTCTTGGCCACTGGGTGGCTGAGCCAGAGTTTCAGGTCTGGCTTCAAGGACAGTGTGTGCTGTCTGGTTCCCATCCTTGTGCATAAGGGATGGATTTTCTGTGTGGTTCTATTTACGCGTCAAATGCAATTTTTGTGTCATGCCATTTATTTTAAATGAGTTGACAAATGCAAAGATAATTTGTCTTAAAATGAATAAATTCTAAGTGTCTAGATTTCTCTGGCTTAGCAGCTGAAGATTTTGGTATTCTCTAATATTTAACAGTATGTCTGTTTTCATTACGAATTGAATTAGCTATAAACTACAGGGTTTAATTTTGTTAAAATTATTGTTAGGTAATGTACATTGTTAACTTTCTCTTTTTGCCCATAATCAGTTTGTCCAGAGATTGCAGAAAATGTCATCTAAGGGTTCCTTTATTGAAATACAACATGTTGGCAATATGAAATACCAATTTACTAAATCAAGACATAAGTAAGTACTTTAACTGTACTGCTTCTTTTCCCCTCTTTCCCAATAATGTAGCTATGTCCTGACTATGTTGCAGTACAAACATTCAAATTCTTCAAAATCTACTTCATAACTGTGCAGACCGTGATCCTATAAAGCTCTCACATTCTTCATAGATAAGAATTGTTTTGTTTTCTATTATTTATTTAAAGAAATGGTGCTTTGCAGTTAGTTTATTTTGATGTTCTAAAACCTGTAAATGGTGTCTGTGTCAGGGCATGAAGGTTAGCTGCTGAGTCTGACTATGTTGCCATAGCTGTTTTGGGGTTAAGATAGGTACTTAACGTTCCAGGTCATTGACATTATTCATAATTCTGGAAAGAAAAAAAAGTCAGTTAATTAAAAGCAAAGCTTTTGAATTATGTAATAATGCCATGCAAAAGGTATGAAGTGGCAAAGTAGGACTGCATCTGAGTGTTTTCCAACATTGAAAATGTGGCAGAAACATTGTTCCTCAAAAGTGATATGCCCTTCCTAAAATGTGTTATTTACCAGAAACATGGGAGTTGTGGGCATTTGTGTTGGTGTAGCAGTGATGCTAAATCACCATCTGCCTCCCTAGACTCTAATAGCCTTTAATTTATCTCCTATTCACTAGGGCTTAGAAAATGCATAGGGTGTTGAAAATATTACATGGTTAAAAAAAAGGATAAAAGAGAGTATAATTATTACGTATAGGTAGAATCACAGCAAAAAGTTTGAGTGCTTTCCAGGAGGATGCACAAGCTCAGATTTGCCTGATCTGTTTCCATGTATGTCTCTTCATAGTCTCTTTTTCTGAATTATTTGAGAAGCTTCCTTATCTGCACATTGCTCTGTAAGGGGTAGGTATGCCATCTGCAAATTATTGTAAATTAGAGGATCCATCCATCTACTATGTTAGATGAGTGTGGCTTTCCTGCAGGAATTTGTTAAATTATATAAATTTAATTCTCATATCCCTTCTGGAATATTGAACAAAACTAATTTTATGACTGCAGGGTTTGAAAGCAGAAGGGGCAGTAAGCTAATATAATTAATCATTGTGTCATTGCTACAGAATAATGGACTAATTCGCTTCCTAATTTCCAGTTACTTATCATTTTAAATCTCACAGGGAAAACAGCACTGTATAGAAAGAACAAGGAACCACCAATTAAAGTAAGTGTTTTGTTTCATCATCTTAAGCAAGTGTAACAGTTCTGAGAAAACTCTGGTCGTGATTTATTAGTTACATTTGTTCTTTGAGTTTTCACATACAGTTAAATATTTTGCCGAACTGCTTCATATGGGAAAAATATTATGAATTTCCCTGTATTGACATACTTTGTGCAGCAAATTTGCATTTTTAAAAGCCACTTCAGTACACAAAATAGTTGATTTGACTTAAAATGAGCAAAACAAGCCATTTAAAACTCTTTGTTAAAAAAAAAAAAAATAGGGCTTTTTAATGTCAACAGCAAAAAAATTAAAACCCCCTGCAATTACAAAAATTCACTTGTAATCTGACCTTGGGGGCCAAAAAAGGAAGTATTTTTCCCACTGTTTTTAATAGAAGTACAACTATATGAACTGCACCTAGGGGAAACACTGACTTGAAGCATTTTTTCCCCCTTGAACAAGAATTCAGCATCAGCTATTTGTTACTTTGAAGTTTTGTTAACCCAGAACAACTTTAATCACTACTGAACCCAAACTGAATAATTAACATGTTAGACCATCTAATTAGATGTAAAGAATTCAGTATCAGTTTGGGGCAGTACTGTTTTCTGCATTCCCCAGTTCGATCCCACTTCTCATTTATACTGCCCAGATTCCTTCCAGGCCCCTGCTTTGAATCAGATGGTGCTATAGGTTGTAAAACACCCTTCAGTAAGATGAGCTGGAGAAAATTGGTGGGGTTTAGCCTCTGTGAATATCCTTGCTCAGCTTTCTCTTTTTCAGTATTTCTCTATGCCTGCTCCCATCCTCATGACAAACTTCTGGAAGGGTGAAAAGGAATGACCTCCCTGCCTGTCAGACACTAGGAGGAATATTTCTCCATGTTCTGTTTGTGCTGCTAAGCCAGCTGTCCTCTGTGCTTAATTGTCAGATGAGTACTGCTGTGACAAGCCATTTGGAAAAAACTAACAGGGATTGTGTGGGTGTTCATCTAGAATCAACATCAGGTGTTTAAAATATTTCAAAGAAAAATCTGGGAAATTTGTATAGAGATTGCTATGCAACAGTTCATGCCAGTTATGTTGTTAGAAAACCTAAATGCTGTACAAGGAAGCTTTTGGAGTTTGATTTTTATTTTCCTCTGCCTGGAGAACATGGTGTCAAACATCCATTTCTTATTTTAAGAATAGTCTCAAAGACTTGATTGTTCTTTGATCCTAATGCTGTGTTGAAGGTAGTTCAAAGTTATGAGGACTTATGTATGCTGTGTCTTAATGAAATGCTTGTCTGAAATTGTACTGATAGCCTGCTGTGAAAAAAATCAATTTGCCATCAGCAACTGAATGTACTTGATGCTCAATTTAGTTCACCCAACTATTTCACGTTCTTTCCCTATAGTAAAACAAAAGGGTCCTGAGAATTAATTACAGTGTTAGCATCTGCTCGTGGCAGCTTTGCTGATATACTTAGTAGAATAAGATAGTTAAGGCAGGAGTGAGATGGAGTGTAAAGGTTTTCTCACTACCATTTCTTATACAAATATGTTTTAAAGGACAGACCTCTCTGGTGATTCCTGTACTTTTTGTAGTAGAGCACTCAGTTGTGTATAAAACAAACAAATACTAATTGCTTCCAAATAATTTATGTTATGTCACATTTTTTGTGGTTCATATTTCTGTAAATATTGCTGGCTGCACAGTGGAGTATTGTTTATTTTTACTTTAAAATAAAACCCAAACTTTTTTTTTTTTTTTTTTTGATCTGTAGATGAATGAGAGGTTGTTGAGATTACAGGTCCCTGAAATTCCTAATGTTGAGTCACATATTAGAGTAATTCCAACCTGCTGTACCAAGTACACAACCTTGAATGCCAGGCAAGCAGACTTTTGTTTTGTGCAAAGTCTCCTTTGCCACTTTCATCTTTATTAACATTACAAATTGCCAGTGTGCTCACATACTAGTCTAAACTGAGGTTTTATTATACTGAACATAGACTGAGCTGCAGCACAACCCCACAAAATATTGGTAATTTAGGGTTTTAGTATGTGATACTTTTGTATTTTAAAGCATATTCAGATAAATGAATCTCAGCTGCTTGATTTAGAGGAAGGACCAGACCCTAAGCTTTTTGAGTAGGTTTGGGTTTTTTCCTGAAACATCACAAGGTATAAACTACCTTTCTTGGAATGCTTGAGAAAACATGATCTCTCAAATCCAAGAGATTTTCATTATTTTTAAGTTGTCTGTATGTTCTGTCATGTTGGATTTGATATGTGTTCATCCACGTGACTGTGTTTTGGAGGGGATCATCTTCGATTTCTGTGAGAGAGTGCTTGAAATTCAGTTTTGGCATGAACAATAACAGTGCTAAGTAGTGGTGGTAGGGTTAGTCCTGTCTGCATTGGAGAACAATTTCAGTTTGTGTCATTGTAATAAACCCTCTAAGTTTGGTGAAGTAAGAACAGGTTCATGGTCTTCTGTAGTTTGAAAGAGGAAAGTTATAACCGGGACTAGTGAGAATCCTAAATACTTTTAATATTTATTGTTTCATATTTTCTGACAAATGGGAAAATTGTGCTTGCATGTCTGAAGGTGTAAGACACTCTGGAAGCCTTCAGAAAATTTTCACATAGCCTGTTAGTTGCTTCTGGGTTTGGAAAGATGAATCAATATCCAAAGAAATACAGCTCAAGCTTTCATCAGATAAAGCCTTTTCTTCTTGAAGACATTTGAATATTCTTCATGATACCATTTTCTAATTTCAATTATATATATATACACACACACACATTACCATTAATACCATTAATGCTTCAGTTTTTGTGTTGGATAAAACTTTTCATTTTATGTCCATTAGGTTGCCATGTGCCAAATGCTTTTAACTTCTTAACTCATAAAAACATTGTTGACATTGTTGACCCAGTGCCTGGTGCTAGTCAGGTGCAGTGGTAATTAACACTGAAGTAACCCCCCAAAAATATAAATTAAATATTTAATAAATTAATACTCCTATAAAACTGTAGTACCATAGTGTGACATTTAATATGAACACCTGTATATCTTGTTTCTTCTATCCTCTAAAATTTAACTAAGGATTGAAAGAATTTTTCTTTGCTCTCCTTTGGCTCATCAATAGAAGAACATTTCTGTAATTTGTAGATATGCTTTATTAGTACATCACATGACATGAAATTTATACTCTCTGCATGTATAAGAGTTTTGAAAGAAGATTTCTTCCTCTTCCAGAACAAACAGACCCTCTAGATAATAACCATTTTGGTAAATACTTTGAGTGATTCCTGAGAATGTCTAGACAAACCCTTAAAAATAAAAGGTGGTCTAAAATGAAATGAAAACACAACTAAACTATCAATAACTTTGGCAATGAAAGAACAGCCTGTCTGGGCCTCAGAACCAGCCTGTGCACCCCCATCCTTTTCATTTTGTCAGAAACACACTGCAGTTGTGTGAACAGAGAGGGAATAAACAGCCTGAAAACTAAGAAATCACTTTTCCTGAAAGCTGGATTGATCATGTGCTTCATCTGCAAGTCTGAGAAACAGTGGAATCTGCTATTTCTGTAGGGAAGTGTTACCAAAATTAGCAGTTTACTGAAATGATTGTGCTTTTCTCCCCTCAATTTGAACATGTTTTGGCTGTTGAGAATGTTTGTGATTGCTTCAGGTATGAACAGATACTCAGGTGAATTGAAAACTAGTGGGTTTTATGATTCTTGAATATAGTTCCAGTTGAGCTATATGTTTCTTACATTGCTTGACAGTACTGAGAGTAGGAAAAAATGGAAACCTGTTTTATCATTCTATAATTTTTATGGTACATGCTAATTGTTACATTGTAAATATGTGATACATATTCATATAAGGTGTAAGACTTCCAAACTGATTTTTTTTTTTTTTTTTAATGTTAGATTTGGTCCATGAGGTGTGAAAAATCTTTTGACCTCCATTCCTTGCATTTAGGTGAGAAATAATCATCAGAAAGAAGTACTTTTTTGGAATACTTCAACAAAACAGAAATGGAAAGTTGTATATGCTTTCAATTTGATAAGAAGGCAAACAATTTAGTAATTTTTTTTTTATGTGGGAAAGTTTTCCTGATAGCCTAATATATCATACAGTTGGGAGGAAAAACTCTTAAGTGCTGTACCTCACTTGATTTCTCTAGACATTGAAATATTTTCACCTGGAGAAGCAGCATATTTTGTGTCTAGCATTTTTCATTAGAGATACTAATTAGCAATAGCTAACAAATGATGCTGTTATGCCTTAATACTCAGAAGGGCATCCATGAGCTCCAAGAACAATTGGATCCACTACTGAAATTGGGGACGTCTGCTCTCAGAGCTCTTGGCAAAATATCAAATGCATAAATGGTATTGAAACAGCATATATAGAGTAATTTATTTATATGTAGATTTAAATATGTGCCATGGTTTAACCCCAACTCAGTAGCTCAGCCCCACACAGCCACTCACTCCACCACAGTGGGATGGGGGAGAGAAGCAGAAGGGCAAAAGTGAGAAAACTTTTTGGCCATGACATCACAGGGTATGTAATATCCTTTGGGTCAGTTGGAGTCAGCTGTTCTGGCTGTGACCCCTCCCAACATCTTGTGCACCCCCAATTTCTTTGGTGGTGGTGTGGACTGAGACACAGAAGAGGTCTTGACTCTGCATAAGTGAAATAATGACAACCCCTCAATTATCAACCCTGTTTTCAGCACAAATCCAAAACATGGACCCATACTCATTACTATGAAGAAAATTAACTCCACGTCAGTCAAAACCAGCACAATATAAAAAGTTAAAGGAGTGGAAGTTGTAACAGAGACTGGTAGGAAGGGAGGTTTTATTTAATGTTTTGTTGCTGCAGTATCACAGGATATTGATTGCACCCCTTTTCCTATTGTCCATTATAGTTTTGGTTAATTTAGTTAATTATTAAAACAAATGCTCTGTTTGTTGTGGGATTTCAAAAATGTTGTGTGACCTATAGGCTATATTTTAACATGTGGATTAGACTGATTTGTGGATTTTTTCAAAGTAAACACCCTTTGTTGCCTGCACTGCATGGAATTGGGCTTGCTGATTCGGACAGTCCCAGATACAAGCTCAAATGAAGTGTTGAGGGGACTATTGTCTTTACCTATGTTTGATGTCAGTAAAATATGGAATATTTTGCTACACTGACTCCTATTTAACATAGGTCAGCCTTCAAACCAAATCATTGCCCTGATTGGTTCCTTATTATACTTGTTCATCTCTGTGGCAAAAGGACTTTTCCTACAGCTTTGAAAGGCCTTCATTGCTTGTCTTTCCTTAATTTGTAATAGCTAAATTCATCACATTGTAAACCTTGCCTTCCTTTATAGTAGCAGAAAGTTTTCAAGTCCATCTTAAAATGCTTCAGGAACTGATTCATGTATGGTTAAAAAAACCCAACCAAACAAAAAAATATAATAGGGGTCCTTCTTTCAACCCATTCTCTGTTGACCACAGCTGGACATATGGGGCAGTTGCACACAACAAAAATCTCCTTTCTTCTGTCCTTATACTAGTCCAGCTCATACATTTGACAGACATTAATTTTTTTTTTCCTAAATTTTCTGAGAGTAAGTGACTATAAACTGAGACTAAAGTTATTATTTATGAGGTTACAGTATGGCTGCTGATTTTTTCATGCTCCTGTACTTACCAGAAGACCAAACAAGTGGACTTTTCATTTATTTTTTCGCTTGGACTTTTCATTTCATGTGTTAATTCATTTTCTTTTTGCTGTTGTTGTTTGTGTGCTTGTTAACTGCTTTGTGCTGAATCACTATGTTTTCATCTGATTCCTTACCCAGGGATGAAAAATCTTGATTTGAACTTGTCTCATTTCTCACATGTTTTTAGTGTGTAGGTATAGTAAGGTCGTAGGGTTTGGGGTTTTCTTGTATGATCCCTGTTTTCATGTACTGTCTACCAAACCAGAAGTTTAGAGGGAAGGTAGGAAATTGCATTAGAATGAGACCTTAATAAACCATCACGACAGGTGCATAGAGTTTATTGGAGGCTATTCCATTGCACAGCCCAACATCTAAGATAATTCTTTATGTAAGAGGGTGTTTTTTACTTGCATATCTTATTTCACTTAGACTAGGTATTTTAACTACAGAAACAATTTCATATCCTTTATACAGCAGTCTATGTAAAATTTATTAAATACTTTGTGTTGTAACTGAAAAACTTTTAGAGATTTTCAGACTGAAGAAGTTTGGAAGAAGTAGATTAAGTTTAATGCTAGGCAATCTTTAAGAAGGAATATAGGCAGTTGTACTGGATAGGCAAAGTAAAGTAACTGTAAGAATTAACTTTTACTCTTGACATTTCTATTCAGTAAATATAAATAACAATCTTACAACAGTGCACATAATTCACATTCTCCTGTTTGTATTCTTAAATTTTGGTAGATTTCTAGGCTTTATGACTTCTCAAATTTCATGTTGATGGCAGTAAAAATGAATGACATTTAATTTAATACCACTGAGTTTTCATTTTCAAGAAAGATCTGAAGTAAAATGCACAAATGTGACACACTCTGGAAGATCCTAGGAACAGTTTTCTGTACCATTTTCCTACGTTCCAATATTTGAGAGCCAATCTTTGAGCTTAGAGGTGTTATTTTGAGGTTTTTTTGCATAAAGTAGATAGCTGAGCATGTGTTTATGTGCATGCAACCATGTGTGTTCCTGGGAACATTTTTATTTAATGTGAAAGAGAAATTGGTACCTTCCCAGTTCACAATAACAAAGTATGGAATTAAGGAATGCATACATTTGATTATGGTAGAAAACCAAACACAAAAGAACAACAAGGAAAAGGAGACAGCAAGGTTAACATAATTTTTAGAGAGAAAGGCATGTCTGGGTGCCTACCTTTTTCCTCTTCTTAATATAATTACTTCATTTGTGACTTTGCATTAAAGTGTGCCTTACTGTTATGTAGGAAATTAATTTTTAATTAGTGCCACCTTGAGTGCATTTTCACAGGCACAGTAAAATCTCTAATTACTTGTAATTTTATAATTTCATTTAAGTACATAATGATGTAGCTGTTTACCTATGTAATATATGTACTAGTATGTAACTTCATGCAGCACTGAATACTCTTTTTTTTGGCAGGCACGTATTTAGCTGATGCTTGATTTCATTTTAATTATAAACCTTACATAACTTTTAAAATTCAGATCTTTGTGTGTAAGTATTGAATGACCTGAACTGTTTTAATTAGTATCAGACAGGTGTAAGGTTGGTTTATGTGTTTAAACTATCTTTATACATGTCATAGAGTTTTCATTTTTAAAGCTTTAGTGCTGGGAATACCAAGCATTAGTACACAGAATACCAAGAGATTTTTTGGAATCATGTCTAAAGCACTTTGTCTTTTATATTTACTAAGTAAATTGAATGGGAAAAGTGTTGAACTGCATGCCATGGCTTGCAAATTGATTCCCAACTCAATGGTAAAATCGGTAAATGTTTGATCTGAAAGAAGCAAACATTGATGATTTCTGAATATAAATTCTAACATGTCATTGTACAGTGACCTCCTCTGTTCGTCTGAGGTCACAACATTTTTTATAAAGGAAAGGTTGGTCCTATCTAGGCTATTAAAGAAAGTGAAGGTAGAATAAAGATGCCACCTTGTGGGTGAAATGAATGATGCAGCAGATTATTCAAAATATCCTGTATAGCAAATAGAGTCTGCGCATTTGTAGCTGGCTGCTAGAATTTGAGCTTGTGTCTTAAATATTTGTATTTAGTTTTGGAGATTACATTTGTGAATTTTGTATGAAGTATCTATGTAACTGCAGTTGGACCATTCTGGTGTTGTTAAATGTCTGCTAAAAATAACACAATATGATTTTGTTTGTGCTCCTAATCACCAAGTAATATTGATATTAGATTCAATGTAGTGTTTCCAATATCTTAAAGCACAATGTTAATGCTGTCAGTGTAACCTGACTGCATAACAAAAATAATGGTTTTGTAGAAATTCTCTATATGAAAACCAAAATGGCGATGCATTCAAGTTCCTGTGCTGGAATTCTCTCTACATATCCAGATTAGCATGTTGCATGTATTAAATTGTCATTCCTAACTGCATGTAATGGATGTCTTACAGCAGTCCGTGAAATACCAAGTGTCTACACACCTTGGTGCCGTGGTTTTGAACCACCTTTCCTCTGGGCAGGTCTTCTGGATTTTGAGTCCGTTATTTCAATGTGTGTTTTCATCATTCAGTGGTAATGACCTTTCATAACTGCTCTATATGGGGAACACAATTGAGAGAAATGGTTTCAATACCTGAAAATTGTGGACCAGCACACTATGGCTGAGACAACTCATGAGGTCTGTCATCTGAGACCTGTAGTGATCCTTGGTTTCCATGCCATAGTCTGTCTGCGTACCAGAAATTCTCCAAGCAGCTTCAGATGGAAATCTGATTTCCTGCCATGAAATACTGTGTAGTGTTCATGTATTCTGTTTGTACAGCTTCCACAGAGTAAGAGGCATCTGTGAAGTGCTTCAGGTGAAAGGCTCCTGACAAAATCTGGACTGCTCTTATTCTGATCATTTAATATGAATTTACTTGTCCTCTTTATTCTTGCATAGATTTTTGGAGACTATTAATTTTGGTAGTTTGCTGTGAAAAATCTATGTTTGCTGTGCACCCCAGGTATCTTGCATAAGAATCTTATAGCAAATTCTTCAGGATCAGTCAGGCTAGTTGTGGCATTGTGAATCTTTGAAGTGACACTGGCATGGGGGACACTACTCAGTGTTGTTTGGAGTTTTTTAGAAGTGACTACATGCTGCACAAGATCTTTTTTCCACAGGCCACATTGGGGAGCTCAGAGCTATGTGACCCACAAAACTCACACTTTAAATGTTGTCGCCATGCAAGGTCTGCTTTTTGTTGCTAGTTGAGGAAGTAGATATGTGGGAAAGAATCTGAGTCACTCAGATCTCAGATATGGCAAGAAATAAGCTAATGGGGGTTACCAAGACAGGTGTCAGGTTGCCCTGGAAGCCAGCTACATGTCAAAATACAGCCTCTAGTGGAGTCTATGTGAATCCTGATACTCATCCATCTGGGAAATACCTCCTTACCTTCACTCCTTGCATTACCTGTCTTGTACTTGTCTACAGAGTTGTCAGCTCGTAGGTGTTTGGATTTTCTTTTAATGAGAACATGTCTATTATAGTTTTTGAAGAAGCAAATTATCTATAAGGAGCAAAAGTTTAATTTTTGCAAATAGCAAAGATAAACTGCATGTGCAACTGAGAACTGGTATTCATCTGCCTCCACACAAGTACTTAGCTCCCTGTGACAATGTCTAAGTTGGAGCAGGTGATTTCAGAGTTCCTTCCTTCTGCTTTGCTCCTTGACATGCTCCAGCAGGTGCAGAGCAAGACCCAGCCTCTCCTGAAGCATTCATTTCCATAAAAACCTGACGAAGGCATGCACTGGAAAGCAGCTCTGACACAGTCCCGTTCCTGATGTCACTTACCAGAAAATCAGGACTTCATGGTGCATGGTAGGGAGTGCTTGACCCTTGGTTTGGCCACAGGCTCAGTGGCCTAATGAATCTAACTGGTAAACACATTTTTATTGTAGTAGCTGTTTTTTGTGGCTTTTTGCTGTCCAAATTTCAGAAATAGATGTAAAACCCCCATATATAATACAACTTAGTAAAATAAATAAAGCATTCTATGTTTCTAGTGGACCATAGAGTAATAGACCTGTGCCAAACAAGTAATAGTTCCCTAGCTTGGTGTATTAATAATCTCAGCAAACAAAGGCAAAAATCAAGTTCTACGCGAACACAGTGCGTGATAAAGCAGGACCTTGTGACAGCACTTGTACTGTTTGAGGAAAATGGCTAGCCAGACATTTCCTGTGAAAAGGCTGCAATGTTTTGGTATTATTTTTCATCTTACAGTCTTCAAATGAGGTCTTATTGGTAGCATTCTTTCAGAGGATGTTGGCTATTTTTTTTTTTATCTTAGAGCTTTTATGCCTAAGATGTACTCTATATAAACTGTATCATGTGTACATCAATATCTATTGGAAACCAGGTTGCTAAGCCTGATGAACCTCCAAAGAAAGGCTTGAAAATTCCAGGCTCAGTCAGGGAGAGAGAAGCCACAGAAGTTGTTTAAACCTGCTTCATCGTGGCTCCACCTAAAAAATGTATACTTGGTCTTTCTGGTAATTGAGATGTCTATAAGCAACAGTGTTTCTTTGGCTTTGGATTCAGTTCTTGTTGGTTTGTCTGAAGGTTTCAGGAGGATTCTTAATGTAGCCTAAGTAAATACCTAGGTAGGACTTTTCCATGACTAATTTTGTTTGAGATTAGGCAAAGGCAATTTCTGTCCTCTTCCTTTTGTGTGGAAAATTGGAGTAATGCAGATGGGAATTCTTCTCTGCAGCTGAGCAAGTCATGGCTGGTGAAGAATTTCTCTATATCTGGCACATCAGATTATTTTATAAAGGTATGGTTTTACTACTAGCAGAGAGATAGAGTTAGACCTTTCATTTGGTAGCTGGAAAGGCAGAGGAATTTCTAAAACCAGGCCACAGCTCTGAAATGTGCTACTTGCTCCCACACTGCCACCATGAGCTGCTGAGCAGGCTGCAGTGGGGTTGTCATACCACAGGCTCTTCCCTGTGCTGAACAGGGCTCAGACCGTCAGCAGTGCTGTCTCTGGGCTCTGCTGGGGGCTGAATAGTAATGTGGGGGCTTTTCTTGTCTGATACTGACCACAAGTGGCCACATATTTAAAAAAATCTATTGTAACATGCTGAAAAAAATTCCTAGCCTGAAGATGTTTTAGGCTGTTGCCTGTTACACTTTGAGTTATCTGCTTTATGGACCCTTAGGAAATAATTAATGACATTAGAATCATCCAAGAAGCCAACTAACTACTCTGATAATAAGTGTCAGATGCAGATTTTTTTTTGTGTGTATGGTTGTGTGCATCTTTTAAGCATGCCAAGCTCTGCTTAATAACCTCCTGACCTGTTATTGCTGTGGTGTTTAAGTATATTTAAACACTAAAGTAGTGCAAGAAATCAACATCATATTTACTGCTTCAAAATCTATTACTGCAGCTATCTCTTCCTAGTGTCCTGTAAGAGCGCTTTTGTTTTGAAAGATTTCTCCTTCCTATGGCAGCTGAGTGTTCTGAAGTTATGCTTTGCACCCTGCTCAGAAACTACAGGGTATACAAAACGTACTCTGAAATTCATTCAAACTTTTAAAACTTATTATGGCTAGCAGAGACAGATTTAAGATTACTGAGGTTTCTGGTTGAAATACTCCAAGCAGAAATCCATACTCCATTAGTTTCTGAAACATTATGTGACCTTAATTTTCCAGGTATTTTGCCCTTCAAATTGAAGATAGTATTTTAATACTATTTAAGTCTCCTGAAGAGCCTTGTAATATGATAGGCTTAAGTTGTGAAACATTTGAACAAAATGAAAGATAAAAATGTAATTCAGGATTTGGTATTTTTTTAAATATATAGCAACATAAAGTTATGCATCAAATAATACATTGAAATAGGTGATAGAAGTTGCATATTTTGGGTGCGTTTATCGGTGAAGTTATGTGTACATGCAGTCAACCATATTTCTAGTCTAAAGGTCTTTTTTTGCATTTGACTTTTTTAGGGAAAGCCATTTCCAGTGCCTTGAGCCCAGGGATTTGCTTCTTTCATTGTGGTGTACTTCAAAAAAAATTCTACCTGGACAGCAGGTTTAGAATCACATCTCAGGTGATGAAACAGAATTTCAGATATATACTGACTTGGTGGGCAAAAAATGAAAAATTATTTTTAAAAAATCTTGTAGAAAAATTAAGCGGAAAAACTTATGTTTTCTTATTAAAAAAAAGTGATACTGCCTTACAACACTCTTAAATATAAGGAAATAAAAATGATCAGCAGATAGTATTATGCCCAGCTCCATATTTTGTTAGAACTGGAGCCAATAAATTACAGCAATAGCTTCTTATGTTTTATCTGCTCTAACATAATCCTTGAACACTCATGTAGCTATGCAGCATGACAGATGCAAAACACATCGTTGCTGAAAAGTTTTTAAAAAAGGAGGAATAGTATCTAATTGAACTGTAATGGCACTTATGCTGGATGTGAAATTATACATACTCACATGTATATTTGTATATTTTGTATGTATCTTGATGGTTACTCTAGGCTTTGGTGTTAAATTTTTTTTTGGTCTGAAAATTGCATTTTACTCATATACACCAAAAAAAGTGTATATGTAATTGCAGGCTTTTCTGTAAGTGTCTACAATCCCCTCCTTTAAAAAAACCCCAAAAAACAAAAAAACAACAACCCTTTATATTATCACAATTTAGCCCAGATTGCCTTAGTTAAAGATATTAATTATTTCATTGAAAACCCCTATATGTTATTTAATGGAATGTCCTTTTTACAGGCCTGTGTGCTAATATCTGCCTAACAGATGATATGAATGTTATGATGCCAAACAGAATCGCCTGAGATGTGGGTGTCAATACTGAGACATTTTTCAGTCACAGCTTCATGTTGGGCATTCTAGTTACTGAGCACAGGAAGGAACGTGAAACACAACTCAGCAGGCAACCATTAATTGCATTTCGCTTGTCTGAACTGTTGTTTGCTTGTTCTAAGCTGCCAAACACTGAGATTTTCCCATGTATTTCATTAGTTGTTTCCCAGTCCCGGGGACTTAGCTATATGTTTGGTATCCTCTATTAGTTTCAAAGGCAGTGGTCGGTAATGGCTACTAAACTGGGTCTTACTGGCTGGTTCTGTTTTTGTGAAGTCAGAATAAATTCCTTTTGCTGACAAGACCTCCAGTTCTGGTTTTTAAGCATCACAGGCTGCCTTGGCACTTGGTGAGTGTGAACATTCAACCTGTACTTCTGCCAAGCACGGAGTAGGACAACTGTGAGTGCAGAAAGGCAGCCAGAAATCTTGAATCAGAGCTGTGAAAAATTAGGTCCCCTTTTGTGTGTGCCTCTGGGGTTTATTTTGCCAAAAACTACTAACTTGACCTTTGATTTGGTACATTTTACTAACTAGCAACGGCAAGTAATCTAAAAAAGGTTGTTCCAAATTATCCAAGATTGTATATTTGCTGATTATTTTGTTTCATCTAGAAAGCTGTGAAGTTTTGTGTCTACTGTAGCAACGCAGAGCAATTAACTGAGCATCTCAGCACTCTGACATACACAGAGCAAGGGTTTAGGAAGATCGTGGAAAGAAAAATGCAATCAAAATATGAAAGGGTTAAAAACTTTAAAAAATTTCTTATGTTGGTGGAGTTGAGGAGAGATCTTTGTCAGATCTCTAGAAGTACTGAGTATATAGTATGACACATCCACTTGCTACAACTTTTAGAAATGTTTGCACAACAGAATTTTAGTAATCCGATTAGACTTTGAGACAACAAACTTCAGTCTGATTTTGGAAGGATGAATTTGTTTTTATACCTTATTATCACTAAGGATTAAATAAATTTGTGGCCAATGTTTCTGCCATTTGCAGAATCCCTTCACAGCCTTATGTCAATTGTAATGGTGACATGTCATTATCTCTAGTCTTGTGATCTCTGGTGCTGCTGCGTGGCAAACCCTGCATGGCTTCAGTAAAATCAAACTTTCCTGTTCTTCACATTCCAGTCACAGATAAAAAAAAATATTTTATCTGGTCAAATACAGGGCAAGAATGTTTCTGTCTATCATTTTACAAGAGAAGAACAAAACAAAGTTTTAACTTTGAAGAAACAGCATGATCTTGTCCTGTTAATTGAAAGAAAGGATCCTTTGCCTGTGAAAATTAAATCCTCCACAGTGTGTAGTTGCTTTTCAAACTCCTCAATCTGATGGTGAAATCATATAATCTGATAATAGCATGCCTGAGGCTTATTGCAGTTTTTTGGGCAGTGGTATCAGCAGATGATATGCTCTGTTAATTTTAGTCATTTAGGGTTTGATTCTGATCTCACTGACCTGAGTGTAAATGCAGAGTGACTTCACTGACTTCACTGGAATTACCACAGCCATCCTCGGTGTAATTGAAATCCACATTTATTTGATTGCATTTATGGTTTTTTCACCATCGGATTTTCAGAAGTCACTAAAGAAAGAAAGGTACGGATGACTTTTCCTGTCATTTTGTGACAGCTTTCTTAGTTCAAATAGCAGTTGACCAGTTGCTAAAATTGTCAAGTATCTGTCTCTGTGTTTGTACTGATGACTCAAGATCATTGTGCTAAATGCACACACTGGTTGACTTTTCACTGTCTTACAGCCAGTTTGAATTGTTTTAAGGTTCCTGTGCCTTGTCACTAGAATGTCTCTTTATTCATGAGCCTTTGCACTGACTTTATAGTCAGTTTGAAACTGATATGAATATAGTCGAGTGTCTGTGGTTGGATGGAGTAATTGGATGTATTCTAGAAGTGGTAAGTGGTTGGTGTTTGTAAGTGGCCATAAATAAAAACTATTGGAATGTAGGATCTAATCCTGCAGTCATTTTCCCCCTCCGATGCTGTCAATGGAAGCTCTGTCTTCATAGCAGGAACAGAGACATCAGGATTGTACAGAACAGAAAATGTAGCTTGTTCACAGCAGATTTTATAGCACAGATGTCTTCAGTGGCACAAACATGAATGTTTCCTATTTAGCAAAGACTTTTTCTTAACTCTAGAGGCTTGCTTTACAGAATGGTAAGCCAAACTCTCCACAGCAGACCCTTCAGTAGAGTTTTGTATTGCTTTTTAAACAATACAGTAAGACTAGATGATTTGATGCTGAGCATATATGTGCTTTTTTCCTTCTATATCTATCAATGAAAATTAATGGGAATTCTGTGCTTCTTTGTTGCTTGTGGTTCTCAAAATCTTCCATTTCAGCTTTTTAAAATTCCAAATGAAAGCTGCTAATTGATGAAGGTGTCAGAGATATCTGTGTTAATAACTACTGACTGCTTATCAAAGCTGGTGACTAACTAGTAACCAGTTTATCTCTGTTAATGAATTGGTCCACTGTATCTTTTATACACCCACAGTGTAATTTAGGCATAACAGAGAAATGTTAAACAAAATCAATAGGAAAAGAAAGGAGGAGCATGGAAAAAGTGAATATAGGCAGTATTTCTATACTAAAACTCACTCATTTAATGAAACATAGTAATAAGGATTAATTGAGCATCTGTCCTAGATTTTACTAAGGTGTGGATATGGGGAGATAACTATCTATAAATATTTCTAAAGCCCTGAAATACTGGCATATTTAGAGTTAGATCAACAAAATATTTGACAAATATTATTGTTCTTATTCTGTCACTGAGGGTGGGGGTGACACAATATTTCAGTACTTCTGTTCTCTGTGCAGTCAAAATCTGAGGCAGCTTTTAAGGCTGGACTGTAGAGCTGCATAGGACAGACCTGGCTCTGTGAGTCTCTAGGAAAGCATCCATGAATTTTCTAGGAACTCCTGGCCTGCTTTCTAGGGATTCATCCCTCAGCTTTCCAGGAAGCCCCACCTTCTGCTTTCTAGCTATATTTTCTAATCACTTTCCAAGATTGTTTCCCCAACTGTTTTCTTGGATTTTTCTCTGTGCTGCATAGTAATTTACCCTCAATTTACAGGAATTTTTTATGTGCCCTCTAGAAATTCCCTCTTTTATTTCCTGCAATTTCTCTCTGTTTTCCAGTAATTCTCCCTGTCTGTTTCCTAGGAATTTTACCTTTGATGTTTTGGGATTTTTTTTCATGCTTTTTGAGAAATCTGCCCTCCACGTGGAAATCCTCTGTAGATTTTTGCTCTATACTTTGTAGGAATTTACCTTGTGTGTTCTAGTGTGTTCTTTACTTTCAAGAAATTCCTCTCTTGCATGTAAAATTTTCTCAGTCCTGCCCAGATATCTTTTCCGTTAAATTCAAGGAATTTCCACTCTGCTTTCTAGGACATTTTCTACAGGTTTTGTACAAATTTTGTCACCTGTTTTTGATGAATAAACCCTTTTCTTTCTAGGAATTTCTCACAAGCTTTCTTGGAATTCACCTTTCATTTTCTTAGAATTGCATTCTTTTTATTTAAACTGAGGGTAAAATGCTACTTCTCGCAAATCATTATGCATTAGTTTATTAACTAATAGGATCAACTATTTATATAGTTTATATTTGAGGCCTCTTGTGACGAACCTTTAATTTTTGCAAGCAGGTAGGTTTAGTTCTAGCCTTGCTTTCTAAAGAATGGTGCACTGTCAGATTTTGGAAAAAACCTAAACATCATGAAAAGATATTCACTGCTTTAGTAGAGCAGTTTGTAGTAAGCTATGTGTAGGCAGAGATTGTTGTCTTGATTTTGTATGTCACATTGACAGCTGCAATGAGGCCCTGGCCTTGTTTTTGTCTGTTCTTAGTCTTAGTGTTGCTCTTTTATAAGCAAAATTGCAGGAGGAGGCCTCAGTGTGTACTCATAGCTCTGTGCAGTACTTGTCTTCCTGTACATTTTTTTTCATGTATTAATATTTTACAACACTAATTTTGATAAGCACCATTATCTTAATGTAACAAATAAGAAAAATTGTAAGCGGGAGGTGATGCAACTTCTCAGGTCCCAAAGGAGTTGTTGCATTAAAGAGAAGATTTAATTTCTGGCTCAGTTAAGAAGCATGTATGCCAAAAGTAGAAAGGAGTAATTGGTAAGGCTTGAACCACAGCATTCTGGTTTGCTTTGTAGTTTAACGAAGTTCAGGTATTGCAGATGCTAAAAATCACAGAAGAATTGAAGATCTGGGATGTAAGATTCCAGTATATTGGCCATGTAATTCCTGCCTTTCAACACCACAAAGTGGAAAGTGGGAATTCCTAGTGTGGCCCTTTTTTATTCAGGATGGACACCGTGTCTATGAACATGCCTGCCTTGATCAGCAACATCTAAATATATAGATGTGAGCTCACATTCCCCTTGGATCCCTCACCGTCTTAACTTTGGTCAAAAGTACCTAAAAATACTTTCGGCTTGGGAAAGAAAAAAATACCTTGAAATTGCTCTTTAGTCACATTGTCAGTTCACAATGGAAAATAGATCAAACTGCAAATATTACAGGGAAATGCTACCAGGGGCCTAAAGCTGTCGTGTGACAGTTCCTCCTCTGCTATTTCCCTGTTTGTATCACATTCATATGATATTGTCCCTGCTTATTAAAAAAAGGCAGGTATTCATCGGTTTCTCCTGCACAGCTTTTAATTGTATACAGTGTACATTTATCATAGTTACCTAGAGTGGTTAAGGCAGATAATCTGCTGCTGGATTCGAGGGTTTGGATATTTATTACTGAAGGATATCTAACAACTGTACTGTGAATTCCAGAGTAGTCTTTCTTGCTGTTTGCTGGATTCCTCTCAGCCACCCTCATTTTTATCTATCCATGGGGCTGTCTGCCGAACTATTTGTTCCTTCTTTAATTGGTTAATTAAATCTCTTGTTATAGTTTCTGGTTTAAGTGATTAATAAAACCTTGCAGAATAATCTGTTAGGTGCATAGAGATGTGGTAGCCAGATGTCTTGCCCTCGTACTGACATCCACAAGGGTCTGAGGAAGGCCATATGACTCTCATGAGGTGATTAAAGTATCAAGAATAGGAATTTTTAATCAAAAGCTAATGTAGAAGCATAATTTTTCTTTTTTCTTTTTTTGTCTTCCCCTTGGCAGTAATTTGATTTAAAATAGCTGTGGCTTCCTTATTTATTGTTTTGTCTATTTAATTATTTATTTGGAATGGGTAGTGTTTTCTCGTGCCTAGGCA
This sequence comes from Xenops minutus, assembly GCA_035221455.1. Taxonomy (NCBI): domain Eukaryota; kingdom Metazoa; phylum Chordata; class Aves; order Passeriformes; family Furnariidae; genus Xenops; species Xenops minutus. Next base: position 11,027,887 of record JAWWEE010000158.1, read on the forward strand.
AAGGATTCACAAAGGATTTCTGAAAAAGTTATCCCTCCTTTTTCTTGAATAGTCTTATCGATAATATTAAAAAAGCAAAATATATATCCTTGAGTTTATTGATTGGTCAACAGCAGACCTTATTTAGGTCAGAATTTTTTAATGCAAAAAATTTTTTCCAGAAACGAAATACAAAACAGATTCAGGATTTTAGTCTTTTTTAATATTTTCAGAATATCTTCAAGAGAACAAAAATATTTCTTCATATCATTAAGCCTATCTTTTCTTTGTGCTAGTTATTACTTTTTTTTTTTTCCTGGTAAGTTTCAGAGACTCAAGAATTGTAATAACTTTATCATATAACAGTTAAAAAATTCTTAGATGGTAGGACTAAGAATATGAATATTGTCAGAGACTTAAATATGGAAATAGGTTATTAATCACATTTCATTTAAGTTGCAGAATGTTGGCTAATGAGTGAGATTAGAAGTTATCTCATCATAAAAGCACTATATCAGAAAAGAACATTCTCTTAAGTAGTTTTTGTCTGCATGTTAGCATTTTGTACTATTGTTTTCTAATAAATCATCTGCCATTCAAATATTAGATCTGGTAAGTGAGGGGATAGGATGGAACCAAAGGGCTTAAAGATGTTCAAATGACATCTGAGATTATCTCTGAGGTGCATCAGAGGCAATGGAGCAGAGCAGATTTTGCAGAATGCCTGCTGAAAACCTGGCCTCTGTTTTCTGCAGAAATGCAGGTTGTATGCTCTCAGCTTAAGCCAATGTTTTCCCTTTTCTTGAAGTCTGCATCCTTCTTCTAGCTCACTTATGTCTCTGTCTCTAAAATGCCAACACCCTGGGAGTTTCCCTGAAGACCCAGGTGGCCTGAGGTGAGGGATGTCGCCTTTCACAGCTGCACAGGCCAGCAGATGCTTTAGCGTGGGGAGTAGGTGCTCGGTGAGGGATGACCCCAAGTCTGATCCCTGTCCTGCAGGAGTTGAGCCAGTATGAGCAGCTGATGGTACTTTTCAGTGCCTCACTCACCTGCATCTGCAATGCAAGAGCATTGCAAGACTCTTTTATAAAGCTGAACATGTTTCATTCTATGGTTTTCCAAGAACTAAAAGCTAGTTAATACCCTAACACTTTCAGGTGTTGCCTCTTGTCAGTTCTCTGCTGTGGAGAAACAGAGCTCTGGGCTTCTTGCCTGAAAATGTTGAGCTATGCTTGCCTTCTTCAGTGCGTTTTGACTCTCTCTGAGCCTTTTTGTGCAGCTTCTTTTTTGAGAAAAAGTAGACTCAAGGAATCATGTGCAAATCAGCTCTCCAGGAGAATTACTAAAGTACCCAGAAATTCTTGCTTTTGTTATCCCTGCCTTGGTAGCACTGCTGAAGGATGTCCTCATATGGCGCCAGTTAGAAGCAAAAGTTCATTTTTATTGGATGCTTCAGATCAACAACTTCCCAGGTTTAGTGATGTATTTTGTAATCCCCTAAAAATGTGTTGCATACCATTTGCTTTGAAGGAAAAAAATCTATTATAGTTTTGTACTGTCTCGTGGAAAAAATGTGTTGTTTTTTTTTTTTTTTCCATCTCTGAATTCAAGCAGCATTCAGCAGCTAGACAAGCTGAAGTATCATTTTTGACTATGTTTTTTTGTTTTTGCAGATTTGCTGTCCAAACCAGCATGCTGTGTAATGCCAATCTAGTTCATTGTCAGCTTGACAGACAGCTGTAGTTAGAATACAAGGCTTTTGTGTTCCACCCGCCCCCTCATCTCTCAGGTTTTATTCCATTTCTTCAAGCAGTGGACACATTCCTGCCAGTCTCAGTATTTTTATTTAATTTGAGCAGAGCCTATATAAAACTGAACAGATGTCTGAAAGCAGTGAAGGGAAGACTGAAAAATGTGCCACGTGCTTATCTTCATTTGAACCAAGCAATGCTGTATTTTTTTTGCCCCCATTACAACAAAGATCACAAAGAGTTTTGGAGGTGCATTAGCACAGGCATCCAGGCAAGCAGCCAGTGACAGAGAGGACAAAAAAAACCCTTCCCCTTTTGAAAGATCCAACATGGGTGGAGGAGGTAAGCAAGCTGGAATTGGACTGATCTCTCTTTGCTATGTATTTTTGAGGTGTGTTTTCAAGAGCAGGTGTTTCTTCGTATTCTATGGTTACTAGTGCTTATTTCTCTGAAGTAAAGCAAAACATTTTTGAGAAATTCCTGACAACACGGAATGGTAGCTCCACCCAGTAGGCATGCCAGGAATTCCACATCACAAACCTTTCACTGCTTAAAAGAATCCACTCATTCGAAGACATACTGAACAAATTAACTTGAAATAGTGAACATTTAAAAATGGTTTATTGTTGAAAACATTTAACAGTATTGTTTTACCTCAAGGAATGCAATAAATGGGATGAATTACATAATATTTTGAAATGTTGTCATGGTTTCTAGTGATATTCATCTGTGATATCATGCCTTAATTCTTAAGATTGAACCAATTCATGCAGAAGATATGTTTTATGCAGTAGATATATTTTCTTATCACTATCCAAACTGTGGAGAAATGCATTCTCTAAAGGACTTATTAGTCCTGCAAATGGCCTAACATATGTTAGATTATGTTTACAGGCTTTAAAGATATAACTTAGTCTAAGGATTTAGGTCTGTGTAACTGTAGGGAAAATAATAAAGTCAAAGTAGCAAGTAAATCTCTATTGAATCCACATCAGCAGTAACTAGGTGATACTCAATTTATTCATCTGTCCTGTGGTCGGTGAATACATTGTCAGCCTTTTCTGAATTTGGATTATTTGTTGGCTCAGGCTCTGGGAAACTGACCTCTGAGGTCACATACAGCTCTGTAGAATTGTACAACTGATTTGATAGAAATGGTGGGAATGCACACCTTCATTTGAAGTTAATGAAATGTGCTTGTTCATCATATTTTGAAATTAAAGCTTTTGTTTTAGAAGTCAGAGTTTGCATGTGGTGGGCAATTTTCTGGTTTTCCCACTTGTACCCTGATGTCTTTCAAATATGGTACCCTTCAGTTGTAGAACAGTGTGTAAACGGTAATACTGTATTAAAGATAGCAGGTGAAAAAATTGAGACTGAAGTTAGATTTGGAGTTGATTGGCTTTAATTTCTCTGTAATTAATCCTCATTGATGTACAGAGTGTTTTATCATTCCTTCAGTAAATAACAAAATGGCAGAGACATATTTATCCTGTATCATAATACCTTCTTTAATATTGAAGGCTTTAAAGTTGTTCAGTTGAAAACTTTAAAAGCTTTTGTTGGAGGAACTTGTATTATATGTACATCTGCAAAGAAAATTGAAAAAAGCACTGAAACTGAAATTTCAGAGTAAAATACATAATTTTGGATAGTAACATAAATGAGTCTCCTTTCAAGTAGTATTTCTACATATACATTTCTTTATATTCACATGCATGGACATAAACTAACTGTTATCCTAAATTAGAAATATCTGAATATACAACCAATTGTTTGCCTGTGGTTTGTGGCTGGGAGGAGGACACACAAACACTCAAGAAGGAAGCTGGAGATGTGTAGCCATAGATGTTGGTCACTACTGCAAAAGCAGTATCAAATTGTATCGGATAGTCACCCCTAGCAATTGAAGATGTTGGAGCTCTCTAGATGGCTATTTGGTTACTGACATCTAAACAGTATCCACTTTTAGATTTCCCAGGAGTTTTATGAAAATGCCTGAGAAAGTTTGATTAAATGACACTCCTCTCATAGGAAATATGCTTGAGAGAATGTGAGTTTTTCTCAGTATTATATTCAGGAACTGCCACTTCATTAACAACAGCTTTTATTTTGTAAATACTCAGTTAGAGACAGTTTTTGCAAGAGCAAAGTCATTGTTACCCCAGGCTGACTAGAGAAGTTAGCAGCTAGCTGAAAAGTTGAATTTTACATTTTTTCAAAGGTTGGTGCTTTCTTAATCTTTATAAAAGCCATTGATAATGCATTGAATGGAAGAGGCTTTAAGCAAAATCCATACTTAGTCCTTGTTTTGAAATCACAGTATTTTTATACATTTTGAAAACATATATATCTTGAGAACTTGAGAGTTTGTTGTAGTAAACACTGGCAATGTTTGTGGCAGATCAATTGTTCTTTGCCTTCTGTCCATAAAATACTAAGAGCATTGAGGCTCCAGGTCATCACTACAGCTGGAACATTGCTATTAATTATATATTGTTATTACATTAGAAGAAACTGAACTCAGAGAGAAAAAAATAATTACATTCTCTCTTTATTAATATTAGCAGATGTATCTTGGAGCTGTGTGAGCATGGAGAACACAAAAAATGTTTTGTAGTAAAGGACATTTTACAGAAAAAGAGGCAGGGCACATCATTCAAAGCCTTGCTACAGCAGTAGTGTATCTTCACAAAGACTGTAATTATGTTCCTCTCTTTCCCCTTATGTTCATTGATTTCGAGTGTTCATACATTTAACAACGGTTACTGATTGATATTTTATCTATCATTTATTTCATAGGATAAAAATAGCCAGCCAAAGTAAAATACATTACATGAACACTTTCTTAGAATTTTATTTTTCTTCCAGCACCTGCTACCATTTTCTTTTATTTCTCTTTTTGTGCCAGCTATGACAATTACTCTATTATTATTTCCTAGCTTGCAGTTGATTTACATTATAACTTTAACTTAGTTCAGTTGTTAAGTATATAGTCTATTATAGGAGGTAAAAAACCAGAAGTGGATTGTTCCCGATACTGCCTAACAGTGTATGTTGCATTTAAGGTTTCGTAAACATCAGCATTTTCATCCACTACACAGAAACATTACAATTCTGCATGGTCCACTGCAGTCAAACATTTAGGTTTTGTAGGATTGTGAATAATCCTGAAGTGGTTTTGCAGAGAAATTATTAATCTCTTTGTTATGATGTACTGCTTCTAGGAACCCTTCATTTACTTCTTTTTCTATAGAGATATATGGGGTTATGGAATGGTGCCTTTTTTGAAGCCTTGTTCCTTCTGTGTACTCATTGAAAGGGCAAAACCTTCAACTGGTTTGGGATATAAAAATGAACTTCAAGTATGAAAGTGTGTGCAAATATGGTAGATATACAATATACACTCTACTTTTTTATTAGATGATGTCAGATGATCTACTGATATTAAAGACTGAACCAATATGAACTTTTACCTTTCTTACAGGATTGTGGTGAGGAATGAGATTTCAAAATTTGAAATTATTATATGAATCCCTGGGAGAAATGATTTTGGTTAGTCTTCCGCTAGTTTAGAGCAAAATGCACTTGAACTGCACAAAGGAAGTAATCAAAAGGGTTTAAAATGTTTCTGTCAGAATAAATTCACTGCAATGGAAAACATTTTATTTCTTACTCTGTCTTGGCAGATATTATTCACAGAGATCTAAAACTGGAATTCATTTTCTTTAAAAGCAGTGACATCGATGAAGTCAATGAAGTGAAATTAAATACAAAGGTAAGATGGCAATTGTAGAAGTTCTGCTTAAAGAACAGGTTTTAATATCCAGGTGTTACTGGGAGACCGGACTTTGATACCTATTAGTAGCTTTTGAAATGAGTTTCTAAATGGTGTTATTAGGGAAAAAAACCCCTCATTTGGGAGGTAAGTGCCACTGTTGAAAAGAACCTTTTTATTTTTTTTTCATTTTTTTAAAATTTTTTAATGTTAGATATATTTCTTGGTCAATTAGAAAAAAACTATTCCTTGTGCATCCAGATCTAGCACTGTCCCAAGTCATCACTTGCAGAAAGCCAGCATGTACTGTGAGATGTAATTAATGTTTAAATTAAGAATATTGTCAATTTCATGTAAATCAGTTAGTAAGTTAGAAAAAAGCCTATTTAGACTTTGTGTTGATTACAATACTGGTATATTATAGGATTCTTTTGATATTAATAAATATTCCATACACAAACACAATGTTCCATATGCTTAGATCTTTTTTTTATTGAAGAAAATAATCTTTGGTGCTTAATAAATCATGTGCTAATTATCCTTCATTGATTTGCTGTTTTAGTAGTAGTTACTGTGAAAATGTTGACATCTTGTAAAATAACCTTGTAGAACTGAATTGTTGAATCACAAATTTACTATCTGGTGTAGAAGACTCCAGTTTGAGAAGTGTACCTTTCTTGCAAATACTAGAGGTACATAAGATATAAATCCTCTGGCTTGTCAACAGCTTTTCCATTCTTGTAGTCAATTCACCACTTCCATCAGTAGAACCACCATGGCCAGCTGTTCTTCACTTTCATGGCCTTGCTTTATATATCCATTTGGAACAGTAACTAGCACACTCTGTCCTCTCTCCTACAAGGTGCAAGCATTTTTCCTGGATTCCATCCAGTGAATGAGGACAGATCTTTCCTCACTTTCCTTGTTCTCCTCATTTTAGAGGAGAATAACTCCTGAATAACTTTGAAGGATCAAGCAGAGAAGACAGAGCCAAACCCCAAAGCTGGTATGGCCAGTAGCAATGAAATCAGCTGCAGGAAAGGAGAGGTCTGTCACACAGTGTGAAACAGGAAAATCAGATAAAATTGGCATTTAACTGTTTCAGAGCTTTCAGGCTTGAGGCAGCTGTTGCTAAACCATAGACTAAGATTCACATCCTCCTGTTTTTGGATGTGAGAAACAGCCTTTGTGGATCTTTATGGTTTTCTGGGTTGGGGCAGAATATGCAGGCAGAACTAAGGGAGAAATGCAGACATAGCTTGCTTCTGGTGAAAGAACAGAGATTCTTCCATATGGTACACTAGTACATGGCACAGGTGTCTACTGGCATGGGTTTTAGATGAAATTTTGTTAATAATTCTAGATAGACCTTCTGTTTCAAGCCATCTCTTGCTATCAGAACACTCCTTCCTGAACTCACATATACTGACAACTTCAGATATGTGTATTGTCTCACAGACTTTGGTATAAAAAGTATGAAATATAAATGTACACTGAAGAATTTGGCTTCTCCACATAATTATTACACCCGAGTAAGATTTTTCTACCAGGCTAACACCCTATGTATTAAAAAAAGAAAAAATAAATCAGCATTTCTTTACACCTTTTGATATGTCCCTCTTCAATGACAATTGATGAGTAATGTCTTTTTGATAAGGCTTCTTTTAGCAGTCATGGGCATTATTGTCTGTCTCTACTGGTTCAGTGAACTGGAGCAGAGACAAATGGGGCTCTGAAGAAAACAAGCAGTGATTTATTTTAAGTCAGCTCTGGGGTACATTTGTCTATACATGTTCCTTCTTTCACTTGCTATTCTGGAAGTTCAAACCCTCTGAAATTCTTCATTAGTCAGAACTTGAATAGTATTAAAGATTGTACCATCCTTAAAGAATGCCTTGGAGGGTTCATGTATACTTAAAGTTCAGACAAAGCTGATCAAAGAATCTGAAATCAAGTGCTTGTGGGTTTTGCAAACATGCTACTGTTGTCCAGAGGTAATCAGAGATTCGAAGAGCTGGTTTTAATAGAAGGTAACCAATTATTTTTGAACTCCATTGAGCATAAAAGAGACAGAAGAATTCTGTACTTCTGAAATGCTCATGGGAAAAGATGTACAACTTTGAGCCCACAAGCTGAGAACTGCTGCCAGTCCATGCTTGGATCAGCTGAACAGGGGTTGTGCTCACTGCACTCACTGTTCTGTTCCTAAAGAGACAAGCAAGCAGGTCCCCACAGTGAGGATAAACAGCTATTCCAGGTGGTTGTACATCTCCAGAGAGCAAGCAGTGACATACTGTGTCAGACAGGGGGACACTTTACAATCAATATCTTGCAGGCTGCACGGAATCTTCTCTCTACCATAGCAAAAGAAGGCAGCAGTTAGGGAAGATGCTGATCAGATCTTAGATGTTGCTGTAGCAGAGTCTGGGGTCGTGTCTGCTGATGTTCCTTAATGATGCTGTATTGTTCACTGTCAGACCCTTCCTTTCTGCTGTTTTCTTGCCTCTCTGCTTCCCTAGTCCATCTGGTACTCTAAGACGATATGAAGAACTAAGTTTTTCTTATTTTCTCATGACCTTTTATCATGTTCTCCATGCAGACAACACCTCCTGTGCATTTTCATTCTACATGATGTTGTCTTCAAACCACCTCAAGTCTACCTTATATTATTGCTAAGTCAAGGTCAGTGCAAACAACATATTCTGTTGTTACGAGGCCAGCTTTTTTCTCTGCTGCTGGGTGTTTTTGAAATCAACAGTGCTACCTGAATCACAGCACCTCTCTCTGGTTATGTAAAACAAATTTTTTAATTTGATATTGTGCAAAAAAATTTAGGAATCTCCATCTCAACAGTGGGAAATAAATAAAAAACCAGGTTTTTTTCTTAGACAATTTCCATCCAAAAATGGATGTATCCTAGTGTATGTGACTTATTAATATTTGATGTTGAAATGGAAGTTGAAAAAACCCCTCACAAAAGCAGGTAATTATGACATAGCCTGTCCAGAGGGGTTTTCAGGACCTTTATTTTATTTTTCTTTTTAGGCAATGAATGTTTTGCATTCCATAATATAAAGATTTGTAGCCCTTTCTGATTTATACTGCATGCTATAGTATCTATAACTCCACTATCCAACACAGCATTCATATTTTTTTAATTCTGTGAACTCTTTTCCTCTATGGTTTGTACCACCAATTCATTTCACAGCTTGCTTGTAACAAGTAGTAACAAAAAAGAAATCCTTTTTGGAGGAAGATAATTAGTCCTTTCAACATTTTGATTGATTAAATACTAGCAGTATTAAATACTCTTTAAGTGAGGGAATTGTATAGGATGGAAAAACTTTCCAATTTCCTAATCATGACAGAAACATAGAATGTCGTCACTGTGAGGGACCTTGAGTAATTTGATTTATTTCTCTGTCCAAAGAAGGAAGCAGTTATACTAAAGTCATTTCTGATGAATATTTGTGTGTACTTAAAGACCTCCAGTACTGGACACTCTGTAATCTTCCTGGGCACTCTATTCTGATGCTTCATTATCCGCGTAGAAATTTTTCCTCCTGTCTGCCCTGAACCTTCAGTTTGACAATCAGCTTGAACTTATACCTGCAGGCCATAATCTAATCACTTTTTTCATTATAAATTTTCAGTTAACTCACCTGCAGCCACATAATTGCTAGACCTGACCTAAGGGAGCTGGTGGGAGCTGTGTGTGGAGCTAAGGAAAAGGATGGAATGTTGTTTCACATTTCCAGACTATTATTTCTCTCCCTATCCATCATGGATATGAAGAACAGGTAGGCACCTTCTTATTTTCATCAATCTGTTATTATACTTCTCCCTTGGTCTCTTGTTCTTTAGACTAAAGAGGATGAATTTTCTCGGTCCTGTCCTTCATTTCTGATTTTTGTGATTGACTCTCTGTGCTCCACTCGGTGCCTATTGTGTCAAAATGGGAGTGTCCAAAACTGAGTGCAATGTCTAGTTGAAGCCTTACCAGTGCTGTGCTGAGTGGGCAGATTATTGTCTACGTGTTGCAGTCTTCAGCTTGCACATAAAGCACAGGTGATAGCTATTTTTTTGTAATTTATTGAAGGATTCTGAATTCCATATAAATGAGCAAGAATTTGCCCTTGTCCTGTTTTTCACCTGGTATATTTAAATAGGCTTCTAACACAGACAAGGGGAAGAGTGTTGGCCTTGGCCTGCACAGGAGAGTCAGGGGTGCACAAAGGCATTTTGTACCAGAGTGATGGTTTTAAGCTAGTCCTGCTTCACAAAGTAATTGTCTGGAAACACTGAAACTCAAGTTCAGCTTAGTCCCTGAGCTGCTGCCTGACCAGCTCTTCTCCTCATGTTTGCATTTTGAGCTTGGCTTTCAATATACTTAGAGTAATTTCTGGCTTGATGTTGTCTTCAGGTTTAAGAGGTATGTTTTCTCTTGGATCATCCAAGTCATCAATAACAATGATATCATGTCTGGTATAGACAGCTACAAAACTTGCCTTGGTGCAGCCTTCCGCTTTGTCAACGAACGAGTTACAACTACTTCCTGAGAAGCAATTTTTTTATGAACATGTGTGCATTTCTTTTGTGATATTTTAATGTATTAAATGAATACATTAAATACAGTAATTTGTATTACAAAAAAAAGTGAAACTGTATCAAAAACCTTACTAAAATAGAGATATGTGCTATTTTGTGGTCCTTCTCTAACCCTGAAGCCTGCCAATCTGTGCTGCATGGAGATTTTCTCCTGACAATTACTGACTAATGTCTGTTACTTGTTTCTTTGTTTTCTCCAGGTGCTTCCAGTATTTTCCTGGGAATTAAAATTAATGGGAGACTTCTATAATTCTTTGATGCCAGCTTTCTACTCTCTTACAGGTACAATAAAGATTGCCTTTTTTAGTTTCCAAGTATTTTATCTGCCTTCCACTAATGGTTCTTGAACCACTAATAGCTCTGAAAAGTCTTGTCATTTTTAAAGTATTCTAGAATGAATTTTATCAGTTATGGCTGATTTTTAAATTTCCAGCTCAAGTACTTGCTAACCTTTTGCTTCTCTGTAAAAGACTGAGGTCTTGCCCCTTTGTCATTGATATTGATTGTGCTATCCACTCATTGCACTTGACATTTTGGTTAAAGTTGATATAAGAAGACATTAAATACATTTGCCTTGTAAGCATCATCTATCAGTTTCATTCTTGGTTGAATACAATACCAACATCTTTATTCATTGTCTTCCCCCTACTCATAAACTTACAGATTATTTCATTCTCAGTTACATTCTTTCCTAGTTGCTCCTTTCTGATTTTGCTCCTCTATGTTTATGTTTTCCTTTTGTTCTTATTTTCAGACTCTGTATCCTTCCTTTTTCTGTGTGAGACTCATGGAAATTCAAAATTTATTCAGACCAGTTTATTAATAAAGAAAAGTCATAAAAGCAATATCAACTTTCTTATTCAGTCATTTTATTTTGTTCAAAATGTGTATATAAGGATATAAACTTACATAAGTTTGTAAGTTTTCACAGAATGTAAAATAGCATGAATTAATGTTGGTTTAAAATGTTATCAAAATGATTGATTAAAAATGAGCACATGCTGTAGGTTCGGCCAGTTTGGCAATATTAATGGTAAGAATCTCCTTTAAAATCTTGTTTTAGCAGTTGTGGTATTATCAAACTGTTAATTAACCATGTCAAGATTCTTGACATACTAATTAGATAATTGAAGTTTGGTGCCTACCTAAAACATAAAAAACCTGAGATCGCAGTTAAACAACCTTTTTAATTTGGTGGGACAACACCAAATAAAATAGTCATTGTCAGTCTCCCCTTTTATTGTGTGTGGAGGTTTGACCCTGAATAAACGCCTGATGTCTAGCAAAACTCCTTCAAGGCCTTGTCCCCCCGCTTTTCGCCTTCCAGAGGGAAGGGAAAAAAACCCCCAGCCCAGAATTTATGTCTAGAGATAACCGAAAGAGGAGCTTTGATTAATACCATGGGCAAAGCAGAACTTAGAATAATGCTTAA
>JAWWEE010000158.1:11039534-11167705 GCA_035221455.1 Xenops minutus
GTTCAAAAGCAGGAAGTTTTCCTCGGAGCTGGCCCTCATTGGCTCTGCTCTATAGGATGGAGGGAAACTTCCAGAGGTCTTCAACAGAAACCAATCTTAAACCCATGACATTGTGTGAAGGTTTTTATCTTTTGTTCCTTACTGAGACTAAGTATGTCACCTCCATTGATTCTGGAAGTAAAACCGTAGACCTTGCTGTGAACCCATAATCACATCTCCCATGATACAGTGATAAAATATCACTAAGATGGTCCCAGAGCAGCATCTTTCTGCCACGTGACTGATATAACATAAAGTGATTAGTTGAATAGGTTATAATTGTTGAATTTTGAATCTAGGATATGAATAAATGGGATTGAAATTTTTTATTTTAGAGTATTTTGGCATAGATCTTTTTCATCATATGATGCGTTCAGGCAAACAGAGGCTTTGTGTTTCACCAAAACCCTATGTTCTTATGTACTACCCTTATGTCTGGAAGAACACCAAGTATATGTGACGTCTTGCAGTACTTTAAGGCAGTATGTTATGAATACTGCTTTAATAACTTACTGTGGCAAAAAAGAGTACTAAGTTTAATCATACAGCTAATGTCACAATGTCATCACCTCCTTAACAGCTAAATGATAAAAGTAAGGACACATCAGCATGAATTGTTAAGGTCTGTACATTATTCATTTAAACATCTGCTGTTGGTTCCTCTTTACATATGGGAATAAATTATACCACATCAGCACATTCTTCATGCTTTGTGTTTAAGCATTTAAAAGTTTTTTTTTTTCTATTATTAATACTATTTTTTCTGCTTGGTTGGCAGCCCCTGAAGTTATCAGAGCCCATGACTACAGCCAACAGTGTGACATTTGGAGCATAGGTGTCATTATGTACATGCTGTAAGTAGCTTGTAAAAGTAATATAAAATGTACAGACCCATTTATAATACAAGTACTTACAATTTTGCACTGAAATAAAAAATAAACCTGTGTGCTAAATCTTCACAAAAGACTGAGCTCTTATAACTCTTTATATGTAAACAATAAAAATTTCTATGCAAAATAAGGTATAATATACAGTTCAGTATTAAAAATTGAGTATTTGATTTATGGACCACTTAATAACCCTGAAATAACAGCATATTACAGAATATTGCAGTGAAACACCACAAAGTGAAACTAAGAGTTTTCATTGTTGACTGGATCTATACATGAGAACAAAGTAATTAATTTACAGATTATTGGTCAAACCCTGAAATGGATTGCACAAACAGTGCAATCAGGGCAAAGGCTTTTCTTTTCCATCTCTGCCTGTGGTAACAGTAATTGAGATGTTCAAGGGCTGCCAGGTCTCCCTATACAGGTCTGTGTCCTTTGAAAGTTTATTAGTTTGCTGTTATTAGAGGATGAAATGAAATTTTTCATTTTTAAGATTACATGCATATTTTTATTGAGGTATTTGATCACATCTAACATTTGTCTTAGTCACAAAATAATAATTATTTTCTGAAAAATCTTAAGCTGCATATACTAGCTAAATAATGTGAAAAGGTACCCCCCTAATTAAAAATAAATTGTTGCAAAGTACATAAATTATTGTGCATATGATGCAACTAAAATGTCACTTTTTTTTCAGGGACTGATTTTTTCATAATGCATTTGCATGTTTTTTCTCCCCACTTTGTGTGTTTCTTCTCTCAGTTGCCCCCAGATGATACTTTAATTCCAGTGTAGTAGAACTCTACCACCACCATATCATTTGTTATTTTTTCTGTTCTGTGACTATTTTGGTTTTGTTGCATAGAGCTGAGTTCTTTTGTAACTTTAGACTGTACATGGACAAGTGGACACAGATACAGTTTCATAGCCTTTTCTGGATTTTCTCTGTTTTTTTCTTTCTTCTTTGTTTTGGTTCCTCAGTTTCTTTTCTATACAATTAGCTCACTTCTCTTCTTGTGTCAGCATGATGAAGTGTTCATAGCTTTATTGCTGTGGGTTTTGTTTTATTTTGTTTTTGTTATTTCTAAAATCCAGATGTACTATTTATGCTGATACAGAATGGGTTTTATTGTTGTACTTCATGATATTAATGTTTGCATCATGGTAGTAGGATTTGTACAACATAATACAATAGAATATATTATAAAATGTTTGGTAGAGCTGGGGTGGTTTGACTGGCTAATAAGAATCCAGAGCAGTGCCTGCAATCAGCACAATTCACAGCTCAGAACTTGTAAAATTCAGAGCAGTGAACTGTGTTGATTGCAGCCAGAGCTTAGAACTTCTGACCTTCTTCCTTAATTAGCAATATAAATATTTCTTAAAATTAGCATTTTGTAATCACAACAGTGTCAGAACAAAGTAACATTAATTCACCCCTTGTTGTGTTGACTACCCAAGAATGAAAACACCGTGTACGAATTAATAGAATGCAATTCACACTCCTTTTTATTGCTTAATTTGAAAATGGTAATACAAAAGCCATAAGATCATCTTCTGATTTTAATTCTGTTTTCGCAAATTGCTTTTCTTCCCACCCTGAATAATAGCTTGTGCCTCTGGTGATCCTCTAATGGGCTTAAAGACACTGTTAGAGCCATTACTGCTACCATCACAACTTTGACCCTTCCTGGCTCCAGTTAATGCCTCCCTGGTAATTTCCAAGCTGCCCAGGCTCTCTTTGCAGTGCACATGGCATGCTCCATCTTGGTACCAAGGGTATTATTGCTACAACAGGCTCAGTCTCTACCCATATGGGGAGCACAAGCCCCGAGGTGACTCCTGAACTCTTGTTTCCATGAATGTTAATGCACAGAGTTGCCTCTGCATAATGGGGCAATGCTGGTGTGATGGATTTTTATATGTGATTTAAACTGAGGTGTACTTCACACTTTCCATTTCATTTCTGTTTTAACATACACTAATAGAAGCATACACAGTAGTAACCAACAATAAGAAAAACTATTAAAATACAGAAGTATGTCAGCAAACTGAAAGAGTAGAGTAGCAAGAGTCCTGCTGCCAAGAGTACGGCCCATGTGCTGTTGTCTAGTAGGAAAGGGTCAGGGGCTTCTTTTTCCTGTGCAATCTGCACTGTTGGATTTCTTGCTCATTCTCCCGGGAGTGCTCAGAGACTCTGGCCCTCGCAATAGTTCTTGAAAACCTTTGTGCAACCAAAGAAGCCCAGAATGCCTAATAAATGACTTCCTCCATTACAGCAATAAGAAACCTACTAAGAAAGTGTGGTAATTCTTGCTCTTTTCTAAAGGTTCAGGGAACTTCACAGATTTTTGGGGTGCCATGTGATATGCTTCACCTACTTGATTTTTCCAGACAAAGTTACCTGTTGTCTGTCACTGCCTTAGTGTGGAGTGACTTAGTCCTATCAGGGCATAAATAGAATAAAGGCCACTGTCACCAGTAAACACTTTCATATTCTGAAATGAGTGCTTTCTGCCCCTTTCTGTTCATTAAATTGAGTTCCATGTGGATTTAAGTCCTGAGAGAGATTGGGAAAAAGAATTGGAGAATAAAAAAATCAGCATCTTTTGTCGAGGACATTTTGAGAATAAAGGTTTTGGGGAAAATGCACTAAAATACTAATTTTATGTTTTACCTTAAAAATTAAGGTTAATTCACTCACATGAATGAAATACTACAGTATTTTACTTTGATATCAAGTGACAGGCATCCTTCAGGATGTAACAATGTGACAATTACATTTTTCAGTAGCTGCTTCTGTGTTTTGGGAACAGAACTAAAACCATTATTTAATGCAAATAATTTATTTGATGAAATTAGGGGTTTTGTTTGTTTGTGTTTTTTGTTGTTGTTTCAAATGGCCGCAAATAGGTGTATTAGTTTCTCAAAAGCATTTGCTTTGCAATTTTTGCAAGTCACTTGTGTATGAATAGTATGATGTGAAATCTATTAGAGATTTAATCTGTCTTTGGAAATTTTGATTGAAAACACAGATTACATGATATGGTTTTTCATTCTATTTGATTAGTAAAATACAGATCAATATTTACTTTGAAAGTATATTAATTTAATAAACACTTATATTTGATGTTTCTGGTTAATATTTCTGTTGGTATATAGTCACAGAAACCAAACACCCAGCAAGTTTCAACACTGCATCTGATAATTAAACTTTTTTTTTTTTTTTAGTTAGGAATGCATTTGTTTTTAGTTTAATTTTTTTTGTTGTTTTTAACACATCCTTAAAAATACAACCAGTGTAAAGGAAACAGATGATACAGAATGACTAAATTGAATCTACAGACATGTAGATACAACATTTATTCAAATATTTTACTCAAAATAACAAAACATAGATAAAGGACAAGAATGCAGCCAAGGTATATTTTTATGAAGATATATATACTCTTAATATGGACACTTACGTGTAGGTCATAACATTTTTCTGACATATAATATCTTTGCTTTTTTATTATCCTATTTCTACTGATTACTAAGTTTGGATGAGGCCAAACAAGGCAACAGTCACAGAATATAGGTAAGGGAGATACAGCTAGATAACAGAACAAAGAGTGAAGAATTAAAAATGATGTTTTGTTTTCTCTATTTTCTGGTTTGTTTGGGGTTTTTTTGTTCTCAAAAATGCCCCTTTTGTAGCAGTAAAAGCATATTACAGACTTCTATAATTTTCTGTGAATCACAGTTGCTTTCATTTACTGTTATTCAATGAAGAATAGCACCTAAGGCTGAGAACTGAACATATTTCTTAGATTGTAAGCATTTGGAACTGGGTTTTGAACATCAATACACTCAGTTTTAGGGACACAAGCAACTGCTATGTATGACTAAACTGACTTATATTAAAAAGGCTACGAAATAAAAGTATCTAGTAATTCTTATACTGAGTCCATGACCTGTGTTTGAACCAAAAGCTATTTTTCAGAAAGACAACTGATTGGGGCTTCAATGCCTAAACTGAGAGTGGTCTGTTTTGTCTTGTTGCTGTTGTTTCAGTTTTTGTGACTGTTAACTCACTTGCCTAAAAGCAGTGGTCCATGAATGGTTCTTATCACTGAAATGTAGTGGTTTTTAGGACAGAATTGTTGAATCGTTTAACAGAAGATATTATTTGGACATGAAATCAAAAGAAATGCTAAGTATACAGTGTTCGCAATAAACAGTATTTTTGTGATAGAAATATTGCTCATGGTGGCAGCAGGTTCTCTTTCATTTAGCCAAGGGTTTTGAACAGGTGAGTTATGGAATAGCAAAACATTATATATGTTCAGTTTAATTTTTTCTAGCCTATACTTCAGTTGTATCTTGTTAAACCTTTGGCTATTACTTAAAAAATCCATATAATAGCAATTACCTTTTACTTATGTGGATACCTAGTGACCAAGATTAAATCACCTTTTAACCTCTTAACCTTATTCCTTAAATCTCTCTGAGACACATTTTTAGAACTTGAGTGACCTTTGTAGAGTTCTCTGAAGTTTTCCCAGTCCTGCCAACTTTTTGATTTCAGGGTGATCTCATAATAGATAGGTTTTGCCTCACCAGTGAAAAATAGTAGGTATTCATTCGCTGACCCTAATAAGAAGAGAAGATTTGTGCCTTAAAAATTTTGTCTGGGAAACAGTTAGTGAGGCTGGCAGGTACACAATGCTCTCACAAAATAAATGCTGTCTGTATTGCAATGAATTCCACATATATAGTAGTTTTTATATTTTTATTGCTTTTAAGTGTACACATTTTCTGAAAAGTAAAATGAGTGTTAAAAATAAATTGACATAAATGATATTGTGAACTAATTTAATAACACTGTAAGTAAAATAGTCTCTGCTGAATTAAAGCACTCAGTTGAAAATGTATCTGGTTGTGGTTAGCAGAAAAGAGAGGCAATAAGTTGTGGGGGGTTTTTTTCTAGCAAAACAAGTTTTAAAACTACTTCTGAAAGTTGATGCTGCTCACCAAATCACAGCTAATGAATTACCTGACAACCAGTGGACAGCAGTGAGTTTTGAAGAGATGTAATTTTTTTCCCTTTTATTTTACCTCTTTCTTATATGGTACGTAAAGTTGCTGTATTGCCTCAGTGGAACGCACTAGGGTGGAAAATTAAAAAAAAATGCAATCTAAGCAACAGAACACTTGTTAGGGGTCTTATCCAAAACTTCCAAATCCATTAACATGTTTTACTTGTGTCCCATGGGCTTCTGATAATCCTGTTAACTAGGAGAAGCCTTATACTGTATTCCTTACCCAAACAAAATTTACCCAATTTCCAGTATGTTTTGACGTAATATGGAAGTATGAGTTTGGGTCAGGTTTGATTAATTTAATAACAAAACAATTTCTTTTTTTTTTTTTAACTTAAAAAAAGTGGAGAAGATTGAGCTATAGGGCCGTTCTGGAGTGAAATTTAGTGCAAAGAGAACCTGGGAGCTCCCAGCTTGCTGGCTGGGCTGCAGGTCTTGTCACTGTGAGAATAGTGAACTTTTATCTGTCTGATGAAACAGTTATGCTGTTTTGTAGTTGAAATTAAAACAGAGGATATCGCTGCTTAAAGATAACACTGATGGAAGCAAACCCTAATTTCTACTTTAGCTGGCTTCAATGCTGGGTAGAAAGAGAAATGTCTGTGAACCATTCAAAAGTGTTCTGGTATGTGGGAGGATAAATAGCTTTCTATATTCTAAATGGAGCACTGGTTTTGCCTTACACCTTCATCTACAAAAGAACTGTTCTGGACCAGCATGCGGCTTTCTTCTTTCCTGTTAACTGAGTAGAGCTGATCAGGAAGCTTTTTTTTCAGTTTTGGTGCATTCTTGTGTGTGTGAGAATAATCACAAGCAAATGTCTAAGTGCATAGTGGCCTGAAAAACGAGGTAATTTTCATGCAGCCCTGCCATACTTTGAGTACCATACTGTCCTACTTCACGAAACTGAAGATATGGAAAACTACCATCTATGTGATTTCATGACTTTTCACCAAGTATATTCATGAAGCTTGAGACTAAATTCCATATGAACACAATTGCATGTAACAAGACCTTCCTATAGTTCATAGTAAATCATTCCTTCTCTCCATACTCTACAACATTTTAGGAAGACATTTCAGGAAGAGTAGATTTTAATTTACAATACTTTCATTCATTTATGAAGTAGGTAGCAGACTTGCTGTCTGAACTATAAAATATCTACAAGTGCAACCCCACATTAATTGACTTCCATTTGCACTTCCACAGTGAATGTGCAACAACTTTAAGCATTAATTTCAGAACTATATTTTAGATTTTTTCATTGTTTGAGAGGTTTCTACATGTTGAGAGATGTTCATCATAGGCTAATGACTAATTCCCTCATGCCAAGGAATGTACTCAGAGCCTACAGACATCCCTTGCTCAAAAACTATGAGAAATGAGCTCTTGAAACACATGAATCCATTTGTATCTCCAGCTGATCTACTCCTAGCAGTTGTAAGTTGCTTCCTTAAGGGAAAATTTTCTGGATGAGGCAGTGCTTCAGACAGTCATCTTGTCTTCATGCTTCAATCTTTCCTGTATGTGATCAGCCAATGTTTCATATTGCTCAACTCTTCATGCCTCACTTTGGGCACCAAAAGGGACTGCCAGGGTTTAACCCCAAGTGGCAATTAAGCACCACACACCCATTCAGTCATACAAAAATTTACTTGTGGCAAAGAATTCCTCAGCTTCAGGAGGCAGATTGTGAAGGAGAGTCTTCCTTATTGTTCCTTACCTTCTACATTCCATCTGCATGTTCCATTTGAAGCCCTCAGTTACCTTATTTGCATTCTCTTATCATGTTTATGGTTTTCATGTGTATTACATATTGCAGTGTTTAATGTTTTTCCATTTCTAGTAAAAACCTTAGGTTTTTAGGGTATTACCAAGTGAAAAATGGGAACTTAAAGTAGAAGTGAAAGTGTTCCAAATTCTTTATTAAGTGCCCCCAAAGTTGTCCTAATAAGGGCCTGATTTCCAGAATTATGGAGCACCTGTGGCACCCATCTTCAGCAGGAGTTGCAGATACTCAGTACCATTGAAAATCAGGACACCCGTTTCTACTTCATGCTTGTGCCTTCACTGTCTTTGTGATTTTACAATAGCCAGATGGGGAACATGAAAGTGCATTATCATGTAGAGAATTCTGCGTGTAAAATTTAACCCCTTGGTGCCATGTGCCACATGAGCTCCTGCATAGGAGTAAATGCATTTGGCACCACAGTCTCCCACCAGGAAATCCCTACCATCTGTACCAAAAATTTATGAAGTCACAAGTCATTCTGTATGATTAAAACTGGCATTTCAAACATAGGTGCAGCAATCCTATATTCCAGAACAATACTTGAACAATAAAAATTTTAATTTGAAAGTTGCTACGTTCTTACAGCTAAAGAGATGACCTCAAGCTCTGTTGAAGTTAGTGGATACCTCTGGAGGTTTCTGTGTTGTCAGTTTGAGACCACATATAGTTTTGGCCGGGGGCTATGAAAAGGGTTGATAATTAATTATTTACCAGAAATACTAATTAATGTAGTTCTGTTACTAATTTGGATTATTCTGATCTTTATACCAGTTAAAACTTTTCCAGACACATTTAGGTTTTTTCATCTCCTAAAATGTAGGAGCAAATAGATGACATGATAGCAGAATATTTTTAAGTTTGTAAGAAACATAAAGACTGTATCACCACCACATGTTGTTTGGGAATAGTCTGCAGAGTATATTCATATACTGAGTACAATATTCATGAGACATATGGTAAATCAAATTTTACAATAAATATTTTTATAGATACATATACTTTGGTTTGATACTATAATTTCTAATTACTTTAAGCTACATTTTGAAAATATGCTCTATTCCATTTTTTCCTACCTCTTATAGATGAAATGGATTGAGATATCTTTAAACTATAAAAATAGTCTACTTCATTTTGTTCACTTTTCACTGTGAGAATTTATTGTTTTCTTAGGTCTAATTTAATGGAAGATGATGGTTCAGCTAGTGAGGTGGTTTACTTTTCTTCTTGTGTATTAAATTTTCTTTCTATTAGAAGAACTTTTGAGTACATTGAAGGTGAACTCTGGTTTATAATTATGTGTTAATGCTGTGATTTTTGGTGAAATTTACAGGTATGTGAGTATGCTTGACTGAAGAGAAAAAAGTAAGACCCTAAATATAAAACTTATGTATACAGCATGTGATATTTTTCGGGTCTTTTTTCAGATTGACTTTTACAAGGAAATGAAGTGCCTAAGGCCCAAATCCTCTTGTGTCTGACTTACAACTCCAGTTCAGCAAAAAACTTATGTATGCATTCCTGTTCTGCAAATTATATGAGTATATTTCCAAAAGTATGTGAGGACTTCAAAAATTCAATTTGGTGAAGGACTGGGGATGCCCTAGGGATGCCTAATGATTCTAAAAAGAAATCTGCTTAGAGCTCTCACTTCAAAAAAGTGACCTCTCACTTTCCCATCTTAAATCCACTCAGCCATCTGGATCTAGATCTTTTTGTGCACCCAGACCTCCATTTCTTGGGATATGCTGGGCAGTTCAGAGGAGAGTTATGGCCAAACCAGACAGTTTCCTGACAGAATACAGTAAAAATCATGCTTTTCTTCTAGTAACTGCCAGAGATAGAATCTTTTTGTGTGGCAGCCCAGTGGTCACACTAGTTACTGAAGATATGGGAGACCAAGGCTCAACATACAATATAAACTTGCCTAGAGGCAAAGGCTTGTGCTAGGTGAGAACATAGCATTGCTTTTTCTTCCCTTGACAAAAATGATGACATTTGGGTTGGATGGCTTGTGAGAGGGTCACTTTCTATGATTCTGCAGAGCAAGCATTTAGCAAGAAGGATGAGGTCTAAAATATATGTACTACACAAGTGCATTTAGCATATACACAAATATTTTCACTTGACAAAAACTGTGGAGTATTTTACATTTCTGTGGATCAGTCTTTGGTAGTTGTACATGAGATTTCTCTGAACTAAATCAAAAACTTTGTCTCTAGCTTTCTTATGTATGATAAATCAAGATTTATTTTTATTCAAGTTGCTCCTTTTTGCCATAGTTACAATGGTTTTTTTTTAAACTCTACGACCTTTCTGTATGTATCAAGACTTTTGTCTGGCTATGCCAACTTTCTCCATGGTGTTAGAAGCATTTTTACTAATTTCAGGCATCTTATTCTTCCATTTACTGTGTGCCATAACTAACTTGAAGGTTCTTCTGTTTACCTCTACTGCATTTTAATTGTTCCAGTAGAATTCTTATTGGATTCTGAATGTCCACTGACAACAAATCAAGAATTTAAAAGTTCTGTTTTCTGTTCTTGATGTTAGCTAAATTTCCCCTCCTCCCCCCAATAAAGTAACCAAATACTGTCCCCTAAAATCTCAATCTAAAATATTCCAGACTAATGCATTTCACAGCTCTTGTAAATGATCACTTCAACCTGTCCTAATACTTGGTGTCTTTAACTTGGTGCATGTGCTACTGAGATTACCAGAATATGAGTGCTCATCAGGCTTCAAACTTTGCGTGTCACATGTGCTAATGGAGAAAATTATTGCATTCTCTAATCGCAGTCTGTTATCTCTGCATTTTTGTCTTGAAACTTGCTAAAGTTTGCTTACTAAAAATTGAGCAGGAAAAGAAAAGTTGAAATGGAAACAGAAGAAACAGAAACAACATAATCTGTCAATTAGCAACCCCCACGCCTGTTCCTGCAGTTGGCACCAGGTGCTAGTGAATTAAACCCAACAGGTGTTCAAATGAGCCAACACAGATAATTAACTTAAATGGTTCCATTTTCTTAAAAACGGTCAGGAAATAATCCCCCTCTTCTCTTTTAGGGAATATACAATTGTCTGGCACCCCATAAGGCCTAGATCTTCTTAAAAGGCGTAAGCTCAGCCTCTGATTTTGTGGGTGCAATTCACTGCACTCTACACATTTAACTACATAATTGTTCATGCAAAAGAAGTAGTTAAAATTTGTGTTATCTGTTATGCCCACAGTTGTCTTAATTGCAGAAGTAAATCTGCTTCTGCAGCAGATGAGGTTGTTTTGCACAATTCAAACCTACCTTTCTCTTGCCTGTGAGTGTTTATGCCTTGATCTTTTGGTACACATGTGACTTTGCTGTCTGTTTCAAACAAAAGAAATATTTCTAAATACCAGTCCTCATGTAAAAGAAGACAAATAACAGTTTGGAATGAGAATTGGTAGTCTAATAAAATGGGGGAAAGAGCTCTAAAAAATCTCGTCTGTAACCTCTTTCCTCTGTTGAATCCACTGTGTGACCTCAGAAAAATAATTATATTTCCTGTACCACAGTTTACTAGTCTGTACAGTCCATATAAACTACCTAGTAACTATGTATCATTATTTAATAATTAGAAAACCTTATCCCTGTTGTTAGTGAAGGGCTCCAAGAATATCCATGATTCACAGTATTAATGCCAAATATTATCTCTGAAAAATAACTAACAATACAACTCTAGTTTTCAGTGTTGTGTATAAACTTTGCATCTAGTATGCACTTGCCTTTGTATAAACTTTCAGATATGTAAGTGCCAGTTTTACTGAATAGCCAAGATAGTAAAACCAAAGTTATTTCGGATCATTCAGTGTGAGCTGAGAGGACAGAAGCCTGATCAGTTTAAAAATAATTGTTCCTTTGGTATCCATAGGTTCTTTCACTGCCCCTTATGGATTAGGCTCCGTATAATGGGACTGTTGTCTAGGCACGTTCATTTGCTCAGTAACTTAAAGAAATACGGATGGATACAGAAACAGGGCAGTGGAAAACCTCAGTCAGCCTCTAACTCTGGGTTTTCATGTTTCTTTTGCAGAAAGAGCTAAAATTCCTTTGCTAGAAGTACTGAAAAGTAACATTTCTCAGAAATGGTCCCTGAGGGAGTAGAGGTGGTGAGGTAGCATTATGTCTTGTTTCATGAAGCAAGAAAGAACAGCACTCCTGTTAAACCAAATCCAACACTTGGAGAGAATGTAACTCTCAATACTTAGTGTTGTGAGTAATTTATCAAGCACCCTTGTTAACATTTTATTGGGAGTTTCTTTAAATTTAAAGACACAGTAATGTGTAATTAAGGTTTTGCTGTTTCCTATTTTCCCATAGGAAATACTATTTTACATTCAGGCAGGAAGCACAGCCCAGAGGAACCAGTATATGACAAGGGTTTAGAAACTGGAGTTTCTAACTGTGCATTTAGGAGTGGGATTTTAAGCTTTAAAAATACTAGACTGATTTCTCTGTTAGAATATTATTTGTATTAGCAGGAGCATTTAGAGAATGACATTTTTGAAAGTCAAGAAATTGTCATTATACTGAAGAAAAAGGCTTAGCTTTTCAGTAGGTATAAATCATTATTATGATTATTACTTAAATCACTGATTCTTGTAAATTAAAGATCTGTACCAAGAAGTATTCAGCTGTTTTTCCAGCTTTGTCTTGTTCTCTGAAGAGATAAATCTAATAGTAAGAGTTGGACTTGTGAAGCCCACTGATCCTTTCTTGACTGAATTTTAACCACAAAAGAGACCAGAGAAAGAGGTACTGAAGAATATGATTTTTATGAGATGAAGACACAGATCTTCATCTCTCATTTGTGTAAGATGAGAATACCATTTTTTATTGTGTTTGAATATTGTGATGAGTTCAGATCTGTGATTTTGATTAACAAGCCTAGGGAGTGAAGATTAAAATCAAGAACAAAGTTGTATACAATTGTTAGAGCAAAAGAAATCTGCCTAAAATATTTTATTTAAAATTTAAAGATAAGAAGCTTGTCTCTGTGTACTGCAGAAGAGATTTAAAATTAGCTGTTATAATTATTTTATTTTTGTATGATCTTATTTTTGCATATTTTATGTTACATAGTACAGTAGAGTTACAATAGAATAGTATTTTGTAATTGTTCTCTGCTATGCTACTTTGGTCATCTCTCTGCTCTTCCTACTTTTTAGTGTATTTATTAAGGTGTAATCTTTATATAATTTTTTTTTAAACTGTAGTCCCCTGCAGGTAGATCAATACCTCCTTTATCAAATCCAAGGCAGAATCAATATGGCCAAAAAAAAAAAGGGAGAATTTGACGAGTTCTTGGTGCCTTCCACACAGCTCCTTAAGTCTCCTATGTCACTCAGGACCATAAAGAAATTGTAGGTTATCCACCAACTTTCAACAACTTAAGAGTAAAAACTATTACTTGTTCCAAAATAAGCAAACTACATAAAGATGGACAAATATATCCTGAAGTGTTTTGTCTCTTTACTTCCCTGAACCCTTTAATCAGAAAGCTTTAGCTTTCCTTTAGCATTGAAGAAAATCTAACCGCAGTGTGAACTCCTAACCTGTAAGAGAACATCCACTGATAGTTTGTTTGTCAGAGTAGAAATTATAGAATTGTCTAAAATGTATATAATTTATTTGTTCCATACTAATAGGCACCATACCAGGTAGGTAGTTTTCTTTCAGAAATCCATTTCGCTGTGTTTTACTTTCTTTACTTTTGCCACAAACATTGGTGGGTTCAGGGGTGGGTGGTGGTGATGAGGCCAGAATCTGTAATAGGGTTTTCTGATAACCGCATGCTTTACTGTGTGAGAATATTCTAGGAAATTGCTTATAAATTTCCTTAAGGCATTATAACTTAAATGTTTCAGTCTATGGAATTTGTTACTGCTATTTTAGGTTGCTTTCTATTGCTTATTTTTGAGCAGAACTTACTTTAAGCTGGACAAATAGGAAATGTATTTTAAAGTACAATGAAATTGCTCTGGTTCTTACTACTGAATTTCTGGTGTGTTGATTAAACTCTTTAAATAAAACAGGTGTTAGAGTAATGGCCTTTACAAGTTAATTAATCTTCATTTTCCAAAGGATGAGCTACCATTTGGCTTAGGTTTATCATACATATGTGTAAATTATAATGTGATTTACTGTTCCAAAGAAAATGTCATTCTCTAAGGACAGGTCTTACCAGCAGACTGGTATTGTGGCACAGGGTTTGAGCAAAATATGTACAATCCTGCTTTGTTGAAAACATTTCCTTCAATACGTGTACCTTCAATGTTATGGTTTATTCAAGCCATTTTGCTGAGCATATAAGTCTGAGGGAACACCACCTGTTTAAATATCTTCTGACCTCCAAAATAATATTGAAATTTCTCTTGATTTTATTTAGGTGTGAAGTATTTATATTACAGGGCCAAAACACATATGTGGAAACTTGGAGAAATTTTATTTACAGTAAACTAAGAAAGAGCTTTTTGACATTGTATAATGTTGAAAGAGTAATATATCATCTCATTCTCACTGAAGAACATAGCTATCTGTAAGATCAGGCACCTTTTTGGGAATATTGATCTAGTTTCTGTTTTTCAGATCAGATCAAAGTCAAACCTGTTGAGGAGCTGGGCACAAAAGGTGTGTTCTACAAAACGCAGTGAGTGTAAGAAAGTCACAGATTTCTATATTTTTTCTGACAGAATTCAGTAAGATTTTCACTTTAAGCAGAAAGTTGTCCTTTCTTTCTCTTTTTGTTGTTCACTCACATGGTAACGAAGTCTACTTCACACATCGGCTCTAATAGTCACTGTTTCTATTTGATGTGGTTCAAACCTTTTACAAAGTCCCATCCGCTTTCTGATTCTCATGACACCAAAATGGTAGGTCAGACTGTGGCCTGAATAACTATCTCCTTGCCTGGTAACTGACACTGCTCGTTCTTTTCATTTAGTGAGACAGTCGCTTGAAGGGTATGTCTGGGCTCACTATTAAAACTGTGGCTGCATCGTTAGCCAACTTCTCGGCAGTCCTACCTGATCACCGCACTTGCATAGCAGTAAACTTGGGGCACGGTGCAGAGGGTGCTGGTGTTCTGTTCTCAGACCCACTTTTTTGTAACAGAGATAAAATTGTCAGAAGCCCAGCAGACATGCTGACATTTTGTACCACCCCTGCTCTTTCAAACCAAGGAAGCTTGAGAATGCACTACTTCACATCAAAGGGTTATGTCATTTTTACAGCACTAACAGAACGCAGTAAGTGTATTTTACTTTTAAAGAGTGAGCTATTTACTTGTCATGGGTGCATTCTCCTATTCTGAAGTATAAAATCATTTCCCATACAGCATATCTTTTGTGGCTGGCTCCCCAACAGACATGATTTTGATCTCACCTGTTTGGACTTCTCCTTTCCTCTGCACTCCTGGATTTATATTGTATGTGGTCCTGTTTTGGCTCAGTACATTTCTGTTCCTACAACTTGTGCTTTTTGCCACAAACCAGATGTATGCCCTATGATGTCATGTGTAAGTGTCACACATGTCCAGTGTTGTCTTGACACATCAGTGTGTTTTGACATGTGCAGTGGAGCGCTGTGGGGCTCACACAAGATGGGGCAGCAGCCTGTCAGATCCATGGCTGTAACCTGTCTCCTGCCCAAAGATGAGTTGCGTCAGGGAAAGAAGAGGGAGGGGAATTAGCATGCAGGCTGGATGTATCTCAAGGGTGATGTGGATGGGAGCAGCTGGGAGGTGCCAAATGGCCAGGCTTGTGTAGGAACTGCAGAAGAGTAGAACATCTTCTTCCCAAATGCTGGAGAAGAAACTTCCATTGTGTCAGTGTCTCCTAGTATTAAATCCCTTGTTAAACAAAATAGAGCTCTTACAGTAAGCTCCATGTATTTTTCCTTTTTCTTCCTTATCCTCTTTTCTCCCTCTATGCCTTTTTTCACTCCTTTTCAATACCTTCATTTTCTCAGTTGATTTTTTTTTTCATTTGTCAAAAGATTTCTTTTTTTCTTCCACAAATCTCTTTCTTGTTTCTCCTTTTGATGTGGCTTTTCTTTGTGTTTCCTTTTCAACCCTCAGAGCTTATTTTAGTCTCTTCACTGTATTTGCTACATGGAGGAGCACTATTGAAAAATTAAAAGTAGATTGCATGTGAATTTCTTATTTCTCCTTTTCCTCTAGAGGTCTGTTTCTCTTCCCTGCTATTTCTATGAAGTTTACCATCTTTAAATGCTACCTTCCTCTACTTCCAAATTATTTTACTCATTTTTTGCTCTCTTACTCTGTCCTTCAACTTCCCTTTCACTTATTGTTCCTTGATATTTAATTTCTCAGGTAGGGTGAGAATTTGTGGGACCATTCTGGATAAATACTCCAACCCGTATCTCAGTTTTACTGATGAACACTAACTTTACAGCTGCATCTATACTGACTTTTTGTTCCATTTCTTTTCTATTACACCCTCAGTAACAGTAGCTGGGTTGGCAGTATTAACTGTTACAGCCACATTATAACCACAGCCTTGTATAACCCATTAAAGATCAGGTCTATATGACACTGTAATTTAAATAGCGGTTGCTGGAAGCCTATCTCTGCTTGTCCTCCTATTATTACAACCACCAGTAGAGCTGTTCTACTGGGAAATTTCAAGTGTAGACAAAGCTTTAATCAACAGTAATCTGATCCTTTAAAAATGCAACACCAATTCATTTATTTCTCATTTCACATATGAAATTTTAATAGGTACAATCACCCTTAAGGATGTTTCAAATATTAACATTATGCACAATTACAAAACAGAATCTTTTTTCTGTATGAAACTATCAGCATCTTTGAACCAAGTAAGTAGTTTTCTGTGCAGACATCAAGTTTACTATCAATCAGAAGCTTATTAACAGCTGTGTTAACCCTAATTAAGTGCAGAGCAATGGCAGACTTTTTAATTAAGTCTTATTTTCCTAGGAGGAGTCTGATGGGGCTTTTTTCCCCTTCTCTTCCCTACCTTCATCCTTATTTACTGTGTAAAATCTGCTTTAAAAATAACTGGGACACAAGATTGGGCCAGTGACATGGGGCCAAAGCACCAGGAAATATTTCCTCTACAGAGTGGCTGTGTGACTATTCTCACCATATTTTATTCCTCTGGCTTTGTAAATAATTCCATCTTTTTTAAACATTTCTGCAGTGCTTTCCCTTTTGATATCTTTTTTAGTCCTCTTCTTGTCTGAAGTGTATTTCCTGTATTCTCAGTTTCAACAGAAGTATAATTGAACTTCATTGTGGTGCATATATTCTTTTGAGAGAAAGTGAAATGTGTGACATCATATACACCAAAAAAGGTCCTTGTTGCATGAGTAGACCTCTGGGTGTGTAGTAGAATGTATAAAGTGCTTAGTTGTTATGAGAAAGAATTGGTCTCACAGGTAAGTTGAAATTTAAAAGTCTCTTCAAGTGTTTGATTTTCTCAGTCCTTAGCAGTGCCAAGTGATATATGTGTACTCGTGAAGGAGAGAGAGAAGTACTCTGAAAACTCTTTATCTGCACTTTCTACCTGGCACTATTTAAACTGGAGATTTTCTGTAACCACAAACAATGGCTGGATTGTTACTTTGCTCAGAGGATAAGTGGTATGTATGTGTAAGAGGGCAGGCTAATCTCCTGCTGCTCTTGACAGAGTATCGTAAAGCACGAATATTTTTATTTGCCATTACAGGTATAAAATGCACTTAACTGAGTTGTGTTTAGTCTGTATTTTAATCTGAGATACAAGATGACTTGAGGCAAATCCTGACCCTGATGTGCTGACAATTTACATGGGGTGAGGATCTGTCCCCTACAGTTTAAAGACAGGGTGACACCACATGAGATGAATTTCAGGGTTCACTTCTCAACCCAACTGCAGAGCTCTTGGGTTTGCTCTTGCACTTTTTAGGCAACCCAAGCCTAAAGGACTGGTTTCCTTTGGGTAATATATTCATCAGGAAGAACTTTACATGTTCCCTTAAAAAAGTACTCCAAAGGTGCAAGAATGGAAGATCAAGGCCAAACAAGTTGACCATCAAGTTGGCCAGCAAGTTTAAAAGGAACCGTAGATCACTGGAACCCAAAAGCCATAAAACCTCATGATGTTGCCTAGCTAGGCTTAGCACTGTGAGCTCTGGGGAGCAGGAATTGTCATTTTCTAAGGGTTTACAGAGAACTTGTTGCAACCTGAGCTGGTTTGAGGCTAAGGCACTGATATAATATAAGCACTGAGGTCAGTAAAATCATAGTAGTAGTTGTGGTGACCAACAATGGCTTTAAAATGCTATTGTTCAATTAAGGCCATAAATACAAGTCCAGGTATAGTGGCTCTTCATTTATGGGTGCATAGATATGTCATAATTTTCTGTAATACAGTATGATGGAATTGAAAAGGGCAACACTTTTACTCCTGTTTTGTGCAACAAACTAGATAATTTTTTTGCATCTATACTTGTTGTATGGTTTCTGTGCTGTTTTCAGCACAGATTCTGCATTTGTATATTTAGAAGTTTCTGTTTAGTAATCAATACGTGGTATGCTCTGGTTCATTACAGCTGCAGGAGTTAATGAATGA
The DNA here is from genome assembly GCA_035221455.1 of Xenops minutus. Classification (NCBI taxonomy): domain Eukaryota; kingdom Metazoa; phylum Chordata; class Aves; order Passeriformes; family Furnariidae; genus Xenops; species Xenops minutus. Next base: position 11,057,970 of record JAWWEE010000158.1, read on the forward strand.
CTATTGTTTATACGTTGTCTGATGTTAAAGCTTAATCCATATTGGAGACTAATGCCAACTTTGTTTCCAGGAAGAAAGCAACTGAGATAATACCTGGGCATATTTTAAAAGAGAATAGGGTTTTTATAAGGGTTATGGATCATTTTTATACTTATGTTATCTTGAATAGATTGGAACTATATGCTTTAGGATTGTCAAAGTCTGATTAGTTTTTTCTCTTACTTTAATAAAAAGCAGAATAAGCTCATGAATTTCTTCTGCTTCTGCTCTCTGTCTCTCATCCACTTATATTAATTTCATATTCATATAAGAAACATTTATATCCTCTGTTGTTTAAATTTAAAACAAAGCCATTTTACTTCTTTCCATGGAAACAGCAATGATAAGTTAAAGTGGGTATCCTTGACAGGATGCTCTGTGGTTCTCTGGACAGGACAGCTGCTTGTGACCAAACCTGTGGTAGCAGCTGTTGTTAGGTAAGGAGTGCTGGAGTAGCCAGTATGACAGGAAGGACTTGTTGTAAGGATGATGAGTTTGCATGACAGTGTGGCTTTGCTTGAAGTTACTTCAAGGTAGCACCTTCTTCCCTTGTTTGTACCTTATTTGGTTCAATTTAGGTGCTGGAGGGAATCCAGAGAAGGGCAGTTGAGCTGGTGAAGGGGCTGGAGTGCAGGTCTGATGAGGAGAGGCTGAGGCAGCTGGAATTATTTAGTCTGGAGAAAAGGAAGCTCAGAGGAGGCCAGAGCATTCTCTACAAATACCTGAAAGGGTGTTGTAATAAGGTGGAGGCTGGCCTATTCTACTGGGCAACGAGTGACAGGATGAGAGGATATAGCCTCAAGCTGTACCAGGGGAGGTTTATGTTGGACATCAGAAGCAATTTCTTCATAGAAAGGGTGATTAAGCATTGGAACAGACTGCCCAGGGAAGTGGTGGAGTCATCATCCCTGGAGGTGTTCAAGGGGATGTCACTGGATGTGACATTTAGTGCCATGGGCTACTTGACAAGAAGGTGAGTAGTTGGACTCAATGATCTTAGAATCGTTTGCAACCTAAAAGATTTGATGATTCTGTAATGGAGGCCTTGGAAGGTACTTTTTAAAACCAAATACTACTGTAAGATTCCTGAAGATTCTGCCCATTTTTCTATCTAAAATATTTGCTTTCCAAATGTGGAAGTTTGCTGTAGCAACTCATAAATTACTTGCCACTCCCCTATGTCCAGGAAAGATTTTTAGCTTTTGGAGTTACTTTGCTTTTCCCAATTAAACATATTAAGGAGCACTATAAATGACACAGCATTTGTTCAAGTAACTACAGTTTTCTGGAAAAATTTGAATTAAAATTTAACTAATATATGTGAAAAAAAAGTAAATTTATCTTTCATATTGATACTGTGAAGTAGTGCAGCATAGTTTTTCATGTCTATGCTTACAATTTCCATGAAAAATAGAAATCTACTGTGCAAACATTGCTGTATTCCAATTCAGAGCCACCAAGTAAAAGGTGGTACTTAAAAAAATAATTACTCCATTTCTGTAAGTAAGGGGTTTGCTAATTATCTGTAAAGATATGAGGACAGGGCAACCATAACCTGGTGTGGCTGTTGAAGAATGCATTATGGAGGTGTTGGAGGCTTCTTAGCATTAACTAGGCAACATTTTGGAAAAGATGGCACATTACTACGTACTATCAAAGAAAAGGAGACTGTGGGGTGAAACAGCAGGAAGTGAAAACAGCAGCATAAGGATGACTGGTGTTACAGGTATCCGATAAGAAAAGAAGACTGCATCTGTCTGGAATGAGGAAAGTCATGAAGAGTATCTTTGAGAGAGATAAAAGGACTCTTGTTCCCTTTTCTCCCTTTATTTATTCAGTGAACTTCAGTCCTTGCAGAAAGCACCTGGTTGACAGCTCTGTACCTTGTAGCCCTTGGTTTATTCCCGGCAGGATGTACAGTACAGACATCTACAGCTCCAATTTCCCGTTTGCTCTCCTAACGGGTAATGTAGGGTATGCTTTTATTTCCAAGGTGTGCTCTGTCATGGGCCTGTCTGCCCACCTCTGCAGCAGTGTGGGTGCAGGCTGGGGTGTCTGGCACACTTGGAGGTTGGACTAAAAAGAGGCAGCTAATGCTGTTAGTGCCCTAGCCATCGTCTCCACCCTTTGGTGGAGGTTGCCACCCCTGAGGCAGTGATGTCTAATCCACTCATGAATCAATTATTGAACTGTCGCATTTTTCAGCCTGGCCTATTAAATTAAACTGACATCAGTCTCATCTCACAAAGACATTAGATAGTGATGAATTTCAGGTACTGTTAACCTGGTTTTGAATTGGCCAGCTAGAGACAGACAGATACATTTTTCATTCTAGCTGCCAGAACCACTGTCACGTCCTCTCTGTTGTGGCTTGTTGTGGCCTTTCTTGCTAACTCCTGAGAAGGAGCAATTTCATAAGAAGAAAGGGAGCATAAGAAAGCCCAAAAGGTCAAAACTTGGATTTATTTTTTTTTCTGTCTTTGTTAGAATTGTGAGGAAGAGTACATACGTAAACTGTGGGATGGGCTGGCTGGTTAAGAAAGCTCCACTGAAAGAATATTAGAACGATTTGTGTGGGAAAGGACCTTAAAGATCATCTAGTTCCACCCCTCCTGCCATGGGCAGGGACACTTTCCACTACACCAGGTTGCTCAAAAGCTCATCCAACCTGCTCTTGAATATTTAGCTTCTCTGGACAATCTGTTTCAGTGTCTCACCACTTTCATAGTGAAGAAAAAGCACAATACTGCCTGTATGAATTTAAAAGGGCACAGCACAGAATTAATGCAATCCAAGGTAGAGGAGAAATCCCTGGAAAAATGGAAAAGAAATATTCCATACTGCCAATAGCATTGCTCTATAGCTACAGGTAACTGCAATACACCATGGACAGGCCCTGCTTGCTCTGTGCTGTGCCTTGTCCACTGGATGCACCTGGTAAGGCACCTGTAGAAACCATTTTACTGTGGCTTATTAAAATGTGGAGGGTCTTCAGACTGCTCGGAGCTGAACCAGCACAGGTTTGGCTTCGTTTGTACTAATTTCCTTCTTGGATTCTGGTTTCATTGGTAACCGAAATAAAACAAAGAGGTGTTCAAGCTTCTACAGTTTATCCTGTTTTCTCTGTTCAGGACTTAGGGGGAGTTGGAAAGTGTCTGTGTGCTTTGTTTTGTCTCCTCAAGGCAATCTGGAGCCACGGGAGACCTACTAGAATGAATGTCCAAAAGGGTAGGGTGTTGGCTTGCAGGGTGGGATGCTGACCTGTGCCACTGCCCTGCTAAGCCTGTGTTTGTGAGTGCACTTCTCTTCAAATGCATTCGTCTTCTTCACAGTGAAAAAAAAAAAAAAAATCAACAAGGAAATCCTGGCAGATATTTCCTGCCTGCTGGAGCTGTGGATTCATTACTATTAATAGAACTCTTAATTGACTACTCTAGCGCAGCTATAAAAATTGATTAGATGCATATGAGGAAATAAACATGGGTCAGCCTATAGTGGCACAATTATATGAATTTGATGACCTATTAGGACAATTTTGTGTCTAACAAAGAACCTTTTTTAATAAACATTAAACACTTAGCCCAAATTCTGCCCTCTAGCACTTCTCCCAGTCTAATGAATGTATAATGAAAGTAAATATTTGGTATAGCAAAAGAATCCCATTTTTTGAATCTCATTCCTGTATATTTTCAAAAGGTTAAGTTACTTGACATGTAAAACATCTATGAATTTTAAGTGAGGCCAGATTAGCAAAGCTCTATAGTTGGTATTTCATCTTAATGTGACAAAGAATGTCCTCTAGCTCACTCTATTTACTAAGAAATTAAAAAATAGCAAATTGCACATCATTGCATGCCATATGTCTGTTCCTCTCCTGGGCTCTGCTCTACAGCAATGTTAATTGACTTGCCTACACCCTCTTCTCCTGAGTTGTGACCACTCTTGGTGAAACAATCAACAATGCTGCTGAGCAGAGTATGGAATAAAAAAAACCCAACAAAGCAAAACAGTGAGCCATATTAAGAATAAAACAATTTCTGCAAAAGGAAGATAAAACTGAAGTACTGGCATATAACCTGTGCTCTCAAAGGCAGAATTTTCAGTTCTAAGTTCACTTAAAAAGCTTGGTTTTCAGGCTTGGTATTGGTCTGAAAGGCAGAGACTTTTTTAAAAGCACTTTACATTGAGAAAATAAAATCAATAATGAGAATAATCCATTGTCTGTTCCACAGGTTTGTTTTTGGTTTAGTAGCCTTTGAGTAAAGCACACAAAATTAAAAAAAAGTCCAAACAAAACAGCTTCAAGGACTGTTAAATAAAGACCATATATTCTTCTATTGGGTAAATAAATTATTTAATAAATCTGTATTTAAAAGGTAAATTGGATTAGATTACATTGAACAAAAGTAATAAGGACCGTAAGTTTGTAGTACATAAATGAGGCTACTGTTTACTTTTTTCACTCTGGTCTTCAGAGAACCTCCACTAAATCACAAGCTTCGTCTTTTATGCTAGTGCATAATCTTTAGATGAGGATGTATTACCCCAGCTGCATCTCAGTAGCACAGCAGTGTGAAATGCTATGGAACACACCTGAGTGCAGCAGCCAGCAGAAGCCAGTTTTCCCCACAGCCTGTTGGCAGGTGCTGGGAGCTGCCCTGACTGGCTTGGGCTCCTTGCTCAGACTATAAAGGAGTGTTAGGAAGCTGCCATCACCTCTGGGCGGCCAAGCCTTTGTCCTCAGGCCTTGCTAGCTGAGGGCTAAGTAGAGCTGTGGGAAGGAGAGAGGAAGAACCCAGCAGAGGGGCTAGAGCATGGCAGGAGCCCAGGTGGCAGTCCTGGAAGTGCCTGCACTTACCTGGGCATCTTTAACTCTGTCCCTGTCCACCTGTTGTCTCCAGCATATGTGGAGTGCTTGGTGCTCTGCTGGCCAGGGGAGCTTAATCCAGGTAATTTTTGAGTGTTCTTTCCAGTGCTTAACTTTGAGGGTGTCCTTGTGGCTGTTTCTCAGTGCATTTTATCCAAATCTGATGCTGAACATGGGGTTTTCTAGTTCCTCTGCAGGTTTTGCAACCAACTGTCCACTTATTACCCACACCAAACTTTTTTTTTTTCCTGTGGTCACATCAGAATTATCTTTGCTTTCTGTTTTACACTTTTGTTTAAAAAACAAGCAAACAAACATAAAACAGTAGGTCTTTTGGAGAGGGAGAAAATACTGTGAATATGGAAACTGAAAAGACTCAGAAATGAAAAAGCACACGTAATGAGGATGTTTTTATTATCATTAATAGCCTGACCATTTTCTCTAGCAGCTTCATAACTTTTTTACTCCTTAAAGATGGCAGCGCATGAAAAGGGAGCATAACTATGGCAGGCTTATTCAAGATTTCCTTTGTAAGGTTTATTTATTTAGTGATCCTACAAATAGCTATGAAGTTAGAATTTTAATTTTAATAGTACTTTTTTTTTTTTTCTCGGTACAGCCAATCTATCTTTCTTTTATGACAAGTTATTTTAAACTACTTAGTATTCAGGATATTTGCAGTTGCAATGAGCAAGTTCATTTAAACACCAAATCAATCAGTGTTTTCACTAGAGAGAATTTTTTAAGTACCAATTAAGAATGAAAAAGTGATCTATATTCTCTAATACAATATTAATGTGCTGAGAAGGGTGATCCCAACTGCATGAGAAAAAATGCAGCTGTGCATATGCTTGCCTTAAGAAAGGGGTCTTTTCCTGTCACTTAGGATAATTTAATGAATAAAAAGCATTTCTTTTATTATGAGTAATGAATGGGATTCCCGTCAAATTTCAAGGCATCAACACAGTGCCTTACTCTTAAACTAAAATCGCCGTAGATTGTCACAGTGATAATGGAGGCCATGAGCACTTTGTGGGATGGATGGACTGTTCTTGTCATGCTGTGGTGTACTGTTACCTTTCAGCAGTGCATACATCACAGTTAAAAGTTATGCCAAGTGCTTAGTTCTGTTATTCTCTCTTAAAATATCAACCTACCAGCTCAAAATGAGACAGTTTAAAAAAAAATAAAATTATAGAGGCTGTAGGTAAATCACGTCCTCTAGGTCAGTCAGGACATGTAATGATCTTCTAAGTAGGGTGGTGGAGTCTTGCTGATGAAGTAACTCAGATCCATGTTGATGGTTCAATCGGACGTGTGATGGTGGGATGGATGTTGGCCTGGTGCTGTGCTTCAGTGGCCATGCTCTCCCCTGGTATCTGCAGTTAGGGTTTTGTATGCTTTGCAGTAAGGGGAGCAGTGATGAAATGGCCCTGAGCTTTTTACTGGAACGAGCCTTGGGTGGGGGTATCTTGTTTAGGTGGAGATTAGGTGGCATGGCAAAAAAGGTTTTACAGGCCTCCAGTACCTTGAGGGACAGGTCAGGACACATTTACTGAGAAAGAAGGAACCAGTGCTTTAACCAAAAGAGGTTTTATCACCTTGACTTGGATAGCTTTCTTCAGCTTAACACCCACTTGGCTCTTTAGAGTTGATCTGCCAGGGATGTTGCTGAACAATAAGGTGACAACCTCACCCTATCAAAATGACATAAAATACTTTTTATTTTTTTAAGTTGTGTTTGAACTTGTCTTATCATAAAGGCATTTTCAGAGCACAGGCACCTTGGGGAACAACTGAAAATGTGAACAGAAATAAAAGAACCTGAAGTTGAATTGTTAACCAAAGATTGCCTGGCCTCTCCAAGGATTTCATTAGTGACTTTCCTCTGAAACAGTTTCAGGAGCCTATTTACAACAATTTTGGTTTTCTTATTCTAGTGACTCTCTTGCATTAATTTGTATAAATGCCTTTTTTTTCCTATGATATTTCTGTAAGTGTTATCTAAACGTGTAATTTAAAGGACTGTTGGTTTAACTATTTTAAGATACTATCTTTATGAAATGGATATCTTTTTTTAGGACAGCAAAAGATATGTAATCTCTTTGTGATTATCTGGGGGGGAAAGTACTTATTATTCATAAACACAAGAATTTGTGCATATAAAACTAGGGCCATTGAAGTTGTCTTAATTTACACAAGTTGGAATCAATCAGTCTTGTTCTTTACTTGTTTTGCAGTTTTTGCATGAAGAGCCTGTCAGTAAAACAGTAAAGCTTCTGCTCCCTTGCTGGGTTATAAATAGTTTATAAATTAGACATTTAGTATGCATTTTTTAATAAATCATTACTTGTCCTGAAATTCAGGATGTTTTGATCTGTGCATGTTTTTGCAAATACATAGGAACTTTATGATGACCCAACTGGTTACAGCAAACTGCATGGAGGGCTTTTCATAGGAATATTCACAGTTTTGCTGCTTGGTGGGGTAGCAGCCTTGGCTATATGTCACAGCACCCTCCCCCAGCATACTACTGCGTGAGTTTTGGAGATGCTACAAAACCAGGCTCAAAGTTACTGTGCATAGGACAAAAACACCTTTGTGGGACATTGCCATGATAATTCCAGTCTACAAGGCAAAGCTTCATACAAAGATCCCTTTAAAAGAGAATAGGAAATGTAGTAATTGCGGAAGTGAGTGGAGTCATGTGGGAAAATATTTGTACCAGATGACTCTTTTCCAGCACTGCGGCTGTTACATTAAAGAGCTAATGTGTAAGTTAATGCTGCCTGAGGCAGGATTAACTTCTAATGTGTAGGGATTGAAGATTGCTAATGGCCTAGCTAGCATGAAAACCAGCTTGCCTGGAAAGGTGACTTACTGTACTTATATCTCTTATCTGGCTATTGCTGGGTTTGTTATGCTCAGCACCTGCCACTGAATTCCCACTGTCTGCCCAACTCCTGAGGGTGCACCAGAACTCTCTCTGGATCCAAGGCAGAGTAGAGCTGGTGATGTGATTTGTGTTGGAGGCCAAATCAGCATCTATGTCTGACTGCCTTCCTCATCTCTCTTCTCCAGCTGCTGGTGCTGGCACAAAGGAGCTTGTGTCATTCCTCTGTGCTAGACCTATAGCTGTTGTCAGACAGTGAAACCCAATGAAAACAGCAAAGATCTGCACCCACTGGCAATGTGGTGCTTCTGTTTAGGTGATCCACTTTGCTGTGCTGAGGCTTTTCAGTGCGAGAGAGGGTGTGCTTTTGCATCGATAGAGGGCATCTGTCAGGGTAGTGAATGTCATGATGGATGGAGATAAGAAGGTGCCCTCTTCCAGGCCTGGCCACAGCTCTTGCTTCTCTCCTCTGTTGTGGTGAGGCGGCTGAGGTCCCTCTGGTGTGCCCCAAATTTTGGATGGAGGTAGATTTCCAGGGGAATCTGTTCCCCTGTGCCCCTATCAAGTTTGGGAGTGAGGAAATGGGCAGACTCAGTGTGGGCAGGAATTCTCTGGACACACTTGCCATGAAGCTTCGTGTTTCTCACTGGATATTGTCCTTTGCAGGGATTTAGTTTTTTTTAATATTTCTTTCTCAGATGTGCTCCTGAGGACCTACTCTATCCAGTCCCTTCTCTGGAAAACCACTCCACATGCTCAGCTGTGCATAGGACATTATTTCTTCAGCTTGTGGCTGTTTTCTGACCTCAAGTGTTTTGCTTCTCCTGATGTGGAGACAGAGCACCTGTATGTATTCCAATTTTGTGAATGACAGCTCCCACCTTCCTTTTTAGTAGTGGGTTCTGTTGATTTGTGTCTCTGTACTGCCAGTTGTGCAGCTAATTCTCTTTCTTATTTGAGTGCACAGTTTTAATATTGCTATATAAAAACCCTCTTAGGATAAAAAAGAAGTTAAAAAAAAAAAAAGCCAGGGATGGGGTAAAACAAAGGTCTTTCCCTCCTTTTTATAAAATGTGTTAACTCTGGGTCAAAGAATGCAGTTGTTTGACTCCCCCTGAAGGAGGAATTGCTTGTGTAGACTCTGGCTGAGTGTTAAACATGAAATGTTTCTTTAATACATGAGTGTACAATGGCTGTGTGAGGAAGCAGAGGGGATAAGTGATATTGGGGAGAAACCAAGGAATTCCTTTAGCAACATCGGGCCATGTTCTCCTCCCAGTGAACATGGGTAACTTGAATTAACACTAATGGGTGTTATGCACAAGGGAGAGGATGATCTACCCCATTGCATGTTCTGGGAAGTGCAATTTAAAGCTTTCCTGAGGCATCTTTAAATTAGATTTCTTGGAGTGCCTGTCTTTGAGTTGTCTCACATTCAGAACTTCCACTGACTCAATTGCTCACAGATCGATGGTCGGAGATGTCTTCTTTGTCTTTTCAAGAAGTGTAAAAGGCACCGAGATAAATTTCTTCTATTGGCATGATGCACAAATGCTTGCCAGTGTTTGTGGGAGTGATTCACTACAAGGCATATGCTTTTGGGTTATGTGAATGCCAAAACACTAGGAAAATAAGCCTATTAAAAATTGGTGAGGAATTTCCTTTCCTTCAATAGAGAAGAGCCTACTCTGACCTTGACTGCTGACAAGAGTTGAAGAAGGATAGATTGGTCTGATCAGCTGGAAAGACTGCATGTTTAAATGGCTAGCAAGGACATATAGATTTCCTGTGTAAAGAATTATACAAAGAAAAACAATCACCACAGCCACAGGACTTGGGTGGCAAAGGGGTGTAGACGTAAAGAGGTAGATTCTGTAATGGTTATGTCCACGTTTTTAGTATCTTCCTCAGAACCACCTGGTATTAGTTGTGGTCAGTGATTACAAGCTGGGATTCAGCTGACCTCTGCAGCTGGCCAGTTTCTATGTTCTGATCTTCAATAGGAATCAAAGAACTGAATGCAGAAGATGGACCTGTGTTATCACAGTTACAGTCTTTGGCCAAATCCCCTGCATTTTGCTTGTTAAATGAGGGAGGCAGTAGGTGGATTGTTCTGCTGAAACTAGATCCTAAACTACCTAATCTGAGTAGAAATAATGTCAGAATAACGTCATGTAGTGCTGGCGTCTGCAATGCCAAACTGCTGCTTTGCGGTCTTACCTTATTTCTTTTTCTTTTTTTTTTTTTTTTTGAACACAAGGGAAATTTTGAAATTATCTTTTTCTTAAAGAGCTTTTTGAAACCAGTGAGGGTTAATTAAAAACTAAATTTGGAATCTACAAACATCCAGAAATTATATACACTGTTGTTAATTTCTTCTTTAATATTCATAACTGTTTTCTCTTAATTAAGAAGAGAGAGAGAACATGAAGAAAAGATTGAAACAAAAGCAGTCTGCATACAGATAAGGTTCTGAGTTCTCAAAGAACTGGACTAAATACATAATGCCTACACTGAGTGAAGAATTTATATGCAGTGATTGTGTATTGTGGCTGAAAAATTGGGTAGACTTCTGTATGAATCTTACTACATTGGCATTCGGCATGATCCTCTTACCACTATGGTTACCACTTCCCTCTTTCTGGCACTGGACACTCTGCAGTCCTGGAACAGTTTCATTGAATCATCAAATGACCCGGTTTGGAAGGGACCTTAAAGGTCATCTTGTTCCAACTCCCCTGTCATGCAAAGGGCCACCTCCCACTAGACCAGGTTGCTTGAGCTGCATTCAACCTGGTCGTGCAACACTTCCATGGATGGGGCTTCCACAACTTATCTGGGAAACCTATTTCAGTGTCTCACCACCCTCACAGTAAAGAAAGGATTAGCAGGCTCAGGATTTCTTCAGTACAAAACCCCACAGCATCTTATTCCAAACTATGCAGCTGTATATCTTACAAATGTTTTATATAAAGTATTATATATTTATATAAAGCTTATAAACCTTTTGGTGGTATTAGCCTGTACCTTAGCAACATCTAAAGGCTATGTGTCAAGATCAGGGTTTCATCATGCAAGGTGAGACATAGCCCATTTCTGGTTATCACACAGTGTTGGCCATCAGACATAGGTGCTGCTACTTCTGAGTGAATATCCTTTTCTCATATGTGGAAGTCTTTGCAGACTCTTCCACACTCTGCACCTTCACCAGCTTTGTTCTTTCCAGTCTTTAGGAGCACTTGTTTAGCTTTCTCCCTACTGTATATTTACCTTCAGTCTTGAAACAACCTCCTAGTGTAAATCTTTTATTTGTTTTGAATACTGGCCTATTGGGCTGCAGTTTGTCTTCTCTGCAGGATCTGTGTGAGTTTCAAATAATGCATTTCAGAATATACTCATGAATAAAAGTACTGTGTTTCCCAGGAAGATTTGGGAGCCTTGTGTTAGTTGTGAATAGTAGAGCAAGGCTGCTCAAGAAATGCTTGGAAACAGAAGGGTTCCATGAATATTCGTCTAATAACTTAGTATGGCCCAGCTCATTTTCCTTTCCAAAGGGACAAGAAAAATGATACTGCTTTTTGTTTGGGAGTCAGTTGATACCTGAGTCTTTATTTCCTTCAAAATAATTTGAAAGCTGAGTCTTAAATGATTTTGTAATAGTCTGCTTAAAACATTCAACTCTGTCAAAAAAGATGGAAAACCAATCTGATACAGCATAGGTGACCAAATCATATGCTTGTGAACACCATGTGATTGAGAGAAATACTTTGTTTTCAGAAACTGAAAATTTAAATAACTACAAAGAATAAATTTCTTCAAGAAAAGGATAAATTAGCTAGGATGGAAACTACTGGATTTCTCTCATTTTCTGTAGCTATACTTCCAACCCCTTGTAGTAATAATACAATTCATAACATATTTAATGTGTTTTAATATCTATTAACCTAAATACAAAGGTAATTTAGGCTTTGCATTTTGTGTCTATCAGTAGAAGTAACAGTAAAAATAAACAATGCCTTTAGGCCTGTCAGTGGACTACCTGATGGATTATGATTAGTAGAGTCCTTCTCATATATATGAGGAAGAATATGTATATATAATGCTGTATTTATTACAATATGTTACAACGTGCCTATAACATGAAGAGATGACAAGGTGAGATGAAGCATCTGGTGAAAGATTCTTCATGAAAGTCAACCTTATTTCATTCCCTTCCCCTTTTCTTCACCTCTGTATCTCAGCAGGCACAGTTTGAAAGAATGTTTGCAATTGTGAAAATAGGTGGATAGTATCTAGATGAGGCACTGAGAGGAGAAGACTGGAGAAGAGGACTACAGATAATTAGCACAAACCAGGATCATTAAAGCTTATGCACCAGAATAACCCAAAGAAAAATGATCTCTTGAAATAATTAATGCAGTAGTCTAACTTTGTTACTGTTAAAAACATGCCTTTGTGCTGACGACCTGCGTACTACTGAAGATCATTGATGCAGAACATTTAAGTTGGACTTGATGCCTGTGTGGATTCTCAGTATAGAAGTGAGATTGAAAGACTGACCTTAGCTAACGGTAGATTTAATTTAGATTATTGAATATATCTGATCTGTATGACAAGTAGAAAACACAAAACCCTGGGACCCTAAGAAGCCCCTATGTAAATAGCCTGTGTGACTGTCATTCCTGCACTCATGACTGCTCTCTTGCTGTGTTACCAAGATAGACCCATTTTAAGGTTTAAGACTCCACCATCCTTAACATTGTGGCAATGTGGGGATAACAGAAAACTGGAAGTAAGGAAAACAGGACTTCAAATGAAAAAGAAATGGATTGTATTTCTTACCTCAAATCAAAGGTAGGAATTTTTTTGTATTTTATTTTTTTCCCCTGCTAAGGCTGGAGAATCTGGAATGGAGCTGAGGGAAGAAATAGAATTAAGAGAATTTGAGTCCCCCTGTGCTCCTGTGAGGATGCTGCATCCTCTGAGCTCATTGCATAGAAGACTTTAAGCTATGACAGTAAAGTTAAAGTTTCAGAAAAATTTATTTTGGCAAAGCTTTATGAAAGAAATGCAGGATACAAAGGAGTCTGTAGAGTAGAAGCAGACTTCAGTCTGACAGCTTGAAAAGAAGTAGAGACCTGGATGAGAGATGAGTGAGTTGTATGTACAAATACATGTCTGTTTTTTGATATGAAAAAGATTACAAATTATATCACAAAACACAGGGTCAACTGTAGCAGGAATACCTTGAGGGAGATGAGAGTTGCAATAATATCAGAAGACAGCTGGTAATGGGGCAACAGCAGATATCTTTTTCCCCCTTAGGGACAATGATGGAACAGCAATTACTGAGAAAGCCAGCAACCTGCAGTGTGTAGGAGTGTCTTGCTTGTAGTTAGAGATGCTGAAATCTGGAATATATAGGAATCAAAATTTGTCTCTGAATTACTGAATCTGTGGATGGTGGACAGGTAAGAAGGCAGCTGGGAAAGGGGAGAAGGAAATAAACACTGGGACATAGTGACTTCCTTGAAGATCTAATACATATTATTTATAGTCTTTAAAGGTTCATCAGCTAATGAAACTGCATCTCTTTAATCCAAATTTTATTTAAAATCGAATCCATGAAAAGGAATCGTCCAGGTATAAATGGATGCAGTTGTATCAGTCCACTATGTCACTCAGATAAAGCAGTGTGGCTATGCTTTTTATCTCCTCTGTTGTTCCAGCATCTCTTTTACCAAAATATTATGCTGGTTTAGCAGGTGGTTTCTAATCCTTGATTTTGGAAATGCAAACAGCATTCTCATGTATTGTTGCTGTGAAGATGAAATGGGTTAACTCTGCTATAAGTAATAAGCTGCAACATAAAAAGGAATAGACATGCACTGTTTGAAGTGTTAGTGATTTGAGATGCTTGAAGTTCAGTGTGAGAAACCTGAAAAGAAACTAAGATCTTGGGACTGCTCAAACACTGCTAAAGATCAACCTTCTCTATGCTATCCCAAGGAGGTCACTTAAAAACTAGATTAGGTATCAGTAATCTCATCTGTAAGTGTGGGCTGGTTTGTTCTAAAAAACCCTCTCTCCCAGCAAGACAGTTAAAAGTGAATGCCTGGGAAATAAAGTTTTCCAGTGTGCTGCACATCTTCTTCAATACTGATTTCTGAGGCTGGAACTTACTGCTGTTTGTTTCTGTCCTTGCCAATATTTGTCTCCCTTACAGAAGTAAATGTGGTTTCTTCAGGGATCTTGTTTTGTTGTTATCTGTGCCAATGAACTTCAGAACAATCTGCAGTGTCAGAGGAAAAACAAACCTAAGGCCTGAGATTTTGGTGGGAAATTGCCTAGTCGCTCTTCTCCCACAGGTGCCCATGATGTTGCTCATTCCAATATCAGTTGCTCTATTTCTCTTAAGACCTTCAAATTGCTTGTTTTCTGCTTTGTGCCAATGGAGGCCTATGTGACTTTGATAAGTTGTTATACTGTATTTATACGTAAGCATGAAACATTCTTCTCTTTCAATAAGAGATGAAACAAGTGGCAGTGAAAATGCAATTGAAAACAAAATCCCACACAGCTAAATAAATACTGTACTTTGCATATTAATGAAGATCTGATAGGATCAGCAGAAGGTACAGCAGTGGAAGAGAAATGGTTTAGTGTGTCTGTCCAACCCCTGAATGAAAATCAAAGGAGATAGGAGCTAACTGCAGTTCCTGTAGAACAGAATTTAAATACCACAGGTCTAAAAAATCAAAATCATAGAAGTTGCTTTTTGGCTTTATTTTTAAAAGAAATAAAGCAACAGATACTACTTCTCATTTTTTAGCTATGGACAGAAATAATTTAACACATACATTTGTCTGTCAAAAGACCACTGGTTGCTTGTTTGCACGGCTGAAATCTACCCATATAATAAAGCTTTTCTGTTTTCAAGTGTTAAAACATGAAGTATTGAGTAGTTTTGAAATGCATGGTTTTTATCTGAGGTCTTTCCAGAAGCAAAATTAACTGCACATCACTACTTAGTGCATGAAACCATGATTTACTGTTCTGAGAACTAATTTCAGCTTGCTGCAGATGTAAACTTGCCCTCGATTAATGTGCTACTGGGCCCAATTCAGAGATGGGTAAAGTCAGCAGGTCTTTTCAATTACTTTTATGAGTATCAGATGAAGTCTTTAATTAATGCATCACTGAGTGTTCAGAGTAATTTAAAAAATTCTCATTTCTAGATATAATGCAAATCTTTCAAAATGTCATTGTACTTAAAAGCTGTTCTGCTCTCTTGGATGAGAAGTTATTTACACTTGTGTGAATACATCTGATACATTCCTTCTTTCCTCACACCATTATATGCCTACAGTATGTGTTTTGATATATTATGTGTATCTTTGAATACATAATATATTACCAGACGGTATGTGATTAGCAGGGTACACGAAAGTGGAAAGATGTCTTCTGCCCTGGGTACATGTACACAGTCTGGTAGTGTAAGTATTTAAAGTGAATATTTCAAGATGTATTTTTAGGAGAGAAAATAATCTGTTGGTACATGCAAAAGTTTTGTGTATGCAGTAAATGAGCTACCCAGGAAAGTTTAATTTCTAACATGTTACTTGAAGTATTGGAAAACTACCTCTGGCTCATGAGGTTAGCCTGGTGAAATTTGGACTGAGAGGACTTAGTGCTCAGATGCCATTGGCTTGTTTTCAGTTCCAGTAGTTTAATAGTTCAGATTTGCAATAGGAAATAGCTGTTCTTTTTAGAGGACCAAATAAAAAAAGTTTCTGATGGGTTACTGCCTGCTTGGTTGAAAGCATGTGAAAACCATTGTTTTCTCAAAACAAGTAAGCAAAATGCCAGCTTTGAGCTTGTAAACAAGGCTCCAGTGTCAAGGAAAACATATGGATATGTTTCAGACTCCTGAAAACTCAACATTTAGAACAGAAATATTGACATAGCCTTGCCTGAAATCATGTAATTTGCCGTTACAATTCAGCCTGGTGTTGAGAAGAGACCTGAAGTTATGGCCACCTGTTCCTAGCACAGATTTTAGTCATCAGAAATCAAATGCCATGGGCCAAACTTTCAGCTCTTAGCAACATTATGAAGTGAAGAGAAATTATAGACATTTCAGAAGTGTACTGTTCATGAGTCAGTTCAGGTCTGGGGGTAGGTTTAGGTTGGTAATGGATAGAAAATTCATATAAGAGCCTTACCTCACATAAATCAATAAGGCTTCCCTGATTGTAATGAGCTAATACCAATTTATACCACCTAAAGAGCTATTGCCCAGATTTACAGTGTAAATATAATTACTATGACATAGATTTGCTTTGGTTCATTGAGCTGGCGACCAGAAAGGTTTACAGTATCATGTCTTTTTGTTCTTGCTTAAACTGCCTTTCTAGAGGGTGGCTCGAGTTAGAACCAAGACCACAGTTTCTCTCCCAATCCGCTGTTTTGACAGTATTAGCATATAAAGTAGACATCACTGCAGAGCATGGAGCTCATTCCTGCAGGCCCTGTGTTCTCCGGGCACAGCAGGGAAGGTCCATTTGAGCGTGTTTGGCACAGCAGGAACCTGCTGACTCGGCATTACCTGCAGGAGACTGTGCTTTTCAGTGGTGGCTGCTGTAAGTGGCTGCAATTAGGTTTTGACACGAACATCACACCCTGCATCAGGGCGACTGGGAGAGCAGAGCAGCTTGCTGGATGTGATTGTTTTTCTGGGCTCTGCCAGCACGCTTGGTGAGACAGTAAGGGTATTATTGATTTAAAGATGTGAGGTTAGCTTTGCAATCAGATAAGCTAAAACATTTCTGAAACTAAATGTTAAAATGCTGTGAGCCTTCTGAATAGAAGTGAAGCATTATCTCAGCTTAAGCTTTGATTCAGACCTGTAAACCACAAAGAGTGGAGAATAGGTACAGCAAGAGAAACAGAGGAGGCAAAACTATCAACCTGGCCTTTTTTTCCCCCATGAAGTTATGTATTGCGTATGCTGAAAGACATCTTTGGCCACAAGCTTTCATGGTCTCCAAAGAATGCCATCACAAGTCTCTCTTTGCCTGGTTCAGGCCTACCTTTCTGTTTCCATTACTTTTCCCCTTTTCTCTTCATGCCATGTCTTTACCAACAGTTAATATCAGTAAAAGAATATAAGGAATTATTAATAATAATTAAAGTAAGAAGAGGGAGCATTATATTAAGCAGGCTTATTCCTTCCAAGTATAGATTCTACACTCAGTTTTGCAAGTGCACCTGAGGAGACTTGGCACAATTGCAGTCTCTGGATGTGACTGAGAGCAGAATGTGGTCCCTGGCTCTAGGAGCTATTCTTTGAAAATATTGTTAAAAGCAGTAAAACTTCTTATTTGAAGTGGTTGAAATGCCATATAACTCAGGGAAAATTTTGAGGGAAGGGAAAGGGCTGAGGTGAGTCACCAAACAAGCTTTTTATGCTTGGAAAAGAAAGAAACTTGTTTCTAAGTGCTTTTTATGTCACAAATAAGAGTGCTATAGTTTCCCTGCTAGCACCTAGCAGTCATTTTCCACAGTATAAATGCACCATAACTTAGTATGATTTCTGTGCTCCTGGGAGGCCATAGACTTAAATAATAAGGGTGCTCCAGGTCACAGCTGAGATGTAATTAACCCTGAGATTGAAGAAATACCTTCCCACCTGGAGGAAGGATTCTCATTTTGAATAGCTTTCCATTAGTTTTCCTGTGGGAATTATGCAATATTGGCAGTATTTCTGGAACTAATATGACAGTGTTAGCCAAGGAGCAGTTTAGATATAGGTCCTTAACACTTCTGTGGTCACAGGGGTTCTGTGGGCTTTCAGTCAGTCTATCTTCTAGCTATTGGGAAAATTTTTTTGTTCTTCTGTGATTGAAGTCATGTTCTTTCACCGTATTCCTTATGGCAACAGAAATGCCATGACTGTATTTAGCAAGGGGTGCATTTCTGTGCATCTGAGATACGATTTCTGTTGTTTGTTAATTCCTTGTTCTCCCTTGGGTGACATGTAGAGCTAAATATGGTGGCGTTTTCAGCTGACCCAAAATATTTAGATATTTGAAAATCCATAAAACAAATTTATTTGTATTCCTGTACCCAGCAGGAATAACCTACTGGGTAAACCATTGAGTAGGCACACTCAGAATTTCTGATTATTTAAAGTCAAATAGCTAGTACCATTAGGAAAAGTTTAAGAATATGAAAAGGGTCATTTAGAGTGGAAAAACAATTTAGCTGGCTCTTTCTTTTTTTCTTTCTTACTTTTTTTTTCTTTTCTAAATTTACTATGTAATTTTCATCCATCAGTAACTGGATATGAATCAGAATTCCTTTGCCTCTTTCTCAGGGATTGATTGCATATTTTCTCTGCTTCTCTGCTACTGAGTTTTTAGATAAATTGTCATATCTGGACTTCTGATGCTCGTTGCTGTTCAATTCCTTAAATTTAATTTTTAGTTTTGCATAACTCTTATTTTATTGTAAACCCATCCCTGCAGAAGGACACATACAATGTGAAAAGGACAGAATGTTCTTTAAGTCTTATGAAGAGTGGATACTTGAGATGTTCAGCATGAGATGATCCCAGAGAGGACTATGCTCATATAAAGAATGGGTTTGGGATGACTAATTGTTTGTTTTATAGCTACTCCTGTTAGTTTTCCTTTTTGGGGTGTGGAACACCAAAAGCCAGCAGCTAAAGGAAGAGACTGACTTCAATTGGTGCTTCTGAAATCTTCAGAAGACATGGTCACTGGACTGAGTCACTGATACCTGAGAACAGAACCACAGTGACTTTGAAGTGCATGTGATGCAGAGGTAAAACAGCCTTTGTGAAATCAAGTGTTATGTATCTTCTGGTTGCCTGCCTCCCCTGCCTGAGGAGTTCTGACCTGTTTGGCTATCTGGGATTGTGACTTGATAAGTGCTGCTGTCACCTACAAGGAGATTACAGGCAGTGTTGCCAGTGGCTCATGTTATCTTTGTAAAGCATAACCTGCAGGATCCTGTAGAACAAAGCAGGACAATATTGAAAGCAGCGAGATGTGACTGTAGTGATGAGGAGAAAAACGATAGCCATGAAAGCATCACAGAGGCATTCTGGCTCATCAGGCACTGCATGCTGTCATGTG
This sequence comes from Xenops minutus, assembly GCA_035221455.1. Taxonomy (NCBI): domain Eukaryota; kingdom Metazoa; phylum Chordata; class Aves; order Passeriformes; family Furnariidae; genus Xenops; species Xenops minutus. Next base: position 11,076,931 of record JAWWEE010000158.1, read on the forward strand.
TGTGCTTAGGAAGGGATTATTCCTAGAGACCAGTTCCTACTCTAAATATCAGATAAATCAAAAAGTGGACGTACATAGAGCCATGAAAAAAGCATAGAGGAGAAATATTTTGATCACATGAAAAGGAAAGTAAATACTCAATTTTCTTAAGGGGTCATGAGAAGGGTAGAGAAAATTAGGAGCACTTATTTACATTTATAGTGATTATTGAATGAACATCAAATTTGGGAAGTGGGGGAATTTGGACAAGATAATTTTCCAAGGTCCCTTTTGATCTAAATCTTTGGTTATAATTTTTGATGAAGCCAAGAGGTAATAAACTTTTAAAGGATATTTTGGCCTGAAAACCCCCTTGGCATATCACACTACCAAGTCCATGGTGTTAAATAAAGAAAAGAGAATTAGACACCAGTATAGATGAAAAAAAATCCATGTTGTAGGGGATGCTTTTTCCCAATGACTGAGTGCTGTCAGGCCAGCACATCTTGTCAGGCATTGTATGAAAATTTCCTGATAGGTGAAAAGGAGTTTCCTCTCCTTTCCTAAGTGTACTTGGTGTGGGCCGTGGACAGGGGTAGCTCATCTGGTTTGTCAGAATATACTCTGTACAGGGTGAGTTCAGTTTTCAGCTATGAGAGGTGAGTTCTTGTAACTTCAGTGTGGGAAGAAGTCCCTTCTTTGTAAGGGAGCTTGACTGTCACATAAAATTATTAAAAAAATATATATATAAATTTTCCATGTATTTCAATCTTACCTTTTGCCCTGGCACCAGATCTGCTCTGTTGCACAAGCGGAGAGAGGGTCCAGTTAATCAGTATTCATTCAAGGTAGCTGTGGTAGGCTAAGAAATGTGTGAAAGAATTAACCAGGGAAATAGTGAATTCCCTGTCTTGCAGAGGGTACAGCCAACTGTGCTACACTGCTCTGTGACCCCTAGAGTAATGTTATCCCAATGAAGCCAATAGTTTCCTACTTTATGCAAACTAGCTGAACAGATTCTTGAAGCATTGAAAAATTATTCACCACTTCTTGAGTAAAAGCAGAGTAAAAGCTGGCTGACTGTTTTCTACAATAAAACCCACCAACCTGTCCTTGTTTAGAATTCATTTCAATAGCATGCCCACTTCAAGAGTGAGTAATAGGAAGATTATTTCTGAAAAGAGGTAAAGAACATAAGCCTGAAAACTGCTTTTGTTAGTGCTGCAGTATGAATTTGTTGTAAGGTTAATAATAGAGTTATCGCTGTCAACAAAGCAGAGTCTGACAACAGAGAATTCCAAATGGGTTTGAGTTCCTTGCATAATTGTTATTTTAATTACCATGTTCAGAAAAGGCTTCAGAGGTTCCTCAAACACTGTTCATATCCAGATGAGATTTACCAGTGCACCACTCACAAGCTTTCCTTTGAAAAGTCACTTTCTTGTTTTATCATGTTTACAAAAAACTGAAGTGAGAGTTAGCTATGAATCTTCTGTTATTTGAGTTGATGGCAGATGCTAGCAAGGCTTTGCTTTGTGATAGAGTTAAACTCTCTGGGACTGATTACAAAGAAATTCCATTAGCAATATTTAAATGCCACCTTTGAAAGGCACTCAATAATATGTGTGTTGGCGCTGATCAAGAATAGTACCTTTTAAAAATGAAAAAGTAATGTGACTGTTAGTTTAACATAAAAATGTCAAACTGTGGGCAGTCTCTTGTCAATTAAAGAATCTGGGCTATTCCTAATGGGAATAAGGATGAAGAGGTGGGGGGAGAAGAGGGTACTAAAAATTGCAGATGTGCAGAACTACTCAGATAATTTGTGCTGGCTAATAACACTGTCAGCCAGTTCAGAAGTAATACAAACAGCCTCATACCTGTTCTTCTTGAGCCACCTTAGTGACTTCTTTTTCTTAGTATCTTCTTTAATAGCGAGCAAGGTTTTACAGCAAGCAGGGCTACGCTAATGGTGTGCTGAGTGGAGGTGGATTTCTCCAGATTTAAAGAATGTGCTTGCTAAAGTTCATAAAATGTATTAAAATGGCAAACCTGCTTGTTGCTGAATTGAGGGATATACCTGTGAGAGGAGAAGGAGGATTCTTAAACTTTGCAGGAGGCTACTGGAGCTGATGCTCAGATAGGAGTGAGGGGATGAGGATGTGCATCTCTGTACCTGTCAGTTCATGTTAAGGTTATGTCTCTATAAATAAAACACCACAGTCAAGTTTCAAACTTTGCCTTGTTTGAAAGTAGCTTCCAAGGAAACAAAAGTCTGGTAGAAGTTCACTGGGAGGGAATTGCTATAGAGCAACTCTCTTCATTAGCTTACAGGAGTCTGTTGCTTGCTTTTGGAAGGTCAGTGTCTGATTTTTTTTTTTTTTTTCTGTTATATGAGTGTTATTTCCATTGGAATTCACGCAGATGTTTTTCCCAGCCATCTATTTTTCTAGTGTTTCTTCTACCTGGACATGCTTCAAATCTCTTCTCATTCCTTAGATAGATGGTAAGGGTTTGCTCCAAAAATGTCCCACAAAAAATGAGCCTTGTGCAACAGCTGCTACTGTGATAGCATGTGGACGTACATCAAGAGTTGTCTTATGATGGAAACATAAATTACAAAGGAAGCATTAGAATCTCCATTTTGTAGGACAGGAGCTGAATATTAGGGTGTGATTTGACCGTAGTCATGCAGAACTCTGGCAGGCCTTGAAATTGAACATCCCAGTGCATTGTGTGAGCCCTGAGACATTCTTTCTTTTTAATCTTTATATCTTAACAAATTCTGACTTATCTAACCAACTTTCTATATTGAAGCATATTCTTATTCTTCACCCTGCTGTCTTTTTTTTTTTTAATTACTATTATTCTGTCATATTTTTAAGTTCCTCTGTTACTTAAAAATTTCTTACCATACTTTTTCTTTTCAGTGCAATAGTTTGGATCTTTCTCTGTCATTAACCTCTTTCTCTTTGCACCTTAATGTTTTTTTTAACAACTCTTTTATCCCAACTTCTTAAAGCATTTCCTCCATAGATTTGATGGCTTTTCTTGTCAGCATAATATTTTGTCCTCCCTCAAGGCCTCCAGTTGTTGGCTCACTGCTTTTGTCATTGCTAATTGTTATACTTTGTTTTATTGCTCTGTCCTTCTGTTATCCTTTCCCAATACTTTGCTCAAAGTGCCATATAAATAACTAAAATATAGTGTAATGGGCCAGCTATAAAGTAAATTAATGGACAATCTTGCTGTGAGGCCAAAACCTGGGCTCCTCAAGAACTGCACTGCACATGACCAGCTGAAATTTGAGCGCTGTTTTCTCTAAGCATTGCTACTTTCAGAATTTCTCAATGTTCTTAATCCCTAATATTAATTTTTGGTTTTTTGTTTGTTTCATACCACAGAGAATAATTAGGAGACCTGATGGAAAGCAGATGCAGAAGTTACTTAGAGTGCAACACAAAAGCTTTATCTTGACATACTCCTGAAAAGGCAGCTGAGTCCTAGGAATGCTGAGGACCAAATTCAAGAGGGTTTTGAGTGACTAGGCATCACTTCAGGTATTTAAGGGAATAATTGTTTGAGGAAGCTATTTTTAAACTGAATGTGAAATGAAGTCCTGTTTCAAGCTCTTGCATCAATTTTCATAAGCACGTGTCTTGCTGTTGAGGGGCAATTGCTGGGGAGTGCTTGGCTTAGCTTTTGCCAAGGGCTGAACAGATCTGTCTCCAAGCACACCACGGAGGCAGCTTTGGATGGGAGTCCTACAGATGCTGGTGTGTTCCTGTAGGCCAGCAGGTGAAGGAAGGATTTCAATTAATGAGAGGTTTTTGCATTTCTGTTGCACTTCAGAAGGCAGTGCAGTGTAGTTGAAGCTACTTTTCTCAAAGCAAAATAGCTAGAATGAAGGAATGGGGTAAAATGATATGAAATGGGTTAAAAAAATAATTATTGTGCTATAACTGCTGGCATACCTTGGGAGCATGCCAGGGGAGATAAAAAAGCTTGTTCTGCTGTGCAAGGCAAGTGCTGGTCCAAGGAACATTCATGCAGGAACAGTGTGAGGTAGAACTGGCTGTGCTTCTGATTTTAAGGTCAAGGAGATGTTTTTTCATGTGCCACTGGAAAGGGAATTGTTGTGCACAAATAGTGCCGCTGTGGAACTCACCATGTATTATATATCATAATATTGATATATTTTATAATGGCTGAGAGATTATTCTTCCTGAGGGAATGCTACAATGCTAGAGCTGTTGATGAGATGTGAGAGGAAGCTGTGATAGGATAGCATGGAGAGACTTGGAAGGGTGCAGGAGAATTGTTAGAGCTGACTTCCCACTGACGTATAATTGGAGAGTGGTGTCCTGAAAGGGGAATAGTTCAAAGAAATGTCCAGAAACTCTGAGAGGCACCCAAAGCCTTTTCTCAAGCTTACCATTATCAAGTGGTATTAGGATTTCAAGATGTTTTAGGGGAATTTGAAAGCTAGATACAAAAATTTGGCTCATAAGAGGAATAGGAACATGTACATTTCCCTAAAAAAGCAGGATGTGGCATTAAATTTGCTTTTTTACAGGAGCTGTGGATATTTAAATGTAAATTATGTTCTCCCAGTGTTTGAAACTCATTATGGCAGAGGTTGCAAAGGTGTGAGAGGCTGCAGTGTGAGCAGACACAGGGCAGGCAGTGGGTGGTGTACCTCTCTGGCAGATTGGACTCCTATCAAAGTCTAAGATAATTTTACAACTTTTGCAAACCCTATGTAATCAGTAAAACAAAATTCTTTCACACAGCCTAAAACGTTGGGTGGCTTTTAGAAGAACAAAAATATACCTTGCAAATTTGACATAGGATTGTGTGAGCCTTTAATTAGGCACTCTCTAATAAGGGCAGCAGCAGACTTCCCCTTGTGTAACTGCTGGGGAGGAAACTCATTCTCCTGAGTTTGATGTGTGTGCTTTTTTTATTACTGCATTTTATCTTTAAAGAGGGAGTGAGTGTGTTTATTAAAGGGCTTTTATTTACCCTTAATGCAATGCATTAAGCATCTATGTATTACTAAGAAGTCTGCTTTAGCAGAGCTTGTGTTTGTAGAAAAGCAGAGCTATTGATTAGATGGCTTCTGAGGCACTTTGCTCTTGGAGCAGATTTGGTGTGGTGAACTCTGTTTCTGTACATGGTGTATTGTCCACTGAATGTTTAATGGTTGCTATTGGAAGTGATTTTGTCTTACATGGCAATGGTATTGTTTGAATGTTTATTGTTTTCCTTTACATTTTCTATATCAATAATAATAATTAACCAGCTTTGATTTCACTTTTATTTATATATTAATCTCACAAGTATTGTAAATGGAGTCTCAGTAGGTGCAGTTCTGTATGAAATGATGCTCCTGGCAGCTCTAAAATTTATTCCAAGTAGCTTTAGAAAACCCCACAAAATCCAAAAAATTGCACAGCACAGATGTTCTAAAAGTATTTAGAAAAAAGGGATTCAGAAATCTGGATGCCAATACAAGACTACAGGGATTTATGGAAGTCTTTTATATGAGCTATTGAAAATATATAGAGGCCTGTCTCTGATTTGTGTACATTACAGCTTTCACAGATTTCAGTGAAAATAAGGTCGAGCAAGCTTGTTTTGTTAATTTTGTTTATATTTTTGAGATAAAGAAAAATTTAGCTTATTGTCTTTTTAACTGATTTTGTTTCAGTTTGAGTCTTTATGTTGTAAATTAATTTTGATTTTAATTTTAGGAAGAATTTTGAAAATCTCCATCCAGATACTTTTCCTCTTTTGAGCTCCACAAAACTTACTTTTCTTGAGGGAGTTGAAATGGTCTGCAAAATCATCTGCAGGTTTCTAATTGGGACGTTTGCTGCTCAGATCTCTTGGTTCCAGTTTTTTAATCCAATGTTCACCATGTCGATGAATGTAAAAGAAACTTTTTTGATCAAAACTGAAGTATTTCCTGTATGGGAAACATTGACTTGCTGCCTCATAACAAATTTAACATTTTTGCTGCATGGTTTGGACGTTTTCTATGTTTATTCTCTTTGATTTTTTTTTTTTTTTTTTAAGAACAAAGGCCGTCTTCAAGAACCTTCACCTCATTTTTTGACATAAGTCAGGAAGGTTTTGAGTAGTACTGTCTCCTATCACAGTGCAATTAAATTGTTGTCAGCAGTTGTAGACCTGTGGACAAGTTTTTAAACAACAACAAAATCTTAGGCTCTACAAAGCCTGTAAATAAGAGCTTTGGTCAACTTCCTCTAAATTAGAAAATGGAGAGGCTGGAAATTTAAGACAAGTTTCCTTTTCAGTTCTCTGCTTGTAGGATATGTATGGATTTCTATCCCAGGAAGCTACCTGGGCAATTTTCTTCCCTTGTCATGCCTGAAAAATCATGCAACTTGAGCAGCTGCAACTTTGCAACTGCTATAGCAGAACTGATGCTTGCTGAAAAATCAAGGCTGATCACAAAATCAGGGTTGTTCTTCTGAGAAAGTTTCTGTTGTTTAAAGCTAAATGTGTCTTGTTGTTCTCAATGGAGTGGGAAAGATTTTTTTTATTTTTTTTAAGAACAAGGATATTTTAATTAGCAGAAGTAGATTTCTAGAGATATTAATATGGGTGGATGTTCTTTCTCTGCTTTAAGTATTTCCTGCCAACTTTTAGCTAAGGAACCTAGAAGTTCTTAGGTAGGAATTTCAGAATATAGTAAGTATAGCTTCGTCACAGCAGTTACTGTCTAGGTTTCAAACAATGTAATGAAAGAGGTGTGCAAGAGATGATGGAAAATGAAGCAATGGAAAAAACAGAACTCAGGGAAAAGTAAACCCTGCTTCGTCATTTTCATAACCAGTGCCATATATTGAAGCAATGCATATGAATGCTACTGCTCAGTAAGCCCAAGTACAGACTCAATAGTTTTTTCCCCTCCTTCTGAAATTAATTTTTTAACCATGTAAAATTATCTGCCTTGGATTGAATGTTATGTTAAACCAAAACCCTGACTATTTCAGTATGTCTGGGGAATGCAGTAAGTGGAAGCAGATTGTAACAATTGCTAATAGCTATTCCCAGCATTTGAATCCCTGTCGTATTCAGAATCTCCATGTACTAAAAAAGCTAGTTAACCAAGAAATGGTGTGCATGAGACTGGACAACAAAAAGCGGTCTTAGCCCTGGGATATCTTTTTGATGACTACCATTGCTTATTCTTTTCTCCTGTCTCCTGCTCCTGAAATGGAATTTATTAAGTGTTTTTTATTGATTCTTCTGTCCCATTGACCTTGAGCACTAGGGTGAGGCCAGGCAAGTGCCAGTGCCATGGTGAAGATAACAGGTACAGTGTACTTCAAAAAAGTGTGGCAATTTCCTTGGAAAATGCATGGAATTGGGGATCTCACACAAGTACCTTGTAAAGATTGCCAGTTTTCTCACCAGAATCTTTCATCAATCCTGATATGATTTTATAGCCACGTTCCTCCATTTAGCCAACCTGCCATCAGTAGAGGGACAAGAACAAGCAGAAAAGTCTGTTCTATATAATATAATCTTTCCTAAACTGAAAGATCCTTAAGGACTTTGACCTTGTTTCTCAGGCAGGTCTGTGCCCATGAGAGTGAGATTTTTTTATAGCCAAGTCACAGGTTGTGGATGTGTCTGGGCCAAAGGGTGATGTGGAAACCCAGTCCTGGGAGGGGACCTCAGCTCAGGCTGTTGCTGTTCTTCTACATGTGGTTAACCTGGTAATACTGAGAGCTCTTATGTGCATATTTATTCCAATAAATGCACTCAAGTCCTGTTTGCTTGCTCTGTACTTCCATGCCTGGCTGGACTTGAAGCTCTTCTGCAGCTGCTGTTTCTCTTCCTGCTCTTTCCCCCAGAGACTGGTGGACATTTTCCCAGAGTGGAGTTGCTGCTGAAACCTTCCAGTGGTCTTCTTTTTGCTAGTTTCTCCCAGTTTCCCTCACCATGTGGACCCCCAAAGCCAATGTTTGTATCTTGGGCTGAAAGCCCCGGTTTTGGGGCTGAGCAGCTGTTTCCTTGGCTACCTGTGGGGAATCTGCCCTGCACTGGAAGGCTCTGGGAAGAGGCACAGCCTGTTGGTGGCTTGGGCAGGGCAGCTTGGGTACAGCCTGTGACTGACAGCGCTTCTGCAGCACCTTCAGAGGATTAGAAGTGTTGGGAACAGCCCAATTTTTGAGTGCAAATTGTACTTTTGATCAAGTGGGCTTTGGTCTTGGGGCCCTTGGACTGCTGTAGGGTGGCAGCAATAGGGCTGCCTGCTAATATGGCAGGAATGGAGAGAGGTGACAGGGCTGGCAGTGAGCAAGGCCAGGTAAAGGGAAAAGATCTGTTTGGGAACAAAAATCCCTGCTCCTTGAATATGGTTTGGTGGTGATGGGGAACACTTGGTCCTGGGAAAGGGTAGATATCTCCTGAGTGCAGTCCCACACCAGTGCTGCTTGCACAGCGAGATAGAAACATCCCCCAGTTCTCTAAACCAGACTAATACTGTGTCACTAGTTGGTCTATCCCTGCTGACTCTTAAATTATTTTTTTTCCTTTTCCCCCTTTCGTAATTGTGTTTCTGAACTGCAGCATGGAGCTGTGCTCCTCTCCTCCAGGCTGAGGGGCTTAGGTAAATGGCAGGAAGTGCCCCACCATAGGTCAGGGAGCAGGCAGGGGAAAGGCTTTCCCCGGGCAAAATTGTGTTTTATTCCGTGGGGAGACAACATTTCTTTGTGCAACACTCCTCTGACTTTAAAATAATACATAATAGCTATAAAATTACCAAATGTCAGGTAAACAAAAAGTTATTAAGAATGACCTTATTAGTTCTATCTGCAATTCACAGAGCGAGGTAATTGTCAAGCCTTGCTGTTATTAGGTTGAAATAATAGTTTTGGGACCATCAACATTAAAATTTCATTATGATGGGACAAAAAGGCTCATGTATAATCAATAGTAAGAATCCATTATTATTGACTTGGAATGAATGAAGCATGAACACATTTGTGCAGATATGAACAGTTAGCAATCTTTTGAATAATAAAGAATTAACACTACACAGATAATATCATTCTGGGAATTGGACTCAAACTCAAATTGGTACATGTCTCTTTGTTATAAAGTCAGATTCACATCCCTTGGTAACTTCCATTAAGCTGCTTCTCAAAATACTCTGTGTCTACGGTTTTGTAATCCTCATCTCTGGCTTGTGAGAGAGGTGGGCGTGAGGGCCAGGGTTGTGGTAGGAGTGTGCTCTGGTTGCCACATTTGGTGGTTGTGCTGCAGTGGGATACAAAGCAGTAGGAGCAGGTTGGGAGGGTGCTGTTGCTTTCTGTCTTCATGATCCTGGAGGGGAATTTCAGTGGGACAACATTGCTGCTTGCATTGCAGGCATCAGGTTGAGATACATGAGGGATGATGAATGCCGAATAGAGAAGTGCAGAGCCTGTGGAAATGTACTGGTTCCTGGGGACATGGCCAAAGCTGTGGTTGGGATGTACAACATAACCTTGTCTAATGTACATGATATGCTGAGACAAGCTGTTCCCAGCATGTTCTGTTCTGTCTCTGTGGGATATGTCACATTGGCAGTATTGCTGGTCTCTTATTTTCCACTGATGAGGTGAACTGAAAATGCACTTCATTATGTGCTAAATCTGATGCATTTAAATTCTTTTCCAACCTCACTTTGAGTTTCTATGTACTAAGTGCCTTTGAAAGCTGTTATTTTAGGCTACTTTAACCTTCTTCCATACTAAGAGGTATTTCTTAGCATTATCTTCTGGCTGTGGCTTGCCTGCTCCCTCATGCTAGCTCCCAGCTGCTATGATACTCAAGGTACTCTGAACTTGAGTTAGCTGTTGACTTAGACTGCATTTTTACCGGGAAGGAGGTTTGGGTTGCTCCAAACCTGCTTCTGCTATTACAGTGAAGAACCTCAGACATGCAGTGTAAGTTGTGTGTTATGGAGTGTTCTTCAGTGTTCCTAACTCCAACACCTCAAATTCTCGGTCCTGGACCAGATTCTGACCATCTGCTATGAAGTATCACTGCTCCAGGTATCAGATGTGCAAACTTGCAAGTGCTCCCCATGATTCCTAGTCCAGCCAGAGAGCACCTAGGAGCAGACTCTTCCAGAAACTTGCCTGGTTTTGTCCTGTGGCTTCATTCTGTAGTATGCCCTATTTCTGATAGAATTGGGGAAGTCACCTGATGCCTTAAAAAGAAGTAAAGGGATCTTGTGGCTGTGGCACTTGACAGGCTCAAGGAGACTTTCTGGGGAGTCTGGGAAGTAATTTTTTTTAAAGAATTTTTTTTTCACCTGTGAAACAGGAACAATTATTTTCTTAGTCACTGGAGAGGGAATGATTATTTATTACTTGCATTACAATAGCACTAAGGATGTGTTGGGCTAAATGCCCAGAAAAAGAAAGAGTTATTTAAGGAATTAAGTGTATTTTCTTTTTTTTTTTTAAAGCACTGATAATACTTTAGATGGAAACCTTAGGGGGCAATGGGTGATGTATTGCAGTGGCACCTGCTTTAAGCCATTAGAGTGGGTACAATTATGAGAGAACATGTGAGTGTTATTTCCTTTCAAATTTACCAACAGTGCATTTCTTCTTCCCTATACTTAACTTTCAGCTGTTTTTCAGGGGTAAGAAAGGAAAATAACTGAGAGACAAAGGGCAGTAAACCAGATAAGCAGCATTGCTGAGAGGGGCATGGAAGCAAGGAAGGTACCGTTCATAGGGTCCTTAGGATTTGTTCCCTCTGCTTGGCTATTGGGGAAGATGGAAAGCTCTGACATAACCCTGGGAGAGAGGGAGTGTTGCCTTTTGTGGGAAGGGGGTTAGAAGAGGGGGAACATTTAACATTTCACATTTAACGTTTCCTTTAACATTTCCAGAAATAAAAGGTAGAAATCCAAGCAGTTTTAGAACATATGAATGTGAATTTAATTTAACTTAGTACCCTAGGCCTATTTAAAGTGAGGGGTGTGCTTCCTTTTTCCATAATTTCTCTCTCTGAGATCAGATGTTATGGACGACCTGAGATATCTGCAGTGAGAGAGATTGAAGGGAAACCTGCAGAACACTAGAACACTGAAAATTTTTGTTCTGCTGAAGGCATGAGGTGCTTCTTGCTCTTTTTAAACTTTTTTTGCTTGGGTTTGTGTTGACACACAGTGTAAGGCATTGCTGTTTCTTTTACTTCCCAGAGGATGAAGAACAAGGAGTAAATAGATGTGTGTAAATTTGTCAAAAAAAGACGCAATTTATATTTCTTTGTTTTGTGTGTGCTGAACCTAATTTCTGAAACTGTTCTTGAAATTGTACTGTGGTTTTGGTTTTGTTTTTTTTTTTTTAAAAAAAGTGAGAGACACATGCAGGGCACATAAAAACATTAAAAAGGTTTTACAGAGCACATGCCATAAATCAATGAGTAAGTTGTTCAGAACAGCATAACAAAGAATATAACTGAACATATATAAATCTAGGGAAGAGGAAAAGTTTTTTTCCCCTCATCTAGTCAAGTCTCCTGCTGATTTATAAAATAGGTGAGTAGCCAGAAAAATCATCAAAGTGTGCCCAGAAATTATACAGTGGTCTAAAAATACAATACTATTGTATTCACAACAGAGTATTCATCACTGATACCATTCCATAATTATAATTGTTAAGCATAAGTCCTCCAAGCCAGATCTGCTGCTTTATTAGATTGATTGATCACTGCAGAATTTGTCTATGTAGAAAATACTATTTCTCTCCACTGAATTGAGACAATCTGTTTTCCTTTTAATGTTAGAACTAGTTTCAAGTAATCTGTTTCAAAACTGACTTTTTAGCATAACTAAGTTTTCATTTCAGTTGAAAATTTAAAGCCCAAGTCTTTAAAATCTTTTTCATGGCTAAAACTAGGAAATGAGTATGCTACAAAACTTTTGAATCTTGTTGACTGCTTTTCTGCCACTCTACTTGATCCCTTTTTCCTTCCATGCAAGTGTTTGTTTTCCTTTGTATGTTAAAGTTGTTCTGATGCCATACATGTAATATCCAGGAAGAGATTTACTATACTTGAATTCTTTTCATATGCAAAATATTTCAGTTCTGCCTCTTGTAATCTCCTTCTGAAACTTTAAGGCAAATGATAAGGGCATAGTGCCTTCTGTAATAAAGCAACATTTCAAGTAAAAGCGTTTACTTATAGGTCATAATTGTTTTTAAGTAGTATTTATAAGGGGTAAATGTGGTGCAATTTACAATGGTTTAAACCAATCATGAGAATACTTCATGCTCATAAACTGCATTTCACTTTAAACTCTTATGAATACCCAAGAGACCATAAATTTGCATGCATGCATTTTAAAACCTACATTTGCTTTCCTCCTTTTTTGCATGCCTTGTAACTTTTTCCTTGCTGAATTGCTGCCTCATGTCTCTGGTCTTGTATTTACTACTGTAGTGTACCTGTCCCAAAATAATTGCAAGTATGGACGAGGTCTAATTTTATTCCTTCTTATTCTTACCTGTTGGAAAGCAACTGCTGAATACTGCTGAAGAGACATCAACAGAGCTTTCAGTTTTATTAGGGTATGAGCATGCCTGAACTCGATAGAAGCCCTTTCTGTATGACCTCTTCACTAAAAGCCCTTTGGATTATAGAGAAGGATTTCTTTTTCCTTAGCAATAAAATAACCTACTCCTAGAACTGTCAGTACTGCTCTTTCTGCTTCTGGATAGAAGTCAGTATAATGACAGAAAGTGTACGTTGTTGCTTTTTGGTGGTTTGCTTTTATCAGGTGAGAGAAATAACTTTACCAGTTCTGTGTGGTCTAACAGCCTTAATATTTAAAACAAATAATGACCTTTCTTATGTTTCTCCTGGCCAAAGTGTCCAAGCTCAGACAAAACCAATCGGCTTGTCCAGCTGACTCTTTTTAAGATAATTCACAGAAATTGGCTCTTGTCATTAAAAGGAGATGGGGCAATTGATTCAGTCTGAGTCTGTGCAAATGGTTCTAAAGGTTTTGTAGTCATTCCAATCAAGTTGACACATTTGATGTCTATCAAAAGAAGAGGTGTGAGCTACTGAGAAATGAAAGTCTTGTCTTTGAAACAAATCTGTTCAGTCTTTAAGTGCAAAAAGCATCTTAAAATATTTAACTTCTGGTTTTTTGTCACTTTTATAACTCCAAAATGCTAGACAATTGTTCTTGAACTTCAGTAAAACTCTGAATTTTATTGAATTTTGAGTGGTGGAAGGAAGATTTTGAAGAGAAATACTTTTGTTCACATCAGCTTCCAAAAGTTTTGGTTGTCACTTAAACTTGCTCCAGTCTCTGATCTGGCAGATGGACTGAAAGTCTCCTGACATCTGATACAATTTTTTTTAAATTCCTGCCACTGTAAAAATTTTGTGAGAAAACTCTCTCTCACCTAGCTGCTTTCCCTTCTGCTGCCACAGAAAGCAGGTTACCGTGAGACCTTTACTTTAGTGGGACCTAGATATGGACTTCAAAAACATGGGGGATGGAGGGAGGACTGTTTTGAAGCTGAGTTTTCAAGAGCATTTTGATTGCTGTGAACATTGTTAACCAAACTTGGTTTATTTAAATTATTTTTTAATACAGGTTTACCTTACCTAATATGTATATAATTCTATAGTAAGTTTTTAGAACAGTAGAGTCTCACAAACATTTCCGTTTTTACGTCTTTTAGTTATAGTTCAATGAAAAATGGTTCTGCCTGTCATAGGTAACTATTTTCCTGTGATGTTTGAACTTCCATTATGACATTCATTATATCATGTAATATGAAGAGTTCTTTGTAATCACATTTTGACAAATACACATTTCGACAAATGCACATTTCATGTTTATAACATTGTACAAAATAACTTGCCTTTGTTTAACTCTTTAATTTCTGCTTTGGTTTTTTTTTTCACAGCAGTATGATTTATTATTCCTGAGCAGCCTTCTTTTTAGAGAATGTATGTGTGTATGCCATATGTAAAAAGAGAGCAGTTTTGTACATTAGGTGTTTATATTTGTGGTATACACAGATCAGTCTGCTAAAATATTTAGGAAAAGCATGAATATGTACAATTGTACCATTTACTAACTGTAGTTTAGGTTCAATTGTAAGATTATATAGGACTATAATGGAGAAATTAATGATTAGACTTGATAATCTTAAAGGTCTTTTCCAACTAAAATAATTTTATGATCACAACCCTCATTGCTGGTACACTTGACTGAAAGATAATCAGAATAAAATCTAAATGGCTGGGTCATCACAAGTCTATTTACTTAACAAAGTCTTTTGTCTTTAATTCCATTTAAAAAGTTTTCCAATCTATTCAAAATACCCTGGGATTTAATCTCATTTAATATACCCATCAAGCAGTTAAGTGCCTAAGCTAAACTACTCTCCTGGCTCTCACTGTGAATATCAAAATAAGCTTCAGGATTTGTCCCACTTACTTTAGAAACCTTACTCTACTGATTGTCCTCCAGGGCTCACTGACTGATGATGATTATTAGAACAGACTTGTGGGTGCTTCTGGGCCCCACAATTTCAGACAGATGTCAAGGTCCTTGAATGTCCAGAGGAGGGCAACAAAACTGATGGAAAGGCTGGAAGGATTGTCTTGCAAAGAGTGGCTGAGGGTGACTGGGTGACTTCAGTGCTCTCTGAAGCTTCCTGAGGATGTGAAGAGGGAGGTGCTGATCTCCTACATGTATCCAATGCTGGGACACGTGAGAATGGCTCAAAGCTGTGCTAGGGGAGGCTTAGGCTGTACATTAGACGATATTTCTTTACTGAGAGGATGGTCAAACACTGGAAGAGGCTTCCTAGAGAGGTAGTCTGCGCCACAGACCTGCCAGTGATTAAGAAGCATTTGAACAATGCCCCAAATACCAGGCGTTAACTTTTGGTCAGCCCTGAACTGGTCAGGCAGTAGGACTAGAAGATATTTGTAGGCCCCTTCCAACTGAACTAGTCTCTTCTAAAATAAGCTAAAAGAGACATCTAAAATAATTAAATTGTTGCATGTAGCTTGGATGACACTTGATAACTGTGTTATTGGAAGTACAGGGATGATGCACAGTGTGTGTGTGGAAAGACTTGAGAAAGGAGTAAAAACTTCTTAGTGTAGCTAAATGTTAGGGCAAGGAATGTCCCTAATAGGAAAAAAGTTTTTTAAAAAAATTGAAATGGAGTCTAAATTAAGAAAATATAAACCATTATAAATTAGGGTGAATTTCAAAATAGAATCAAGTAAACTAAAAGAGACCTGAAGGCAATATGTTCTCCAAATACTAGGAAGAGAAACATATGCTGATGACACCAAGCTGTTCAGAGTAGTATGGACAAGACCTAACTATAAGTAATTGCAGGAAGACCTTATAAGACTGAGTGACAGGACAATGAAATGGCACATGATGTAGAGTAGATGGGGTACATATAGGGGAAAATTATCCATTTCACACTTAAAACAGTAGTCTCTGAAATGATTCTTCTTCCTTCAGGAGAAGGACTGGTTTGTCTTTGTAGAGGAGAGATTGTCATGCTTTTAGCAGTGTCTGGAAGTCTTTTCTGGGATGACTGATCATCCAAGATCATCCCTAGTGAAAGGAAAGAGAATATCAGGTTTGAGAACTTCCTGTGGGTAGTTTGTTGGGGTTTTTGTTGTCTTTTTGTATCTAATTTGTTCCTTAGGAAATAGAGTTCTCCTCTTTGCAAATAAATTCTATTCAAGCAAAAGACTGTGAATGGAGTTTGTGTGTTCTAAGCATGAAAGATTCCTGACTGAGGTAGGTGGCATGTGGACGCAGCTGTAGCTTGCCTGGTGTTTGGCCATCTCTGGAGATTGCTGAACAGCAGAGGGTGTATTCTGTATTTAATCTTGAAGAATAAAAAGTTTATTCCTCAGTTAAGCACAAGAATAGATAAAACCATGTATCAGCAGAAACCTTTGTATGCTTATAAAAGAAGAGGTGAAACACTATAAGTTGCCTCTAGTATTCCGTATTTTCTCAGCATTTTCTGCTCATCCAGACTTCTTGAACTGTTTGATGACTGGTGAGGATTTACAGGATATTTCTCCCCCATTTATTTTGCAGGGAAACATTGTTATGGCTTCACTTTTAGGTTTTAAGCTTTCCACTTTGCTTTTGCTGATTGCCTTCTACTCTGCAGATCATTCACAAATGAGGCCTGATAGGGCTTTTAGGACTGATACCTCTATGCTGGCAATGACTGAGCAGTTCTTACGTTCAATACCCTGTGTTTGGTTTTATGTCTGCCTTTGTTCCCAGAGAACCAACTGTTTCACTCAGCTCTGTCCATTAACAGTAGTCCACATTGTATCTATTTATTTAAAAACCATGGGAATATTGTTAACCAAAATAGCAAAATTGGAATACATTCAATTCAAAGACATTTTTCACTCTGTATTCAAGGCATCAAAATTTTTCTTCCATCAAAACATAACAATTGTTATGAATGATATCATAATACTGTGAACTGCTTAAGAGCTTCCACTTTAAAACTGTAATGGGCCATGCAGACAGAAGGGAAAAAAAGGCTAAAAGCATAAATTGAAGATAATCAATGTGAATAGACCTTACGCATTGTGCAGTTTGAATAGGATAAGCACATATTATCTGGCATAATTGGTTCATGTGATTTTCTAATTGAAGAGAAGAAGTAATTAGAGCCTAATTGAAGCAAAGTAACACAATGTCTGTCAGCATTTCTCCTTCTACCACACATTATATTATTACCTGTCATCTTTTACTTTTGTGGGAGTGCAAAAATGAGAAAAAAACTCATGTATAAAGCCTTTGGAGTTTACCTAGTCAAAACAAAAGTACAGATAAAAGACACTAAATAAAAGCAAAGAATGCTGAGATCAGTGGGGTACACTTCTGGATGCTTCCAAATTAAGAGTGTTCAGTTTGCCTAATTAAGAAATGAATTGCATTTTGTAAAATGAAGTTATAAATTCAATCTTATTAAATATTAGGAAGAATGAAACTTGTTTGATTTGATTCAGGGATCTGTACTTTCTGGAAATGGCCTTAAGCTGAGACAAAAGGTGTTTAAATTGGATATTAGCAAAAATGTTTCACTGTTCAGGTAGTCAGGCATTGGAATAGGTTACCTGGGGAGGTGGTGGAGTCACCATCCCTGGAGGTGTTTAAGCGGTGTCCGGATCTGGTGCTGGATGATGTGATTTATTGGTTTTGGGGCTACAGTGGTGATGCTGTGCTGGGGGTTTGACTTGATGATCTTAAAGGTCCCTTCCAGCCTTGATGATTCAGTGATTCTATTCTATGATTCTGCTTTACATTTCTAAGTGAAGAATTTTGCAGGGAAATATAAAATGGTGGAAAACACCTTTGCAGCCCTTTCTTCTGTATTTTTTTTACTGAACTACATTATTCCAATACTGTCTAATATGAGAAGACCAATGGCTGCTCGTGCAGAGAAGAGAATGTACTTGGAAGTTGTTTGGGAGATGCTTTGTAAAAGGTGAGAGAGGAAATTGCAGGATATTCTCTATGTCTTGGGAACAGAAATATGTTTTAGGGATTTTTAATTCCTGGAGGAGAGAAAAGAGTCTGCATGATGTAGTTTTTATCACTCTATACACATAAATTTGGATGTAACTTGAAAACAAGATCCTGAGACAATAAGCAGTTTTTCTTAAGTGTATGTGATATCTTAATGTAATAAGAGGCTACATTAGGTAAAGATGGAATAATATTTTTGGTAAAGAAGTTGTAATTAATATCCACTTCCATTGTTACTATCATGCAGCTAGTCTTCTGTCACTGCCAGTGGCGCAGTATAGAAAATGAGAATCAATCCCCTTCACATTGCAAAGCCTATCAGATTTCTTGGTGGTTGTCCTGACGTTAGTTATTATCCTATAATTTTAATAACAGAAATTGCATCTCAGTATCCATTCAGTGCACTTCTCTCTGGTGCTGAATTCTAAAATACTGGGGTATGATGTCATTGGTAAGTCTTCTGGTCCAAAAGGCATGCTGTACTCTTTCTCTTCTTGCCATATATAGTAATACCTGTTGCTAGTGCAAAAAGAATGCTATCATATTTCCTTTCTCTTATCTCTAAATGAAAAAAGAAACAAACTACCTCTTTTGGAAAAAATTACTCAATCTATACTACCCACAATGTGCTTGAGTTGTTAGTATATTACAAATATGCCATCAGTCCTTAACCGAAGGATCTGAATTGATACCAAATAGTGACTAGCTCAAGCATTTCAAATGGCCACAGCAGACTGGCTTTGATTCCTGTATAGTTGTCTTCAAAGATGTGATAAACTCTCACTAGTATTCTGTTGCAATGAATTGCACAGGTGAGGTCCTTTGACAGTATACGATGTTCCAGTATATGATATCCCCTTTTCTAACAAAAGCTGCTCTCTGTTCTGCTGTTGAGCTTCTCTGAAGGTCATTAGTAAACTGTGCTGATGGAAGTGGCATCTGTTTATGCTTTCTCTATGTGTTTTCTGATACTGAACTTTCTGAGGGATGTTTTCCAAGTTTGCAGTCGTAGGATATCCTTTTCCTGAAATGTGCTCTTCCTTTGCAGAGGAAAAAGGAAACAGAGTGGGAGACTGGGAAGATCTGGTAAACTTTTCAGATCTGAAAACTTTTTGGTGGGAGCAGTGAGAGCAGCACTGTGAGACAAACCAGCTAACCATTAGAGCAAAGGAGCCAGTTCATAGCCAGCAAGTTAAAGAAGGTTCACTTGGGCATCTTTCTAAACTAGGGTGAATACAGAACAGCTAGAGATCAGAAAGGCAGAGGTATTACAAAAGCTTAAAAAGTCCTTTTAGCATTTGAAGGGCCTAAATTGATTAAAATAAGTTGTTGAAAGGAGTTTTACTTTTGTCCTTACTTTTCAAATATTTCCCAGTATAAAGACGTCACTGGTGAAAATTATGTTAATCCTGCATTGATGCCAGATAGGGTTGTACCACCCATCAGAAAACAAAATGTTATTGAGAACAGTGGGAAATGGTGAAGGAAAGAGTCTGAGTAGCAAAAGTGGGTGATATGCAACTCAAGAATACATAGAATGGGATGGGTTTTTTTTGGAGCCAGGCAAAGGCTAGAAAGACATTTCCCACAGACATTGTCCTCAGTTTTGTGCTTTCTGTAAGTTATTCTGACATTAAAAGAAAGATATCATGGTCAGTGAAGGACAGTAATAGTCTGCTAATGAGTAAAAAGCCAGAGTGGCATTAACTGACTATACCTGAAGCTTTGCCTGCCAAATTCCTTAGGCCAAGCAAGATGCATTCATGTAGGAAAGTTGACTTTATTTTCCTTGTTTCCTTGTTCTGCAATTTGGTTCACTTCCCATTAGAGGAAAGATTTACATTAGGCTCTCCAAACTTTTGGACAAACTTTTAAGTTTAAATTTGGAGTAATTTAAATTTAAGTTAAAATTTCAAGAGATTTGTGGCCTGTATATTTCTCTCACAATAAAGTATCCAGAGCCTTCCATCATTGTCACCAGGGCTACCTCCTAGTTTTTCACGTGTATTCACTTTCCCATTTTCTGATGTGACACTGTGGGTAGAATCTGTTACCCTCCCATCTGTTGTTGACCACCACTGGGGCCAGGCTCGTTTCTGAATGTCATTTAGTATTCTGAAATACATGATTAACAGTGAAGCTGTAAAAATACTTTGCTAAGTTATGTTTTTTTTAGAGAGGTGAGAAAGAATTTAATTTTTTAAATGAAACACTTCAGACAAAGTAAATATTAAAATAGTAATGTCTCCAGATGCTGGCTCTGTCAGAGGTGCATCCATTCCATTTATCAGTCCTTTAACATGAGGGCTTCTTTCTCCTGTGTCTCTCGAGTAAACATGGTGCACTTTGTCTGCATGGAATGAAAACTGAATGTAATGATGTGCTTTGCTCAGTCTGATCAAGACAAAGGAATTAAATCTGTTACCTGCCTAGGTGGAAATTCCCAGTGTGAGAAGCTCTAGCACTGAGCCAAACACCTGACTCTTGCATCACCACCTGCTTGCTCTGATGCAAGGCATATGTTGGCAGGTGAGTGTGGGACACAGTCGTCCCAACCTGACCAGCAAGTGCATCTTGCCAGCAGACATCAATTAACCCCCTGCCTGCCCCCTCCCCACTGTCTGTGTGGATGCAGATCCTCCCCAAGGACTGAGGAGTTGCAACCATCTCTCTGACAACCAGTCCACATGGGAGGCATGGATGAGAGCAGCATAGGCTCTGTAAGCTTACTGCTTCCCCCAAGCTTGCATTAATCCTGTTCTACTGTGTCTTCCCTTCTGTTGATTAAATTAGCTTGATTAAGCCCAGCACATATGACTGTACACTGCAGCCATATATCCTGGCTGATTGCAATGTCAATATGTGTGTAGTTAAATTCCCTTTTGCTTTACTTAAGCAGTGTGAAACTTTGACTGAGTTCTATCTTTAATAGCTCTACAATTTATGTTCATTGACAATGGATGCAAAACAAAATGAAATTCAAATCATAGTGAACAGTCTCTCTCAATCTCTGTGCTTAATTAAATGGTTCTCTTCAGGATCACTAAATATGGAAAACTTGTTAGCAGAAGAGAAAAGCCTACCAATGTATTATGTAGGCTGTGCACACTGGAAGCAAGGTTGTGGTCTTTGATTATGTTCTCCTTTTTGTTTGACAGTACATGTCATAAGTTTTTACCACAAATGCCTTCAGTTCCCCTGTGCTGATGTCTGAATGTATACTTACTTTAAATGCGTCTCTGCTTTGTTGGCCTTAAATGTGGATAGAAAAGTGTAAAGATCAAATGGGTATTGTCTGAACATTTTTCATCTAATTCTTCCAAAGCCTGCAACTCCACTGTTGAGGACATTAATGTGGAAAAGTAATCTCAAATAAAGTCAAAGGCCAAGCTGTTTTTATTTTTCAATACAATGAGCTTCATTCATTTGGAGATTGATGGAAAAATTAAATTAAGCATTTGCATGTACTGTAGATTGATGTAGGTCATGTTTCCAGCTTGCTTTATTATTACTTACATTGCAGACATCTCCACAAAGCAGATAAATACTGTAGATAATACTGCTTAGGGCAGATGTGACAAGGATAGTTATTTGCACATGTCCATAATATTAAGCTGTACTTTTTTGAGTGTAGAAATGCCAAGAACCAAACCTGGACCATAGGAGCACCCTTTGCTCTTAAAGACAGTCTTTCTCATATCTAGGGAAGTTTGGGGGTATATTGTTCTTACTCAGTTACAAGATGTTACAGTTTGACTTTGTTCTTTTTGTTAATAATTAAAAGGGGAGAGGGTAGAAGAACATAAGAATGATGATTGGATTATAAAGATCATCTTTGTAAGTCTTCTCCATCTGTCTCTCCTAGTGCAAAAATTATGAGGAATCAAATAAAATTCCCAGGAAGCCAACTGGAGGAAAAGACAAATAGTGTATCTTTGCATCATTGAAGTTGTCATACTACTTAGTTGTAATATGCCAAAATAAGTGTACTAATTCTAAATATCCTGGGGTTTTTGAGGCTCAGGTTAGATCTTTAGATCTAGTAGAATTACAATTTTAGCCTAGCCCCTAATATGTCGCTGTAAGTTATAGTGAGGTACAGTAATCTATTTAGACATCTGTGTGTGATAGATTGTGCCAGCAAATAATTGCACATGCAAAAAAATGAAAACCAATATTTGAAACCCTAGCTCTATCTTGTTATGAAGCAATTTTCCATTTGTGATAGCTAATAGTATAGTAGCAAGTTAAAGTGCATGCTAACAATTACTTGGACAAAGCATCTCAATTTTTCTGAAATTACCAATGTCGAATAGCTATAAAATAGTGATGTGAGGGAGAAAGAGAAAATGTTGGGCTTAGTCACTATTCAATGCAAAGGAAATGTGTTTACCTGTGTAGTCATGTTAAATGTGTTAAAAACAACAAGACCAAAATGTTTAGGAGTGATATTTCAAAGCTGAGAACACGTGCTAGAGCAGTTTTCCTGCAGTTCTGTCTAGAGAAGGATGTAAGAGCTCTTTCAGAAAACATTTTTTTAGGAAAAGAAAACAAACACCCTATATGGCTGCAGGAAAACTAACGCAAATGGATGTCAGCAGGCATTCCATGAATAGGACAAGAGAAAGATTCAAAGACATATGTATGTAAGGTATGGCTTGGAACTAATCTAGAATCCTGCTGTACAGGGAAACTATTAGAAGAGATGTTTAAAAATGGCTAGGTATAAAGAAACACAGGGATGCTGTGCAGGTCCAGTGTTTGATTATTAACAATATTATTTTTTTTAAAAGTAGTTCTCAAATAGGTTTCATTTCTAGTATTTGTCTACCTTTGTTTAATTTTGGCTTCCCAATACCAGGACTTCCTGTCTTCACTTTTGAGGACTTTTCTTACCAAAGTCTGTTTCTTGTTTATGCACTTAGAGATTGCAATCGCAGTTTACATTTTAACCTTCTCACGTTCAGATGCAGATTCAGCTGTACATTAGTGATTATGTAGTATCTTCCAAATTTTCATCATCTCTAATTTATTAATAGCATTTCCAGACTGCGGATATTAAAACTTTGGCAGCAGCATTGTTTTGGATCCATAATTGTCTGAATATGACAATGATGCTGAAGCTCCAGTCACAACTTGTGCTCCACAGCCCACACATGTACACATTGTTCCCAGATTAATAGCTTTAATAGTGACATAAAAGTATGCCCACTGGACAGCAGGATGTTCAGATTCCCCGCAGCTCCGGTATTAAATAGGGATAAAGATTTCAGCACTAGATAATATGAAATGAGATGATGGACACCTTAAACTGTAAAAGCTGAAACTTTCTGTGCACTAAGTCAAGGTGATGATATGGCCTCCATGCCAGTGACTACCTCATTAGTATGTGCGGATACTGCTAATGACTCCCCTTCTCTTCTGTTTCACCTGGTGCCTCACAACACCATAAGGGAACCTTCAAACAACATCCCATCAGCAAACACCTCTGAACTGCCATTTGTTTTACAAATGAAAGAACTAAAGGTTGCTTAAGAAATAAAATAACACAATATTATAGGTAATGTCATGCAAATTGACACGCACTCCTAATGGTTTGCTCTTCCAAGCCCACAGCAGCTGCTTCTCTGTGTTTCTCTTTGTTGTTTTATTGTGAGGTGGAGCCTCAGCTTTAAAAAGCAAAATTAGGACGATAAAGAACTGTATTCCAAACTTCACGTGCATGGGAGAGTTTAATAGGATACTTGTTAGTTCTTACGAAACATCTCCCACTCTTTCTGCTGCTGTTACTGTAACTTGCCTCCTATACCCCACCTTAAAAGTCTTTAAAGGTGGAGGCTAAAAACTTTCATAAAAGGTCATGTGTTTTCTATGGTCATGAACTGTAAAAAATAGACTGTAGAAAACTGCAGATTCAGGAGTAGGTGTGATCAAATGCATTTGGGCTGCCTTGTGGCAACTTCATCTCGTGTTCTCCCTGTCTGTCTGTGACGGACTTCCAGCCCCACAGAGGGTGTTGTGTTCTGTATAAACCATTGAGCAGTATGGGCTAAAAGCAGCTGGAGATCTGAACTCCTTCAGCTCAAGTCTTTTGTGAGATTTGACTTTAACAGTAACTCAAATAAGAATGCAAATCTGTTGCCTTTCTAGTCTCTGCATTTGAAGTCCTCTTTCAGAACTGTCCTTCAAGCAGAAAGACCATACACCCTTCTTGTCCTGAATTATGTTAGAAGGTATAAGATAGAACAGGAATTGGCCAAAGTCTTTTTCCAAGGTCTTTGTTCCTGATATGAGGCTGTATTAGCAGAACCACTTTGGTACTGCTTTTAAAAGTGAGACAATTTTCATGAATAAGTAGAAAGTTGGACAGAACTGTTTGTGTTATTATGTAATCATCACGCAAGCTAGATGATTAAAGGCAGTATGTGCTATTTGCTCTTTCATATTTGGCAGTGGCTCAGAAAAAATACAGCATAGCTTGAACGTAGTTTTATGGGTTTGTTATTTCCAGAAAGTGACAAAACTTACATCTCAGAAGTTCAATCTTTGTAATAATGGATAGCTTTTTAAAAAAAGGGAGAACTTTGTATGATGTTTCAGAAACCCTAAAAAGGCCAGGGGAACTGTTAAGGCATAAAGGGTACACTCATAAGGGATATAACTAGGCAGTTAGAAAACGGACAAAGTCAAATAAGAACGCATTAGTAAACATAAATTCAAAAAAGCCAAGGAAAAATTTCGTTTAGATATGTTAATGTAGAATCAAAGCCACTGCATTTGGATTTAATGCACTTTGTTTAATTGCTCCCAACATACTGGAAAGCTAGAATAAAATATGTAGCTATTGCTAGTCTTCTTGGGCCTTTTCCAGAAACAAGTCTAGGCAGTGCTGGTCTTTAGTCTCCTTTAGAGGAATATAACCCTGAAGTCAATTATTCAAAATTTAGATTTAAGCTAATGTAGAAGAGAACAAAATATGTGTCCAATGTGAGCCAAATGATACTTAAAAGTAGTCTAGATTTGGTAAAGTCACACTGTCTTTCATCTTCTGCATTATTAGCATTATGATCGTAGGGATTTCTCATATGTTACATGCTATAGGAAACTTACAGCTGGACCTGACATTAACTTATTACTATTGAACTTACCCGCATCAGCTGCTGGCTCTGAATTTGGCTATTCTGTATTGTTGTTATTTCAATGGCTGGTTTGTTGTTTTTTTTTTTGTTTGTTTTTTTTTTTTTTTTAATGAACCAAAAGAAAAAAAACAATCAAACAATCCTGTTTTTCACTTAGAACTTTTAAATCTTAAGTTTCCTTTTTCTGTTTCTGTGTTGCTGACTGGAGTTTTTCAAGTCACTGGAGCTTCTCCTCCATCTTGATCGCTTTGTTGCCTTGAAATACAGAAGAGCCAGTGATCTTTTTTCCCTTTGACTCATAGGTGAAGGCTCTGGGGACAACAGAGGAAATTATTCTGGCAGCTTAATACAGATCCATCAGTAAGACTTGGTATTGATAGTATGCATGGAATGAAACTATTAAAAAGTCAAAGAATAGCATTTATGAAAATACAGCATTTATAGCAATATTTTGCCTTAGCATCAACCAAGAAATATATTCATGTAGAGCGACATAACATTCAGTGGAGTGGAAAATAGTTTATGTAAAATTGTCCTCACTATGAAATTGTATCAATATACAGGAAAAAAAGGAGAGATTTTTAAAGGTAAGAAGCAAAGCTGTTCTGTTGCTTCATGAAAAGGCTTTTACATGTGATAAAAACTAGTTTAGACAGCTAAGCAAAAAAGGCTAATTCACAGGAATTACCAAAGAAAACAAGTCTTAGGCACTGTGAAGAGAGGTTACATTAAGGTCAGGACCTCATAAATGATCATGACAGAAAATCGTATGCTCTTTTTGTCTGACCTGCATGAAATATCCATGTCTGCCCTAACTCATAAATGATGTTAGGTCTGTAGTCTGACTCATTCATAAACCAGTCTTTGATAATCCTCTGATGGATGGTCATGATTTCCAGTGATGAGAAGATATTTATAGTCTGGTGTTCTGGGTACTTCTCATGCAGATGATCTCTTCCCAGAGAAACAAGGGAGTGCAACAAGATGAAACTTTGCAGTGAATAGGTTTGATACCTGCCCAAATCTTTCAGCCCCTGGATATATGTGGAAGCTTGGAGATGTGTCTTTCAAGCCTGAGTTCTTATTGTTCTTCTCCAGTGCCACTGGAGTTGCGGCTCTGAGGTTCTCAGCAGCTGCTGCCGTTGGCCTTCAAGAACATATAAAAGAAGACACAGAGTAGTTAATGAAGCCTTGGGCTTAGGCTGTGTGGTTGTCAGCTCTATTAGTTTGCTTTTCCCTTTTGACTGGGCCTAGAGCCAGATCCTCAGACTTTCATCTTTAAAGAAATGGTGCTGGAAGGGCGTGGATCCAAGTGTAAAGGATTATGCACTCAATTGCTTTTAGACTGTTGGTTTCTGTGAGCCACAAAATCCTTTCTGAAGGTAGAGAGAGAAAGGTGTGTGTGGTGGGTTTTAAAAATGCCTTTTAATACCAAAGATTATTGGTTTATATCTGTAATTTTAATACAGTGGCCTCCAATGAAGTTTTTACCTTTGAAAGAAAAAAGGCAAAACCCTAAAATTATACCTTTACCTTTCTAGCTGTTAAAATTTAGTAGTCTCTCAAAAAAACTAAAATTGTCAGGAAGTTCTGAGTTTGGTATTTTGCAGTTTGTGTGCCCTGTTTTTTTTACTGGCCTTTGCCATACATAGTTTACAGTAGATAGTTTACTTGGAAATGCTGCTTAGCTTAGTGGAGCCAGCTTTCCAAAACCTAGGACAGGACCCTGTGATTTCATACAAAAGACATTGCTAATCTGTTTCTGGGTTTAAAAACAAGCCCAAAAAGCTCCTTGAACTTGAAACCCACAGAACCTGATTTTTCTTGTTGTTTCAGCCATATTGACAGGTGGGTGTTCTGCTGATGTATTAACCATTGCATTCTAAATCTTTGTTGCATGAGCTTTACACATCTTCTGTTATTACGCAACTTTGTCAGGTATTTTATTTGTGACTTCTTGGGTTATGCAAGCACAGTGTCCAAACTATTCCTCAGAAGAGTTAATATTACAGTACTCTGATAATCTCAGAAGGGTATATTAAGCTCCACAGCTGTCCTCAAATTGGCATTTCTTTTATTTGACCAGTATATGGGAAATCAGAGGCAGTCAGTCTGAGTTTAGGTAACTTACCAGTTTAGCTTGGGAATCTTCAGTAGCTGCTTTTCATTTCAGTGGTTTTCTCTGGACTTTGCAGTTTCTTATGCTGGCCAAAAGAAGAGACTTACCTGTACAGACAACTAATGCCTGGGCTAAATAGGAAAAAGGCTTGAGGGATCAGTAACCAAGTCCTGCCAAAATGGTAGTGTTTGTCAGCTCCAAGCAGCATATCCATCTCAGTTTTTGGTGAAGAATTAGTGTGCTCAGTGAAATTGTAAAGTTTTGTATTCTGAATTCTGCAATCTTCTTACAGGAAAGTTACCCTCCACAAGGTGATCTCTAGGTGCATTTCACAAGAGGACTTATAGTGGCTGTCATGTTACATTGAAGTGATTTTTCCATTCAGATAGTAGCAAAGTCCTTTAAACACCTGGACATATCGCTGTTTCAAACCATGCACTGTAGCAATCAGGACAGAACGATTTAGCAGCCTGTTTTAATTTGAGGCAATAACATAACTTTAAACAGAGCCTTATCATACTTCTTTAAATATTGCACACCAAGTATTTGGAGCTGAGAAATATTTTTTTAAAATATAATAATTCTTTACTGGCAGTTTAAGAAAAGGGATGGGAAAATGGACTCATTGTCTGTGCCCACATGGTACCAACTTCTATGCCATAAGAAGTACTATTGTAACTTAAATCTGCTTCTAGCAAATGCATGTACCTTGTATGCTGCTGCTGTCTGTATAGTTCAAAGTAAACTTTTTTTTCCTAGGGTTGAATAGGTTTTTATATATAATTTTCTTCATTGCATGTACTTTGTGGATCTTACATTATGAAATTAATGCTAACTTCTTTGTACCTAACAGTGCAAAGAAAATGCAAAATTTCCTCTTCCCACTTATCCTTGTCAGTACAGGCAACTCTAAACCATGGCTATGTTATACACAGACAACCTAGACTGTCTTTCTCATAAGAGATCTCAAGCCAAAGGCGGTTTTAGTGAAGAATATGTGCTACTGAATAGAGAATTTTTCCATTTGTTTGTTTTGTTTGGTTTTAGACATTTTAAAATGGTTAAGAGGAAAACTAAATTGCTTGGAGGGTGTGGCACAGGTGAAAAATCTGGACATGACAGTCAGTTTGCTTTTCTTGGAAAATAAGAGGACAAGGACTGCTAACACCCTCAAAAATTACATGATGGGATATGTTTTAAGTATTTAGAGTAAACATGATACAGCCATCCTTGGGAGCAGAAGCAGGAATCAAGTTGTTTCCACAAACTGATTACATAAAATGTTCTGTAGAATGCAAAGTGATGAACGGAATCAGATCAGTGACACTGCAGGATCTGACTTTTCAGAGCTGCTCAAAGCTCTGAGTTTGTTCCAGTCCCACAGAAATCATATCCTCCATCTGGGTTTCAAAACAAGGGTTTAAAACAGTATGGAGAATTGTGAAACCACACTGGGGGGAAAGCCTGTTCCTATAGAAAATTTGGTATTTGCAGGATAGGAGTCCTCCACGCGTAAAAAGTTGCCCCCAGAGAGAAAGCCAAGAGTGATTCTCTCTTGCTTTAACCTTCCTTTGTGCTGAACACAAACCAGCTTAAGGTACAAAGAGTTTGGGAATTAATTGGTGTAATTAACATTTTGTGATTATAATGACTTCTAATCAATACTTTATACAAATAGCTGTATTGATGTGTTGAAAAATGGGTGTTAGTTGTATTTGGATGGGGAAAAAAGCCTGCCAACCCACTTTAAAGTCCTAATGAAATTCAAACCTTTCAGCTCAGGTGAAGTCCTGACCATATCTTTTTCAAGGTAAAAAGAAGATTCTTTAGTGACCTATATAATTAAAATGGCTCTGATGTACCTGCTGACTAAACTTCATGAAATGAGGTGACTGGAGGATGAAGCACATTCCCCTGCTGACAGTTCCCTCTGTCAAACCACTGTGTTTCATCATATTAACAAAGCAAAACAGAGAAAATCATCCTGATTCGAGCTTGCAGAAGTGAAACCCCTTTCTGTGGTGGGAGTAGCCTGGGGCACTTGGTTCAGATGTCAAAGAAGTAAATGGGATATCGAGAAGCTTTCAAGGCCAGGAGGAAAGGGTTAGAAGCCTGTTTTTAGACGAGTGAATGGGATCTGACTTTTTCCTCTGTCTCTAGAAACCACCTTCAAATTGTTCCTCAGTTCTTTTTCTTTCTGAAGTTGTATTTAGAATGGGTTAAGTTAGTGATCAGAAAAAGTTAGATAGGAGCTGCCAATGTTCCCACGCTCCAACCTTCAGCTTTCTGTGGTAAATGGTACCTTTAACATACCTTATTTGCCCGTAGTTCCATTCTTTTTTCCTCTTCTGAGTATGAATTGGAGATTGGGAAACATGAAAATGCGACCACTGTTCAACTTAAGTCAAATAAAGTCACATACTTTCTTAATCATCTATTTAGGTATATGATAGAATAAAAAAAAAACACCAGAACTTTTTTTTTTTTGATCCTTGATGTTCAGAAGTAGCAAGTTGTGTTTGAAATATTGGTTTGTAAATCTTCAGAGGTAAGGAGGCCTTAAACATCATGGATTTAGTGCTTTGCAGTAAGATCAGTGAGCTTTTATGGCTGGACTTGGTCATCTTAAGGTTCTTTTCCAGTCTAAATGGTTCTATGAAATGTATTTCAGGTCTTCAGTTTGGGCACTGATGGATATCTTCTCACAGGGTACTGGAGGCTGTAAGTGACAGGCGTTGGGGCAGTCTGAGGGCTGTGATGTGTCAGGATTGACACAACTTGGAAATACTTTGTTGTGAACACTTGTTGTATAATTGTCCTTTGTGATAACCCTGCACTTGACCAACACTTTGCAAAGAAGAAAATAGTGACAAAGTAAATGAACAAGCATTTTACATATACAGTGTTGATCTTGGTTTTAGAGATGGAATAAAAATACTTTTGTTATGTTTTTTTGTATTCTCAAAGGGCGAGTCACCTTACTGCTAGGAATGCTTCAAGGGTTGCTGGCGTTTGTTACTAATTTGATGTCAGTTTTGTAAAACTTGCAACCCTTTTGCAAGGCCTATTGAATCACTAAACTCTTTAAGAGAGCCTGATAAGCAAACTCCCTTAGTCCTCAAAGAGGAGGCAGTTCATGCCAGGTATTGGCCAAAAATAGCTGTTGGGATTTCACACAGTAAGCATATGTCTCATCAGCATTCTGCAGTGCTGCCAAAGTTTGCTATAGCATGAAGGAGAAAGAAACAAAGAAACATAAGGAGAAGGGGGGGAAAGGAAGCTAATGAGAAGAAAAATTGCTTTTTAGCTGTTCATTGGGACTATTTTGGTTTCCCAGTGAACCTGAACAACATCTTAGGTGATAATGGGGGGAAGCTAGCATTTTTGGCACCTGAGTAGAACACGCAGTTTGGACACTCTGGAAAGAGCTAGTTCAAGTATTCTGTTGAACAGTGATAGAATGGAATTTCTGTACTGTACTTTTCCAGCATCTTGCTGAAATGGAACCTTAGTCTGGCTCCAGTGGTGAAAGTGCCCCCAAACCATTGTGGGTCTTAGACTTGAAATGCCATGAACCACGCTCCCTTATTAATGAAGAGCTCATATTTCATAGGTACATACTTGTCTGTTTAACTATCTTGGGAAAACAAAGGGACCATGAAGGGTCTGTAAATGCCACAGGGTACAAGACTTACATGACAATTAAACATGTACTATATGACAATCGAGCAATAGGTAATTCTGTTTGTATAGTTTGGTGGAGCGTTTTTAGCATAGGACAGCATACAGTGCAGTTACTTGAGAGAGACATTCAAAGCAAATTTCAGAAGACTCCTGCTTGGGTCTACATTCATCTGATAATTGCTTTCACTATGTCACTTGGAATAGCAGATAGCAACTCTTCCTCTGAAGATCTCCCCTCTCATTTGCAGCTCATAATTCTCTCAGTGTTTTGGTGGGGCTGACAGAAAGATTTTGTTGAAGTCAATGTGTTGAATTCCAAACATCAGAAAGATGACAAGGTGTGTGTCACATCTTTTGAAGATGTAAAGCCAAGAAGTTCAGAAAGTCACTTAGCAGGACATGGGTGGCAGTCACACTGCCATTCTCTCTTTCCTAGAGAGGCAATCCCTGTAAATTTTTCTCTGTGTAGATATGGGGTTTTTTTAATGCATTTCTTTCTCTCACACCTCATCTTCCATCAATAAATTTTAAATTGAATAGCTAGAAGCACAGTGGCCTCAAAATATTGCTAGATATTTTGTGAAAATAAGCATTGTTTGTGCCCTACCATACACCCAGAGTAGTCT
This sequence comes from Xenops minutus, assembly GCA_035221455.1. Lineage (NCBI taxonomy): Eukaryota > Metazoa > Chordata > Aves > Passeriformes > Furnariidae > Xenops > Xenops minutus. The sequence continues at coordinate 11,108,083 of JAWWEE010000158.1, forward strand.
GCCATTCAGTCCTTATCACATAGTGAAGAGTCCTTAAGAGCCATAGAAGAAATTTGTTTGGCACATGATCTACCAGGTATGCAGGATGCAAATGTTTGACGACTTTGACCTTCTGTTTCCAGAACTGTTGCCTGCAGAAAGTGAAAGTGTTGTGCTGCTTATTGCAGGTAGAATAAATTATTTTTCTCTCTTCCCTGTGTTATAAAGGCTCTTCACAGCTATAGTTATGATGTTTGCTATCACTCTGCGGCGTAGAGTGATGGTAATGCGTGTTCTAAACTTCTGTTGCATTTATGGTAAACAAAGGATCTGACTAATACCAAGATTTACAGGCATGTATGCAAAAATTCAGTTGCTCAAGGGTCTCTTCTGCTTTGTCCTCAGCACTCTATAAATTTGTCAGGAAAGATGGGATCCAACTGAAGGCTCTAATGATTCAGATTTGTTGAAAGGGAAAGTACAAAAAGCTAAAAAACCTTTTCTGGGGGTGCCTTTGATATGGCTAAGGAAGTGGAGACTGCTCTGTGTCTACCTGAATTCTATTTCTAAAAAAGATGAGATAAAATATTTCTACCCTTTGTACCTGTAAAAGACACAAACCTGAAATCTAGGGAGTCCCTGGAGGCTTCAGTAGTATTCTTCAGTCCATTTACCAGCTTAGCTTCTTATTTGCTTTCAGACTTGCTTTGTATTTGGGGGGGGGGGAGGGGGAAAAAGTGGCTTAAAATCAAAATACTTTAAATGCTGTGCCTCAGTAACTCGCTGTGTGCATGTTGTGTGTTACTTGCCTTCCAGAGGATTATAGTCATATGAAAGCAGCCTGGTGTTTCTGTTGTGTTGTGTCATGAAATATCTTTACTTTTTATAATGCTTTTGACTACTGACAAGCGACATTTTCTTCTGGCATGCCTCATGCTTTACCTTTAATGTAGAAACATGTAGTAAATATTGTGTAAACACTTCTGAAGGCAGGACTTGGAGCAGGGCTTCTAAGCTATTTTGGTACTTTTGATGTCTTTAAAACAATGTTGCTAGGCTCATATATATTTGTGCAACAATTATCTGTGCTGTGGTCAGAGCTACTCTAGAAATAATAGCCACATTAATGACATTGACACCTTTACAAATCAATTAATCCCTTAGAATTCTCTTGGGGAGAGGTAAGAAAGAGGGAAGAACAGCAAAGACAAAAAAAAACCCTTTGAAAAGAATTGGCTTGGGACCCTGAGATAAAAGAGAAACCTGATGAACTGTACTGGACAAGTGCAAATATAGAGTATTCTGCAGCCTCTAGAGAGCTGTTGGGCTGGAACATGGTGCTCATGGGGCAGAAACTGGGATCAGGAGTGTACATTTAGCAGGCAGAATAGATGGCTTCTTGTGACATGGCACAGGGTTCCTAGAAGCAAATCAAAGTTGGCCAGAACAAGGTGTGTTGTAGAGATTGTGCATGTGTGTATGTTCTGTGAACCATTGTTTCACCGAGCTGAGAAGCTGAGAGGAACCATCAGGCCTTGCAATGGAGACAAACATGAAGGAGAAAGAGCATTTGGGAATCCTAACAGCTGTCTCTGTTGTTTAGTTCCTTGGCCTTAAATTGCAACAACAGTTGTTAAACCTTCAAAACCTTTGTTCTGCTGCAGGTTATTTGTCTTTAGGCAGGCTCTGGGAAACAATTGTGATTAAACCACTTTTATACTACTGTAAGCCTGTGTCTCTATTTGCCTCTAAGAACTCTTCCTTGTACTTGTCTGCCAATACTGGTGCAGTTGCACCAAGTGTATTTTTCCTTTCCTCCTTTTTTTCTTTTTCTTTTTTTTTTTGGTGAGAACAGGCATTTGACTGACATGGTGCAATAATTGGTGGGAGTCCTGGTGTTGCATATGATTCTCCCCCTGCTTCTGCATATGTGTTGCCTATCCTCTGTCTACCTGACGCTTACAAGAAATCTCAGACCCAGTCCTCACAGCACAAGTAGTCAGTGCATCTTTGAAGAGATTTCAGTGACCTGAAGAGGAAATTTTTAAGAAGGCTGGGGTTTGTTTACACCTTGTGTGGTATAAAATGAGATCAGGCAGGCATAGTAAAAATTGAGGACTTTCTAGATGTTTGTCACTTTGGCAATATCATGAAGACACATCAGTCTGCTTCATTAGATAAAGGTGTGTGGGACAGTTGTCTTCATGATTCTTCATCTCCACTAGCAAAATATGCTTTGAAATTATGATTTATACTCAAAGCTTTCCATGTGATTGTGTCCATTGTCTTGTTCTACAGTCCCAGTTAGTTTTGAAATAGATTAAAAAAAACTATAATGACAGACTATATATAATTTTTTTCCTTCTCCTTAAGTGGTTAGTAAATTGTCATATGCTTTTCTGTTTGTGCCAAATATATGAACAGATCATAGATGATTAAATGCTAAGGTCTCCTTCAGAGAAAAAGAACATTAATATGGTGGACTGTTTTAGAAATGGGTATCTTCTGATTGATAATGAAATCAGACAATGCAAATCAAGTGAAAATGAATTATAGCTGATGCCTGGCAGACTAGTTGTTTACAAGATTCTTCTGTGTGCTCTAATGCGCGGGGTATTTTTGCCAAGACTTACTAAATGATGAAATGATATTGCAATTAGAATTAAGACTGGCAGAGACATTTGTTAAAATTCTGCTATTTCTTCTTCAAAACATAATCAATTGAAAAAAGGCCTTTGAAAATAATGAAAACAAATGAGAAGTCAGGAAGTAGCCAAATAATCACTTGACTGCTTCAGTTTAAAGAAACCGGAAAATTCTTCCCTGTCACAATTAAAAATTAAATTACTCAAATTATGTCTTCTGTCCGGCAAGTTCATGGGTTGTATGTGTCTGGAAGAGAGAAATAACTGTAAAACTGCCTACTTGTCTGCAGGAGAGAAGCCAGTAAAGGTCAGGTTTAACCTTCCCTATAACCAAAATCAACATGTTGTGAACAAATGATTAAAAAGTCCATTTACTGCTTCAAGTATTCACTACACCAAGTCAACCCTTTGAGCTAGCTGATGATTCTAAAACTAATCACATTCCCAATTATATGCTTATAAATATTATTATCAAATTATTGATTTGCATAGCCTGAGCATTCAAAGCATCAACCTGGATTAATGTCTTACTGTTCCAGGGATGGCATTAGTAGAATGAAAAAGGCCTACCACAGTAAATATTAGTCTGAGTAGGGAAATACAATACCCCCGGTAAGTATAGCAAAACTCTGCAAGAAACTAGGAGGCTGAAGAGAACAGATGTGTTGTTACATTTGGTCTGGGGTTTTTTTGTTTGTTTATTTTCTTTTTTCTGTGTGATTGGATAGTGAGGCTGAGGTTCACCTGGTACATCATTGCCTGCTTCGAGGTCATGCTGCTTTGCTTAGGGATTGAGCAGCCTAGCTGCAGTAGTAAATTTTTGAGGTGTTCCATTCATTAAGTGATCACATGCTTTTCTGAGAAAAATAGACACTCGGTTTTCTGCAAAACCTAGAGGTTTTAGTTATTAGACCAGACTGATGCCATGTTTTGGAAAGAAAACAAAAAAAAGAGCCCTCCCCTCTCTCACCCCACCCACTCTCCCACCTGCAATTCTTATGCCTAGACACCAAAAATTGGAGAGGATTCAACTAAATTTGAAAAACCAGACTTGAGCTGAATTGTCTATTGTAAAAATGGGAGTCTAGAGCATTTTAAAGTGAGATTTCTAAAAGCTCTTTAATTTCATTGCCACTAAACTTATATGCAAAGCTTTTGAGGCTAGGAGGATTGGCAGCAAGATGGATTATTCTTTTCACACAGTATAATAGTAATTAAATGTACAGTGAAAGCCTTTACAAGATTCTGCCAAAATTACTGAAATTATATTGAACCAAACCCGTGACTAGTGTAACTCCATCTGTGTCAGTGATCCTGCTACATCTAAGCGCGGAGAGATGATGAGTCATGAGGAAAAGTGTATTTTCAAGGAAACAGAGGGCAAATGGGTTATTGTAGTACAAACATGAAGGAAATTTCTAAAATTATGTTTGACAAAAGACAGTATTCTCTCATATTTTCCCAGCTGGTTAAAATTTAACTAGTTTCAGGAGACTGTAATACAGGGTTTGGTCAGAAGTGGTGTAGGGAGGGGAAACCTTTCATAAAGAATTGCTAACAAATGGGATTCAACACTCAAGAGGCTCAGATGGCCTATTAATTCTGGTTCTGGCTTTCTTCCAAAACAACTGTGCTTCTCTTAATTCATGGCTAATTTCTATCAGAGATACCAAGAGACCATTTCTTTTTTCGACAGGAAGCATCCACATTGCTTAAATGGATTCATACGAGGGGCTTTAGTGAGCAGACATTGATTGGCTCGTCTCTGGGGCCCAGCAGAAGCCCGACGGGTACTGGTTTGACACTGGCAGCAAATGAAATACGACCTCCTGTAAACAGGCCTGAGCTTTTGGGCCTTTGTGGAATCCAGTAGCTAAGGACCTTTTCAATCCCTTTTAATTAATGAAGTGATTTGACTTGACTGAGATTACACTTACAATAATGAATTAAAAAGTAATAAAAAGAAATCTCTTAACAAATATGCAACAGGGAGCGAGGACCAAATTCAGTACGTATCTGATCCCCATTGTATATCTTATTTCTGTGTGCACTTCAGATCGATAGTTTTGAAAGGGAGGCTCTTATCTTCCAAGCACTGACATCTGCATACTTCATTTTTTTCAAGTGCTTTTGTATAGAAGATTAAAATTATGATGACCTCATATGCCTAGATGATTAGTTTAGTCCTTTCTTATCTCTATTGTGCTAAATCTCTCTCTTCCTCAGGATTTTTGACATCTTATCTGAGCCACTTCTGTGCTGTATTTTTCTTCGTTGGTATGGCATGTTTTTACCCATGTTTTGCTGCACACCAGTGAGCAATGGTCACTGTGTATAATTTGTAATGGGAATGCAGCCATCCGGTGTCCCTTCTGATGGGCACAAAGTAAGTGTGAATATGTGCCCAGCCTAATTTAAATGATTCCCTTCTGTATTACGTCTGAAATTCCTCTCCCTATCCCCCTCTTTATTGTACTTTAAGGTGATGTGCTGTAGAAATGATCCTAAATTTACTTGGAGAACAGTCACATTCTGACTCTGACGGGTATGTTGTAATTTCGGAGATAATTTGGAGATGTCATTGTCACTAGCTTTTCTTCCACTGTGTTTTGAGTTCATGTGTGATTTAAGTCACTTCAAGTCTAGAAAAGCTCCACAGTGATAGTTTGGGGCCATTCTGATCCAGGAAAAGAGCTGTGGCTATCTTAGACTTCTCCCTCATGCCATATTTCAAGGTGTCAGAAGTATCTGTCTTGCTAGTTGAGAGGGTGCTTCCCTGAAACACTCGATTTAAACACTCAAAGCAGGAGCTGAAATTGAAAGAAAACAAAGGTTGATGGCATAAGTAGATCAAAGCCTCTGTATTCTTGGCTAAAATTGTGACAACTAGGGGCTTTCATGAATATCAAGTATATTTAAGTGCATAGATGAGGTTAGCTAAGCAAAACCATGAAGGAAACTTCATCCCAAGAGTTACATGCTTGCCCACAGTATTGTATGTTTGTTCATGGACATGCATAAAGTGCTGTGTGCGAGCACACCACAGTGAGATGTGACACACAGATGTCTTGGAGCCTTCCACACATGATTTCTACCATGCGGGAATGGCAGGTTGACTGTAGTAATCAATCTGCTTTATTATATTATAGCATGTGCTTGAAGTTCAGTTAATTCAGTTTCTTTCCTTTTTTCATAACCAGTTGTCTTCCTCAGCTACAGCATAGATTTATCTGTTTCCTAGAACCTGAAATTCCTCTTTTGTATATTGTCCATGGAAGTCATTCTTTGTTTTGTTTTTCTGCTGCTGTAAAAAAGAAATGCCATCAACATAAAATTGAAGCAGAAAACTTAAAATAGTTTGTCAGATTTTTAAAAATTTCTTCATCATTTTGATAGACTAGAGCAAAAAATAAGAAGAGATGTCATAAAGGCCTTGTGTATGATCCACTGGGATCTCATTAAAAAGCAGTTACACTTAGATACTATTAGGTTTTTAGGACAAGAAGCATCTTAACATATAGAAGAGGATGATTTAGAGTGGTGAGCTGTAGTATAGCAGTCAGTTAAATAACAAAGCACAGTTTCTATTGCAACTTCAGTTTCAGCGTTTACAGCTTGGTTAAGATGCCACTTAATTACACAAATTTGTAAAAAACATGTCCTTAATTGCTAATGTAGTGGGAGAACCCACAGAGAAGTGGTTATCCTCCACTTTAATCTGTTCTCTATTGCCTAAAAGCAACTGGCCTAAAATTAAAAACCCCTCCTGCCCTCTGGAGAAGCTTCAATGCAGATTTAAGTTTAGAACTGCTATAGTTTTAAATGCATTTGCAGACTTAGATTAATTTGAAATTTGGAGTCATCAGTGGATGAACAGCTGCATTTAATAAATGTGATTTTACTGCCCGGGGATACCTAATGGATACTCTGAAAGAAGAATTAATCCACGGGCTATAGAGTTACAAGCCCTGCATCCAGTAGGTTTAACTCTATTTTCCTTTGCAACTTACTTCCAGTGCTTTTTAAGCCAACGCTACCCAGCTGGCGAGTAAGCTCACTGAAGATTTAGTAACTCTTTTTATTCCCCCCATTATTCTGCGGCGGCTGCTGCAGTTCGGAGCCTGGATTAGAGCGGTGAGAGTGCGGCGAGCGCGGAGCGCTGCCCCTGTGCGGTGTGCGCGGAGCTGCGGGCCGGCGGGGCGCGGTGCCCCGGGCTCGGGGTGCCCACGCCAACCCCGAAACTCCCGTGGAGCTACACCGGGGGCCGGGCACCCCCGGGGCCGTGCGGGGCGGGCGGCGGTGGCGGCGCGGCACCAGGTGGCAGCACCGCACCGGGGATGCGGAGAGCGCCGCGCCGCCCCGCACCGCCCCGCAGGTGCGGACAGGACACCGCGGGCAACACCCGCCCTGCGCCGGCCCCGAGACACAAGTTCCAGCTCGGCTGAAAAGCTTCCCCTCGGGGAGATGCCATTGCGGAGGGTGGCTGGAGCGCTCTCGGTCGTGCGGAAAGTCCGGGGTGCAGGAAAGGGAGGCGTGGAAAATGTCGTGATGTCTCAGCAGCTTAGAAGTGTCGGAGTCAGATCGTTTTATTAAGGTGCTTCTTATAGCTAAAGATGCTGCTGCTTTGGTAGGTGGTTGAAAGAAGAAAATCTTTTAAGAGGCATCTTTGTGGGCTTTGTGGGAGATGGCAAGTTGACTGGAGCATTGGAGGATGGAAGTTGCCCATAAGTTACAGATAAACACGCACATATTTACATTTGCATACCATTGCGGTGCCTCAGTTTAGCTGTCTAGATATCCTGATGCCATGACTTTCCTATAAAGTAATAAACACTCATTTTCTATAGAGGGGTCTGTTGATAATTGTTTTTAGAAAAAGTTTGAATTAACTGGAAAATATGCTTGAAATTAGACAAACATGCCAAACTGGTAGAGTAGAAAGGATACAGAGGTATTGGGAAGGAGGGGAAAGAAAACAGTGATGTATTTATTTTGCGAAGTGTGAAGCAGTCACAATGGTTAGCTGCCCACCAGAGATGGTGGTGAAAGCAATAAGTTTTTCATAAACTTTAAATATAATCAAGTGAAAAATGGAGGAATGATATTGGAAAAGGTGTGTGAGTGAGACTATATTCAAGTACCTTATCAACAGCATTTAAGACAATCTAGATTTGAGGAAATGACTGTTCTAATCTAAAATAATGCAGAAGGAAAGATTCAGGAAGGACAAAATAGGTGAATAGAAACTGTTTTCCTTCCAAAACTTGGGCGCAGCAGGAGGAAGAGGGCTGAGAGGCAGGAACAAAACTTTATGGGATGGTAAAAGTTTGGTGTAATGGAAAGAAGATTATATGGAAAAGAGAGCTGAAGAATTATTCTGAGAATGAGAAAGGGCCAAGAGCCAACAAAGATCTCTTTCAGGAGAACTGGAAGAGGGCAGAAAGAATTGGAGAAGGTCATCCTCAAATTTCAAGTAAATGGCATCCTTATAAGTACATTAGCAGCTGAACTGTTGAGAGTTCAGAGAACCTGACAGAGTTTGGCATTTGGAAATGAGGATCCTTTTTGGAAATACGTGTGGTTTATTTTCTAATGTGGAAACTTTGGGCTCTGTGACCCATTTACCTTCAGTTTCTCTTAAATTGACTCTTTGAGTGTCACTAGTTTGATGTTGTATCTGAGATTTATTGGTGAGATTTGTGCTGTGCTGCAGTTCCAATGTGCTCTGTGTTTCCTGACAGTACTCATTTCTATGATCCCTCCAAAGTCCTATGAGAAGGTGATGACAATATTTCATAACTTTCCCTCCATGGATCCAATAGTGCTTTATGATAGCCGTCAGCATCCTTACTCTCACTGCATAAACTGAGACTTTGTGCCCAGGATTAGAGGGAGACATGAAAGGGAGATCCATTTAGTCACTATTGAATATGACTGTCTGAATGTAGAGAGATTCTGCCTGGGAAATTTCTGACTTGGTGTTTGTCAGAAGCTACACCCAAGGAAAGATGTCTATACTACCATACTCTTAAAAGTCTGCTGCTCTTCACAGCTTGCTGGGCTGTGCAAGCTGTGGTCTGGCCTGACACATCTGTTTTTGTGACATCTGTGGCTCCAGATTATGCACATTTGTTTTAATTTAAAAATTAAAAAATAATAAAAATTCAGAAAAACATAATTGCAGAGAACTGTATATCATCTGAAACATACTGCTAGATCTCAGTGTTTAATGCAGCACTTACCTGTGGCAATATTTACATTATGGTGCATCTTCCCTGCCTTGTGCCATGTGATCCTCTCTCAGCACATTGCCCTCTAGTATTGTCTAAATAAATACAAGACGAGTCAGCTATAGAAATTGAGTTATTTTTACTATTTTCATGTAATAACTGTGAGCCCTGCAGGCCTAGTGCTGGCAAAATACCATAGATTTGTCATTTGGAAGCAGAAATTTCTGTATAATTTCCCAAATAGAATTTTGGTCCCCTCTGCTGCACTGAATTTGTTATTGTCGCATGTTTTTCCTGGTGTTTCTAATGAGCTGTTAATGAGCTGCTAACTATGTATGTAAATTAAATGGGGTTAGACATTGAAAGGTTATCAAGAAATAAAATGCCATATAATACTTCAAAGTGTTATAAAATAAATTAGTGTATTTAATTTTGCTGGCACAAAGCTGATACTTAATAACCTATAGCCTCAATTCTTCTAAATGATGGTAATTTAAGACATTTTCAATCTGTGTCCCGAGTGACATAGCAAACAAGTTCTTTCATTCCCCTTTCATTACGAAGACGTATTTGTAGTGTAGGTGTGGGTTCCTCTGTGCCTTAACTGAATGATCAAGTTATTAAAGATAGTTCAAGACCAGTGGAGCTTACTGTAAATATTTTCATTATGATTTAATACAGCAGGTTAAGAATGTGGCAATGGTGACTGCTTTGGCTGTGGTGATCTTTTAGAAACTATGATACTGGCAGATTCAGTTATCTTGCTTGTTGTTGTGGTTGTGTTTTAGCACTCCAATAACAAAGTGTTGTGGAGTAGGCTTTATACAACATGAGGGTGCTGTGGTGAAGCAGCTTTTACTGCAGGCCTTCATCACCTTGCAAAGAAGGGACAGCACAGCCTTTCCTTTGGTGCAACAGCAGCATAGGCGCATCTCTTGAGGCGCACTGGTGAGACTAAAGTATGTCCTGAAAATATTAATATTTCTATTAGATGTATTGTTATCATAGGACAAGGAGCATCTTGTTCTCTCAGTGGTTACACCCGAGGTCGCCACTGAGAGCTCAGGTGGCCTCCTCACCCATGGAAAGCTGAACCATGCACTGACTGGGCAGGCATTAGTTAGGCTAAGCAACCCATGCTTTAATGTGGTTTTCACCTGAACATTGTATCTATATACAGAACAACCAGGCATCAGCTCAGGGCTGTACTGCTCTCAGTGTGGTAGGTACAAAAAAAGATTCAGACTAATTTTTAGTTTGGGCAACTAGGAAGCTGAGAAACAATACCAGAGTGAAAAATGTAGGATTCTGCATCACAAAATCTAATTTACTCATTTGTTTGACAAGTGCAGTTTAGCTTAAATAATGTGGAATAATATTTCAGAGTATGCAAGCAAATGTTCTGCAGTATGTATTGTGAAATTAATGAGGTTGTGGTAATATGAGACCTCGCTATCACATTTTACCATTAAATGTTTGCTGAAAAGTAGGACAGGGCACAATTCCTTATGGTGGCTGACTTGTGAAGAAGTCTGGTTAGTCTATTAAGGATCTCTGTTATTCTTCCAGACCTCATTGTAAAGGGGTATTTGCTGCCTCATGTTGAGTACTACAATTATACACAAAATGTTTGAATCTGGCTGTTCTTTGTCATGATTCAAATGCTTAAATATTTTGCAGAATATTATGGTTAGATTAGTAGTAGTAGTATTTATTTTTGGAAAACCAGAAGAATTTGTGGACAAAAAGAAAAGCATGTATAACCGTGCTGCATTTGCTTCTCGTAGTTTTGCAGAGTAGCTGAAGGAATTTCACTCTATTTTAGTACCATACCTAGCTCAGAAGGATGGACTTTTTCAGAATTTCACTCAACTTAGAGATCTGGGATTAGATCCTTAACTATACTTCTCTGGTGTTTTCATGGAACTACCCATGTAGTCACTATATGAAACTGAAACAAAGGGTAATTTCTTATTTTTTTTTGAGCCATCCTTGTTGCTTGCAGAAAATAAGATACATAATTTATGTTCATTTCCCAGGAGATTGACAATTTTGTCCTAAAAGCCTGTAGGGACTTTAATACTCTGAAGTCAGCACTCCAAAAGCTGGTAACGTAAAGCAGCACTCCACTGCAGACAAACTAATCCTCCAACAATGTTTCATTCAATCAAAAATTGCTGCAGATTGGAGGTGTTATTGCATGCCTGTGTTTTCAAGAGATTATTGTGAATGAACTATATTTTCCACTGAATAGTTACAGCAAAACAGCCTACCCATCTAAATGTTTCCCATGGAAATTTTGCCCTAAATGAGAAAAGATTGGGAAAGAAGTAATTTTTTTGTTTAACTTTTCTCCCTTTGAGTATGCAAACAAAAGCTGTCGTGAAAAAAAATTTGTGGTTTAAAGTTTGAAAGTGTAATTTATTTTATATTATGTGATGCTGATAAGTTCTCAGGCTGATTAGATCCTGAGAGCTGTATCTGTTTTTATCACGGACTAAGTCTGAAAAAAAATTGCTGAGAAATCTAGTTATAACATATTTGAATTAATTTTGTTGCATGTATCTCTAGAAATCAGTCACTTCCCCATGTATGTGTTTTGTTTTGCAAAATCAATACCTGATGGATCTTTTCCAGTACACACAGTTTTCTACAGAATTTGCATGAACAAAATGTAGTATTTTGGACAAAATCTTGCTTCTGTCATTGTGATTTTGATGCCTTAAGATTTTTATATATTTTTAGAATTTATTATAGCTGTATAGTTTCTCACTCTTAAGGTAGCAGTTAACAGTTTCTAAAGCCCTTTCTTACCACTAGTGTTGTATTCCTGAATTTCTGTTTAATGGTGTTTTCAAGGAAAGAGATTTTTAGCAAGGACATCCAGTCTGGGGCATGCACCTGGACCAGAATAGTAAGATATATCGTAGTCAAAACAAGATAGAGAGCCCAGAACCTCTGAAAGGGCTCCAATGGGGCAATTCTGAGGGTGGTACCAGGGTCAATGGTTTTGGGGTTGGAAGTACCCTCTAGATATGAGAATTAGTTAAAGCTATAAAATTGTGAGAATTCTGTGCTGGGATGTGTGCCTATGTAATCTGTGCACCTGAAAGCTTTCATTAGAGAACTGCTCTCTATCTTATCTATAATAATATTGTTTGGAAAGGTGATTTTTTTCTCCATTTTAGGCAACAATTTTAGTGGAGTGCTCATATCCTGCTTTTCAGATGCTCAGCTTTTGCATCTTAAAGCTTTGACATGTCTCCTGATGATAGACCCAAATATTTAAAAAAGTGATATTTGTTTGCAAAAAGAGACAGTTGTGGCTAATGCCTCCATGGCTGAGATGACAGGCCAGCTCCTGATTCTGCCATTCCCTGCATTAAAGGCTTGAGGGTGATCCAAAGGGACTCACAAAAGATGTGAGGAATATAGCCTTGTGCTAGTCTTAGGGTAGTTCAAAAGTTCCTCAAATTCTCCCCAAAAAGCTGCGCAGTAAAATGTACAAAGATAGGTGTGGGTCCAATTGCTGTTCCAAATGAAGACTTTTTCATAGCAAAGCTCTCAAATCTTTGCCAAGTCTTGTCAGATGTGGAGGGAACCCATAGACTTGGCCCATGGGCTTGATTACATCCCCTTGTTTAGGTGTGTTTGGGGAGAAACTGGCCTGCCAGGTGTGCCTGCTGTGGTGAATATCCAGAAGTTGGACAGGGTAGATGTCAGCTGGATGCTTTTTCACAGACCTGTAGCTCAGCTGTTAAAGAAAAAACCAAGCAGGTTAATAAAACCAGCTGAACAGTTAATCCAAAGCCAGGGATGCATCAGTGCCTTGTGAAATCCACATTACCAAATAATCTAATGACACAGTGACTGCTTTAGCTATAGACTGCTCTTGGTTTCTGTTCATGTCTTACTGCTTCTTAGCAATTAAAGGTTTTGTTTTTAAGGCTCAGAGCCCAGCTTCACAGAGCAGAGATGAAGTTTCAGCCTAGATTAAGGAGATTATTACAGCGAGGTGCCATCGAGTACTGCGGCAGTACAAATGGACACTTACAGCTTATTAAGCAGGAAACAACTCCACTGATGCACACCATCCCATCTGGCATTTTATATGGCTGAGATTGAAGATGAGGGGATAAAGGTGTGAGAATAATGAAAGGGAAGTGGTCGTGATGAAATGTTTGTTCTGGTAATTGTTTTATGAAGAAAACAAAATGAAAAGGGGGAAGGAAGAAAAGAAAAATTACTGTATTGGGGGGTATATTTATGAATCACAACCTTCTTTCTGTAAAGCACGGGGGGAAAGGGTCTTTTAGCCCAAGGAGGTCATTCCATGCAAACCTCTAAAGGAAAGAGGATTTTGGAACGATAAAAGGTGGGGGGGAAGAATACGGTTCTTACACTTTAATGATTTCTTTGCTGCTCATAGATAGGAACTGGAACTCCACACTATTAGCCACAAATGGCATTTTGAAATGACTTTTTTTTTTTTTTGGGCAAACCCAAAAGACATTGCTAAGATTTACATTTTCAAATATATGCTGACCTTTTTTTCCTCTTTCTTTTAGTTCATTTGTCATCAGTATGTAATTGAATCAATATATTTCCTGATCAACCCAAAGATTGAATAAGGTCATGGGAAGCCATGTGTGGACATTAAAAATCATTATTTTACTCAAAATGAGCAGAGATGGCATAGACCATTCAGAGTTCCAAATGAAATTCTATTAGATTCTATTACACTTTTACAATTATAGAGACGTTCCAATATTACAAGGGGAAATGAAGTCATAATAAAAAAGCCCAGAGGTGTATTACAAAGAAATGGGCATACTATTTTTCTAGTTAAAAACTTGATGAAAGGAGCTCTGCTACTTTTCAGTTGCTGAGATGTGACCTTGTTCTTAAAAAAAAAATACAAAAAAAATACCAGGAGCCAGGTTTTTTTCTAACCCTTTACACTTCTTGTTTCACAGGATGTTTTTAAGGAGGACAGGATGCTTAATCTGATTTTAATTATAAAAATATTATTTTAGAAAGATGCACAGAAATAGGTTTGATATATTTAAACACAAATCATTTTAGTGTCTGACAACTGGAAAAGTAGTTTTGGGCAGCTGCTTGCCTGTTTGTGGAAGTTGGAAAGATAGGAACTCGTGGCATGTAAGAGGCACAAATGTGATCATTATATATGCTTTCCTGAACTGTTCCTCTTTACTTCATCTTTCCACCCTCACTAAAATGTTTGGTCAAGCTACAAATCTTGGATTTGAGGTGAACTTCTTTTGATTAGAATTCTTTTGGAAACCCAAAATCGGTGTCTGACAGAGAACCCCTTCCTGTATCTAGGATACACAGTAATGCATTGACCTGCAGCTATGGATGATGTTATCGTAGAGTTTTAAAGGCACAGTCATTAGCTGACCAAGGATTCTCTCATCTTGGCATTCCACAGAGGACAGTGGAAGAAAAGGGTTTGTGGAGTTTTAACTCCATCCCAGACCTGCAGGAATGGGGGAAGGATTTGTGTGCAATCTTTTTCCAAGAATCAAACACACTGTTTGAATTAGTTCTATGTTTAAATGTTGGCCTAAATGTTAGTGAACTGTTTCTGTGCTACTGCATCCAAAGAAATAAAATAAAGTATGGAGACTGTTCAGTGACAAGTTAAATGAAAAATGAAGCAATGAGATGTTACCTAAGATATACAAGAAATAGAGAAACAGGTTATGGTGTGGTCCAATCTCCTATCTACGTAGAAACTTGTTAATACTAAGGAAATACAGAAATAGCATAGATCAAGAGTGAATTTGGTGTTTTACTCCTTCTGTAAGGTTTCTGAACATCTGCTGAGAAAATCAGAGTTGTACTGAGAAATGCTCTTTCGTGCAGATATAGGTGTATATACATACAGGATTCTAGACCAGCACAGGCTGCAAAGGTAGCTCAGTTTCCATGAGGGCATGAAGAAGGAAATAGTCTTCAATAGAACTTTTCTAGACTATGAGTTAGATGGCAACTTCAAACAGCATCTATTAAACCTTAGAATAATATCTATTACCCACCACAAAAAAAGAGTCATTTTCAGAAACGGACACTTCAGAGATCATCAAGTGGGGAAAAAGGATAAGATAAGAAACATAATCTTTTTTCAAGGTTTGGGACACTAGCCGAGCCACTCTGGAAGAATTCATAGTAATTAGGTCACCACTTGTTTCCTTTTTGCATGGTTAAAGGCAGAAGCTGTGATTCAAGGTAGAAAGAAGTACTTGAAGAGCCCCCTGGTAATGCCAATGAGCATTGGAGTATTAATCTTCCCTAATGTTTCCAATGTTACCTATTACAATATTCCCTCAGTACCAAAGTTTGTTTCTGCAACTTATGAAGTCATCTAGTACCCTCCTGGTACTTTAGGCATTGCTACACCATTACTACACTTTGCACGTACAAGTCAACAAATTGTGGAAGTATTTCCAAAGGCAACTGAGCTGTGCTGCTGGATGGGTTTATGCTGGATGGATCATTTATGATTCAGCTTTTATTTTTAATCATTGCATAAATGGAATGAATTCTGAATTTTTGAATATAGATCACAGGTTTACTCTTTTCTCTTTTGGAAGCTACCAAGAACTCTGTTTAAATATGCAGTGAAGGATAAGCTCTCTAATATGTTCCACTGGTACCATTAGGGTGTTTTTCCACATACTTGTTATGTATGCATAAGAAAAAGTACTGTAGAATCATAGAATAACCTGGGATATTTCTCTGTTTCTTGTGTATCTCAGGCAACATGCAACATCTTATTGCTTCATTTTTCATTGGAAGGGGCCTTAAAGACCATCTAGTTCCAAATATGCCATGGGCAGGGACACTTTTCACTGGACCAAGTTCTCAGACTTCATCCAGCCAGGCACTGAACACTTCCAGGCATGGAACCTCCACAACTTCTCTGGACACTCTGTTCTGGTGCCTCACCACCCTCAATGGCAGGCTGCAATTAGGTCATCATGAAGCCTTCTCTTTTCCAGGCTGAACAAACCCAATTCTCACAGCCTTTCCCCATAGGAGAGGTTCTCAAGCCCTCTGTTTATCTTGGTGGTCCTCCTCTGGACTCAGATACCCTTTGGCTGCTGCTCTTAACCAGCTTTGGTTTAGAGCAGTAGCTGTTGTCTTGGTTCTTGATAGCAACTGTGCATCTGCCTTTTTGACATAATAAACTGGAGGCTTTTTTTGGGGGGTGTTTTGTTGGTTTTTTGCCTTTTTTTTTTCCCTGTACAATGGTGATCCTTTTTTCACCTGGAGTAGACACTTCTTAACAGCTTGGTGTTTCTTGGCACCTCCTCTGGTTTCAGGCAACTTCACAGCTTTCAATCAAATAGTTGCAGGACAGTAGGAGTAGCAATTTCAAATGAATACAATTATAGATTAGTTCAGACAAAGCATCACCAGACAGTCAAGGAAAGAGATCATCCTGCTCTGCCCTGCACTGGGATGACCTCACCTTGAATATTGTGGCAGTTTTGGGCACCGCAAGATGAGAAAGATATCAAGTTATTTGAGGCTGTCCAAAGGAGGGTAATGAAGATGGTGAAGGGCCTTGAGGGGAAGCATGTTAGGAGTGGCTGAGGGCACCTGGCCTGTTCAGCCTGGAGAAGAGGAGACTGAGAGGAGACCTCATTGCAGTTACAGCTTCCTTGAGAGAGGAAGAGGAGGGGCAGGCACTGATCTCTTCTCTGTGGTGATCAGGGACAGGACCCGAGGGAATGGCCTGAAGTTGTGTCAGGGGAGGTTTAGGTTGGATATTAAAAATGGTTTTTCATCCAAAGGAAGGTTGGGCACTGGAACAGACCCCCAGGGAAGTGGTCACAGCACCAGAGTTCAAGAAGAGCTTGGATGATACCCTCAGGCACATGGTGTGACTCTTGGGGATGGTCCTGTGCAGGGCTAAGGGTTGGATTCAACCCTTGTGGGTTTCTTCCAGTTCAACATACTCTGTGATTATGTGACTTCTCTCATGGAAGTGGTAATCCTGATAATGTATCTTCATTCATCTTAATGCTTCTTGCTGGGATAAAAGTATTTTGAACTGGTATTGGTTACATATACCTTGTAAAGTCCTGTGCTAAAGACTGTGAAAGGAGTTACTATAGAATTCAATGATGAGGAAATAAAATTTCTTAGAGAAGCGCGTAGTCTAGATTAAATTGGGCTGAAGTCACCTCCAAAGTAAGAGACCGATCTTGAATCTTGAGCATAGATTTCTACCTGCTACCTTGAAATTGTGCAGTGAGATTTGTTTTAGGCCCATTGTGTAATGAAAATATGTGCAAGTGTCCTAGCAACTTTTAAATGGGTAAGTAATAATTGATGAAATAGTCAATTGCTAGAATGACCTCCCTACACCCTCCTAGCAGTTACTGAGACATTAAAGTGACAGCGATGGGATCAAGCTAGTAAATGGAAATGTGCATTGCTGTCCTCTCTGGATGACTTCCAGTCAGAGCAACTATTTTGAGCCTGGAATATTGTGCAATAGTTTTGAAAGCAAATGCCTAATGAAGAACTGCATTTAAACAGTTATGGCATTTAGGGGGCTTTTTCATCTATAAATACTCACAGCTTTGCCATTATTCTTACCCTCTTTATTCATTTGTCAGTGTATTTTTTTCTGTATGGTGAAAACAGTACGCAAAACTAGAGAAGTAAGATGTTTGCAGACTTATTTTGGTTTCCCAAACCTATTTTTTTGCTTTTAAAAAGTCAGAACTTTTGTCCAGCTCTATTTAATGTTCTTCATAATTTATTCTGGCAAAAACCTTTCAAGAAAACAGGTGAATATTTTGCACCAGTTTCACAGAAGCCAACTGATTTGAAGGGCAAATTTAGCTTTCCTGTCTTGTACTGCAGTAGTACCTGCCCTCCTTCATGAGGAGAGCTATTTGAGTCTGACCTTAAATGATTTGCTGAAAGCCAGAAAAGCAGTCAGTGTTAGAGTGGAGGAATTTTGGCTTCTAATTCAGAGTTCAAATGACTAAACCATATATCTGATAATATGAAACTTAAACCTGTGATACTGCATACCATACAGCACATTTAAAATGCACTTACTTCCCCACCCCAGGAGCTTCAATAGCTCCAAAATAACTTTTAAAAATAAATTGTTTATTGAAAGATTAAGGGCATTTTATTGACTTTGCAGTTATGGCCAATTTCACTGCATTTTTGTGACAGTATCTAGTCACAGATAGTCTCTTTCCTACGTGTGATGGTTTTATTATGTGAAAGAAGCCTACCTAGTGTTTATCCTTCCATTGCTCTCATTCTCCCAGTCTCCCAAGTTCCCCCAATGCTTTATATGTCAAACGACCTCCTTGTCTCAATTCAAATCCCTCCTTAAGAGATGACTTCTGTGCAGATTTCCTATAATGATTCCCCCAAGATATCCATACTGATTTGAGACAGGACGTTCATCTATTGTAGCACGTGTGGTTGATGACACAATTTCTGAAACTAATACTTTTGTGTTCAGAACAGTTTTGAAAAAATCTTTGAGAGAAAAAAATCAAACACTTTTTTTCTTTTTGCTTGTCTTTTTTTCACCATGCCTCGGTAACAAAAAGGCTCATTTTAAAAGCAAGGTAAATGAACAGATTGACTTATAAATATGCAGAATAAATGTTAATTAGTTCATGAAGAGTTTAAATATGAGCATCTTTATTAAAATCTTGTAGTGCCCTCCACATCCAAGTGCATGTAGTACTCCAGTGAAAGTGAATGCCTTCATAAACCTTTGCACTTTGCTGACTCTTGCAACCTTCTTGACCTTTTCTTTCCTGTGTGTGGGCTGAGTGTGGAGCTGGGGTGCTTTTCCAGGCAGTGTCTACATTATGAGGAACGGGGGGACTCTGCTCCTTGTGGGAGGTTCCCGACCTGGGAGTTTCTTTTGTTCAGTTTTTTTAAAGCCAGGATTTATTGTGCAGAGTGGTGCCAGCTCTACCTTTTTAGCTGAGCCTTTGCCAAACATTAAATTAAAATATTGCTTTCCTTTCTTACTTTTAGCTTAGTTGATTAATTTCTTTTTTCCCTACTCTGGCTTCCATGTTATCACAGATGGATTTTTTTTTTTTTTTTAAATAATACAGGCTGCTCCCTTTTAGTGGACATGGATGCAAAATAAGTTGTGAAAATAAAGGGGTGTATTGTGTGGTAGTTGCACATATGACTGTATTGAACAGTCTTCTAAGGCACCTGTTTGCTGCTAATCTCTGCAAATGAGACAGAATTAGCTGACCTTTGGTCTGCTCTGGTATGGCAATTACTGTGTCCAAGGTACTTTCTGGAAATGTGCTATGTGAAATCACAGAAAATGAGGCAAGGCAAAAAAATGCTTCCAAATGTTTTTATTCTGTAGTTTCTAAACTGACTTTTCTTCTTTTTAAAATGCTTATTACATTGGAGAGAGAGAGGGGGGGAACTGGCCAATGATAGTACTGATGGAAATGGCACCTTCTCCTGACAGAAACTGGATGGATATTAAATCCCCAGGAGCCAAATAAACTCAAAGGAGTTCTGTAAAATGACATGTTGTTGCATGGGACTTTGTGGCTTATGACCACTGTGCAAGTATGAACAAGCAAGCACACATAAATATAGACTTTGTGGAATTGTGGTAATTTTTAATCATAAGCCTAAAATGCTTACAGAATTTCAGTCCCCTCTTTTTGAATTTTTGACTCATGTCTGTCCTGTGTCTTCTCTTTGGCTTAATATGCAGCAAAGGTGGAGTCATGGCTTTTCAATTTCAGTCCAAGAGAAGTTACCTTTTGGCTGGTGGTCTGAAAAACATGCAAAGCCAAACAGTCTTAAAAAAAAAAAAAAAAAAGGAAAGAAAGATGTCCCTTCCCCCAATTTGTTTTGGATCCTTTGAACTGGAACCTTTGAGATAATAGGTGTATCATGGATATAGATCTATAATCCATGACCTTATTACAAGTGATAAATTAATATTTGCAAACCTAATTGCCTCGCTAATGTGCACCCACACCTGTCCTAACTTACTTCTTCCATTTTTCAAACTGCCAGCAAAAGCAGCTGATCGCCATTCTCTGCTGAAACAAATCTAGTGGGCAGAGAGAAAACCTATCCTACTCCCACACACACAAAAAAAAAGTAGCATATGAAATGTAGATAGAAGTACTTTGGAAAAAAAAAAGTTTTAACCTAAAAGCTTTGACCAGAAAGGTGTTAAAAACACAGGCTTCACAGATGTACCACCTTGAAGCTAATGGACCAGGACCAGGATAAATGGAAGAAGAATCTGGTCACTTGTGTCAAAATAGCCAGGACCTCTTTTCCCTTGGCTGCTGGTTTTATTCCACAATGATTCTAGTGCTTTACATACTTCTCTCAAGCACGCTGTTCCATTAAGCCACAGCCCCCCCTGATTTCTGGATGTGTTTTCCTTGGGCAATCTGGCATTATCAGTCAGCAGACATCTGACCAAGTAGAATTTGAAACAATATATGCTTCTCTGTCATTTAGAAAGGCATATTTCTTCAGAATCAGGTCCTGCTAGGTTTCCTCAGTAAAGCTGAATTAAATCACTGTGTGGCCTCTGTGCAACCTGGTGATGCAGCAGGTTTTGTAGGAGTCATATCTTTAGCTTTTGTTTTCAATATGGTCTGTGATATTGTGGTTAAAGCAAACAAACAAATACTTTTCTCACTGTTTCTCCCTGAATTCTAGTCCAGAAATCCAGAATACATTTTAGTTCTTTTGCCTATGGTCTAATAGCTTCTCATCTATTCAATGTTTGTTTTCTCTGATCATTTTAACTTTGTAAACCAAGTATTAATCCTGCTTTACACTGTTTTCTCCAATGTATTTTATTCTCCTAAGAACTAAGTGTGCATATTGGTCCCAGTGCACAGGTGTTTGGAACAAAGTGATAGATGGGAATATATTGATGAGGAAACTCACTTAGCTCTAATTTCTCAAATGTCACTGAATAAGAGATCGCTCTCATGTGAAGCAGGATTGTCTAGTTTGAGTACTTTTAGGATTCTTCTGTAATCCCAGCCTTCTATTTGAGAAATTATTAGCCACTGCTAATAACTGGTCAGGATAGAATCTCTCCATATCTTCAGACTCTCCTTCTCAAAATAAACAAAATCAGACAAACTCTCATCCTCCCCTACCCCCATGAAATCCCAACCCTCCAAAAAAAATCCTCAAGCCCCCCACAAAACCACCCTATATGATATTTCAGTGTAGTGCTATGGTCCTTAAAAATGGAAAAATCGTTAAAAAAAATCACTCTAGACATGAAATTACAGTTGGGTTGGAAATCAAGTAGAGGATCACAGTGCTGAAGGTAGGCAATTAAATGAGAATTTCCATAAAGAAAGTGAACATACTTCTAGAGGTGTGCAAGGGGCTGTTTTAAAAGCTGACATTGACAGAGAAAATAAGGTATGGGAAGTCAGAGCAAGATAGTTAGAATCCTGTGTGTAAAAGCCACAGGTGATTCTTAATAGGCAGTAAATTAGTGGAAGGGTAGATATTGCCATTTTTGTGGCAATAGCAATGCTTTCAGTTTTTAGCAAGCTTTTAACTTGAAAAAATTAACTGAAGAGTGTAATACAAAGAATAGGAGGATAATTGTGAATTAGGAGCCAAATTATGCCAGGCACAATTGAATAAGTTCTGACTTTTCTTACTGACAGACATGTATATTAATAGTTGGCACTTATTGAACCAAATATGAATATTCATCTTCATTTATATTTCAAGGCCTTTCATTCCTCAAGGACCACAGTGCTTTTGACCAATTTTCATCCACATTACTAAAATGACAGCTTTCACTCCTGGGCCCTGACAGAGGTCTGCAGAATTCATTGGAGGTCCTGGGAGGAGGGAACCAGCTCCCGCTCCCAGCTGTCCACAAACACTCATTAAGAGAGGCAAATATCCAGCAGAATCTCTGTGAGAATTTTTAATCACGCAAAGGCTCTGCTAATTAGGTAGCTGATGGGGCATAGAGAGCACAAGGACGAATTCTTTAAACAAAGGACTAGAAACTTTAAGAGCTTTAATTACTTGGGCACAGAGTTCATTTCAGAACTTGGGAGCAAATTATTCTAATAACAATAAGATCAAGTAGTGGGCCATATTAGTGAGAATTGTGTAGAAAAGTTCAATCTTCTTGGGCTGTCACAGCTGTGATTGGAGCATATTGGAAACTGAGGGGGTTATAAAGGTATTAATAACAAACTTTATTGTGAAATGGATTTGATGCCAAAATTTCCTATCAGTGTGAATTCTGCTCTTCTTTTCTGTGAGTTCTGCTTTGCCAGGGAGTACTGCCCTGTGTCCTATACCTCAAAATGCTGGAGGAGTTCAAGAGCTGGATACTTTTACATCAGTGAAGAACAATGGCTAGTTTCAAAATTAAATCAAATCCCCCTCTGTTTTTGTTTAGTGCAGCAGACTGTCTCCAAACCCCAACAACTGGGAAATGTCTTGCTTTCTTTTAGGCTAGAAGAAAATCTGTTTCACTGGCTGAATATTATGGGTTTGGTTTCTTTTTTGCTTTGTAAGTGTATAAATAGCATAACTGCGTTTTATGGTTTCTCCCAGGACACAGTTCAGGCTAAAACAATTTCCAGAATCCCTTTCTCCTAGGTGGAATAAGGAAGAGACAGAAATTGCTAAGGAAAAAGGAAAATGTAGAAGCTCAAAGGATTCACATTAGGAAATTGTGCTCTCCTACCAGTCAAGAAAAGATTATAGAATGTATACAGCTTTCTTTTCCTTGGAAAATGGAAAACTGCTGATATGCTGCTCTTGTTATTTCTGCTGAGAAACCTTAGCAAGCTTGTCTGTAATTGAGCACAAGGGGCACATTGTGCCTGCATGCTGGATGAAAAGCAGAGTTTCTTTGGGCAGTATTTCGGGTGACCAGGTAGGAAGGAAAGGAGAGGTTTGCTGTCTGCTGCGAAAGGTTTGCTGGCCTTGGACATGTGTGCAGTCAGGGTAGGGGGAACAACTGTAGGGTACAGCTGCTGTATATTGGAAATCTTCTGTGAAGATATGCATTGAATTTTCTTCATTTTGTTAAGAAGGGATGGCAACTTGTTTGGGGGTTGCCCTCTAAAAAGGAGAAAGCTGATTGCTTTGAAAGGTTTATATACCTTTTAAGAAATCAAGGGGTTGTTTTTCAGTAGATTTCATGCAAATCATATGCAATGATTACTCATAAGTTAAATGTTAATGAAAACTTGAATAGCCAATAACAAATTATATCATGATGGGACTCTACTCACTGCTGGTGGGGAGATGGGCTTGAATGTAGCAATTGAACATTGGTAAAGGGAGAGGTAAAAATTTAAGTTGTGATAATGGAGGGCTAAGTATGCTCAGTGAGCAAGTGCTGGACTGGTGTTCAGAGTTCTAGAAATAAAATAGAGAAGAAAGATACATATCTGAAGAGAATTGGTCTTAGATAAATCTTCACAATTAATTTTAAACCGAACAAATGCTCTGCTTGTGTTTGATATTGAGCTTACTACATGCTTCATCCACTGTGGAGGAAAGGCATTGCTAAAGAGAAACCACGGCAATCTGTGGTTGTAGACAAGCTTTCAGTTTGTGTGGACTTTCTCCACATGAATAAACTGAGGTCTGAGTGCAGTGAACATATAGCTGAGTCGTTCCATTAGGAAGTCATTCTGCCCACTGTGGTCTCTCAGGCATTTGTGAGAGTAGCGAGAGTAACAAAATGTAGTACTGACAGAAGAGCTTTTTCTTTTCATTTTTGCTTTTTGGTTTTCTTTTATTTCCCAGGAGAGCAGGTTAAGCTGACATGCAGGAGTAATTCTGTCACCTTAGATCCTAATATTTCTGACAGAAGTAAGAAGAGAATAAATAAATAAGTGAGGTAGAAAATGTGGACAGAAGATGGGGAGAGGAGAACCGAGGCCCATATAGTACCTTCTTTTAAAATAATCCTTTTGTAATTTTGGAAAACACTTATACTTCAGGTGCACTGTGCTACTGTTCTCTCTTCAATCATTTGGAGGAATGGGAATAGTGTAGTTTGATGCTCATTTCATGTGCTGGTCTCTTTTTCTGACTGTTGCTCTTGCCCACTTGCAAGTCTGGTCTTGGACGTGCAGCAGACCAAGAGTATTCAGTATCACCAGTTTGATCACGCTGCATTGATTTAAATAAACAAACAAAACCCCAAAATTTTTTAAACCCCTGAGTCCAAGAACACAGTGAAAGCAAGAGTTGTTTTGTTTTTTTTTTGTTACTGCATAAAAATCTATACAATCTACTTTTAACAATAAGTACTCTTATAAATGTTATTTTAACATTTTACTCTCAAGAATTATATGGGGCAAGCATTTCACACTTATGTGTAGGGGTGTTTTTTTTTTTTTTTGTTTTTTTTTTTTTGTTTGGTTGTGTTTTTTTTTGGTTTTTTTTTTGGTTTGGTTTGGTTTTTTTTTGAGGAAATATGATTTGTGGCAAAGCTGTGTGGCCCTGCTGCATCAGCTTAGCTGTTAGGACTCAGATGAGAAATAAAGCTCCAGTTTTTCAGCAGTTCTATTTGTCAGATCTCATTACAATCTCATTTCTTTACAGGTGTAAACTTTCTTTTTCTTCTTTCTGCCTTTTTTATTGTAGATATTAGTTGTCCATTTTGTGTGTTTGAAAACTATGCTCTTACAACATTTACAGAGATTCTTAGCACAAAGAAAATGCGTAAGACAAAAAGACATACAAAGTTCTATCAGTGCTGCACTGAAGTTTTAAGTACATCCATTTTAGACAGATTGTCAATATCAAGATCCCAAAATATGAACATTTTTGCACAGAAAGGTAGCTGTCCATGCACATTTGTCAACTGTTATGTTCTGTTTTCTATTGAAAAAACAATCATTCATCATGTTACAATCACTGTCCAGTGCAAAGCTGATCAAGAGACACAAACATTAATTCATATCTGTCCACAGATGTCAACTCTAAAGATGCATGTAGTTTGTATGAAAATAATAAAAATATTCAAGTATTTGAATACAAGAGTCTTTAGAATTGTCATAATGTAGTTTTGAGGGATTTTACCCTGAAATGGGAATGTGAAGGAGGGAGAGTTTAGAGTTGCTAAATGCTGAGGGGAATAATCTTGGAACTGCAGAAACTGCAAATGGCTCTTGAGTGTGGTTTCTTTGCTCGGAAGGGAAATAGAAGAGGGAGAGATTTTGGCTGATATTTTAATGTATTTTAATAGGTTTATGTCAAAGACAGCTCTGTGAAACTTTTATGATGCAAAAATGCTGGAATTCCTAATGCAGAAAGAAGAGCTGCTTTCATATTCATAACCATAGCTGAAAATAAAGAAATCCTTCCATTCCATTTCAACAGGTAAGGGTTAGATGGATTCTTTTCAGGCGAAATATGTTGAAATTATGAATATCCACAAATTCATTGTTTGATAGCAACACTGGTAGAGATCAGCAGGTTTGTATGGACAAGGCAAACCTAATAGATCCCATACTGATTGCATGTTTAAGATGCTGATTGAGAAGAACTTTCACCCTAGCTGATGGGATAGTCCTATTCTTCTCCTCAGTAGGATTTCCCTCTCTTCATTTGAAGCTGTGACTGGGCCTTTGACAAATGCTCAATTTAGAGTACTCAGGCTTAAAATGGAGACTTTTAAAAATCTTTAATTGGAGCTAAGCCTAGTTCGTCATGCAGTTCATTGTTTTGAACAAGGAAGCAGGACTAAAGAGTTAACTGCTTCCAATTGTAAATACATCAGTGGCAGGCACATTACAAAGCTCTATACAATCCTGTGGAGTAAATGGTGGACAGCTCATCACAATTAGGCATGGTCATAATGAAGAGCCAGAAGAGAGAAAAGAGGGCATGGGGAAAAACAGACCTTTTACAAATGTTTTATATGAAGAGAAATTATAGCTAAAAGGGATAGTTAATTAGTTTAAAGAATAGGTGGTAATGCCTTCTCTTTGCAGAAGAAGAAAACTTTGAAAGCATGGAAAATGGGTGAGTTTCTAGCTGCTGATCTGGAAAAGGAGAAAACAATTCAAAGCAATACTGTATGTGGGTGTTTCTCAAAAGAGACTATGGTGGGAAGTGTGTGATCTGAGTGGTTTGCTCTTAGCAGAGACAGTAGGCCCTGTTGTGTTTGACAGAGACCCTGCATGTAGCCTTGTTTTTACTGGAATGCATCTGTATTATTCCAGGTGCTTATCAGAGACTTAGATGTTTATGGTTTGCCTCCCAGCTTTGCATACCGCTTAGGAAGCAAGGCCCATCTGGTTTGAGTTGAGAAGGTTGCATGGAGGAGCAAGGTTACAGTAAGGTTTGTGCTCTGGCCTTTTTGCAGTGTTTAGGCTAACCAGTCACCTGCAAAAACAATGCACATGCTGAAATATGTTATTTGAGGAAGAAATAAAGAATGACAACCTATATCTGATTATTGAACAGCAGTGTAGCTGTAATCTCCGTGATGGTGGTAGCTGTGAGATACAGCCTGTGGGGCACTGCCTGGAGGTGAAGCTTTTCTGGAATCAATGAATAGTGCATGTGTCTCTTCCTGGCATGACTACCATTGTGTGTATCTTGGATAAGATGATCTGTGTGTCGTTAATAAAACACACACACATACACTCCACATAGACCTTCTGCTGTTTGCATAGGCATGGAATGCAGTCCCATCTGAGCAAAGCTGGTTGAGTTTCATTCTGCTGGGATGAGATTACTTCTTCTACAGTTTGCTTGAGTTTTTCTGTGTTTCGAAGTCTCTCTCAGTTTCTAAGAATTGCAGAATAGGTGCAATCTTTATTTCATAATCTGGGATTTTGAAGCTGCAGTTATCTCTCCTTATGACAACTATGGGATCAATGTTGGTAATACACTGTCTGTGTCTGTCACGTGGCACAAAATAGATCATGTTATAGTAGTGAATGGGATAAGGTTATTATTTCTCAACTGCTGCTGGGTGTAGTAGCATGTGTAGCATGCCTTGTGCTCACAAAGAGGAAGCTTATTTGTAGTAAGAGCCTGATTCTCTGTTAGTAAGTGGGTGACTGTTATGGGACTGCTTTGGTTTGTTTTGTCCCAGGGAAAGAAAAATGGCACCCAGAAAAGGAGGAGATTGGTTTGGTAGTTGTGTTCAATCTGCCTCCTGGATCCTGGAGTTCTTTTGCAAGTTGCCTACTTCTACAGTGTTCGTGAGTCTCCAAGGGTAACTAATATTCAATTATGTATCCCATTAGTTTTGGTATTGCCTCAAAACCCCATGGATCCTGTTTTGGGTTTTGTGGTTAAAGAGGAGATACACAAAATAGAATCCTAAACTGCTAGTTTTACTGCTATTGAAATAAGTAGTAAGATGTGTGGAAACAAAGTTGGGCCTGGTTTTGGCACTTTGAAAACCTTCCTGTAAAATATTTGATTCTTTTTATTAATTGTACATATTTACTTGTCCTGGCTTCATAGACAAACCTGTAGCAAAAAGATTGACTTTCATTATTGTTCTCTGCAGACCCAAAATCAACATTTCTGTGGCTCCCCTTTTCTTTAAATCATCTTTGATAAGGTCTGCTTTAGCATTTGAATATCTGCAAATAAGATGGATTCATGCCCCCAATTACATTTGTCTTGTGCATGAACAAACAGTATGATTAGAAATTTAAAGGCTAAAACCCGTGCCGGTGCCTTTATCAGGAGTTACGTGAATATAAGCCCTTTAAAAATTACAATTTATTAGTATAAATCAATGTAGAAGGGAAACCAGAACCATAGAAGGCAAGTGTTCTGCAGAATGCTCAGAAGGGCTAATGCAGGAAGGTAAAATTGTGAGTACTATACAAATTAGATCCTTCAAGTTTTTCCAAACACTTCTTCTTTTTTTTTTTTTTTTCAGGAGAAAAGTATGTATTTGTATCATATAATTTTAAAGTGAAGCAAAGTAACATTTGCAGGGGTCTTGTGATTGTTTAGGTTTAATATAGGGCTGGATGTAGGCTGTGGGATATTGCAAGAGAGAATGGATGATGCTGCTAGGGTAACAGACACACAATGTTATTCTGAAAGAGACTTGTGTCCTTTAAATACTCTTACATAGATAAAATACTGGATGTGGAAATCTGGAAAGACTTGATAGGTTTTGTACCATATTAATACTATTTATTCCATTTCTCTATAGAAAGCTATCCTCAAGCTGTAAGAAAATTGTGCTAACTCTGGTCCTTAGGTGAGTAGTGAGATTGTACCAGATTGTACCAGTCCACTCCTGTCATTTTACAGAAATATCTATCTTGGAATGGGAAGACTCTAAAGTTCAGCATAACGGAAAGAAAGCTCCTTTATACACTACCAGGAGCTGGGTCAGAGAACTAAACATCTTTCGAGAATTATTTCTGTGAGATTTTATTTAACCATGTGGTTAAGCAGGGAAACAAAGTTAGAGGTGATCCAAACCCAAGAATGTGTAATGTAAATTGCTAGTGCATATGAAGAGCATATTTGAAAGAGAGAGCAAGAGTTGGGCATAAATAACGAAAAAAAATCTAAATTTGTTGGCGATCATATTGACAAGAAAGGGTAGCAATTAATGGAGGCCAGGCCTATAATACTTATTTGCTGTTTGGGCAAAGATTTTAGTGAGTTTTTCTGTCAGTCTGTGAAGTATAAACGAGGTGTATGGGGAAGACCCCCAGCCAGTTGTCTGATAGAATCCTAGGGCAGAGATGAATGGATCAGGACAAGACTTCCAGGTCTATCAATAACAGAGTCTTTGCTGAATCGCATTTCAGCTATGTGCAATTTCAATACAGAAATCTCTACATTACAGGAGGTTTGGCTCTTCTGGAAGGTTACCTGGTAGGACTGAACACAGCAGCCTGACCACCCTGCCTCTGTTAGGATGGTTAGTGTGTTCTTATTGGGTTTTTTGTACCAGACTGACTGCAAGACAAGCTTTTTCATGAGCTGCCATTTACATGAACAGTATTCTTCACATTAAACTTCAGTGTCTGCAAATGCTTGCTAGCATTTAAATGCTAGTGCTAGAAAGTGTTCTTTGTGACCAGGTATTTTTGGCACATCAAAACGTACCAAAATTCCTTTAACTGTAAGATTTATTCATAACTGGAAATTTGTTATTTAATCTAGAGTTTAAATGTAGTTACATATGCCAACTTAATGCCACAAAATAGCCTAGGAATATTCTTAAGCAGTATGTCAGCTAAATTTTATTGCAGTTCCATTAGTATTACCATTAAGCAGCTGACTAAAGGTCATAATGAATACTTACTATTTTATATCACCCAGGAGGTACTAAGCACAGCTGGAGTCTATTTCACTACGTGAACACATATAATAGTCGACAAATTGTCGATCAGTGGATATGTCCATCTTATCAAAGTACTTTGTCTGCCCAAGTATGTAGCAATTCTTCTAGTGTGCATTGCATAATAGACAGTGGGATTTTTTTATTTTCTTTTTTTAAAGAAAGTTCTCACTAAATGGCTAGTTGTTGCAGTTCTATTCAAGTACTGCCTATAATGTGGTTGTACTGATATTTCAGAAATGCACTCAGGTCTTTCATCATTCTTGCCAACCAGTTTGACAACGGGAGAAACAACTATTGAGGTTTGTGAGGTTCAAAATGATGAGAAATTATTCTGAAGATTTTATTTTATTTATACTTCGTTGGTACTGTTTTTCATACTTTTCCAACCATACAATTCTTCCTACTGTTGTCAAGTTCTGCTGGAACAGCAAGATGGTTATGCCCTTGTAACTATTTAACAGCTGCTGCAAAACAAATCTTAGCCCTTGACAAACCAGTTCTGTGCATTTAGAAAGGATTTTTTTACAATAGTTTGTAAAAAAAAAAAATAAAAAAAATTATCAAAATAGTTGGCTTACTTTGTATGATGACTTGAGCTTACTTAATTCTTCTTTCCTGTGAGAAGATAAATACAATCATGCAGAATTGTGTGAGCAGGATGGACTTAGGATCCTTTCAGCTATTGTTATCCATCTAATGTGTTCTCTGTAGTTCAACATAATTTGCAATAGGAAAGCCCTGGCTTTAAGTAAAATTACTTGATCTTTTCAATTACTGGTTTCTTCTGTTCCCAGTGGATTTTTATGAGTGCACAGAGCTACACAGGACAAAGGGACAAATTCTTTATGAAAAAATATTCCACAATCCTCTTGGTCCTATTTCTTTTCACTACAGAAAGTCTATGAAACTTCAGACTGCATTCAATTTCACATTCATTTTGGCAGCAATGACACTGTAAACCTACTCATTTCCTACAGGGCTTTTGCAATCTGTATTTTAGTACAGACATTCAGCAAGGACTGACTTTTGATCTAGAATGAACTAAAAATACTTTATTATCAGAAGTTACGTGTGCGTATGTGAGTGAAGGAGAAAGGTTAGCCCTCAGCTGTGTTTTGCTTGAGTGTTTTTGACATTAACTTGTTCAAAAGAGAATAATTTACACTCAAATATGGTTATATTAACAAGCAAAAATGAGATCCTCATGAAGAAGTTTATAACCTAGGGCACTCAGGTGAGTGAATTGCTTTCCTTTTCCTTTTCTTCATAAACACAATTTTTCTTCTCAGTAGCATCCCTTTCCCCTTTAGTCCATTAGCACTATGCAATCTCTTACTATTAGTAGCAAATTACAAGACAAGAAAGGGTTACATTTTTATGGCAGAATACCTCCTTGGAGTTATCAGTCTGAGTTTTCAAGTAATTCAGCAGCCACAGTTCAATGGGGTTTGATGTTCAAGTGTTGCTGTTCTCCACACCTCATCCTGGCTGGAGCTGGGAATGTAACTGAGGTCACAAGAGAAAAGGGATGTCTCAGAGGTGTCCTAAATCTCAAGGTTAATACCAAAGCTTGTGCTTGTCAGGTGGTCAACACTGTAATGCTGCCTTCCCGTAAAGGGACCAAATAGATTCATCTTGTGAGAACAGAGAATCTACATTGAGATTGAATGGACATTGAAAAATGCAGACAGAAAAATGGAAATGAAAATGGAGAGTTATTTTAAGCATATCTGAGACTTAAAAAGCCAGAAGTTCTCTACTGTATAAGAGAGAAATAGAAGTCACACTTGTAATAAGTGGCTATTATGCTATATATACACTTATATATCTATTGACATATCTATAAATTTCTTACAACTAGAAGTAATGAAATCTAAAAATTGAAAAGAGAAGCGAAGATGTGAGGGATCCTGCTGACAGAACCAAGGACAATGGGTTTTGCAGCATGTTTAGGGGGGGAAAAAAATCCCTGACCTAGCCACAAACCTAAAGAATTGTATAGGTCATTTACAAGATGGAAACTTCCAAACTCTTCATACTGCAGAAAAAAAACCCAGAAAAACAGAGAAGATGAAATAAATAGTTATGTTGAATTTTGAAGGAAATACAGTATGGTGTCCACATACTGTATCAGTGCAACGAACAGCTTTAAAATCCTTTAGTAGCTTAGTTAAAGAAGGTTTTTAAAAATAAACATTTTGGTTTTAGTTCAAGCAGGCTTAGGTGACCTCAGTGCAAGAGTCCTAAAGGACTTTGCTGAGATGATTTCTAATCAGCCTGTTCATTTTTATTAAAGCATGTGATTTTTTGCATGTTTTAGAACATAAGTCATAAAACAGTCCTAGTGTTTAGAACTGCAAACCAAATGGTTTTGATTTGTATAGATTAGTCAGCTTGCTATTGATTGCAGGTAAATTAATAGAAAAGTTCATAGGGAATTCAATAAAGAATTACAGAATGGAAGCCTAGATAATGGCTGTCAGACAGTTTTATGATTAAAAGACCTTGTAAAACAAGCTTTCAGTTTGTTTCTCATGTGGTTATAAGTCTAATGAATATACTGCGTAGACATGGAGTATTTAGACTTCAAAAAACTCTTGATACCATGTTGGAATTAAGAGGACCAGTAGCACTTCACACTGTCACTGCAGTGTCTAACAAACTGAAAATGGCAGATATCAAAGAATAATTTTTGGTGAAATGTGTTAATTGTACAGGATGCTTCCAGTGGCATCCTGGTAGGACTGATTCTGGCAGTGTTTGGTGTCATCTTCAGTGACTGGACACCACATCACTGCAACCTGGCCAAGAACATTTTTGGACAAAAATTGAGGGAGGGCATCCTCATGTTTTTATCACTGCACATCACATAGAATCTACTGTCTTGGAATAAAATGTATTTTGACACAGTGAGGTACAAGGTTGTACAGAGGAGACAAGAGCCAACAGAAATAGCAACTGCATCCTGTGCAACAGTTAATGACTAAAAAGATTTTTGAGGTCACAGTGGCGAGAGTGCTGAACTGGAGCTCCTGGGGAAGTGTGCTCAGAAAGGCCAGTGGGATACCTGGATGTGACAGTAGTGGGGTGGAAAATGATTTTTACCTCCTACAACTGAGTAACTAAGTGTTTTCCAATCAATATTTTCCTAACTGTTCTCTTGCAGACCCTTTGTGTTATCTGGGGATGCACCTTGTCTTTGTCATTGTCATTCATGCTTCTTTAGTTCAATGTTACAGGCAGAATGTTATGAAGCAGAAGAACTAAGGTACACAAGAAATTTCTTGGAAAAAAGCCCCAAAGTACAGAATTTATTCATGTGAGATTCTGTGTGGTCAAGGCTGTAAAGGAAGACTTTGGTGTGCTGGAGTTGTTACTGGTTTCACGCAGCTTCTTCGTATGACCTGGAGCTGGTTTTGACACCACCCACAGTAGTGGTGAGAGAGAGAAGGTTCTGATCTCTGCTCTTGAGATGGATTTCCTCTGGGACATTGCAGAAATCATACCCTGAGCATTGGTTTCCCATCTGTAAAGTAAAGCCAATGCCTCTTCCCAGTCCTGGAAGTAATCTAAAGGTGAACACATTAATGACAGTGCAAGGACACTGCAACAGGGAGTCCCTTGGGGAGAGCTTTTGAGTAAATGAGACAAATGCCTTATGTAGGGGGATATAAATGAATCTGCTAAGAGGAACATCTTCCTCACAGATGCTGAGGACAAATATCAGCCAGTATAACTGAAACTTGACTGCAAGTTTGTTTTAAAAATATTTTTAAATGCTTAAGGCGTAATTTTGAATGTGTTGACATTTGTGTATTTGTAGAAGTACTTCAGTTCCATTTAAGCATGGGATACCCATTTACATTCAAGAATGTATCACTACTTTATTAAATACATACTCCAAGGTCCTAACACGCTGTATCCGAGTAGCAGTTCTAGATTCATGTATACTTTATCACTTCTAAAACATTTACTTCTGTGTAAAACATTTAAGCTCCTTGCTGTCTGTGGTAGCCGTGTGTGTGTGGCCAGAAAAGACAAAGATTCGCTGTTTATTAACATATTAATTAATGTTTTGAAATTCAGCAAGTCATTTTAAGTGACATAGCTACAAAGACATCTTCATACAGAAATTTTTTGGACTAAGTATAAGACACTTGAAGAGAGTAAACATATGTGGGAAGACCAGAATAATGTTCAAATTAGTCAAAATAAGTTATGTATTTGTTTTAAAAATTGTTTACTGGTAAAAAACTCTAATGTTTTTCTTGCTTTTACATTACCAGAATATTATTAACATTTTTTTCCAAATTATTTGCAAGGTGTAGTAGCTCAGTTATTCAATAGCTAACTGACAATAATTAGCCTATTATGATGATTAATGCTTATTCAGGACATTTAATTTGCATACTATAAGCACAGTGAGACAGCTAATTTGAAGTTATGCCAAATACAGTATTTAGTTTTTATATACAACATTTGTTTGCCTTTCCAAATATAAAATAATTGACAAGGCTAATCATAGCTGCGGATGTTAGGTCAGCAAGTTTTCATTTCTCCTTTTAATAACAATGATGTGTTACTTAGTGAACCAATTAGCAAGGTAAACTTTACTTGCATTAAAAAATGCATAAGGCTAAGGAAGAATTTCTAAATTGTAGTTAATGGAATGTCAACAAAGATGCATATTCTGTCATTTTCACCCAGGTGAGAACCATCTGTCCTGGATAGATAGCATTTCTCCAACTTTTCAAAAGGAAGAAGGATACAAGGTCATTTTTATGCACCTTATAATCAGGACTGACTTTATGAAAGTCAATTAAGCTACTAGGCCTTAGCCATAGTTTCAGAGAAATTGACAGTGAAAGAATAAATGTCTTTAATCATGGTTACAAGAAACCTTCACTTTTTTCCTCAGAAAATGCCTATGTATTCATGTGGAACTTCCATCTTGTTCAGAATATTTGGAGGGGCAAAATTTCTTTGCTGCTTCTGATTGCCCAGGTTCTTTGACCCGCATAATAGAGCACACTTTAAAATGGAATACTCTTTACCAAAGACTTCAGTATCTGTGGATTTGAAGCATAAGTCTCCTTAAGTGCGCTTCAGAAGAAAAACCCAAAAAGTGAAACATGTAGGTACTTATAGGGGAAAGTATCTGCAGTTGTGTCTGGAAAGCAATCTGATATGTTTGGAAGATAAGAGAAAGATGTGTTTACTATAACAATTAATGTTTCCTTAAAGTCTTCCTTAGATTTCAGCCTTTGAGTCAGCAGGCATTGTAAATTTTTCCATGGGCACCATAGAAAAGTAGATAACACATCTAAATTTGTGTAACAGTCCAACCAGTATTCTAATCATCTCTGCTTAATAAACATTTCCGCCTGTTTTCTACAAAAGGCATTTCTGGCTGTTCTCTCCAGCCAAGCAAGTGGTAGCAGCTGGACTGTAGGTCACTGATGAGAAACAGAAGAATCTATCTTTTTTGAAGTGCCTTAAATTTTTATTTTTTTTTTTTTTACCATCTATCAACCTCGAATTTGAAATACCTGGGATATGTTGCAGGATATTTGTTCTTGTTCATGCCATTGTTTCCTCAAACTGCTGAGAAAGCAAAGTGTCTGGATGCTTTCTGACTCTGAGGAATAAGGGGAGGAAGAAGCAATTGTTCTCCTAGAGGTGGTGACAAAACCCAAAGTCTCTGTCACTTGCCCAGGATACTTTTAACCTTTTGTTATTTGGAAGAAGCTGGCAGTCTGTATTAATCTATATAAAAATAGTGGACCTATTTCTGTCCACTTGATCTTGCCTACCCTGAAATGATCACAAGCTAGGTAGTGCAGGTTATAGCCTGCATTTATCCCAGCACTCCCACTTCATTGCTGAAGCACAGTCATAGCATTTACCACTCTCTTGCAAGGAGCCAATTAGTGTGTCCTGAATCCATTAAAGCAGAACAGGGCAGCTATGTGTGCATTAGTAAACTAAGCAAGACCAGGCATGGACTTGTATATATTCATAGGGATTCGCTACAGTCATGGCATGGTTTCTGTCCATGCCAGCTGGGCTCACACTCTCCTCAATAGTGCCCAGTGTGGGTCAGGGCTTTGCCTAGGTCTGAGGCCATTTCTACTAGGCAGGATGAATGAGGGCTGGTCCCATGGTGGGGTGGGAAGAATTTGGCCCACAGATGGGAGTCATGCCACACCACTTAGGGCTTTGTCCCTTTTTGTTTACAATTGCAGCAATAGAAAAATGAGAAACTGTTCACACTCTTTCTCAGTCAGAATATGGGGAATCACTGGTTATCCACCACCTATTTAGATCCCTCTTTATTTTATTTTTCTATTACATCTCCCAATAGTTCATTACCACCTTTGTAACTTAGAGGAGTGCAGGGACCAATTTAAAATCCATTGAAAGGGCCTTTGGCTTTCTGTGGTGGCTCCTGGATCAGGGCCAGGGGGTATAAACTGTTAGTGGCAAGTTTACAACAGTGTTCCCTTTGTGGGTGCCACTGCTGGGGCTTACTGAGGTGGCGGAACACTTGAACAAAAGTGATTTTGCAGATTAACCCCATGACAAGCTGTGTGTTCTCACTGGGAACTGTTCCCAATTTTTAAAAACAATTATAGTTCTCTATCCATGTATGCTGGACTGTCGTATACTTCCAACACAGGGAAGCCAGAGAGAGGATTTTTTTTTGGGCTAAGCTGAAGCTCCCTCTGTCTTTGTACTCTAATCGGAGATTAATTTGCCGCTTGCTTTATTAGCTCTGTATTCAAACACACACAATGCAGCTATTTTGTGAGCTTACTTCTGAAATGGATTCTAGCAAGATTGAAAAAAACCAGACTCCTAGAATTGCACATATAACCACTCAGTACTACTCTAGTCATGCATTAAAAATACTTCTGATCTGGTATTACCAGAGAAAATTAAGTGCAAACTGAAAGAAAAAGTGGCACATCACACTTCACTCTCAATCTTGCTCTTTCAGTCTTGGATTTATTCAGATGTAGAGTAATGTAAGTACATTAGTCAGTAGTTTGTTTTTTACTCATTCACAGTCAAAAATCACCATTTTCTTTGATAAATACTGTTCTGATGGAATGCAAATCTTCTGGAAAAGTTCTGACATGGTTTAAATTGTCCATTTCATATTTTTGATCATTTACATAGAGCTAAGGACTACCCAACTTGAAGTAAAGCTCTCAGTTAAACTAAAGCATGAAATGTATTCCTGGGAGAGCAGCTGCCTAAGAAAAGTCAGTATTGCATTCAATTCTACCTATGCTTGTAGTTGGAAAGCAAAGAGATTGCATTAGTAATGAATAAATCAGATTGAAGAATTATTGCAACAAATTAATTTTTAAAAAAATTTAAACCGTTCATATTTGAAACATGTTGAAGCTCAGAGACTAGGTTCACAGTAGATTTCCTAATGAAATTTTTTTTCTTTGCAACAGATGTGATCACTGTTAGTTGTGTTTCATTGTTGAAAACTCAGCTTAAACCTGCCCTTGTGAAATTTGGAAGTGCTTGACATAGTTGTGCAGCCTTGAATTCACTATGCACTAACTAAAAATCCAGTTATGTCGAAGTCACAGTGATGATTTCCCAGTAATCAATGGCTTGTGGCTTGCAAAACATTTTTTACTATTTCTGTTGTGACTCACTACGTTTTGCTCTCATCTTTTTAAACAGCATGTTAGGGGTCCCTTGTTGTTTGTGTATCACTGATACAGTTCTTCTGCAACCAAAAACAAAGAAGACAGTAGTGCTTTGAATAGAGGGTGCCTGATTGATAAGCTAGTTGCAGCCAAACCTGCTCTGGCTAATTGTCTTTCAAATGCCCTCATTAATCAAACAGAGGAGTAACTCTGACAGGAGGGCTGTCACTGTTTTCATGATTTCCTACCACTCACCTCACAGTGTGAGACCTGGCTGTGTACCCAAATCGTGGCCTTTAAAGCAGTTTTAATGCCTGCTCACTGCAGAGCACACCTGGCTTTGGTGGGATGGGGGCCTGCCCAACTCTGAGCCATGATCTATCCCAGGAGACCAATTTAGCAGTTATTTAATGATTCATAGCTTGATGTCTGGAAATGAGTGCTCCACACGATAACATACATAAACAAATTTAATTAGTTTTTGCCTTTTTTGCATAAGTAGCCACCAGTGTATTAAAGCTGCAAACAAAACAGGTAGGCTGCCTGGAAAGTCATTGAAGCTGGTTAACAACAGATCTTTGTAAAAGGCTATGATGACTTCTTTCAACTGCTAGTAGTCACTGATACCTCTTTGGTCAAGTCCTGAAGTTGCCAGGTCTGCTTATTAAGAATGAGGGAAGCAGTTATCTCCACTATCTTCTACCTAGATGTTAGAATAGCATATCTACAGGAAAAACTGTCAGTCTCTCATTTGCTTCCCTTCAAAGCTACCGAATATAATATTTTCTTGGAATTGTTTTAAAAAGACCTGTTTCGTATATTTTCTGTTTGCAGTCTATTACAAGTGTTATTTAGTAAGTATCAACCTGAGTTATTGTTTAGAGATAGGGATTCTATATATTTACATTTTTATTAAACATATGTGAGAGCATAGGAAATTATTTCTAGTTGTGCATGCTAAAAAATAGGGCAAAATACTTAATGCTTAAGAAAGCAAATTGAAAGCTTAAGGGATGGAGTTTTTTTCTAACCTTCTTTTGCAACATTGCATAATTAACAGTGCTGATGCATGAAGTGTATGGGGGTTTGTTTCTCTGCTGTTAAGTGTTTTATATACTCTGTGGAGCAGAATTCTAGAGTTGGTAGTCCAGAATAATATCTTGTCATTCTCCTAAGCAATATAAGTGAATATATTTTGCATGAAAAAATGTTATATTTTGCATATATTCATATTAAGTGAAATTCTTACTTTAATAACATTTCAGGGCTGAAAGTTATTCAGTGAAACACATACAAATGTTTTATACTGAAGGGATCTTATGAACTCTGCACAGTAGAGCAATATAAATGGTTTTTTCTTCTTCATTTGGGAATAGCTTCCACCCACCAAGTACAGTATTTACTCCTGTAAGATGTGCCTTTTTCTTTAATAGGGCAGTTTGATCATAAATTTCTGCAGATTTTGGTTTTATATTGCAAAATGTCTAAACCAGACACCTTACTTTCCTGAGCATGCACAGGAAAATCTTAGTATGGAACATGTCTGTTCCAGGAATCCTGGAGTCATCACTTTATAAACATGCTTGATCTCAGACTTGAGCAAATGAGATCAAACTTGATTTAAGATGATATTCTGTTACCCAAAAGTGAAATCCTGTCTCCAGAAAGTTCAGTGCAAACTTAATTATTGGCCTCAATGGGGCCAAATTTTATTTCTGTTGAGCCATTGCCAAATATGAAAGCAATTTGGACTGGGAGAGGAGGTGGGGACTAGAGACAAATTGCTTTTGACCTTTTCCTTTTAGAAATTTAACTGAAACCATTGGTTCATTTGTGCCAGTACCTCCCAACACCCATAGGAAAATGTGTTTTCTCTGAGTCACTATTAATTTTATATCATGGCATTTTATTTTATTATGAGAGACAGTGTTCCAAGTGGTGTGATTTATAGGACATGTATACCGGGGCAGATACTGTCTCCTCTTTTCCCTCCTCAGTAACCCAAA
Source organism: Xenops minutus (assembly GCA_035221455.1). NCBI lineage: Eukaryota > Metazoa > Chordata > Aves > Passeriformes > Furnariidae > Xenops > Xenops minutus. The sequence continues at coordinate 11,147,005 of JAWWEE010000158.1, forward strand.
ACAAAGAGCTTTACAGGGTTATATTAAAGACTTGCTCCTAAAATTTGACTGACTTTAACCAAACCAGTAGCATGTAGGTAAACATTTTCAAGGGCCCATGATTAATTTTATGAACTCATTCAATGCCTGTATGGACACTCATAAGGGTTTCTGATTAGTGTCACCATGCCCCCTATAAATTTATTTTCTTGGGACTTTATATCTTGGTAGTAAAAACTTGTCCTGCTGTGAAAGGTCTCGGCATAATGGCAAAATTATTACTATTCTTATTGCATTTGAAAAGCAATCCTTGCATCTTGCCCCCATCTTCTAGAAATGTAACCTATTTTATTTCTTCTGTGTATGATGCAAACACAATACATTTGTGTTTTTTAGGTTTTTTTAATTGAAATTTGTAGGTCATTAGTTGCTATTGTATTGAAAGTATGAAGGGGAATCAAACCTAAACTCATCTAAAAAATTAAGTTATGAATAAAATGGTTGCTGGTTTTTTTTTAAAAAAAATATTTGATAGTGCATTAGTGAAGAAAGTGCACTTTCTCCAGGATGCAGAACAGAGCTGAGGGATTTGGAAATGCGTAGGAACAACAGACCTTCAGACAAAGGAGCATTTTTGCCAAGTTCAGTTGTTAACTTTAATTGGGTTATCTGAATCAGTATATCCTTCCTTTTTGCTGTAGATTGTTGTGGACTGTGCAGGTACAGCCTTGTAACTGTTACCTGGCTGCTTGTTTTGATCGCTGCAGTCTTAGCCTACAGGACTCTTACTGGGCAAAAAGTGTCAGCTTCTGCCTCTGTTTTTGTTGGCTCTTTCAGATCTGCACTCCCAAAAGCAGGATGGTTCTTTAAGATACAGTGAAGAATCAAACTTTGTACTTAAGTGTACTTTCAAGAACTAGGAAAGGTCACACCATTGTAAGACTTCAGGTATGAGTTCTTCAGACCTTGGTCTGTTGTGAACAGGAGCCCTTTCAGGCTTGGTCATCTAAAGTTTTGTATTGTTGCATACAGTTCATAGGTCTGTTAAGGAGCACAGAGATTGTTATTCTACACAAAATAGACAATAGAGTGCCTCATTTCTTTTGGCACTGGCTCAGGGTTAGTACAGGTACCACCCTGACAATTAGAGATTGCTGTACCTGCTCCTCCCTGAGGAGCAGTGCTTGACAATGCTGCCTTTCATGTAACTGGTGATGTTTTTGCTATCCAGGTAAATGAGGAGTGTTTATTTTTGTTCTGACTTGCCTTCTAGTGGTAGCGTTTCCTCCCTGCATCCAGTTGAATAAAACATTTGCATGGGAAATAAATTGTTAGTGATTTGTGTTTTAGAACTGTCTGTAGAGTATGTGGTGTATTTGTTGTTGAGTAAAACACTGCTACTCCCATTTGAGATCAGCCATGGGCTTTAGCTAAGCCCATGCTTTAACTACATTCCCATTGTTTTGAATCATGGCCAAAAAAAAGGTGCAGAGTGCTTCCCTAAAAGTACTGCTGAGTGTAGCATTTGGTTGCAGGTAGTCAAACACAATGGTGCTAAAATTCAGGAAGTGAATAGGAATTCATAGATGACAGTTCTGCTGCCAGTTAGATGTCTAGAGCCAGCACTACTCACAGTCTGTCGGATTCTGCCTCTGCGTGAGCAGGAGAGGAGAATCTTCCCTAGGTCAGCTGCAAGAAGATCAGTAATCAGGTCCCTAATAACTTGACTGACTGCTGGAGGTGCATTTTTGAGCAAATAGATTCCACTGTAACAACACAGTATAGAGCGATATTGTAGGTTAGGCAGATTGAAATAAATGGATAGAGTTGAATGAAACTGATTAATTTTTTGGTGGCTTTAGCTGGTCATGTGCCAAAACTTATTTTCTTTTATTTAGTGATAATAGTTGTGATATATTAAAAATGAACAAGGTTATAAAGGAGCTTTCATTAGTAGTAAATAGAGTATTTCATCTTACTTTTCCTTTGTTTTTTCTTGTATATAATTTTAACTGCTATTCTAAAAGTTATTTCATTAACTGCAACTTTTAAAAAAAAAAAAACAAACAAGAAAAAATACCCAGAATATACAGAAACAAGGTAGTGATATAATACTTAAAGGAACGTTTTGGTTTTATGTATTACAGAAACAATGTTGGCAGTTCAGATCTGGTGAGAAAGAGAAGGGAATACATCGGTGGAGAAAGACATATATGGTAAGAATTTGTCATTAAAGGATAAACATATAGGACTGTCATTTAAGTTAAATGCTGATGGATCATGGATTAGATTCTATCTGAGGGTTCATTTAGCCTTAAGGTATAGAGTATCTCCCTGAGTACAGTGCTAATGGTAAGTATTGCTTTAATGGATCATCTGTCCAAAAATAATAATTGAAAGGACCTTTCTGAATTTGTAACATTAGCGTCTCCCATGGGAAAAAGGCTTAGCTAGGAAGATCTCCATTATGATGGAGATGTATGGAAAAGTTGCTCTCTCTTCTAGTGTTGTCCTGTTCTTTGTTTGTTGATATGAAGTTATGAAGGCTCAACACTAAAAATTGAAATTTCCTATAGGACTTTGGCAGAAAAAATGTAGTTAACTGCTGAAAGATGTTTATTGGATTTTGGCTTACAGTAACTAAAGTATTTGGACTGAAAGTGCTTTGCTGATGGATTCAGAAGTTATCTGGTGGAAGTCTGCTCTGAATAGGACAGAAGAAACCCTGGACTTATTACTGCAGCAGAGTTAAACTCATTTTTGTCTTCTGATTGTTTATATTGCATCAACTTTACATCTTGAAACTGTGACTGATTTAAACAAAGACATTGCTTCTGAAAGGGACAGGATTATGAAAGTCAACTGCAATATAATTTGGGAGTTTGGTGTGAAAATTTTAGTTTCAGTGAACAGATGCTAATTTGTCAGAGATTTTGGGTTTGAGCTCTGAAATTTGGAGGTAAAATTCAGATGTCTTCACCAAGATATCTGAAAGGTAGATATCAAAGGCTGGGGAAGTCACCCTAGATTCACTTTACAGTCAATTGAGGAAAAATGGGCACCTTCAGAGAGTGATTCATCTCAGCCTAAAATAGGCAGGTCAGACAACTTGGCCCCTGGAGATGCTTGTGTCTCTCCATTGACTGTAGAAAAGCCTACAGTGACAAACTCAGAATTAAATGTCTAACCTTTTGATGTCTAAAGCTAGGTTAGATGAATCTCACTGTGTGTTAATAAGGACAGGCTCTGCCAGCCTGTGCTAGGGTTGAGTAACAGCTCCCTCGGGGATACTCCTATGGGGCTGTTTCTGAAGGGAATTGAGAAGGTCAAGGAAATTCTGGGGGTCCCCAGGCAGAATCATCCCAATTATGATTTTTGAGGTTTATTTTCCTTTTAGTTTCATTGGTAGAGACAGTTTTATTTTAATTGGAAAAAAAAAAATAGGGGGGGAATCTGGGGTTTTGTGTTTGCTTTGTCTCTCTCTGCAAAATCCTTAAAACGAAGGTATATTTTCTTTCACTGAGTGGTAACAATTGCTGTGGGACTTTTTCAAAAGCAAGTGGCTGTCTATTGTTTTTTGTCCAAATTTCCCTTCACCACTGTAGTGTTGCAGAGTGCAGACAGATGGTGGCTACACTTCTAGTCCAGTAAGAACAGTGGAACTGAGGAGAAGAGGGAGTTTTTTTCAGGCTTGCAAAGTATGCTAGTCTTGGAGTGAACATCTGTGAGATTGAAGATCTAGTTACATTTGTAATCAAAATCCTTGCTATATTTCAGAAAACGCATCTGTTTAAAATTAAAAAAGAAAAACTTGAGATGGATATGAGAATGAATGGTGGTGCTGTTTTATATAACACTTGTTATTAACAGAGCTAATCCAGGAGAGATATAATGTTAGTAAAATATTTAGGGAAAAATTGTGGTTGTGTGTAGTTAACCAATTAGAAAAACAAGATCCATCAGAAGACCCTTCCTTAAAAAGGAATTGCCATGAGCATTCGGCTATACTGTGATAGAATACATTCAGCCTTTTAGGTCACTGGATAGTTTTCATGCTGAACTACTGTAAATACAAACCAATTTGATGATAACAGGACCAAGAGAGCTTTTCACTTCTTGCAGAAATCCCCAGATGTGGCAGGATGGAAAAAGTCCCAGTAGTATCTATGACTTCTATTTTCTGTTGTTCAGAGAACCTGCCAAACATATAATAATTAGAGCTTTGTGCTTGAGGTCATACTGGTTCAGTGAATTCATACCTGAGCTGATGTTTTCAGTTACAGACTGTTCTGAATTTTCTTCAGCCATACATGGGACAAAGTGGCTCAGTAGTTCAACACACTTGTAACCTGTTTTTATCTGGTTTTTTTTATTGTTTTTTTTTTTATGTTTTGACAGATACTAAAAGTAGTACATAGATTGTCTCAAATCTTGAATGTACCAATGGATTAAAAAAAAAAAAAATCTAAGCAGTTGTATGGGAAGCAAGCTTAAACTTTTATAACTTGCACTTTCTCTCATTTGTATGTCCACAAACAAGTCTCTTCTTAGACATTTCCCAATACAACTTACCGTGCCAAATACTCTTTTATTAAGAAACATATGTATTAGTTAGCTGCCTGTAATTTACCAAGAAAACAAGAGGAAAGCGCATAGTAAACATCCTTCATGCTTTGAACTGGATTTTTGTGCTGACTTCAGTAATAATGGTAGGATCTCTAAACAGACAATATCAATGAACCTTTGTGAATTTAAATTTAGCCAAGTATGTTGTATAATACTCTGTGACCCTTTTCAAACAATTCAGAAATTAGGTAGTTTTGAGTATGTGCTGGCAGTTGCATGTGTTGCTAATCCATCTTGTGTATACAACTGTATTGGCAAAGGAGGTCTTGGGCTTCAGTGAGGAGGTCTTGCCTTATTAAAAACACTCAACAGAAATGTCTCCATACAGTGGGCTGCTTCACTTACATTTGCTTTTCAATTAGTCCTATGTTAAATCCTCAAAAATCTTTGAAGACTGTTCTTCACTCCTGTAATCTCTCTTCAATGAAAATGAGTAGCCACAAAGCGAACTAGAATAGAATTCATTCTCTTCTGTGTAAAAGCTTTAAGAGCTGATTAAAGCTTGACTTTAACACAGGTATGTGATAATATTGCTGTTATAAGGCACCTTTTGACCACATAGCAAACCAGCTGAAATAAACTTGGCCTCTCTGATTTCGGTTATTGAATCTATTTCTTATCACACAAGGCCTTCTTAATTAATAGGGAAAATCCTGCAGCAGAAAGATGAACAAAACTGAATAGAACTGAGTACATTACTGTTGTGAAAGGGCAAACTTCCCTGTACTTTTGCAGTCATTAGCAATTGCTATCTGGGGACAGGTAAGACTATTAAAATGGAAACATTGCTTATAACATAAGTGAAATTAGGGGAGTGGGATAATGCTTTCAGGAGTAGAGAAAAGAATTTTACCTTAACAAAAAAATCAAGGACTGTGTTTCCTAGGTTGCAATGTCTAGCAGGTAGTTTTATACACTCATTTTTGACTAGGTTCACTTGAAGTGTAACTTATTTACTTGAAAATTGTTTCTATGAAAACATATAGAGGAACCTTCTTAAGTACTCTAATTTTCAACACAGTGGCAGTCTTGAAGGTCTTCTTTCAGGGCTGCAATGACCAGAAAATAATCTATATTTTGGGGTTTAGAGAACACCTTCCTGAGTTCAATTTCAGAATAATCACAGTATTGTTATGCTTTGAAAATAATATCTATTTGCATGGGGTTTAAGAGGTGTTTCAGGGCTGACATCCAATGAAATTTTTCAGGTTGTTGAAAGGTTGGTTTGAGTAACTCTTTTAGAAGCTCAGTTAATGCAAGGGCATGGTAATTTTTGCCCTCACAGGATTGATGACATGATTAGCCTGTTAAGAAGGCTGTGACATAACTAGGCAGGTATTTCTTTGCCATGGACCCTCCAGGAGTTAGAATATTAATCATTTTGAGAAAATACTCATCACTGTTGTATTCAACAGAAAGTTCAATCTTTTTTTGGTGTTATCCAAATGTTCTGGTGACAGAATTTTTTCTAATTCTTATATGTTGATTCTGTGATTGCCTGTGATTATTTTCCCGTAAATTCCTTTTGCAATTCTTTCCTTGAGTGCATTTATCTCCATCAGTTATAGCAAAGCATAATGCCTAATCTTTAGAAGGAAGAGTATTCTGGCTGTAGAAATTGAATGCTCAAACTTGACAAGGTTACCCTGGAAAAAATTGGATATGGTGTGGCTGCTGGCCTAATTACCTTGTTCTTGTTGATCTCAAATTCTGTTGTTAGTAACAGACAGTGACTCGAGCAAACACAATGGACATTTTCTTAAAGAAACAAGACAGGAAGTGAAAGGGAAGGACATAGAGCTGTTTCTGTTAGTTGTTCCAGTGATGGCAGTATTTAAATGATGGCAGTCTTATTTTAATAATTTTCTCTAGGAGTACATTTTCATTAGGGTTTTACTTCAGGTGAAAAGTGTACTTTTTCTCACTTGCCCTGCTTTGGTAGTAGTAAGGAAGTCCTGGAAGTGTAAAGCCCGATACATCCATGTGGGTGCAGAACCTGGGAGGCAGAGGTGAATTTATAAGGACTAATACTGCATGGGTACAAACTGTCATATATCATTCTCCCTGTGCTTAGCAAATGAACTCTTTGGAAGACAGACATCTTTGTCAGTACACTTGGTTATCTTTGCCCAAAATGGTCTTCAAATCCCTTGTTGCCAGCTGCAATGGATTGATGTTTGCTGTACAGCAATCTCTTTTGTGCCTTATAAAGGAAATGCAGTATGAAGTCAGTTTCCAGTACTACTAACTTACTGAACATGTTTTGTTTTATTTCAAACACAACTTACCTTGGTTTTACTTTCTTTATATCCTTCTGCCCATCTTACTGGATGAGACATTAGCTTGTCTCTAAAATTTATTTCCAAGTGAACTCTGAAAAAAACCTCCACCAACAACATATGGGAAAAACTTTGGATGCAAACGTGAGTTATCGCAGCATTTTCCTTGAATATCATTGTATAATTTCTGTATAAGGCTGATACTTCAGGTAAACTACTAAACATTTCTGTACATTGCCATGATCTTAAATGAGGAACTCAAATAGCTGAAATGTGATAGGACTGCCTATAATTAGAACAATGGAAATGGGCCAACACTGGTGATACAGAAAAGAAACAAGTTTTTGGCTGGGAAGAGCAGTAAATCTTTTTGAAATAGAGGTTTTAGATATTTGATGACCTCTAAGTGCTAAATGACAAATAGAGTCTCGTGCTGGATAGAGCTCTTCACCACCTTTGCTGTTTGTAATGAGAGAGGATCAATTTCCTCATCTACAGGCACAGTGTGAGTTGTGAAACATGTCAGTGTCTTTGGAGAAGACCTGTCACCTCAGCATTTAACTGAGGTGATGGGGTGTAGAGAATCTTAGCACTGGAAAGCGTCTATGACCTTTTCTGCAAAGAGAAGTTTGCTTACATTAGATAAGCTAATATTTCTAATTTGTTGGACTTTTCTGATAATAATGGTGAGAAGTGAGCAGAATTTCTGTATTCTTCAGGAAAATGGTCAGCCTCTAGTGAAGTCAAAGCATGAGAAATTAAATGAAGTGTTCAAGGCCAGGTTCTATGGGGCACAGGGCAACCTGATCTAGTGGGTATCATCCTGCATATGGCAGAAGGGATGGAACTGAATGGTCTTTAAGGACCCTTGCAATCAAAGGTGTTCTGGGATTAAGTGCTTCCTATTGGAGTGGTCTTCATCAAGCATGGGTCAGCATAAGATCAAGCTATCAGGCCTTTAACACAGGAACTTTTTGTAGGGCCTCACTGTGTGTTTCAAAAGGTTTAAGTATGTACCCATACGGTCATGTATACTATTCTGTATGTATAGCATTTCTCCTTGGGTCTAGAAAATGAGCCCATAGTCACATATAGTACAAACAGGACAGATTTTTAAGAGCAAAAGTTCAGTATTGCTTTAAAGTTGGAATTGCCTTAGGCAGAAATGTGTCACTTTGCTTTAGGTGATGCCTTTGTGGTCCATCATCTTAAAGAAAACACTGCTGGGCCTTGAAAATAGTCTGTCTGCAGCAGTTATTTATCCACTCAAGTGTTAGAATAGCTGCAAAATAGTGATGATATTCTTTTAGGTAGTGCTGATCTGTGATAGGAAATGAGATGCCAGTCAAATGACGTCATTCAAGTCTTTATAGCAATTCTTTCTTGCCTACATCAATCAGCAATGAACTGACTATACTGGCATTTAAGACACCAGTATTAGAAATCATGACTAAGTCTCTACTGAGATCAAGGAGTCGTGACAGCCACTCCTCTATTTTGGGTATGTGTGGGCTAAGTCTGTTTAGGAGATTTTCTTTCCAACAAGCACTAAAAGTTCTTTGGAAAAGGGAAATACAATAATAGGCTCTAAAATTATCATAAGGATTAGAAAGCATAAGGATTAGAAAGCAAACAAATTAGTCTCTCACACAAAAAATACCAAATTTGAAGACTTCAGAAATAATATTCTAGGCTTACTGAAGTCAGCAATAATTTTGTGGTTTTGGAATTGACAAACTAGGATGTCACTCAGACTTGGTTTGAAAACTCATTTTGGATCTAATTTTTTCCCTAAATGTTGCCATATTTAGCTGCAATTCTAAATCCCTATATGCTCTGGGTTTTTCAGAGAAATGCTAAGTGTCACATTTAGTTCCTAATGAAACTCTTGTATGTGTTTGTGTGTAGCCTGCAGTTTTACATTCTGTCCAGAGACGGAAGCTGTTTGCTTTGACAAGGTCAGGTTGGAAAGGAGGCCACATTCCCTGAATAAGAAAGCCAGGAGGCCAGAGCATGCCATTTCATTAGACAGTCCAGGACTCTCTTACAGAAAAGGAGAGAGAATGAATGCTATGGAATTTAAGATAACTATTTCAGCTCTTCTGTAGCCTGGAAAATGTTACTCTTGGGCAATATTCTGTTAATGACCACTATTGGGCCAGATGTTCAGCACATGTAAATGAGTGTATTTCCATTCACTTAAGTGGAACTAGGCCAGCTTACGCCATCTGAGGATCTGTCCCCTCAGCTTTCTTTCTAAACCAGTAGTGATTTCAGATAAGGAGATGCAGTATTATCTGTCATATTTCCAGTTTTCAGCAGAGGGGAAGAAGAAAATTAATGTTCATATTTGCTTCATCAGTGTGAGAACAGATTAAAATGTGACAAAGAATCAAAGTAATTCAAATAATCTAAGAATGTGATATATAACAGACTTGCTTTGTTTTGCAGTGGGTGTTTTCTCTGTCAAAACAAAACTTTGTAATTTCTAGATGGCTGGCTAGTTCTCAAAGCTTCTGATACCACTTGGGCCAATGGAGTGGAAAAAATTAAACATATTAACCTGAAAAGGATCATAAATTTTTGTAACTGTTGTTGAGATTATTTTTTATTTAATATTAAGACAGACTCATGCAGGGGCTCTAAGAAATGGGACAAGCTCTGTGAACTGGGTGCATTCCTTCTGCCTTTCTATTCTGCTCCCATTCAGCACTTATAATGGTAATGAAGTCTAATTACAAATGCATGTGACTGCCTGTTGTAATCTGTCAGTGTGTTTCTGAAAAACCTTGTGCCAGTTCAGTATTGGTCATTAGATAATAAGGATTGATAAAACGTAAGGGGCAAAATGTTAAAAATGCTACTATCGATTAGAACGCACCTTAATAATGAAACCATGGGCCTGGGGACGAAAGCCATGGATCATTTTGACAATTCGGCCTTAGATTGTGGATGAGACAGAGTGGGGACAATTAATCCCTCAGAGCCACAAATCACAAATAAAGTAGTTGCAGCTCATTACAACCTGACCTTGCTAAACGGCCTTGAAAACATAAGTGACCTTCTAGTATTTGAAAAGATTGCAAAGCTCTATTGAGAAATATCTTTCTCTTTTTTTTTTTTCTTTTTAATGCTTGGGACCCACATGACTTAATTTTAGCAGAACTATGTTGATGAAAGACGCTTTTAACTTCACCATCTTTCATGAACCAAATTGCTAGCATCTCATGGCGGTACTGCAGGGGAGTGTTCAGGAAAGCTCTTAAAAGTCAAAAGTTTTGCTCTGTGCAATTAATCAGTGGAAGATTGTGCCACAATAGCTTTGAAGAGGCAATAGTTTCAATGAACTATCTACTAATTTTAGTTAGGACTTTTTTAAATATTATGGTATTATTGGAGCACTGCATAGTTACAGGAAAATATATTCCTTTGTGCATTACAGCAAAGCCCAATACCAAAATTTGGAAATATATTCAGCAAAGTATTTCATGAACTCTCTTCATGTTCCCACATTAGCTAGAAATAAGGAGAGAGTATGTATTTTGCATTTCTGTCCATTGGCACACACTGCAAATGTTCTTTGGCCAAGTGATTTGAGTGCCTTGTCATGGGCTAGTATGTATGGAAATTACAAAGCATTGTTGCATGACTAAGCAAAGATCCCATGATAGACAGCTAGATTCACATCCCCAAATATTCGGTTTAGAACTGAATTGTACACAAAGAACCGAGTTTCTGATGTAATAGTCTACCTTAATTTGATCCTTAATGCTGAGTCAGACTCACCTTCTTCCTGTGGTAGGAGATAAGCTTTCAGCTCATTCCTGAGAAGAGGTCGTGATCACAATCCCTGAGGTTGTCCTAACTGTGCAATGAGTTTGGAGCATTAATTGATATCATTGTACATTGAATTGGGTCCATGTGTGGCTACTTATTACTCCTTCTTTTTAATGTATCTGAATGAGATATTTCTAAGTATCCTCATCACATGAATTCCAGCCTCTCCCCAAGTACTGCACCCCCTACACCAGATAAATGTAATTTTCCTGAAGACCCACTTCTCCTCTGTAAATGCTAGAGACAGCTTTCCATGAGAATCAGTGGTCTTTGCCTATTCTAGACAAGAGGTAGAGTCTACTATGGCATTGAGGGCTACGTATTAATAATGCTCTATCCACACAGTTCATGGTTGAGGTAAGAGTTTTGACTGTCATTACATCAATGACGGCTATGGGGAGCAGAGGGAACAGCTCCAAGTTTCCCAGTTCTTTGATGGTCAGGCAAAAGCATCAAGCTTCTTATGGCAGTGTGGAACCACTACAATAGATCAGAGATTACTGAAGCATGCTGAGTGTGAAAAATGGCACTTGTTGGATAATATTTTCAGCAAAAGTGGAGTTTTCAAAATAGCCTTAGAATGCAGGTCCATGTAGATGACACTGAAAAACAATCTTTCAAATGTATCGTAAGAATGAATGAGCACCGTGAATGATGTAAACAATTGCAGTCCACTGGCCATGTAGGGAGCAAGGTGAAGGAATCTCCATGCTGCTGCTGGAGTAACTGTAAGGGCCACCACAGCAGGTGGATTTAGGTACAGCTTTCACACTGTTTCACCCTGTCATCACCAGGACTGAGGTTTAGCCATTGTAGAGCTCTCTCCTTGACACTGGGCTTGGATAAGAGTGCTTTTGACATTGGGAGTGACAGAAAGAAAGCTGTGTGGTATAGTAAATTGATACTGGCTCTTCTTTTATTAGCTTGAAAGACAGATGAACAAAATTAATTCCTCAGAAGCTCCATTCAATTATTTCACAGTGTTAACCAGTGAAAAACTCAGCTTATCCCCTAGATGTAGTAGAGTTCTTAGTTCTGGTCAGAAAGCATTGTGGCATTTTCAACACCTCCATGGCTGAACAGCTTGGGTTAATACTTCATCTCATGATCTTCCAGTCAGCAATCCCAACTGCTTTCCAGAGAAGACTTCTCAAGAGTTTCGGTTGTAGCAAAGGTCTCACAACAGTGATAGTCCTGACCACGCACTTATAGGGACACAGTGGGAAACAACATAACTCAGTTACTGGGCATAGAATTGGGAAACTGGAATAAAATGATTCCTTGTAAGAGGAAAATCATTCAACCATTTATGAAGTATATCATGGCAGAGAGTAATCCAGATATATAGAAATGTGTGACCAGGACAACCAGGGCTATTATTCTGACACTTCCAATTTTTTCCTCTTTGAGTGGCGATTTAAACTGCATTTCCAATAGCATCACAGATGTTTTAAGAATCAAACAAAAAGTTTCCTTTACCTTTCTTACTTAGTAGCTCCACTTAGTGGCTGACGGGATAACACACCGTTTCCCTCAGTGGCTGTGTTACCTGGTCACATTCTCCTTGCTTCCATCTACCCCTCTGTATCCTGCAGGTACATAGGCTGTGGAAGGCTACGGTGGTGTCAAAGACTGACAAGTGCACTAATTGCAGAGTGGGAAAAAATCCCTGCTGATTCTCAGCTGAGTTATCCTTGTAGCAAGCCTTATGTCTGTGAATGTTTCTCTATCAAGTTTTTGTGTAGTTGTAGTTTTCTTTGGAAATTCGTGGGTCATATGAAGCACTGAATCATAGCAGCTCAGCATGCAGCCTTCCACCTTCATGGACAACAATCTTTCTGCTCGGATTCAGTCCAGCCTCCTCTGCAGGCTTTCTACTGTTTGAATCCTTATTGTGCTTCATTTGCTTTCTGGCTTCTGGGGATAAATTTGTCTCCCTGTATACTGCATTTACTGGGGAATGTGATTTTTAGGAGACATTAGGCATTCTTGAAGAATACTTTGAGGGACAAATTCTTCAGAGGAGCAGAGAAATCTGGCTTCATTAAGGTGAGATGCCAATTTGTTCATCTTCATATAAAAGCCTTCAAAGCTAAAAGTAGAAATAATTGAACTAGTGGAGGAATTTTGGTGTTTCCATCATGTGGAAGGAGCAGAGAAGTGATTGTCAGGTGCATATATGAACGTGAATAAATACTGGCCTTTCAAGGGTGCACTGTCTGATTTCTCCAACCAGGCAAACTCCTAATAGCTTTCCTTAAAAAGTGGGTTTTCTGGAGAATGGAGTAAGTGTTGTGGTGTACATTTGGCACTTGTGTGTATACTCTATCAATGGTCGAAGCATAGCTGTTTAGGTCTTGCTGTTTAATACAGGGAGTGTTCAGAATATATCACATATGCCTATGTAATATATACAATATTTGGGCATTATGTAAGGTCTTTAAGTTAATGTAATGAAAATTAATAATTTTCTCCTTTGTATTTAAGCACTTGTCTCTTTTGTTGTGTGCTGAAGCAGTGAGGTAAGAAGGAGTAATGACTCCCAGGTCCAGTATTGTAACTATGCTAGTTGCTGTTTGGTTCGTAGTGTCTCAGAGGAGCAGAGAGCTCACTGGTGGTGGCTTCTCTGTCAAGCTATGGGACCTTGCCTGAGTAGGAGAGAAGTGGAAAGAATTGATATAATGGGAAAAGGTACATACAATTATTTTAGGTAGACTGTGGGGCAAAGGGGTGCCTGTTTCTGGGGCATGCTTTTGACATATAAAAAATTTCCAGTACTTAAGTGCAGCTTTTTTGTCTTTCTTATTTGGTGAAGACCACATCAGGGGGCTTAGCTACTTTTATAAATGCACAAGATCTGTTTCCACATGGAAGCTCCACTGGTTCATTTGGTTTAGCTCCTTATATGAATCCACATTGTTCATGTTGCTGTCCTATCACTAGAGCATACTCCAGTAGGTGTGTAAATGGAGTCCTGGTTTAGCACAGCTCTTTCATGATGACAGTAGCCTGAATACTCTTGTGAATTAGAATCTTATTTTCTGCAGGTTTTCCTCTTTCCTCCACTCAGCACTGCTCCAAAATCAGCAACTACTCTGGCCACCCCTCTGAGCAGCTGGTGTCCCACATCTTCTCCAGGCCCACGAAGCTGCTGCTACTGTGGCCTTGCCCACAGACTGAAGAGCTTGTACTTGCTGTGTACATTTGTCTGCCACGACAGTGGCTGTAATTTTTGTGATCAGAAGTGAGGCAACGTGGGGGCTCTTTAGTGGGCCTTTTGAGCATTTTAATGCCTAAATACCACTAATCATCTGGCTGCAGAATAAGCACTTGCATGTTCTGTGTCTTTGTATCTACAGAAGTAACCTGTTTTCTTGACTCCCTTCAATTTTAGTAACTGCAATTTATTCATATTTATGTTATGAGCTCCCAAGTAGTCATAGCCAGTGAACTTTACTTCTTAGAAGTCCAATAATGTTTTTTACAGTGCAAACCAAAGGTGATGGTTTGGCTTCCTTTAAGCTGGTATACTGAGCATTGACTTACATATTGGATTGCTGTGATGAACCACATGGATCTCAGGCCAGGTCTAAATCATGTCAAATATAAGTTCTTGCTTATATAGTTAATTTTTTTTTCTTAAGTAAGTCTACAAACGTATATACAAGCTCTTCTTTCCCCCTTTATATGTACAATAAATGAAACTAATGGCATAACAGTTAATGTCATAAATGACTTATTTTAAAATGTTTGTTACTTATTTCAGTACTATTTGTGCTGAAATTTTCTATTTTGGATGCCTGCATCAGCCCACTTCTGTCTGCTTGAAATGGAAAAAAAAAATAGTATTCTTTTCAGAAAAAAAGAAGGCAAAGTAAATTTTGTTTGTTCTTGCTAGTGTTTGATAAGCTCCATCACACTGTTCTTCAGCTTCAATCTAAAAGTTTTGTGGAATCATTATCTTTTGCTGTTCCAGTGAAAATCCATTAGGGAAAACACTGAAAAATCTGGGGTTTTTCACTTGCTCAGTAGAGATTTGGTAGTAACTGAATTCCCTGAAATTACTGTCTGTACAGCACATGCCAAGCAAGACATTGCAGGTGTTGAGAAAAATCTTGTCCAGGATTACTTTTCATAAATTTTTAGGCTGCTGTGACATTGAGTGCTGGAAGTTCAAGTATATGTCTACCCAGAGTAGTGTAGCACATGCTCCTGGGGATGCTGAGGTGAGGAAGTCATCTCCCTGCTTGGAGCCCAGTGCAGGCCAGCAAGACTGAAATTGAGGAGGTGCCCTTGGGCTTCTGAGGTTCTCTTTTTATAGTTGCCCAGACCAAGGAGGAGGAAAACCTCCTTAGCTGCAGAGCTGAGGAGCTGTAAGAGGACTTGGTTAGGACTGGGACCTTGAAAAGCAGAAAGAAGGAACTCCTGTGGAAGTAGGGGTAGGAAATGTTGCCACTGACATAAGAGATGACATAAAAACTGGAGAAGTGTGGATATGGGTTGTGCTAGGAGGCAGGAAGAGGTAAGATTGGGAACCTGAGGGTAATGTGTAGGAAACAGACTAGCACTAACAAATAGGAGTAAGAAGAGGAATAAATACTCTTCTTACTTATAGAGTGAATATGAACAAGCCATAGAGTACGGTACTAAATAGAAGTTAGGAGGGGAAACTTGGACTGGAGGAGTTTAGGGGGTTGCATTTGCAAGAATATTGGCACGAGAGTGACTGGGAATGGGGAAGAATGTGAGAGGAAAGTATTTGCAATGGAAAGTAGTAGATAGCTACCAAAGGTAGATCTGAGCAGGAAAGTCAAGATAGATGATGCCCTGCATTCCCGTGCTGCAGTATGTCCCTGGGAAACCTGTGTGCCTCCCAGCCCTCCCTTCAGCCTGCTCCATGTGCAGGCTACCATTTCTATTACCACTCACGTGGCCAAGCCTCTGCTATGGACCATGAAGTGCCAGACCTGTATTTCAGTATCACTGCCATTCCATACAATAGATTTTTTCAGGCTTTCTTTTCTCTCCCTTTCTGTATTATTTTTTTTTTAACAACCTATGAAATTATAGATAAAAGGGTACAAAACCATGAACATTGCAATAAAACCAAGCACTAAAAAAAAAGAAAAAGAAAAGAAAAAGAAAAAAGAATAATGCTGTCCATGAAGCCTTAATTGGGCCCCCTTGTGTGTATACATTTTGATACTGTCTCTAATTACATGGTCACACACTGCTTTTCCCATGGACCCCTGCATCGTTCTGTGCTCTAAGTAGAAGGTGATTGCTGAATGAGTGCAGCTTTAAGTTGTTTTATTCTCTCTGTTGCACGGGTAGTCCCAGGCTTGCCTTACTGCATTCTGCTCAAGACCAACACAGAATTACTAATTTTCTTGTGGGTTTTTCATTGCTATCTGTTTTGCAAACACTAACATTTATTTTCGAAATACCCTTGCTCTAAGTGGTAAGACTCTCTACTCCTACAAGTGGAAAAAGGGAATGCAGGGTGGTTGAGTCTGACATAGCAGGGGCCTGATGTTTTCCTGGCTGTCCACAGTGTAGGTCATGCTGTGTGTTCTAACCAAGCTGCCCACTGACTCCAGTTTGCAGCTGTTGGGTGCAGAGTCTCCTGTGATATGGACCTCTTTCTCAGGACACAGAAAGTGAAGATACTACAAATAATGAGTGCTCTGTGAAGGTGAGCATGTCTTCAGTGGTGAAGACTAGCTGTAATTTGCAAGGGTGGAACTGCAGAGGGTTAACTCTCCGACCATTCCTTTGCTGACTTAGTCCCTTGCCTTATTTCTTTCTCATCTCCTGGTCTCTGCAATGGGAGACCGATGATGAGATTGTATGTAGGCAGCCTCCTTTACTGAGGGGGACAAATTCAGGGTGTTGGTTTGGGTTGGATGGTGTTGGGTTCATCTGGGGAAGAGGTCATTGTGCAGTCAGACAGTGTCATCACAGGCTTGTGCAGGATTGGGGCTGAATTAAGATTGTGCAGAAGATCTTTAATTATGGCATCTGAAAACTTCTGAGTGCTTTACTTTGCAACCCTAATGTTCTTCTAATATACTTTGTGTGTACATGTGTTTAATATATATTGTTTCTTCACTTATGAAAAGATGTTAACAGGCTGGACTCTTCAAATACTTTTATAAAAGTTCCAAATTTAGCTTTCTGAACAGGTTTTTGAAATCAATACAGAGAGAGCTGCTAACAGGAGGTAAACTACAAACCACAAACACTTTCAATAGGATAGCTCTTTTTATATAACATTTGATATCATTTTCTCAGCATGATCTCTACTTTCATACTGTGATAGCTTTTACCTGGAGTTTAGATGATTCATTTTTGTAGTGGATACTTAACTTTTATATGAAGAAAATGCAAGAGAAGCCAGCACAGCATTAAATGAACTATAGTTGCAGCATTAAATGGACTGCAGTACAGTAATAATGTTGAATGCTCAGATTCTTGCCTTTTCAGAGAGTTGGATTCATGAATGCTCTATTGATCCATAAGTGAGGAGATATGGAGGCCTGGCATTTTTCTCACAGCTTTTGGCATATCTAATTCAAATTTTAAAAGTAGATTGGGCACTGAGAGCTTGTTTAGAAATTGTTAGAAAACCTTATAAGATTCTGCTTGAAATATGACAAAGATTTCCAGTTGGTGTGGATCTTGGAGATTCACATGACAGTGCTGGTGTTTTGCCCTCATGTTTTCTTGCTCTGCAGTTCTTAAAATGAATTTAGAAATTCTAGTTTTACACTGATTTCTAGAGTAACCATTGAGAGGAGGGTGAATTTTTTAAAACTTTTTATGATGATTATTCTTTCAAAAACATCCAAATTTTTGTGTGTTTTATATGGACTGCATTGAATTAATTCTGTTATTTTAGCTTTTCTGGTAAATTATCACAGTAGTTGAGGCTTTTTACGCTACCCTGCCCAGCTTCTGTTTTCACGTGCTTGTAGCTCCTTATGAACCATTTTAAAAAGAAGTTTTCTATATATGATTCCCAACCAGTTTTCATGTCTACTTATTTCCAAATAATGAAAAAAATGAAAAAAGCCCTAAAAATATTGGTTTGATACTGTTGAAAAATAGTTTAAAGCCAAAAATTGAGCAATTTGCCTTATTTTCTCTGTTTAGTCCATCCTCAAACCATCCTTCTTTTCTTCAGGTTTCTATCACACTCTCATTTTTCTTTTCCTCTCCAAGAAACATACATGTGAATACGAAAGTGTGAAATGGCCAGACAATCACATGCTATTAAAAATCTGTCAAATTTGAGCCCAGTCATCAGAAATCTTATCCAATGAATTTCTAGAGGGAAAGAACAAGCTGATTAATAATGTAGATGAGATATGGTGCAACTGGACTTGTATTTTAAAATTCTGGTAAAGATTTTTCTTTCTAATTTATGTTGTTTATTGCTTTAGAAACAAATAATGGGGGAAAGCTTTCCTCCTTACCACAAACAAAACATCCCTTGCTCATTTCAAAACAAACAAAATATCTTGTAGGTGTTCTACTGTTTTTATAAACTGAGGATCAACCTGATTCTATCAAACGGTAACTTGTAGGACCTGTCTTGCACTTGGTCAAGATGAAGGTGTTTGACCCTTTCTACATTTGTCATAATTAAATATTGTAAAGCTATTTTAAAATGAATGAGATAATTGTCTGAGCACGACAAGCTTTGCCAATAGGTGCTGAAAGTTCTACCCTGGAGTTTCATGCAGGTTTGAAAGCAGCTACTGTTGATGATTATCTCCTGTACTTTTCTGTACTGAACAGCATACTGTGTCGAATCGATATTTCTTCTGCTCCCTGAGGTTCTTAATTCACATGTTCAGAAAACTTCATGTTTTGTATTCCCTGAGATACACCCTACAAAACCTCAGATAGACACAGAAATGCACATTAAAGGCCCCCTGCTTGCACCCCATCTGTATGAGCTTATCACCAAGAATGTGACTGATTGAGGCTTGCTTTACAACTCAGACTTTTTTGCGTGGGCACTATCCTCCCAGCCCAGCTCTATCTCGAGGCTCTTCTGTTTCTCCTGCTGGAGCTCAGGAGACAGGTTTTACCAACAGCATGTTTTACAGTGCATGCGTGAGTGCCGTGCCTTCCCTGCTCCGCTGTTTAAGAATTGACTATCTGAACTCATTTCTAGGAGGTTAAATTATGCCTAACCTTAAGTAGAATAATGCTATTTCCAGAGCCTCCTAACATAGTTTTTATTCCTAATGGGGTAGGGATGCTAGTCGGGGTCACAGCCTGGGCACGCTAGCTGCTGTACAAACATGTTACGACAGTCGCTCTCCAGAGGAGGAGCTGTAACTCCTAAGAAGACAGCTGACTGTGCGTCGGGGTTTCTGTCCCTTAATGTCAAGTTTCACTGCATTTGCTGAGATTGGTGAAGCAAGGGTGATTTACACCTGCTGAGGACTCTGCTTGAGAACTCCGTTAAATTTGAGTCTCTCAAATTTAGATTTAGTTGTTTAAAGCAACAAAAATCTTCATGATATTGTGGGTGATTTACACTGTAAATTTCTTGAAGGGAAACAATGTATTTCGATCAACCTATCTTTCTATTCAGCTGTACAAATTCAAAAAGATTCTTCTACATAGATGAAGCCTGCCATATGTTTAAAACCTTATGAGGCATGGGGTGATGGTAAGGGGGAGGAGAAACTTATAGGATGAGAAAACACTAGGGTTTCTGACAACCTTATGGGAAATAGAGCCAAGCACATATTTCTGCTAGAAATCACTATGTGCAGCAGACTTAATGTTACAGTAATTTACCTTCCCCTTCATAGATTCTCCTTTCCAGTCCAGCTTTCAGTGCCCTACTGTTGCATCTCAAAAGTGTATCCAAACCGAGTAGGGCTCAGTACAGGTACCTCTCCCTCCTTTCCTCATGGTCTGTAGGAGGATGGAGGATCTCTGCTCTGGGAAGGATATTAAGGATTATTGCTCTGAATGGGAGATGCTCTGGGGGAGTTCAGTGTGTGAAGAAAAAGCTCCTGTGTTTGGAGGCAAAAGGGTTGATTTATCTGGGAGCTTTCTGCTCCACAGCAACTATGGCCTAAGACAAGCAGGAGTCAAAAAGGAGCCTTGGCAGGAAGAGTCACAGGTGCTCGGGACTTGGTCCATAGAGGTTTGTCCGTGGTGGGAGCTGCTTTCCACAGTGCCCTGGTCCTCTGCTCCAGGATGCTTTTTCTAAGTGGGCACCACAGCAGAGTAGCTTCACAGGAAAGCTGTGCTCAGGCCTGGAGGTTGGAGAATTCCCTCTGTGATGTTTTTGCATGAGGTAGGGAATCTACTAAGAATCAAAGGTGGCCAGAAGCGAATTCCAAAGCATTCAGTGGTGGAATGCCTACAGTGAGGCTTCAATCACCAGTCTGAAAGTTGAACAAACACTCCCAGTGAAAACCTTTAAATTTAATTGAATTTCCTCATCAAACTGCCTTTGATAGGGTTTATTAACAGTTTCAATCCCAAATTAACATCTTACCATTATAAATGTGAACATTGGTCTCTGACTCCTTTTTTTGTTAGGAAAGGTTTCAAGGGAGTCCACACCTTGCTAAGCAAGAGGAAATGCAGAATCAACAACTATGTCTCGCAGAATAACTGCTCATACTCCAAGGGATAAGATCTGTCTCTTATTGCATGCTAAGATTCAGCAAATAATAAAATTGTGTTATCAACGGAAAGGTAGTTTGCCCTGGGTGGTTTTTTTTTTTCCCCCTCTGTGGACACTGAAACATACAGAGATTATTAATTGAAAAAGAACTGTGCCTATGTTTGTAAGAGCCTCATTGTAAGGATTTGAATTGTCTATTATTAACTCTTCAAAAAAACCCAGCCAACCCAACCAACCAAAAAGGGGGGGGGGGGGGGGGGGGGGGGGGGGGGGGGGGGGGGGGGGGGGGGGGGGGGGGGGGGGGGGGGGGGGGGGG